>OX243814.1:4101070-4711070 GCA_945859605.1 Lumbricus rubellus | reverse complement strand
AACCGTGCCGTGTGCAGAACCACGTGACATTTCGCTACGAACTTGGATAACAGCTCAACCGATTTTGAGACTAGAGCAGAAATTTGATACAAGATACGTTGTCCTACTGCAGGCAACCTGTGCAGCACATCACGAATGTAGACAGCGACAGAGGCGAATTTGGGAATACGTCCAATGAGCAGCCGAGAGCAGAACCCGATCTAATACAAGGAGAAGGCCGCGCAACAAGGATGAAGCAACAATGGTCAATTCGACTAGTAACAAAGGCATGCACAAGAACAACAGTTATGACTTGATCATCGTTGAAAGCGTGAGGCAAACTTTGTAAGCAGTTTGTACTTTGAAGCACGTCGTGTTTGCAGGTATCTGCCGTAGTTGCTTATGACAATGAACCGATTTCAAATGTTTCATCCTCTCCCGGGACTTTGATAATTATTATGATCATGTTTTGCGATTTTCTGATTTCCTGATTACTTTATTTTGCAGCTTGACGTGAAACAGATGATATCGTTGTCAGTGGTGTAGTGGGGAAGGGGGGTGGGGGGGGGGGGTAACGCGGGGGAACGCCGTTCCCCACTTTTTCCAGGGATAATGGAATATTAATACTAATACCACCACTGCCATAGATATCCGCAAAAACCACGACACAAGTGACATAGCGACCCAGATGCTTCAAGGTGTCATGATTTGGAGCATACATGCACAGGCCGGTCAGGACAGACCGGTGGAGAGAGTCGAAGGAGAGAGCATACGTGGGCCACATACGGGCATTGACCCAGGTTGTCCTTCGTACTTCTCTCCCAATATTCTCTTCAATCGGACACGGTGCTCCAAGATGCTAATGGTATGGAGCGGACCTGCTGACCGGACTGGTTGAAGCAAGGAAGCATGATGCGAGACAGGCTCAGACAGAGAGTGGCGTCGGACACCTACGGGTTGTTAACCCGGGGATAACGATGATGACTACCACTACTAATATTATCATAAAGAGCGTTTCCCCCACTTCATTTTGAGCGTTCCCCACTTCATTTTTAGGACTACACCACTGATCGTTGTCAGAAATTATCAAGCGCAGGCCTAAGTTTACAGTTGTAAGCTTATGTGTATTGCAGAGCTGAAACTGTGTGAGACACCTGACAGTGTAATGTGTGAACGGATGATCATTATTAGTTTTTACAGTAGTCGTATTTAACATCTAGCTGCTATAATACAAGTCTACCATCATAATTATCCTACTAACAAATTGTTAGCTGGTCGTGCAGAACAGTTTCTGTATGTTTTAGGGCTAATTGAATATTAACAATTAAACATCTGAATAATTTAATAATTTTGTCATTTTTTACGGATAGACCTACATGTAGGCCCTATGTGGCTATTTTATGAGTGACAGGTTTTATTTATTTTACTTATTTATTTCTCCATTTCTGTAGCGCCCCTTCCAGCGCTAGTCAGTGGCGTTCCCGGACACTAAATCAGAGTTTCACGCCTAAACGCGTGAGCAAATGCGAGTGAAGTATTTGCTCAAGGTTCTACTAAGCGACTTGATTGGGAATCGAACCTGCAACAGTCCAGCTGCAAGGAAACGAACATATCCACAACACCACCACGCCCCTATAATGCCTATATAGCTTTGATAAAATGAGTAAAATAAGCTTATGCTGTGTGGGAGGAGGGTAGCTTAAAGTCGCGGTATATAGGCAGACTGCACGTTGGATTGATGAAGATAATTCACGTTAAATAAAAGTCGACTCGACTGAAGTAAATTTTACTAAAATAGATGGATGGGCCGATGAAAAGATTCTTGCTAAAATCGACCAATAGTTCTTGTTTAAATAGAAGTTGGATTGATAAAAATAAAATAACTGCATCTCAATTGGAAGCCAGATTCGTGAAAGAATTCATGTCGAATTGATTAAACATTATTTGATCCATGCTGCGCCAGGCGAATAGGCCTAATTAATTTAGAACGCTAAAGTGATAGAATACCCAAGGGCGCTCATTGCCACCGATCTTATCATTTAATTCTCACTCGAGTAAGAAATAATTATCCAGAGGTATTTGTCAAAATTAATAAAGAATAATGTTCTTGTCTTCTAATCATATTAATTTTTTTATTAAACGGATATCACTCGGACACTCTTGATGCCTGTGCATATTGGAAGTGTAAGGATCTATATTCTCATACAATGGCATCGAGAGGGAGTTTAGGTTACGTGGAGGGACTTAGGGTAATTATAGTTAACACTAGGACGCGGGATCGCTTCCCAAATATCCACTCAACCCTCCATTCGGCAGATGGAATTGGTAAAATAAGTAGCAGGACGTGACGAGCGTCATGCATAGCTGCAAACCAGTTAAATTCGACTCTTGTAGGAACTTGTTATCATCTGTTCATACTATATGAATAAATTGTAATCATTCTGCGCTGTATCAGCTTCAATGGCACTATGATTTTTATCGCAAAATAAGACGCTACATGTTCGTCACCATCATCATTCTAAACGCATGCAAGAGATGCGCTTTTAGTCCATGCAGTCGTGTAAACTCTTTGCAACTAAATTTCCGTTTGGAATTTCACAAAGTAGGAAGTCGTCACGGAGCGGGACATTAAAGGGTAAGACTAAGTAATTAGAAGAAAAAAACTGTAGGGACGATTAGTAAAGAGACCATGAGAAACATCGGTAACTTCTTTCAACTATAATTTTCATAATCATTATTGTCTTTTTCATCATCATCATTCATCATCCTGAATACCAGGGCGGATCCCCCATCACCTTAACACTAGCTGACACGGTGCCACAGTGGTCTTTTCAAAGCTTGTTCATTAACACTAGCTGACACGGTGCCACAGTGGTCTTTTCAAAGCTTGTTCATTAACACTAGCTGACACGGTGCCACAGTGGTCTTTTCAAAGCTTGTTCATTAACACTAGCTGACACGGTGCCACAGTGGTCTTTTCAAAGCTTGTTCATTAACAATAGCTGACACGGTGCCACAGTGGTCTTTTCAAAGCTTGTTCATTAACACTAGCTGACACGGTGCCACAGTGGTCTTTTCAAAGCTTGTTCATTAACACTAGCTGACACGGTGCCACAGTGGTCTTTTCAAAGCTTGTTCATTAACACTAGCTGACACGGTGCCACAGTGGTCTTTTCAAAGCTTGTTCATTAACACTAGCTGACACGGTGCCACAGTGGTCTTTTCAAAGCTTGTTCATTAACACTAGCTGACACGGTGCCACAGTGGTCTTTTCAAAGCTTGTTCATTAACACTAGCTGACACGGTGCCACAGTGGTCTTTTCAAAGCTTGTTCATTAACACTAGCTGACACGGTGCCACAGTGGTCTTTTCAAAGCTTGTTCATTAACACTAGCTGACACGGTGCCACAGTGGTCTTTTCAAAGCTTGTTCATTAACACTCGCTGACACGGTGCCACAGTGGTCTTTTCAAAGCTTGTTCATTAACACTAGCTGACACGGTGCCACAGTGGTCTTTTCAAAGCTTGTTCATTAACACTAGCTGACACGGTGCCACAGTGGTCTTTTCAAAGCTTGTTCATTAGCACTAGCTGACACGGTGCCACAGTGGTCTTTTCAAAGCTTGTCCATTAACACTAGCTGACACGGTGCCACAGTGGTTTTTTCAAAGCTTGTTCATTAACACTAGCTGACACGGTGCCACAGTGGTCTTTTCAAAGCTTGTTCATTAACACTAGCTGACACGGTGCCACAGTGGTCTTTTCAAAGCTTGTTCATTAACACTAGCTGACACGGTGCCACAGTGGTCTTTTCAAAGCTTGTTCATTAACACTAGCTGACACGGTGCCACAGTGGTCTTTTCAAAGCTTGTCCATTAACACTAGCTGACACGGTGCCACAGTGGTCTTTTCAAAGCTTGTTCATTAACACTAGCTGACACGGTGCCACAGTGGTCTTTTCAAAGCTTGTTCATTAACACTAGCTGACACGGTGCCACAGTGGTCTTTTCAAAGCTTGTCCATTAACACTAGCTGACACGGTGCCACAGTGGTCTTTTCAAAGCTTGTTCATTAACACTAGCTGACACGGTGCCACAGTGGTCTTTTCAAAGCTTGTTCATTAACACTAGCTGACACGGTGCCACAGTGGTCTTTTCAAAGCTTGTCCATTAACACTAGCTGACACGGTGCCACAGTGGTCTTTTCAAAGCTTGTTCATTAACACTAGCTGACACGGTGCCACAGTGGTCTTTTCAAAGCTTGTTCATTAACACTAGCTGACACGGTGCCACAGTGGTCTTTTCAAAGCTTGTTCATTAACACTAGCTGACACGGTGCCACAGTGGTCTTTTCAAAGCTTGTCCATTAACACTAGCTGACACGGTGCCACAGTGGTCTTTTCAAAGCTTGTCCATTAACACTAGCTGACACGGTGCCACAGTGGTCTTTTCAAAGCTTGTTCATTAACACTAGCTGACACGGTGCCACAGTGGTCTTTTCAAAGCTTGTTCATTAACACTAGCTGACACGGTGCCACAGTGGTCTTTTCAAAGCTTGTCCATTAACACTAGCTGACACGGTGCCACAGTGGTCTTTTCAAAGCTTGTTCATTAACACTAGCTGACACGGTGCCACAGTGGTCTTTTCAAAGCTTGTTCATTAACACTAGCTGACACGGTGCCACAGTGGTCTTTTCAAAGCTTGTTCATTAACACTAGCTGACACGGTGCCACAGTGGTCTTTTCAAAGCTTGTCCATTAACACTAGCTGACACGGTGCCACATTGGTCTTTTCAAAGCTTGTTCGTTAACACTAGCTGACACGGTGCCACATTGGTCTTTGCGTCGGCGCAGAGCATGGTAACCGGTTGGTTGTAGCAATCAGTGTTAAACATGGAGATTAGGAGATCGAGTAGGGCTGCCAACTCTTGATTTTGCCATTCCGGGACGCATATAGGCATTCCGTACCCGATTTTGTATCATTGTCAGTCTTAAGCGCCATCTCATTGGCCGGTCCCTTATTATGAATATTCATAACCAGTGACGTTATTGAACACGTTTTGTTTACACATTACTGTGGCTTGCGCTGGCAAATATCAATAATCTTGTATGTTAAATAACTCGCTGCCTATCAATACGCTATATGGCAGCTACCTGCTAAGATTTTAAATGTGCTTTAGTAAATACATGTAGATACACCACACAGCTTTTCATATGCATGTAATGGGATAAAGCAGCGTTGCGTTCTTTAAGCTGATATGCTTTGTAGCATATGCTTCTATTAGCGCCGATTATATTGAAGACAGTTTGTTCTGTTAAAGTGTTAATAGTTACAATTTGTGTATTCTGTGATATGCATTCTTGTGAGTTGTTTAAAATGCAGACATGTACACTGTAACTGGTTGCGGTCAGTCAAACGGGTTGTTGAATAAACGGAAATTATTATTATTATACTGCGTACCGCCTCACCCAAAAATTTATACACCCGATTTTAGTTTAATTGTTGTATTTAAAATGAAAGCAATTGGCACTTAGGCCAACCTGGAAACGTTGGACTTCGCTATGTCTGAATCGTCACAAATTGTCATTAGACTATTATATTAGAAGTCACCCTTTTCGAATACTTCACTATCGAAATGGCAAATCCTTAATTAAAAGTTTAAAAGAATCGCAATCGGCCATTTCCAGCAACAGCAGCAGCAACAGCGCACGAGAAGACACTAGACACGTCACTGGTTATGAATATTCATAATCTGGAACTGGCCAATGAGAAGGCGCTATGGCTGGCAATGCTAACGAAATCGGGTACGGAATGCCTATATGCTTCCGGGACGCCCGCAATCAGTATGACATGTTTATGGGCATACCAATATTTAAGCTTTCCACATTATATTGCATAGGCACAGAGCCTTGGAAATCAACACGTCATCTCTGAAAAAGCTATTATAGAACGGACTAACAGTATGGGCCTACAATGTCACTGTTGACACAATATAGGCCTACTAGGCTACTAGGCCTACTGAGTGTCAGTGGTTTGTAAATTTTTCATAACTTGAACCCAGCGCCGTCCAACATTCGATGTTCACTGTTCAGCCAACAACGTTAGGTTTAATAGAGCGCATAACGCAATATATATCATCACACAAATTGCCGAGTTTAGTGTGCAAAATAACAACATTTTGTCAAATGTCCGTGACCTTGGTGTTACTATTGACAATACCTTTCCTTCTCTACACATATTGCTAATATTTCTCGGTCCAGCTTCTATCATCTACGTCGTTTACGTGCCATTCGGCGATCTCTCTCTTCGTCGATTTTTTCATCTATGGTCCATGCCTTCATCTGTTCCCGCATTGACTACTGTAACTCATTACTCATTGGGCTACCTAAACTCCGTCTTGCTCCTCTCCAATCGGTACTTAATGCATCTGCTCGCAGCTCGCTTGATTGCTCGCCTCCCTCGTTTCTCTCACATTTCGGCTTTCATGACTGAACACCTTCACTGGCTTCCTCTGACTGCCCGGATTCAATATACATGTAAAATCTTATTCTCACCTATAAAATGTTTTTGGGTCTAGCGCCTCGCTACCTTTGTGATCTCATTCGGAAGCCTTTCTCAGCTACTGTTGGTCGTCCTCTCCGCTCTTTAGATCGTCACGATCGTCTTGTTCCACGCTCTCAGACTGCCACAGCCCAACACCGCACCTTTGCCTCTGTCTGCCCTTTACTGTGGAATGGCCTTCCTACTATTATTCGTGCTCACATTTTATCTGGAGGCTTTACTTTTTCTGCCAGATGTCTCAAGACTTTTCTTTTTCCAGGACTTCTTCGCACTGGGAGCGCCTCTGATTAGTTTGTACTGTGAGAGGCGCTTTATAAATCCAAAAATAGAATAGAATAGAATAGAAGTGCATCTCTACCACAAATTCCGGGACAATATGAGATCAATCCGGGACACGGGACGCACAGGCCGATTCCGGGACTGTCCTGGCGAACCCGGGACGGCTGGCAGCCCTAAGATCGAGTTTCTTGTGAGGCGGTCATTGAGTAAAGGTCTTGGGCAAGTCTTTCACACACAACTTCTCAGCGCCATGTGCACAGGGTAGCCTAATGGTAACACTCTGGTATGAAGAGCGCACAGGCGTAACCTCCCAAAGATTGACTCATCCTTTCATTCGGCAGATGGTGTTAATGAGCAATGAGCATTAAGCAGTGGAACGTCATGGACGCCTTGCATGGCTGCCGACAGTTAACTTCGACTCATGCAATAACTTTGATGAACCGTTCAAGCCACAAATTGCAATCATACTGCGTTGTGTCAGTTTAAAATTAAATGAATATTTAGAAAAATGTAACATTTACATCGGATAAATTGGGATAAGAGATCAGCAAGTTGAGAGATATGAAACGTAGACTCACCGCAAGCTTACTCACTGCTCGAACGTAAGAAACACATCCAAGCTTATATAAATGAATTGTAAATTGTAATAAACCCTACAATTCTCGTCTTAGCCTATACCATTTGTTCGTGTCACCTGCCACTTGAAAGGAAGGACAGGACAGCGGTTCAGAGAAGTAGGCCTAATTGCAATTAAAACGTCATTCATTTTGTCGCTCTTATAGGACAGTTACTGTAGACCTGCACCATCCCATGTATGAAGTTCTCAGGTTCGAATTACTTATCTACTCAAAGCAATTAAAACAACAATAATTGTTGTTTTAATTGCTGTTTTATTATGCAGACAGGTAATTCGACTATTGGTAGAAGATTGTCCATTACATCATACATGGCAGCAGGAAACTCAGGGATAATAATAATTATTGTCCCTGAGTTTCCTGCTGCCATGTAATGGACAATCTTCTACTAATAGTCGAATTACCTGTCTGCATAATAATAATTAGGGTATAGGGTTTGACTTCTGACTGAAAGGCTGTTGAATGTCTTTAGTGTCGGAACTCATAGCAATAATATGATTAATTATAACAGATCCTTGTTATGAATAGATGAGTTGTAAATGAGATTGCAGTCATCGCATTGGTAAATCAATTACTAACTGAAATTGATCCAATGTTATCTAGTCTAGTTATAATTATAATGTACGCCTTGCATGGCTGGCCAATTCGTTGAACCCATATGATTAGGCCTACATTGCACAGAAGTTCAGTCAGTAGGCCTATTGTGGCAGTTCAACAACCCTGTTTGCAGCTCATACGAACCTGGTTCTTCCACAACTTGTTTTCGTATTTCTTCTGTTAGGGTAACAAATTCATGGATGTAAGAAAGATCCCTTCGTGAATGCGTTTCTGTAACGGTTAAAAACAATGTTCAATAAAAAAAAAGTACATTAAGTGGGCCTAAAATTAAGTAGCCTACCACTTTAGATAGCCTATAATAAATCGCAAGCATGTGCGGTGCTTGGTTTCCATTCATGGGGCTAACCCCGAGTCTGGGCCTTCTTGGGGGGCTAACCCCGAAAAAGAATTCCGATTTCATGGTAAAAAAGTTGAATCCGGGTTTTCTTGGGGGGGGGGTGGTGGCTTAGCCTCTTTAGCCCCTGATAAACTCCGCCCATGATCGCAAGCATCGATGCACGATTGCACTCTCTGCCAGTCTCTGTGATTCATTCATGACGAAAAAGGTAAACTCATTTTATGCATGTCGTCTACATTGTATGCTCGGATTTTGGCACAATCCGAATCCGAAAGGCTAGACACTAACGACCGACATCGCGATGATCGAATGCATTGCTAGGTCTTCGATGGCCTTAGTTTCATTTCTCGTAGGACTCATCATTCGCTAAATAAGAATAATCACGAAATTTGTTGATTTGGAGATTCTATGTTTTCTTCTGTCACCTTTGGATATTTGGAACTCTCCATAGTAGGGGTCTGTGGGTATACCCGTGCCCGCGGGTTTACCCGTACCCGCGGGTAGGGTACGGGTAGGGTACGGGTCGGGTACAGATTTCACGGGTCGGCTACGAGTAAGGTTGTCACGGGTACACCCGGATTTACCCGCGCCAACGTGAAATATTTTGGTTAATTTTATAGTGAGTCTGCACTGTCAGAACACTCACCCTGCTAACTGGCAAATAGCCTATAATTATTCCTAAAGGCCGTACAGTGCACATAGACATACACTCAGTGAGATTTTATTATACATGGACACATCATTATCATTTTCATCTTAGTTCATCACCATCCGTTTCAGACACAGCCATATCAAGGGCTATGGGTACGAATACATTTTCTATATTGTCATATCGCTGTTGTTACTGCTACAACTACAAGCTAGTCTATTAGTACTACTGCTGCTGCTATCATTCTCCACTGCTGCCAATAGCCTACTGCATCTTCTTCGTCAATGTTTTTATTATTAGAACTACTACATGATGAATTGCAAGACTATTAATATTGCATGGTAGAGAACTGAACTACATTTATATGAAGTCCGAATAATGACATGGCGGGTATGGAACGGGTACGGGTATACCAGCGGGTACAGGTCGGGTAGTAATTTTAAGCACAGGTACGGGTACGGGTCGGGTAGCAAAAATGCTTTACCCGCAGACCCTCCATAGGCCTATCGGTTTTCTTCCCTCTTGCCCTGCCCTTGCCTGTGCGGCCAGGATGGGAACTGCCGGACGATTGGGGGGGGGGGGGGTTCAACTCCTCCGTCTTCAATTCCTAGAGCCTCATTGTCAGTTCTCTTTATATGCACACCCAAAAACCACGCGGATAATAGCTTGACTCCCAAGTAGGCTATATTTCTACTATATTCTAATACTGATTCCGGTAGATCTTGTTCTCCCTTTTTCTATCCTGTCGTCTCTTATCCTGTTCTTACCTGTCCTCTCCTTTCCTACTCTATCCCTTCTAATCTTGTCCTGTCTCCCTTTCATCTGTCCTGTTCTCTCTATTCCTGCCCTGTCCTTATTCTGCTGCAAAGTCGTATTTCCTATAGGGCCTACGTCATGTACTTCCTATCCTCTTATCTTTCGTCATGTTCTTCTGTGTCCTGTCATCTCCTCTGCCGTATTCACCACCATCTGGCCAGAAACTTGCGTACTTGCAGCATTGCAGATCAGGTAGAATTCGCTAAATAGCGTTCACGAGGTTGCGCTGTCACGTGTCCAGTGCAGATTCTTGTCTGCTGTAATTCTTATCACCAGTTTTATTGGAAACTGTACTTTGTTGTTTATAGCCAAACCGCCAACCATGGCAGTTTGAACAGATTTGTAACACGAAATTCCTCTTGCGAGTATCGATTTACAGAAAAATATTACTTCATATGCTACGTCAGTTGAGAAGATTTGAAGTGCCTACCAATAATTAATTATTGTTTTGAAATGATGCAAGTTACGTTCATCGAGGCCGGTGGGATAGTGGCGGCGCAACGCCAGGGCATGGCAGGGCAAATGCCCTGGTAAAAAAGCCTTTGCCCTGGCTGTTGCCCTGGTCGTTGCCCTGCCAGAAATTTTGCCCTGCCAGAATTTGTTTAGGCATATTGTTTCTTACTGCTGACGTCCGTCCGCTCTCTGGAATGGAAAAATTCATTCTGGAAGGGCAACAGTTCAAGCAGAGAAAAATTCTGTCTTAGCGAAATTCTGTCAGGGCAAAAGTTCTGACAGGGAAATATTCTTGCAGGGCAAACATTCTAATAAGGAAAAATTCTGGCATACAAAAGTTCTGGAAGGCAAAAATTCCGGCATGGCGAAAATTCTGGTAGGGCAAAATTCTAGCATGGCAAAAGTTCTGGCAGAGCTTTGCCTATATTGAAATGTCGAAACGGCTTATTTCTGCGAAAAGCTATTCCTCTGCGTCACCATGCATGCAGTTTATAAATTATTCGTGAATTGACAACGTAAGATCTTGAATGTGAAGTTAAAAATTTAATTAGTGGGACAAAAAGTAGGCCTATGTAGCCGAACCATTTTACATTGAATTTCACTATAAATTCCATGTATATTGAAATGATCAGTGCACATGCAGAATATTCATGCGTTGTAAATACAATGGTCCAGTAACTAAAATAAACCCGGAATTTGCCCCCCAAAATCAGAAACCCAGGTGACGGCAAAAAATCCAGATCTAGTGGAAAACCCAGCGGTGGCATCACTTTATGGCGAGCACGGTAGCCGGGTTCGGATTAAGATAGGCCTATGTGGGGTCCTGTTCGGAAAGTTTGTTGGGATCTTCGGCCAAAAAATTTGATGACTTTTTGTCGTTTGGTCGAAATTTCTTTAGAATATACCGATTTTATCCTTTAAAAAATTCGCATGGGTAGCGCCTTTTTTCTACCAGCCAGGCCACACAGTCTATGTTTTGCAATAGCAATAGCCTACCAGTTCAACTGTCGTATTCTAGAAATTTAGAGTGCACTCATGTGAGTACGACATTGCAATTAAGTTTCCATATCTTATCAGATTAAAGTTGCTTAGACGAATGAGCGATTGTTTCGGAGGTTCTATATAATCCAATATTGATGTTCAATTGTTCATAGAACTCTACACAACATTCGCTTCTGAAGACGCTCAGCTGCTGAACCGTGCAGGATGAAGCTGTTGGTCATCACGCTCGTGGTTGGATTGGTGATTGGTAAGACGTCAAACATTAGAGAATCATAGCCTACGGTAGGCGTAGGCCTACTTGCATGGCAAAACGAAATTCAACAGGCTTTCTCGACAGAATCTTACAATCTTCCTTGGCCTATAGTCGAAAATAAGACATCGGCAGATATCTCCATAGGCGTAGGGGGCATTTCAGCAGTGGGAGGGGGCAAGATCTTAATTCTGCCAGAAAAAATAAATCCGGACTAATTGGCGTTGGGCATGGCAGTATAGCCTATTAGACCTGCATGTAGGCTAAGTCCCTCTACAAAAGCAAAGTTGTTCTTGCACATACACCTGCAGGGCCGGATTAAGGCATGTTCAACATGTTCGGCCGAACAGGGGCCCCCACACTTTAGGGGGCCCCCACACATGCAAAAACAAATTTTTTAAAGGAAAAAATCGGTATGTTCTAAAGAAATTTCGACCAAACGACAAAAAGTCATCAGAATTTCCGGGCGATGTTCCCCCAACAAATTTCGAACAGGGTCCCCACATTTCTTAATCCGGCCCTGTACACCTGGGAAGAAGGGGAAAATGCCATGGTGTCCGACCGCTTTAAGGGGTCCATGTCAGTGGTGTAGTGGGGGGGGGGACGCGGGGGGACGCCGTCCCCCCACTTTTTTCAGGGATAATGGAATATTAATAGTAATACTACTACTAATATTATTATTATAAAGAGCGTCCCCCCACTTCATAAAGAGCGTCCCCCCACTTCATTTTTTAGGACTACATCACTGGTCCATGTTGGGTAATTTTGGGCTCATTTGCAAGTTTATAATGCATGCCTTTTAAAGCACAGCCTAATGCTGACGCTTAACTAGGCCTACATGTTTAAACTTCAAACGAACAACTGAATAAATTCATAATTATTGTATAATTATAGGCTATCGTCTTGCATTGCATCGACTTTAATCGTTTATTTAAAAAGCGCCTCTAGTAGGGTGAACCGCTTAGAGGCGCTAAAGTGCGCCAGGCCCTGCGAGAAGAAAAAAAAGTTTTGAGAAGAGTCTCTGAAGAGAGAAGGATGAAGAGAGACTGCCATGGCAGAGTGAGACGCGCTAAGCCTTGAGCCTTTTATTATTTCGAAACGTTTCTCATTTTTCCTCTTATAAGTCTAACCTTTAGATAGTTTAGGGACCCGTGAAAGTTTGTCAATACTGGTAACGGCGGTCCCAAATTATAAATAGGGCCTAACTAAACCTGTACCGGTATGTAGGCCCTACTTAACTATATCTGTATGTAGGTCTAGTATTGGGTTCACATGCAAAATGAATATAAATAAAAACCATGATCCAGCTTTTATTTCATCAATAAAGAACCTTCATCCAGCTTCCATTTTGTAAGCCAATTTTGTATAGCCTAGCGTATAATGGTCAGCTAATTATTGGACTATGCAAGAGCGTACAGGTAGCCTAAGGTAGGCTGAGTGGCGGGAAAGTTTCTGCGGTACTACCTACGCCGGAGAGCGAGAGAGACAGAGAGAAAGACGGAGAAAGGCAGAGAGAGGGACAGAGCGATTGAAAGAAGAATGTACGCTGAATGATATAGGCTTGGATAGGTGTGCCAGTTGAGTTGTTTGGACATGAATGGTAGCACAAGACTGATAGTCTTAACGTTGAGTTGTTTTGATAACGCAAAATTTAGTCGTTGTCGTGTCGTTGCTGTTGGTTTGTTTCTGCTGGATTTTGAAGTACACTGTACAAATATAAGAGAAACTTGTCGTTGTTTTCGGTAGAAAAGTTAAAGAACTGTAGATACTTTTACCAAGCCATTAGCTACGAAAGTAAAGTTAATTAGACCTAAAGACAGGCCTAGGCTACGCTGAACTTTTGAAGAGACTGGACAGTCGTGGGGGAATAAGCTCACACATTATTTTATTAGCCTAATCGTTTTTCCATCAATTTAGCTTCTATCTCCTCAATACAAAACTTCATCCAGCACCCATCTATTTCACTTGCGTTTTTCATCAATAGGTCTACAGCAGTATGCATCATGACACTCACTCTAGCATTCTAGCTGTCAGCTGACCAACTGCATGGAACAATCTCACCGACCTTGTGAAAAGTGCGTCATCACCGGAAACATTTAAATCACAGCTCGTCGGCTGAGCTACGGCTGTTTCAAGTTGCCCCATTATATAATTGTATTTTTGATGAACTACCATCATCATCATCGTCATCATCATCTTCATCGTCATCATCATCATCATTATTATCGACACCATCATGATCATAATTATCATCATCATCATCATCATCATCATCATCATCATCATCATCATCATATCATCACTATTATCGACATCATCGTCATCATCATGATCATAATTATCATCATCGTCATCACTATCATCACTATCATCATCATCGTCGTCGCCGCAGCCGCAGCCACCACCATCATCGTCATCATTTTTGCATTCATGCGCACATTCTGCATTCAGGCGAAATGTTCAGTGAATATTATAGGAAAATCTGTACACCCGGTACCGGTACACCGATGGACATAGGGTCTAGGCCTATACATATGTTACTGCAAAATAAACTAAAACACGAATTAAGAAGACCATCGAACTTTTGTTTCGTAGAGTTGGAGTCTCAGTTCCCAAATGAATCAACATCGATTCAGCCTAAACTAAAGAATACAGAAATAGATTTTGAAGATTATTGGTTTTCTGACTAAAATGCTGTTTTGAATTTAAGCAACGTGTCTCGCCAGAGAAAACAAGGAAGTACATAAACGCCCGGACGATGAAACGAATCCAAGCCCTGAGGCTAAGAAGGAATGCGAGGAAAAATGCGAAAAGGAAACCCCAAAGGAAAAGACAGAGGCAGCGAGAAAAGTAAAACTAGCAGCCTGCAGGAATCCATGCTTGAAAGATTATTATAAGAAACAAAAGAACAAACCCAAGCAATAAGGTAGGCCTAAAACAAATAGACGGATTTCTTTCTATAATTTTTACGTGGTCTAATAAAGTAATCATTGCACTTTTTGGAACATATATAGCCTTTAATTGTGCACGCTGTAATGCAATTGATTTATTGGAGGTCTATTGAGTTAACAGACATAAGCATTAGATAGAATGGAATTGATTTTCACATAGCAGCGTCTCTAAGAGAGCACCTTGAGAATCTTCAGAGGAGTGACATCAACATGTCAAAGTGACAGTAGAATTTTCAGTAATTTTAAATTAGAAATAACATAATATAGGCTAGCCGAAAGCATTCTTCGTACGAAGAGATAACATCTAGTCATCTCCTGAATTATTAGTCCCGAGTAACATTGTTAAGAAAATTAGCCTGACTAAAGAATTCGGCAGGGTCTGGTAAGGAAGTAGGCATAGGCATACACTACACTGTGTGAGTTAAGCCTAGTGAGGCCACTGTACCAAAAAATTATACACCAAGTGCGTAGCCCATGTTTATAGTCCTAAATTGATATAGCCTAAAGCTAGTGCAAAGTTCTCTGTGTCGGGACCAACTGCATGGAACAGTCTTCCTGGCTACGTGAAGATGGCACCATCTGTGGAGACATTTAAATCCAGTCTCAAAACTTACCTATTCAAACAATCGTATATTTAATTGACAGTAGGCTAACATGTTATCCTGTGTACAGCGCCCTTTCCTTCGGCCTCGGCTGAGCTACGGCGCTATATAAATCGTCTTATTATTATTATTATTATTATTAGACCTACTGTACAAAATAGGCCTATTAAAACGTAATAAGATTTCTAACATTGTCCAATTAGCACTGCCGTCGCTCCTCTTATTTTCCAGGATGAAAAGAAACACAAAGAAAATGACGTTCAAGAAAAGGATAATTGATGAACTTTCTTTGAAATAATAATATTGAGTAACTCTCATCACATGGAAATGTATCATAAAGGCTTATCATAATTATTCGGGCAGTCATTCAGATGTACATGCGCCACATCTTGATTAAATATTATTTTAATGAGCAATGTTCAACTGATTCTGTGTATTGATGAAACACTCACTCGATTGAATCGATCAATTCAAATGATCGATTCAACCAATCGAATCCTAGGCATATTACGGTAGTTCGCTTCTGCAGGTAGAACCTAGCCAGCCTACACGCCGCCGTGTGCGTCCGGATAGGACTATAGACCTATTTGAATAAATTTGTGTTTATCGCGTAGGCCCTAAATCGGCACAACATACTCTTATAGTACACAATACCTAGAGCCCACTGTGCCTCGGTGCAACATAGTATGAGGCACTAGAATGCCTCATACTTATGAAAAATTAGTACTCCATAGTAATCATACCTTGGCACAGTGTAATCTTGTATTCTAATAGTACAAAATATGCCTACCGGCAGAGTCCATGGAAAGTAGAAAGAAGTGTGGTCCCCTAGTGGCAACTAAGGTGCAATACTTTAAAGCTTGCCTAAAGCAAGGTTTCAAACTCGGATCAAAGACGATTCTTGACTTCACTGTATCTAGATCCCAGCAACGTCTCTGAAACTTAAGGCAGACGTTCAAACTATATGGTTAAGAATTAGTAAAAAATAAGCCATGCAACAAGTCAGTCTGCATCTCAAACTATTATATTACAAGTACTAGAATTCCAGTCAGGGTTAAACTGTACACAGAGTGTTTTCTTCTACGAATTCTACTGTTCTATCTCACAAGTTTATTGTCTAAATTCCCAAAACCAATCAAAATAAAATGAGAAACTTAGTATGCAAAGTAACAATTGCTAGTCACACACAGAAGTTACAACTCGCTAACAAAACACAACGAACTTAACTGAAAAATTCCACTTGCAAGTTGTTTGCGCTAAATTTCCCGTAACTGGGTTTTTTGTCGTAAAGGTTTCTGTTCCCTTAGAAGCTGTTGTGAGTTAATTTGAAATATATTTCCCATAGATCTTGCAAACAGATTGAATATCAACAAAGAGTATGAATTTATAATCAACATCTGAACTGTAATAAAAAAGGACACCACTTATTAACTTAACATTACTATCAGTAGATAGTTGATACATCATTGTTTTATTTAATTTTTAAATTTTTGGAAGGCAGCAGGGTAGTTTACAATTATATTTCGTCAGAGTAAATATGGTCTGCAAGAACTTTTAAAACATCTTCAATAGAATAAAAAAAACAGTTGTTGAATGGTCAGAATTTAAAAAAATCTATCCAAGTACACTACTACCCTTTGCGATTTAAAAAAATCCCAGATATCAAGGACAATTAATATAGAAAGATAGATATTACTATCATAAAATTCATGGCGCATGCATTTTTTAGGATTAATACCGCCCTCACAAAAAGTTATGGCATCACTACAAGCATCATAATAATAATTATTTTACAATTTAGTTAAAATGTTAACAAAGAGAACTTTGCTAAAACGATTGCATACAAGAATTACCTGATCCTATGATTTGGAAAATCAAAAGTTCCATCTAAATTCCAAAGCTTGCAAAAACCCAGTCAGAGAAAACAAAAACAAGACTGAAAATATCAACAAGCCTAATGTAAAAGTATAAATTCGGTAAACAACAAAAACCGACGTCAACAAAGTACCAAATTTCTATTGAAAAAATCAATGTCTAAATTAGTCCAAATGTATTACTAGCATAAAAAATCTCTCATGAACCCTAGCTAACTGTTAAGGAAAGGAAACAAAGCATGACCAATTTTACTTGGAGACTTCACCAAATTTAAAGAAGATGCACACAAACAGTATTACCAGTAAAAAGTTAAGCAACCTAGTTTCAACTAAGGTTAAGATTTCACCTTAAAATCAAGACTACTCTCCGTAATTATATTAGAATTTACGTAACATCTTCTTACCCCTTTAGCCTACTCGTCACAAAAACCTTGGTACATTCAGATTGAAATTTTGAAAGATAAATGCAGCAAATATGACGACCATTTCCAGTGCGACATTTTGAGGCATCTAGCATGAAAACAAGTGATGCTACACGACAGTTCTAAAGCTGATGCATAGTCACGTTGCAGTGTAACGCCCACGAGGTTGCTAAAGCGCAGCACACGACTGATTGGATAAAAGCATACGAATTCTGTGAACAAGTCCTACGAGAATCATTGAAGAATCTTTCACAGAGGCACAAACTGGGAACTCTCTGCATACTCAACACCAAATTCGTTCATTCATTCTATGCACTTTAATTAGCATAGAGTCCCTTCAAAAAACCGATTCTATAGCGCTCCCAGCCTAACCACGGCCAAATAAAACAGATTAAAGAGATTTACGAAACGGATACAAAACCGCAACATTGAACGGAGGTCATTCCAAATGGACAGCCCTACAATCAAGAAAGTTTGGCGTTGCCTGGCAGCTAAGCAAACCCATGAATCTAGGAGCTAACCCCTTCATAAAAGAGTGAAAATTGTGAAATCTAGACCAAGCATTTGGATATGTACCAAACTGTAGACACGGAAATACCGATAACCAACCAGAATTAATCCAAATAGATCACAAGACAGTAACTGCATTGATGGAGAAGATGAGCCAAACTTAGGTCCTTTACGAAAACTATCAGCTTGTCAGCATTGATAGATAGTCTTAGAATCACACAAACTACTATGTATATGAAAAGTGAGCAAGAAGATTCTTACAATATTAGTTTATTTATGTAGAATTTCTTTTGTGTATATCAAACCCACGTCTGAATCCGATCCAACATTGATACAAAATAAGTTATATATCCAGACTTTCTATCATCCTAGTAACGGTAACTTTCTACAACCAAACATTCTTGTTAATGTCAACTAACAAACAAAACAATTTCTTGCAGTAACAATCATCTCTTCCCTGAACCAGATTTTTGAATGCGTCTGCAATCTGCAAACATTCTTCTCATCAACTTTGCATTATCTTCCACATCCGTAGTTTATCGTTCCCATCTCGGACCAATTATCAGACTACGCTCAGTTGAGCTTCAAACCACAGAATCCAAGCTTCCGTTCTGCAAGATTCATTTACAAGATTTAGAATTGTCTTCCACATTCATTGTTTTACGCTGCATAACTCACGCGAACAATGATCAGTTTAGTTTCAGACCACAGAATGAATATACCGGTACCTAATCCTCCAATCCACTAGATTCATAGATACCCGGTACAAAGAGTATCCAAACAGGCAGCATACTCGCAAATCATTCAGTCCTTTCTTCGAAACCATTCACTCAACTCTCCCATATCCATTCTTGCACCAAAAACACGTTTCACGTCTTTTGCAATACAATACAACCACGTTTTATATTCTCTTTTTTCCACAATTCAGAAATGGACACAAGCACAACCATAAAACAGAATGTCAATAGTGCCAAGCAACTACAAGTCAAGGACTCTACGCAGTGACTGTTTGAGCTCACTGTGCTATAGCCAAGTACTCTGTCCATCAGCTACCATCTACCACATAGTTTACCTAGGCCTAACTCTACATGCAAGAGCATCCATTATTTCCAACGGAATTTCACGATCAACTAATTTCAGAAATCCACACACAAGATAAACTGATAAACACACAGAAAATAATATTCCAATTTCAAACAGTCACAAATTCGTCTGCTTAAAACATGCCATATATAGGCCTAATAATTATTTAAAATAAACAAAAGACAATTCAGAGCAAAATAGTTAAACCATTAATCTGATTGCCCTAAGATATTGCCAAGCATTTCAGAAATATAACAAAATATAGCTTTCTTTTATACCAACCTATTTAAACTGTTTACGTCACACCACGCAGCATAATACGGATCATTAGAAAATCAAACTCTACATGCTCAGAGATGGCTAGACAAAACAAATTACTTATTACGATGAGGAAAATTTTCATCATTATCATTCTATATATACGATTTTAGATTTAGGATAATATGTGTGTTTCTAGAATATCTGACCGCCATAATAAAACTCAATGGGTTACATAATGTTTACTACCAAGTCTGCATACAAAATTAGAGTTAGCAATCAAAGAATATATTCTTATCTTATAACCATAATGCATATATATCAAGTGCCACAGTCTAGCAACACATCATCAGTCAATGGAACGGAGCAATCATGAGTGAAGGACTTGCTCATAAATGCTCAAGGTCTTGACACAGTAACTGTCATATACATGAGGCTCCATTCCATACTAAAGCATAACTAGGAAAGTATTCAAGACAATTGGTTACCAAGTCCATCCACTAAGCCCAGATCCTAAATATCAGTCTAGCACAGAGTAACTGACATCCTGGATCCAAATAGAATAACCCAGTTTTCTATAAACCAAGGAAAACGAAGTAAGACCAGTTTAAAAGGATGCTATTTGCTTCTAAGGACAATATTGACCTGTCTACGACTCACATGTCATTGGGTGAGGTCCTATGCCACCTACAGTACACAATGACACAATACTTGTTATTAATTAACTCATATTTCAAATACTAGTTCTATTAATTAATTAATAACTTGTCATAGATTAGTAATACATATTAATCAAAAACTTCCAATAAATTAATAACTAATAACATCGTAATATATAAGCCCGTATCCCAGGCATAAATGAACCGTGTACTAAAGTCATGCAACAAATCAGGTCAAATACCAGATTGGTCCAGTGAAAATAATTATATAAGTAATTAATAAACAGATCCTGCATTAACTTCTTTCTTGCATTATTTCAAGCAGACGCTAATGTAGTATTGATAAGCATTAAAGCGAAAATAAATATCTCAATTTGAGGAAGAAATGAAACATCAAGAGAGTGTGAGAGTGAAATGAGGGTCAACCGAATATGTAGACAACAAATTTCCGAATGACAAAGACCCATTTAAAACATCACGAAAACCCATCTGAGATTTGAAAAACAAATTAAAAAAGACAAACCAAGTTGAGAGCAACAAAAATCAATTTGAAAAACAATCAAAAACCAACTTTACAATCAGAAAAACCTTTTCAGAATGACAAAACTTATTTTAGAAACACAGAAAAGCCTCCGAGAAAGAAAAAATCCATCTGGACTCAACTAACTGACCATGGCAAAGCTCCTACATCAAACCTAAAACCTGCGGCAAAAATTCTTAACAAAAAAACAACAAACCTGGCGCATAAATCACTCCAAACATCACACTGTCACAATGTTCTCTAAGAAAGTCGCAGCAAAGCCACAGTATTTACTTATCACTTGGTCCTTTCCATGCAAGGTAATACAACATCTTCGCTTAGTTCTATTGACCACCAGTCCTCCTCCAGTCCCATCCCACATCCAACACTTCAAATCGTCAATGCTGTTTACAGCGAATTCTTCCATGTCCTTTCTCGTTCTTCTCCCTCCCAGAAACTTGCTTGGCTCCATTGATCCATGACAATTAAAAACGACATTTTAATCCATTCTTTCCAACATTCTTCTTTTAATTTATATATCATCTTCTCCAACCAATGACCATAAAATAATAATTAAACAGAACTTAGACACGCTCAAGCTACAAAGTTTACAGAGTTGAAAGGAAAGCATTGTAAGGCAAGCTGAAGTTCTGCAGCTGCAAAGCATTTGAGCCGAATTGTGTTCACCTCTCGTTAGAAATCAAAGCAGAAACTTGGGCAATCTTTCACTTTAGCAATCTAAACTATTCGCCCAATGTAGCATTACAATTTTTTTAGAAAATCAACCAATGGTAGTACTACTTTTCAAGAATTCTTTTCATCAATCCAGCTGCTATTTCAGCAACAATTATTTTTCCTAAATCAAACTTCTATTTAAAAATAACTATATTTTCTTCAATCAAACTCCAGTTTATTCATCAGTCACCAAAAAGCAAAAATTATCTATTAATCCAACTTCTATTTATCAAGAAACCATCTTGTCAATCTAACTTGTATTCGACCAATGCAAAAACCAACGCAACTGTGAATAGTTCAGAACGCCAAACAATAGATTACCAAAACTTGAGTAAGGACAATATGCTTCAACAATGAATTGACTGAATAATGGAAAGTACACAGTGCTTAAGCATTATTGTTCAGTTACAAAAGAAATATTAAAAACAATAGGCGATATAATCAAAATTAATAGCTCAACAATATCGAACAGTGACAGAATAATATTACAAATGGTTTTACACAAGTCAGCTATAACCCAACTAACGACAAATAATGATCATAAGTTAAGAATAAGCAAATAGCTAGTTAGGGAAATAGCTAGGCAATGAAGTTTAGGATATAATATAACCACTAAAGCTTTTCTTTACAGAATGAAAACAAATTGACAAAAAACGATATGAATATTTGAAACTTAAACTTGTTAAGGAATTCAGACAAGATGATAGTTTTACAAAATTTACTGTATAACACGTGTGAATATGGATCATAATCAATCTTTCTGAATAAGAATAATAATAACAAGAGTAGTAGCAGCAGTAAATGGTTAATGAGGAAAATAGCATTTAGTAGTTCCTTTAAGCAAACCGACATCAGACATGGGTATGCAATAGCCATAGATTTTTTAATTTCTAAGCCCTGGGATAAAGAAGTACTTAAGGGTAAATTTATAATACTAATAAAAAAAGTCCAGAGAAGCAAATTCCAAAACATTGGAAGGATTAATTATTATTACCTAAACAGGAAAAAGGAGCAACAACAATTTGGTAACAACCACGAATATCATTCAGCGATTTTAAAAATTCAGAAATGAATAAATTACAGACTTATATAATATTTAGCAGCATTAATATGTAAAACTAAGCATACGAGAAATCGCAACTCCATGGCCGTTCAGCATTCAGAACATCTCCCGTGCAGAAGAATAGCCATCCAACGCCAATAACAATGCCAGCAAAAACAATAACAGTCATCAATTAACAATTCTACAAGACAATAAGTACTAGCAAATCCCCACCAACCCAAACAGTATGGTAAGGTAACTAAGCATTAAATTTTATATAGAGCCTTTCCTTCTATACATCATTACAATCATGTTACACCTTGACTATGCACTTGCATGTCGCACAGGGCCGTCATTATAGGACATGAATTACCCTAATCAACAAAAAGCAGCACAAATCTACGTGGTAATGCTAAATGTTTAACACTTCCCTTTTAATCATGATTACAACTGGATCACGCTTTACTGTATAGCTGCGTAAAAAAATCATTGACATCATGCAATGTGATTCAAATGTTAAATGATTAACACTGCCTTAGAACATGCACAATTGTACATCACATATAGCAATGTGATGTTGATTTCACAGTAGTCATGTTCAGCAATATAATTATATATACATGGTCAAGCAAAATCAACCATGCAAAGCCAAAATATTGAAATCAATGTGAATCAATGTTACACCATGTTATGTTAACACCATATCATGTAACATAATCTCCAGATTAACAAGATTTAAAGATTACGACGGCTCGAGCGCAGACAGCAACATGTGAATTCTACATCATTGTGAGGCAGCTTAACGTACAGCATTTATATGCTAAGCATAGCAGTCAGTGCTTTACAATCTGCTGCAAACTTCGAATAAATAGCATAATTTACAATGGCAGAACAGACTGAAAACAATCCCAAAGACCACAACTGGTTTTCGCACAAACCGAGACTCGGATAATTGCTTCAGAAATGACGACAAGAACGTCTTTTATGTTGATATCATTGCTAGATTCGCCATTAAAATCAGTTTATAAATCTATCCATCAATTTATATCCTTAGGTAAGAATCGGTTTTGCATATATAAAACAATCAGTCAATGCATAGTAATGCACGTAAGCTTCCTAGATCGCTTAATTACAGACTTTCGAAACCAAACAATCCCACAAAAATTCTCAACCAAAGCACACAGACAAATCTACCATCAATCACAAAGAAATTTTCTCCCCAAAATTACACACACAAATCTAGGATCAAACCCCCAAAATTTTATCCCCAAAATCACACAGATGAATCTAGCATTAGCCCCAGAAAAATTATTTTCTCCCCAAATTCACACCGACGAATCTAGCACCAACCCCAGAAATTTTCTAACCTAAAAAAACACACACAAATCTAGCATCAACCCTCCACAAAGTTTTCTCCCCATATAACTCACAATCACACCAAACCTTCCTGAGTCACAAGGTCTATCAACTAAATCAAATCATTGGCAAAAGAATCCTCTCCCTCAACATTCACCTACGCTAAATCCCCGTAACGCACACACATACATATAAATCACGTATTTTGAAAATCATCCAACTCTCGGATTAGCGATAGCACCGTACGATGCTGCCAAGAGAGATCGGCCCTAATTAGAAAAAGACACGCACGTGTTAAACTGCAGCAACTAAAAGAAAACTGAATATAACCCAACAGATTCTAGCAACAACTCACAGCTCGCCACGACGTTCCCAGTTACCCATCTCCTTCGACTCTTGGTCGCAAGCCGACGAAACGCAACGGAACGCAAGACGCCAACGTTCGGCGCAATCGAAGCGCTCTTTCGCGTTGGACGCACGTCGTCGTCAGACTCTCGTCGGCGACGATTCGTACTTTGCGCGGATTGTGTTGATGAGATACGTTGCGGCGCTGATGCTCGCTGGTGATCCGGTTATGATCACTTTCCGATCCTTCGATCCTTCCTCAGCGTCGGCGATCTTCACCATCGCTTGCGAATGTTGTCTTCAAACAAATATATGTTCATATCTTAATGTTTTTAGTTCTTTGCATTTTTTTATTAATATTATTTACAGACGTTAGACAAGTTTCGCCTGTTCCCTCGATCACTCTCTGACACATTCTATAAACACCTAAAAGCTGTTCTGTTTGGCCGTACTGGAGCCGGGAGCGCCTCTGATTAGTTTCCGTAAAGAGGCGCTATTATAAATACATGAATGAATGAATAAGTATCGAAATAACTCAAATTGTATGCGAGCACAGAGATGAAGACAATCTACTATTCACATTACAACGCCCTAATCAATCGATTCTTAATGCTGTCCTCCCATACACTCACACACCGAACCAAAGTCTCTCAATGAAATCGAAACATTGTGCAAAGTTCCCATAATAAAAATAGCACACATTGAAGTTCTTTTACTGTTAAACAGAAGAGAATTTAACACACGTCAGATTAGAATTTAACACGTCAGATTAGAATTTAACACGTCAGATTAGAATTTAACACGTCAGATTAGAATTTAACACGTCAGATTAGAATTTAACATGTCAGATTAGAATTTACCACGTCAGATTAGAATTTAACACGTCAGATTAGAATTTAACATGTCAGATTAAAATTTAACACACATGTCTCAGATTACCTGATCTCGTTAATCGTGCTTCCCTGCTTTCCGATGATTGTTCCAACGATTTCGTTTGGAACGATGATCTCCTGAGTCTGCGATCGACTGCTTGTGAAACCACCCAACATCGCTTTTGTTGTGAAAGACAATGCAAGACGACAATGGTTAACAGATTCACAATGGTTAACAGATTCACAATGGTTAACAGATTCACAATGGTTAACAGATTCACAATGTTTAACAGATTCACAATGGTTAACAGATTCACAATGTTTAACAGATTCACAATGGTTAACAGATTCACAATGTTTAACAGATTCACAATGGTTAACAGATTCACAATGGTCAACAGATTCACAATGGTCAACAGATTCACAATGGTCAACAGATTCACAATGGTTAACAGATTCACAATGTTTAACAGATTCACAATGTTTAACAGATTCACAATGGTTAACAGATTCACAATGGTTAACAGATTCACAATGGTTAACAGATTCACAATGGTTAACAGATTCACAATGGTTAACAGATTCACAATGTTTAACAGATTCACAATGGTTAACAGATTCACAATGGTCAACAGATTCACAATGGTCAACAGATTCACAATGGTCAACAGATTCACAATGGTTAACAGATTCACAATGTTTAACAGATTCACAATGTTTAACAGATTCACAATGGTTAACAGATTCACAATGGTTAACAGATTCACAATGGTTAACAGATTCACAATGGTTAACAGATTCACAATGGTTAACAGATTCACAATGGTCAACAGATTCACAATGGTTAACAGATTCACAATGGTTAACAGATTCACAATGGTCAACAGATTCACAATGGTCAACAGATTCACAATGGTCAACAGATTCACAATGGTTAACAGATTCACAATGTTTAACAGATTCACAATGGTTAACAGATTCACAATGGTTAACAGATTCACAATGGTCAACAGATTCACAATGGTTAACAGATTCACAATGGTCAACAGATTCACAATGGTCAACAGATTCACAATGGTTAACAGATTCACAATGGGACAACTATCACTAAAATTATTATTAATTTATGCCAATATATCATTACTTTCACTAATATTATTGTCATTTTCTTTGTCTGGAGATGACCCTATTCGTCGGTGTCTCGGTTGGCAAAAGTGACTCGGAACATGATTGCCTTAAAGCATTGTTATCATGATCATCATTATTATTATATAATTATTTTCATTACCACCACCGTCATCAACGTCATAATTTTCTAGATGAAATAAACTATCCAGACACTGGGATAAAGACTGACCTGGATAGTTTCCAGAGAAGAGGTTTGGAGGCGTCGAAAACAAAGGCGGAACATCACCCATAATTCCCTGCTGTGAAGGACCTTTTGACATCTAAACGACAATAAAATCCAACTTACTTACTTACGTGACTTTGAAAGCAATAGCAACGAATTTCCATGAAATGACAGATACATGTAGACTGTAGAGAGGGAATTGTAAAGTGCTACAAACAGATAAGTCGCAACTCCAAGGATAAATGACAATAAAATACAACTTACTTACAAATTTTCAATAACTGACAGATACATGTTGAGAAGGAATCGTACACAACAAACTTCTAAATCGCAATTCCAAAGATAAGGGCACTGGCTTATTCAAGAGCACTTCATCACATCAATCAAACGAC
The DNA here is from genome assembly GCA_945859605.1 of Lumbricus rubellus. Taxonomy (NCBI): domain Eukaryota; kingdom Metazoa; phylum Annelida; class Clitellata; order Crassiclitellata; family Lumbricidae; genus Lumbricus; species Lumbricus rubellus. Next base: position 4,684,520 of record OX243814.1, on the reverse strand, counting down.
AGCCAAGGGAAGTTCCAAAAGAGAGGCAACACATTCATTTGCAGTTAGCTAAATCCCAATTATGTACGGCAAAATTTTCAAAAATTATATCAAGTTACCGTTACAGCAAAACTAGAAGTTGGCTATGCTGTGAAAACAAGGTAATAATGATAAACTATTGCACTAACATTAGAAGTTGAATGAACTCATTTATAGCAGAAGTAGAAGTTGGATGAGTGAATGTCATAGTGGTCCTACGGTTCTGTGGGGGTAAGATAAGGTCCATGAGGAAATTGGATAAACCTTACATACTGCGTATATATTGCATAAAAAGTGACTTCGTTCAATGCAACTAATTTTTCATTTAATGCATTTCTTGTTCTACTGTTTCCCAATTTACATTTGATGTCATGGATATTTGTTGTATGACAAATTGACTAAGTTTTAGTTGCATCTTATTGCATTCACGCTGAATAGGTCACCATAATTAAGCAGGACTCATGCAACTATTGGGTAAGGCTTTAGAGTCAAGAAGCTATATTATTCCTTGTATGCAATGTCAATTTCAAACTCCTTGATCAATAAAATGATTGATTAATAATATATACAATACAACATTCTGAATGAAAAAATACAAAATAACACAACATAGACTACATTACAGCATAATACATTACAATAATAATACAAAATAAAACAATATAGTACAACATTTATACCTTGACTGCCTAACACCAAGGTTCCCTTCACTCATCTGTTCAGGCTGAGCTCCTTGCCTCACGTTCACAAACCTCCACAAGGTAATGCTCTCTTGGTTGCTGGTTCTGCCACCGGGAATAAACTTCCTGTGGCACTTCGCCTAGTGCCCAGAGATCACTCCACCATTTTCTTCTCTAGCCTTAGTACTAAACTATTTAGCCGATGTTGTGTTGGGAGCATCTCTGAGTAAATAGTCTTGAAGAGGCACTATATAAATGTGATTAATAAGCAAATAAATAGACAGAATATTGAAATCAATTTTACCCCTCCTCTGTTGCCTCCCATGTTGGACAGGCCACCCATCTGTGACCGAACCCCCATTCCTCCTCCGTTGAACATGCCGGTCAAGGCCGCTGACGACAGTTGAGGCTGATACGGAATGACAGACGTCGACGGCTTACTCTACAGAATAAAACAATATAAAACGTCTCAAGGAAAGTTTCGATTAACCAGTAACTGTTACACAATTCAGCGTAAGCAATGCAATGAAAGCCATAGAATCTTACATAATGTAATGTAATTAGTAATATCTATAATGCCCTCACAGCCATGGCCATTCAGTAGTACTCTAAGTGCGAGAACCTAGAGATAAACATTCAGGTAATCAGGGTTATTATTGCTAATATATATAAATACCAGCAGCTTCTAGTCAACTTCAGAAGTTGACTAGAAACTGCTGGTATTTAGAGCCATGTCTCATGATCTAGCTTTTGGCTGACATCTTGGATAATAATAACAATAATACTAATACTACAACAACTAATAATAATAATAATAATTATTATTATAGCAATAATAACCCTGGTTGCCTGAATGAAAGAAGAATGATAGCAATGGCTTTGTTCTAAAGGGCATAAAAGGTCTTCTTTGCGTTACCTCGGCGACGATGCTACACAGTCGTTGTATGCATTGCATGACAGCGTGTGTTGTCCCAGATATGGTGACCGAGCGCTCGGTTGAGTTAGGCAACATGTCGTTAGCAACCTGAACGGTTGCACCTGTCACCTGAGACACAACAGACAACAATGTCTGACTTAACAACACTGCAATTTACATAACATTATACTAGACATTTTATGCGCAGATCTTTGACCGCTTGCTTATAAAGAAATGTCAGATTCTTTGAAGAAACACCCTCTACAAACTAGTACAAGACAAACAAGTACTCACAAAAGGTACCCAAGTACACATAAAAGACACCTCTGTACCATTAAGGCACGCAAGAACTGAAATAGAAACCCAGAAAACATAGAGGACACCCGTGTACTCAAAAGACACACCAACACTCGCAAGACACTCACAAACTCATAAAATACACCCACCAAAGTACTCATGAAACATATCTTAGTTTTCATAAAACACACTCAAGAACTCATTAGATGACCATTGTTCAGGCAGGCTGTCATGAAATAAATTCAAATAAACAAAATGCACCAGTTATAAAAAAGACATCCATATGCTGAATAAACATAACCACATACTCCAAAAACAGCCCAACTATTCACAAAATACTCCCAAACACTCCCAAACACTCAAATACTTGAAAAGTAAATCTAATTACTTGCAAGACTACATAAAACTCTAACAAAACATGCCCAGAATACTCTGAAAACAATCCCAAATAAACAATATATATGAGAAACCAGAAAGAGTTTAAGAACACAAGTAAAAGATGACAAATAAGCATGTAAAGCACACCAAAAATACAGCAAAGAGACAAGAAAGATGTTTCAAATCGAGAACATCTACAGGAAGCACCAGTTGGCCAACCTCGCGAAGCTCCTTAATGTTGGCTCCACTCTTTCCGATGAGCGAACCACAACAGACGTTTGGAACAATTAGTCGAAAGGTCACTGAGTACGCTGAGTCCGCGCTGCTGTCCTGCCTCCGTGTGTCCTACCAATCACAAATCGACAAAGTGTGTCATGATAATTATGAGGTTCTAAAACATTTTTTCAGAGCAGGTAATGTCTTTGAGTCAATGCCAATTGCCTTAATTTTTATTTTATTTCTATCCATCAGTCATGTACTTTAACTAGAAATGAACCATAGAGTCGTAACTATTTCTACACTGCTTTCAATTCTAAAAAAAGTAGTTATATAGACCTGCGCTAGTAGCGATTTATATAATCAACAGTTTTCACATTTTCACAGAAAAAGCTGCACAAACATCTAGCCACAACACACTCTGATAAAACACCAACCAGGTTTGGAAAACATTGCAATGATGTAATGAAATAAAATGCATGTTTTTAAAGGCTGACAGCATAAAGTGAAACACAATTGGCCATTGTTTCTAATACAGATAATTATTAATTATGGTACTAAACATACAACTATTACACAAGAAGTATTGTATTCATGGCCAGGTATGACTCCAATAAGAATTTATACTCTTAAATTAGAAGCCACAACCAATTACTGACTTTCATATTATTGCTTAAGATTTGTACCCTTTCTTATTCAACAATAACATTATTTACTACTGAAACTGCGCAAAAGCCTTTGGCTATTAAAGTCAAAATTCCCATAGATCCACCAATCAACGAAAAAACAAGTTTTAAAAATCATTTAAACAAAAAATTAACACCTATTTGACATGACAGATTTCGACCAAAACCAGACTCAAGTCGAATTTCTGACATCACTTAAACAGAAAATAAATACACTATTTGTCCGCACTGCATACAAAGCAAAGACGCTGACCTCTTCGAATTTATCGCAGATCATGTTGAAGGCTTTAACGACCTGAGCCGAGGATCCGGTAACAGAGGCAATGCGCTCGATGCTTGAAGAATCAGAAATGCTGACCTTAGCACCACTCTAGAAGAACATTCAGATGTAAGCGTACAGATCTCTATTGCATAGACGCCAATATATGTACGCAAAAAAATGCTCAAAACCCGTCATGAGTTGGCTACTGAAGAATATTACATGTATGTATAGGTACCCATTGTGCCTATTTCAGCTTCTAGTGCAATATCTAGAAAGTGAAAAGTGATGGGTTTCGAGCAAAATCAGACTCAAGTCAAATTTCTGACGTTTTTAGAACGATGTATGATTTTAAAGAGAAACAAATCCTCTTTACAATGACTCCTGAACAATCATTCTATCTTGATCCGAACCAAATTTCTGGATAAAAGAACTAGTTGAATTTGCTTTTTTTTAAATGGACAGAGGTTGGTAAAATGCATGAAATTCAAAACCACAACTTGAACAAATCACTCATAGTTCTTCTAAAATGTATATTTCACGTTATAATTCGGTGCAACTAGTTCTTTTATCCACAAATTTGGTTAGGATCGAGATAGCCAACAATGACAAATTTTTTCCTGCACCGCACAACCGAAATAAGTTTTCATGTATTTAATAGTACATTCCACACATTGAGTCACATCAAAGCCTTTATATATGGCAGGTGGAAAATAGTTTCTCAATGTTGAGCTATGTCATTCTGAGAACGCTTTACTGGTTCTTTACAATTTGTGTGGAGCACATAACAGCGGGAAACTGTAAATTTATGTTAAAAAATGATAAAAACATGCTCACCTCTTCTCTAAGCTTTTTCACATTGTCTCCTTTCTGCACAAAATAAAAAACCATGGATAGAGATCTTCCATTCAATCAATTCCACATCAATTGAGATTCAGTCGCTTCAGATAGAAATCTTTCAGGTAACCCATTTAACCGTGCTCTCACCATCACCATGTGACAAAAATTAATAAACAAATGAATGAATGAATGCTCTTAAAGTTATTACTCCTAAATTCATTCACTCTATAAACTTAAATAGCGTACCTTTAAAAAACCTACTCAGAATCGCTCCCAGTAACAGTCATGGCAAAAAGAAAAAAGCCCTTGAGATTTATGAAGCAATCAGGTCACATGTAATAAACGCAGCTTTGAGGGGAGTTCATTGCAAATGGATGGGCATACCATTGTGAAAGATCGGCGTTGCTTGGCAGCTAAACTGTATTGTACGGAACATTCACACTGTTTACCAGCAGGGAGGCAAAAATTTTGGGAGCAGCCATTGAGGCCACTGGAGCAAACACTTGTGGCATACTTCTACACCAACTAATTATTCATGAGAAATTATTCGTAAACTAATTTCTTGTAAACTAATCATTTGTAAAGCAATTACCGGTAAATTAATTACCATCAAATTAATGGCCTATAACTTAGTCACTCTAAATTAATTATACGCATAAATTAATTACCTTTCCAATGATACTTCCAGCTTCCTGTCGAACAAACAAAATACGCAAAGTTAAACAAATAATTGACTCCAACGATAATCTCTTTAGTGCCAAACGTTTATAGATTAACAAAAGAAATTCAAAACACAGACAATAAATAGTTTTTCATTTTACATAAACCATCGATCACAGGTGAAAATTGAAGCACACATCGAATGTCAAAGTTGAGATCACCTGATTGCAGCTGATGCCTTATAATATATGCATTCAACACAGTCACTGTCGTAGTAACCATGAAGAGAAGCTAGCATGAGAGACATCCATTGTAGTGCTAGCAAGTTCAATTTTCCTAGCCTTGGGGTATAGAGAGCAGGGTAGCTAGCTCTCTCCCTTGCTGTCCTATTTTGCCACTGACAAATATTATCATTATTATTATTCTTATAAAATCATTATTGAGTTTCATATAGCACACCTTCAAGATAAACTACACAGAAGTGCTCCCAGTCCAGCCGCAGCTAAATAAGGCATACAGGCCGATCCTATGGACATCGACCGGTTATTACAGCTCGATTTTTTATGCCTTGCGCATTTAGACACCAGCACAATATACGTCGCATGGCCTAAGTCATGTCTTTCAATTGTCTGAAATTACCCGACTGTTGACGAGGAATCGTAAGGTGATCGTTGGTCCTGAGCCGAAGTTGCTGCCGTCATGACTACTGCTCTGTGGAGACGCTGATCGATCGCTGTTGCTGTCTGCTGCCATTGTAGCAGATCTAAATGTCAACGTCAACACGTTCGTCGGCTGTACTATGCTCTCAATTTAATTGATTTCACTTGCAAAAATAAATACAAAATTGGTAAGTTTTTTAATTTATTATTTTTTTAATAAAAATTTTAAGTCTGTGTAAAATTATTTTCCATAATTACCATGCATTATGAAATTTGTTATTTATTATATATGTTGTAATATATATATTATATACACCAATTGCGTCAGCTTAGAGTGGTGCTCCGCTCCTTAACTTTCAGCGCTGCCTTGACGCTTATCCACTCTTTCGTTGTCTCACGTTTAGACTATTGCAGCGCCCTCTATGTGGGTCTGCCGGTGACTCGGGTTGGGTGCTTGGATCGGGTCTTGCGCTCTGCGGCACGCCTTGTCGGTCGCATCCCAAAATTCGGCCATGTCACTGACTATATGCGGGATGTCTTGCACTGGCTCCCTTTCTCACAAAGGGTCACATACCGAATATCTTCCTTGGTCTGGCGCTTTCTCGCGGGTGTGGCCCCTGTCTATTTACAGGAGCTCTGTTGCTCCACCCTGAGCGTCCAGCGCCGTGGCTCTCTTCGCTCTTCTAAGCAGGCTGAGCTTCTTGTCCCCCGGTCACGCACTTCTATTGCGCAGCGCCGTGCCTTTTCTGTTGTTGGCCCTGCAACCTGGAATGGGCTCCCAGTGGAACTACGTCTAATACCTCGAGCCTTCGAGACTACGTTCTACTCTGCTCTTAAGACTGTTCTCTTTAGCCGTGGTTGGGTCGGGAGCGCTTCTGAGTAGATATTCTTGAAGAGGCGCTATATAAAAGCCTGAAAATGAATGAATGAATGAAATGAATTTATAAAATAACGAAGCAGTGTACATGTGTTACCATTTATGTAGTGAGTATTTATTATTTATTATCACTACTTTCTATATATTTCATTGTCCAATGGCCAGTGGTGTCTATTTGTGTAACTTTTTAAAATTCAAATAGCTGAGTCAAATAATGCAGGAAGTTTATGTTGCCAAATTATTTTATTTTGTCAATTATAAAATGGAAACTAGATTGATGAAACTAATTGTTTGCCCAAATGGATTCATGGAACGAAATCTGTTTAAATAGAACCTAAATTGACGGAAGTAGCCGTTTTCGTAGAAGTTGGATTGATGAAACTAAGTCTATGCTTAAATGGAAGCTGGATCAATGCTCAAAAAGACTATTGATTGATGGAAAATGCCCGTCAGTAAATGGATTGATGACAGTTGTCATGGACACCGATAAACTGCCAACTTACCAACGTCAAGTACGACATTGAAGACATTAAAATAATTTAGAAACGTAAAGTACTTGATAACCCTACGGCAAGTCCCAACTTGGCTTTTATATTTGGTGGAAGCTAGTACAAATGATCATATTAACATGGCTAGTGTCATTGTGGTCATTAGAAACCGTAATAACCAACGTCTGTATTAACACAGATAAAGAAATATTTATTTATATACCATGAGAATTCAGGCTTGCATTGCAACGCCTGAGGAACGCCCTAGTTTAAGTAAACAGTAGCCGCCTCGCGTTACCAAAAGATTGTTAATTGTAGATTCAAACAGATTGTTCATAATTTTAAGCGAATGGTCCATGATCACACAAGAAAACTTACAAATCAATTAAATTTAATCCGCAAAACGAACGACGTATAATTGTCTAAACGCAAAAAAAACTAACTCGGCAACTGATCGCGCAATGGCAATGGCGTAAACCGGAAGTCGTAGGACTTCTTCAGTTGTTCTGCGTGTTGGAATACACTCAGAACACGTTTCAAACGCAGCGTTAGGAACAGTTTCGAGGACAACGAGCATGGCTAAGATAATAATAATTTTATTTATTTATTTATTTATTCCGAGTATTTATATAGCGCCTCTTCCAGAAACTACTCAGAGGCGCTCTCTGCGCTAACTGGCCGAAGTGATGTTACTTGTCATAACAACAAGAAAATTTCATCAATTAGCAAAATAAGTCACAGTGAGCCGGAAACAGTCATCAGTGGCGATCCCTCGCAGACACGTAGAATCATCCAACGGAATCCCGTCAACAGCCTTCAGATGGTGGAATGTTCAGAGTCTCTGGTACAGGTTGCGTCGAAAGAGTAGAGCGGCGACAGATGAAAGGGCTCAAAAACACGAAACGCTGACGAAACTGAAGCTCCTCGCTGGTAGAAGATGACGCGCGTGTCCGGTCTATCGTCGGGGCACAAGGACTGCACAGTAGAAGGTATTTGTCGCTTGTCGGTCGGTAGTTTTGAACGCCACCAGAGACAACATCCGATCGATTTAACTCCACTGACCTGCGTGAACCGTCCTTCGGTAAGTTCGGTGAGATGTAAATACCAGACAACAGCGGTGAAAACGCACGGTCTTGATGGTTGAGCTTGACCGCGTGCATCACGATGGCGTCTAACGTGAGCACGTGGGCGACATAAGACGACTTGCGAACAAAATTCTTTCCAACGCAAAATCCATGACAAATCCATGACGAACCCGACGAATAAGTTCGGTACACGACCCCAGAACCAGTAAACTCCAACGTGTGTGAAATTACAATAAATGCGATTATTGATGCAAATATTGCAGTTTGCAGGAAGTGATGTTTAGGAGGAGGTAATTTGAAACCTTCACACCGGTACTATATCCACAATTATTAATCTGCCCACCTGACCTCAAGTGAGTCCTATAGGCTGAAACTTATTTTAAGCTTTATAAGCCCTATCGATTTTTTTGACTGAGTAAGTAGCCTAGCCTACTTAGTTCACAAGACTTCCTTTTGCACTGCAATATATATATATATATATATATATATGATATTATTATATCTACGGGTCTTACCAGTATGTGAATTGTGGAAAATTACCTGGGGGTTGGACTATTATCCACTTGGAATAATATTTGGGTGTGAACGGCAGACTTTACTATAATAACAATATCTTCGTTTAATAACACAATCTGACAAACCGCAGAATGATTACAGTACAGGTTATACGAAATACGGCCCACTGTAGCACGACACGCAGTTCGGCTTTACAGCGGTGGGTTTGGCTTAACACTATATGGCCTAACACTATATGGCTCTAAAAAAGACTGCATGGGGGTTGAAACCCCACCCCGGCAATTTTCACCCTGTGTCTTACCACGGTATGTACGTACGTATAGTTACTGATGATAATTATTATGTTATTACGATAGCCTATAACAATAAAATATCAGTTAGGCCTAGCTCAAGGTGACACACAGTAAGTAAGTAAGTAAGTAAGTAAGTAAGTATATTCTTTAATGTATCAGCTGCAAACGCACTCTGATTTACAAGCATATAAAACACGATACATAAAAACAAATACAAGACAAATATGGCAGCCATCAACGGCGCCAACTGAGACACAACATAAAAAACAAATACAATTACAAAGCTGGCAGCCAGGAACGGCGCCCATCAGAAACTCTAGTCTACGATGTTACAGAGTCTCTACGACAGACAGAGTCATCCATGGGCAAGCAAAGACGACGCCCGAAAGCAAAATCGAGTCACCACCGACGAACTCCACATAATTATTATGAGTCCAGCCGATAGTTTCTCGTCCGATGTTGAGTGGTGGACCGAATTTATAGTCCCTCGCTAGATGTTGACAGCAGCTCTCTTTCTTATCCCATCCATGTATGCGGGAACGGCAATCACTCGTAAGGTGGCGGAGGTGTTGTTGTGGCAACCTGGCATCCCTTGTGGGTTGTTCGCAATGGATTCGTCCAGTGGCGATCATCGGTAGCGTGGTCCAGGCCAAGAACTTACGAAATGAATTTCCATCCAAAACATCCACGAATCGGAGTCGAAAATGTGAGGCGTGCAGTCACGACTTAAGAAGACATCTATAAATCCAGATGCTTTCGAGCGACTATCGCTAAAGACACAATAATCTGCCGTAGAAGCTCAGAGAGTGACAGAGACCGGATCGTCGACCAACATGGCCGAACGACCAGTGCATGGAGATTAGAGTCGGCTATAGCTGAGTTCGATTCCCAAAGCTCCCGTAGGCGTATGATAGGCGTACGTTGTAGGCTGATATTAGCGCCGTTATAGGGTCTATTGCAGGTTGTCTATTCTGTTAATGGTTCAGAGTTATATCAAAAAAGCTGCATAAAATGGAATATTCTTACTTACTTACTTTTACATGACTCTGTCATGTCAATCACCGACGTCGCTGCGCGACGGTTGGTCACATGCATGGACTACAGCTCTCCACTGCCTCCTATCGCGTGCAGCGGCGAGAAGATTGGATCCGGAAAGACGGGACCAAGCAAGAATGTTGTCAATCCAGCTAATACGCGGTCTACCCTTGCGTCGACAACCTTCCACGTGACCCAGCATAATGGATTTTTCCACGCAATCCTGGGGAATCCTGATGGTATGACCGAAATAGGAGAGTTTGCGAGCCTTAATGGAACCCAAGAGCTCTGGTGAAGTTCCGGCAAGCCGATAAACCTGCTCTGTGGTAAGTTTGAGCGTCCAAGAAATGCGCAAAAGCTTACGGGTACATTTGTTCTCGAAACTCTGTATCTGCTTTTCCTCCGCCTTTTTAAGCACCCATGATTCGCAACCATAGGTTGCAACTGACCAGACCAAGGATTTCATCAAACGAAGCTTGGTTTGAGTACTAATGGACTTGTTTTTCCAGACCTTCGTAAGCTTCACCATGACCGCCATACCCATGGCCAGCCTGGACTTAATATCGACTGAGCACTTTGCATCGCTTGAGATTTTGCTGCCTAGATATGTGAAGTTATCCACTTGTTTGAGTTCACTGTCCGCGACAAAAATCCTGAGAATCCTATCGGTATTGGTCATAACCTTCGTCTTTGAAACATTTATCTTTAAACCGTACTCCTTGGCAGCGGATTCGACACGATTGACGAGCTCCTGGAGTTCCTCTGGTGATGTAGCGATCAAGAGTATGTCATCCGCGTATCTAAGATTACTGATGGTCCTACCTCCAATTCTGAAGCCCCCTCTGAACCCGTCAAGCGCCTTGCGCATCACCTGTTCCGCCAGGATGTTAAATAGGCAAGGCGAGATGTTACAACCTTGCCGAACGCCTTTCTTAACGCGGAACCAGTTAGAGGTGATATTATCTGTCCTAACAGCTGCTCGCTGCTGTTTGTATAGGTTCATCAATAGTTGGACAAGTTGTGGGGGAAACCCCATGTCCAGCATGGACAACCGGTTCCACGACAACTGGTCTACCGACAACTCGTCTAACGACAACTCGTCTCCGGACAATTGGTCTAACGACAACTGGTCTACTGACGAATAGTATTGATGAAATAGAAGCTGGATTTACGAAAATATTTTTTTGCTTAAATGGAAGCTGGATTGATGATTTTCATTCATGTATTCCAACATGCACCCATTTCTACGTCAAATCTAAAAATACCTTCATCCAGCTTCTATTTCTCGCCTGTTATTTTAGTCAATCCAGCTTCTATTTCATATATAAAAATATCCTCATCCAGCTTCCATTACTTAAGCGGTTTTCTTATCAATCCTGCTTCCATTTCAGATCTAGAAATACCTTCATCCAGCTTTTATTTATCATGCATTATTTTCGTCAATCCAGCTTCTATTTCACATGTAAGAGAACCATCATCCAGATTCCATTTCTCTTGCGGTTTTTCATCAATCCAACCTCCATTTCACCTCTAAAAACTATCATCCAGCTTCCATTTCTCAAGCGCTGGATAAGTTGTCAGTAGACCAGTTGTCGTTAGACGAATTGTCCGGAGACCACTTGTCGTTAGACGAGTTGTCGTTAGACGAGTTGTCGTGACACCGGACAACCACAGCTGACCGTGTTGCACCATGTCGAACGCTTTCGTAAAATCTATGAAGCAAAAGTAGAGATTCTGACTTCTCTCATTTGCCTTTTCTATGATGATCCGGAGGTTCGTAATCTGATCGCGAGTGCCTCGATTGGGTCTGAAACCGGCCTGCTCAGGAGCCAGTTCATTGTCAAGTTTAGTTTGAATGCGCTCCAGGATGACCCTTAGGAGAATTTTGCTGGCGTGCGAAACTAGCGCTATGGTCCTGTAGTTCTCGCAACAGAGCGGATCCCCTTTTTTCGGTAAAGGGATAAAAACTGATTGCGTCCAATCGTCGGGCCAGACTCCAGATATCCATACATCAGTACAAATCTTATGTAGCATGGTAAGAGTCATATCACCACCAAATCTGAGAAGCTCGGTGGCGACTCCGTCCGGTCCCGAGGCTTTGTGCAAAGAGGCTTTAAGCAAAGCGCGTTTGATTTCTTCTCGCAGTGGAGGCGGTTCTCTTTCCGTAATTTCGAACGTTATCTCGTCTTCATTGCCTGTGTAAAGTCCTTCACAGTATTCTTTCCAACGTTCATTAACCTTCACCGGGTCAACTAACTTCTTTCCAGAGACGTCCTTGATAGCTATTTTACGCGCCTGAAACGGTCTTGTGAGATTTTTGACTGTCTTGTAAACCGGTCTGCAGTTTCCACGCTTTGCATTTTCTTCCAGTTCGCAGCAGAGCGCATCAAGTTCGGCTTGTTTGTCTTCCCTCAGTCTTCTTTGCACTTCTCCTCTCAGAGTCTTATATTCCACCGGTGATTTCGTCTTGGCTTCGCGCTTCCTCTTGATAAGCGCGAAAGTGTCATCCGAGATCCAGTTTTTACGCTTCTCCGAGTCTTTGGAAACAATATTTTGCGCCGATTCTATGATGATATTTTTGAGCTGAGACCACAAGTCAGTGGGAGGACTGGATTCTGTGACGCAGCTTAAAGCAGCGAAGCGGTTGGTAACTTCGACTGCATAGTCATGTTCTACCTGTGGATCTCGCAGTTTGTCTAAGTCCAAAAAAGGAAGCTGACGAGGTTTAGTTTTTCTGAAACGGAGTTTGAATTTCAGAAAGACGAGATTGTGATCAGTGTCACAATCCGCGTCAAGTCGGGTTTTGCACTTATAAACCGATTGGATCCATTGCCTGGGTACCAGAATAAAATCGATCTGAGATCTATAAATATCGCCAGGGCTTTTGTAAGTGTATCTGTGCCTGGGGTGCAGTTGGTGACGGGTGTTGGCGATGACCAAATTGTTCTCCGCACAGAAGTCAATCAGCAACTGACCTCTGTCATTTCTCTCTCCGTAGCCGTACTTGCCAAGAACCTCCTCCTCTGCTGCACCCTCTCCAACTCGAGCGTTAAAGTCACCTGTAACGATGACAATGTTGCTGCTGGGTGTCTCCACCAGCACTTGTCTGACCTCTCTATAGAATTGATCGACTTCCTCATCAAGCCCATCTGCCGTTGGTGCATAGCACTGGATGATCGTAAAATTTCTTGGTGTGGCGTCGATCGTTGCCGAGATCACTCTACTGCTGATCGGGTTGTAGGAAGTCAGGCAGGGCGCAATGGTCCTATCAAGCCAGATGGCCACTCCGTGATGTTCGCGGGGTCCTTGACCCCCAGAGTATAGAATCCTATGACCTTCGATGGAATTGAAGTGACCGCTGCCTGGCCACTTAGTTTCAGACAAGCCACAAATGCTGATACCAAGCCTTCGTAACTCCCTGCCGACAATTGACAGTTTGCCTACAGAGTTGAGGCCCCTAACGTTCCATTGACCAAAAACAGTCAGCAGTCTGCTCTTCCGGCGGTTATTCTGACTGCCAGATATATCCGATGGAGTGGAATCAGTAGAGTCAGTAGCCAATTTTTCGAGTCCCATCCTAACTCTCTCAGTGGGAAACGCGGACCTTTTTAAACCGGGCGACGTCCGAGCCGGCATGAAGAAAGTGTTAGCTGTGTCCATACATGTTTGTCGAGGGAAATGAGTTCGATTAAGCTCCTCAATCTTTGATCGAACTCGCAGTGGGCATGACTCTAATATCTTGCTAATATTATTTTGTAACCGGATGCATGGCACAGGATTTTTGAATAAATGAAAAAAGTTGGATGGCGCCAACAACATACCTAATGAAAAGCAGTTCAGTCAGAGGACGTGAACGCCCATCAATGACCGTCATTAAAATTGTGTTCTGCTAAACCTGTTAATTGTAGCTTAATGTAGTTATTTTATGTATATTCCTTTAATTCCGAAACACAAAAGACAAAACGCTGCAGGTATACATAATGCGGAACTTTTTGTTTTTCAGTTTTGTTTAGTTTTTAACCTTCAAAGGTTTGCCATGATTGGAAATCTTTGCTATAGGCCTAGAGAATCATTTTAAAATTAGAATGCAGTTTCTTTTCATTTCGTGTAAACATCATACTAGGCTACTAACAAATTTATGTATAATTATAGGCCTATACTCACATTAGGCTATACTATTTTTAGACCTATAACCTACTAATATGCTGTCTATCAATCCAGCTCCAGTTTCAGCAATAATGTTTTGAATAATGATTCTCAGATTCACATTTCGGTGTGACCTTGCGCGCGGAAGATATTTAGGTAATGTTCTTGTTTAGCGTCCGAAATATTTCAATGGTTTCAATGGTAGCATCCGATAATATTATTGCTACCGAGCCATTATAGAAATACTACCGAGCCATTATAGAAAATAACCAATATTAGGCTATATACTCTGGGTTTAAACTTTAAATGACCGTTTCACCTCAGGGTCCGAAAATATTGATGCCAATCGCGTCATTCAATAGTTGCTATCCAACTTCTGTTTAGATAACAATTATTTTTCGTCATTTCTCAAGCGCTTTCTCATTAATCCGGCTTCCATATCGGTGGGCCACAGGGCCAGTGGTCGTTGGACTAGTTGTCTGGGGACCAGTTGTTGTTGGACCAGTTATTATCGGACCATGCAGTTGTGGAACCATAAAAGAGTAGGCCTATGTTAAATGCGATGTTCCCCCATCATTTCTCGTGGAATGATTGTGGATGCTGAGGAGATTAATTAACCCAAATTCAGTGTCCGTATTCTGTTGTTGGCAGCTTTTACTTATGGAGAAGATGTCATAATAAAGCAATGGCGGATATGACAACGGGTGAATCGAAGGTTCGAGATCAACTGAAAGACATAGCAGAATGCTATGGGTGCAACGAAACTTGCAAGGATCCTGTTGTTATACCCTGTGTTCATACGTTCTGCCTGAACTGCCTGGAAGAGGCAGATGGTAGAAGTAGCAGAATGCCTGGTGACAAAATGCCATGTCCAGTGTGCAGAGAGGAGTTCATGATCCCAGAGGAGGGATACGTAGCCTTGCAACAAGAAGTTTTCATGAACAGGCTAACAGGGATGGAAACAATGACAAGCTCATCTGAAGGTCTTGATCGCTGTGAGGATTGCATGGAAGACAAGAGTGAATCAATGTCAGTTTCAGCAGTTCCTATTGTGGATATGTATTGCATTGACTGCCAAAGAAAGTTATGTCAGGAATGTAGCAGATATCACCTAAAAAACAAATTGAGCAAAAATCACCAGGTTGTTGCTATTGCAGATTTCAAATGTAAAGCACAGATGGTAACACCAAGCAATTGTTTTAAGCACGATAGGGAGCTTGATCTCTATTGCTCAGACTGCAAGGAGCCACTCTGCAAATCATGCTTTGATGAGCGCCATCAAAATCACAGACTGCAGGGTGTTAGAAGCACAGTTGAAGGCTTTAAAAACGAGATAAAAGTCATCATTTCTGGTATAGATATGTGCTTGTCCGAAGTTGCTGAAAAGAAAGATGGTCTTAACTGTGATTTGGAGGAATATTGTAAGCACTTGGAGAGTTTGAAACTTGAAATTCGTGCACAGCTTCGTGCAACTATAATACTTGTAAGTGAACATGCTAACCTTGTAATACAAGATATTGAACAGTTGAAAGTGCAGAAACGGAAAGAAGTTGAGGCTGAAGTTGGAGACCGTGATGGAGATTTGACTTGCCTAGAATCGTTTAAAATCTTCTGTACCAAGATCTTGACAAAGGGATCTGCCAGTGACATATGTTGCTCCATCGACGAATTAAAAGAAAGATTTGAAGATTTGAAGAAGACAGGCCTACATGAGTTGGACGTAGAAATAAAGACTGATTTACACAGAATGTCTTTTCAGACGTCCGACCTGGAAGAATTTGTGAAGACAGAGAACTACAACATCATTGGAACTATTCAGGGTTTGTTGATTATTTTTACAACTTTAAAATTTCGTGATATGTCCGAAAGGCTGAAGTGGAAACTATTCAGGGTTTGTTTAGTATTTGAAATTCTATGAATTATCCGAAATTGTGATGTGGCAAAGTTTATGTGATCTTATCATGATATAAAAGCAGGTATGCCTAAGAATTGAGATCTGTTGTTTGCATGCAAACTTTTCTAAAATACACATGCATATGCATGCATGGTTATATTGATTTGTACGTGAGTAGATGTGCACCAGTGCATTGCATGCATGTACGTGCATACACATGATCAAACGTACATATGTATGATGCATTGACACATTGATCTACGGGTAGTAAATTTGGAGACTTAGAAAATGACTGGTATCTTATAATGGTCTTGTCATTCAATTACAGCATGTCAGAATGAAGTGGATGGTGACGGTGAAACAAAAATTGCCTGCGAAAAAATCTCACATGATGGAGACATAAAGAGAGAAAAGAATTATGGAATGGCCATCTCTTGTAACAATGGCATTGTTGCACAAATCAACTGCCTGAAACAGGAGCTGGATCATGCACGACGTCGAATGGATGGGTTAGAAATGGAGAAGAAAGCTTTGGAAAAACAAATCGATGAATTCAGGGTGGAACTTGGCATGATCAGACCTCTGAAACCCATCTCCAGATTACAGATGACGCAGGCTGTACAGCATTCATGTAAAGGTGAGTGAATGAGGCCTAGTAATCTGGCCTAGATAAGGCTACAGTGTTGCTTTTGGCTTTTAACTAGCTGATTTTCTATGCTAAAGGCCAATTAAAAAAACAGGATTATTGGTCTAAATGGGATTCTATAACCAATATAATTATGGTTTCACCAAAAAGATATAATATTAACTGCCCTAAAGCCAATGCAAAGATTTTAGCACACAGATATTATGTAATTGTTTGGGTGTACCGTACTACTTATGCTAGTTGTCTTAGAGTTCCGGTCTCTTTGCAACTTGAGTATTTTTGACTTACTGATTCCAGTACCCAAGTTAGAGTAATTCTGGTGAATGAAAACCAATGCATTTTCTTGAGGTATTGTATATTGCAGATATGGAACATAACGCTTAAATCTTTGTACATTGTGATTTGTGAATTAACATTTTAGGCCTACTGTTAAAAGTTGTTTCTTTAGGCCTATGTATACAAGTATCATGTTCAACATCTCTCTGCTTAATACAAGTATATGCATGCATTACATATAAGCATTTTTCACACATTTTTTTATGCATAAATTTGTGCATAGATGTGTGTACCTCTTGGTAAACTTCATTTTTTAGAAGTACCTCCGCCTGGAATCTCTATCGATTACAAACGATCTCCAAATCTGGTGAAGACAATGCAATGTAGTGACCTATTGCGTCAGGAAGGAACCATTTCTTGCTTGACCGTCTTGGATGATGAACTGTTCTTGGGATGTTTCGTTGCCCGTTTTGGTCGTTCTGTTGTAGAAGTTTATGACATTAAAACATTGAATTTTAAACGTCGATGGAACTTTAAGCGTTTAGCTGAATGTGATGCGGCCGTTGCTAGCATCCGTCGCATGGCTTCCTGCTCCAGATATAAATGTCTGTATGCGGGTGTCTCTGCTGTTCGTGGTTTTGCAGGATATGGTGCAGTACTACAGAGGACAGACGTTTATGGATCAGATGCAAAGGAGTGGAAAATTAATGGTGGCTCTCGTGTTCCGAATTTTTCAGTTACCGGAGAAGGCAATATTATTGTGATTGTTGGTTGCAATTCATTAATCGAGTACACTAGAAATGGAGTACTGGTCCGTGAAATAAGGCTGCCATCGAGTTTGGGTATTGATTGCACATTACACGCATTAAAACTGGCCAGTGGTAACTTTGTAGTCAGTCACGGTTTTGACGAAGATCGTTTGCACAGAGTGCTTTTATTGTCCGAAAATGGACAACTCATAAGGTCATTTGGAGAGATGCCATTGTCAGGTAGACAATCCTCTTAAGTGAAAGAGGTACCACAAGTTTATAATCCAAGAGTACTGAATAAACCGGTCTATTTGACAGTAGACGATTTCGGGAACATTCTTGTAGCGGATCGTGGTAATAGCAGGGTTGTGGTCTTGAACTCGGATTTAGAACTAGAGTGTTGCTTAACTCCATCCGTTCCTTTTCCAAAAACAACTTTCATGTATGTCGATAGTAGGAGAAGACTACTATTTGTATGTGAAAATCTAAAAAAGGTCTCTGTTTACAATTTATCGGTTTAATTTCTGTTTATGATTTCAGTGATTCTGTAATCTTTTTACTTAGTAAGCCAATTACCATTTATTAATTCATGTTTTAATATGCAGTAACTGAGTTTGCTTGTGAATTATTTGATTATGTAGGTGTTTGTTATTTTCTGTGACAGGTGTACAGATCCTTGTTTTATTATACTTTGAATAGAGTTTATTTAGGTAAATTGAGTCATTAGTTCGCGTAATTTTAAATCTGTCATTTTGTTTATCTAGATGCAAATTTTCATTTTCTTTGTGGGACTGGGCAATACAGTAGGATTGTAGATTATGACTGTTGTATTGTGGGTCAGTATTGAGATGAATACTTTGGAGTACAATTAGAGCTGTCCCCAAACTCAATTCTTCTGGCTTGGCAATCGGCAATTTCTAAAAATTGGCTTTAACTTCTCTCTGAAAAACTTTGCTCAATGCTCTCAGCTGTCTTTTGTTTATTGTTTATCTGTCAGGTATTTTACTGAAGACTGAACCTAGGCCTACCGGTACTGTTATTTGATATTTTTGCTTTCCTAAGTCCTCATCATATCTTTACATTACCTGAATGGCATATTATTCCATTGTTAACACCCGTAGTCGACTGACTAGGCCTAAAGGCGTGCCTTTTCTTCACTGTTTTCAGATTTGATAGAACTAGTTGTTGGGCGATTGATGGTAGAACCGAGGTTGTTGATTCCGGAATAAAATGTGTTGTTGCTCATTTCCTGTTCACTGGTTTTGCCTTTATTACTGGCCGACTAATTTTACTGTATTGCTGGTTGACTGCTTTTTCTATGTTGATGGTTGACTGATTTTTTCTATGTCATTTGTTGACTGGTTTTTCATATGATGTTTATCGATTGGTTTTCCTATAAGCTTATTGTTGGTTGATTCGTTTTGCTTGTTTACGTGTTTTGTGGCATACGGTAATAATTATGAATTCCACGTTCCTAAACGGTTTCTAACGTTCTGTTAAGCGTTGTAACTGTGGTTAATTAAAAGCGTTTATGACCACATTCTATAGGCCTAATAGGCCCTACGTTTTTTAGTGTGTGAAGACATAATGGCCCATCCATATATTATTATGTAGCCCTCGCAAACAATAGTCCTATATTCTACCCCTCTCTCTCTGCTATACTTCATACATTTTCTGGAACCCACATGTGTACATACAACTTAAGCTTCTCTACAACACTCTCTTACAAAAGTTAACTAGCTAAAATCATGTATAAAACATTCATTTTACCGTAGGCTTCGATAGGGCCTGTAGTTTTGTTAGACATTATCTTCAAGTTAAACTTTGTTAACCGTTTACAAGGTTTACTGTTTACATATATCATTCATTCGTTTAATGAATGTGTAGCGCCTCGTCAGGGGACTACTCAGAGCAGAGGCGCTTCCAACACCAGCCATTGCGACCCTGTGCAAATAATAATGTTATTATAATGTAACAACAGCCATCGGAATGCGGATTATAGGATAATGCAACATCATAAAATTTAATACATTCATTCATTCATTCAAAGACCTGCTGACCGGACAAGTTGAGGCTGGGCAGCATGACGCGAGACAGACTCAGACAGAGAGTGGCGTCGGACTCTAACGGGCATTGAGCCCTATGATATTGATGATGATGATGATGAATTCATTCATTCATTATGGAGATTTATATAGCACCCATTTTTTCAAGGTTACTATTCAGGAGCGCTCCCAATTCAACCTCAGCTAGAAAGGACGGCTCTTAAGGCTGCGATTACACCAATCTGAGCAAACCTTGCCAAACCATAGCGGTATAAGGTCATTTAACTGTTTTAATAACAAAATCTATATAAATAAAAATGTTACGGCGTACGCACCAAATTTAGACAGTCAGGATCTCCCAAAGTAACTAACCGATTCTTTTCAAAATCTAACCAAAACGTTCATACGTGCGTGTTCTTTGAATGTTTTTTTCTCAAAAAACGCAATCTTTAACAACAATATTTGACCAAACTCGTACGCTATTTGAGCAATACAGTTTTAAACGTCGCCCGCTAATCAACACAGTGACCAGACAAAACATAGAATGAGGTCGCGTGCCGTGACGTCATAAGCGAGTTGCATAATAATTTCCGCTCATCCAAAAACGAAAGCGGCCTTTCACCTTTCTTGGGCTCTAGCGGCCTTTCACCTTTCTTGGGCTCTATCCGCTGTCAGGAAGGAATGGTGTGAGGAAGGAAAAGAACGTAGGGAGCGGGACGAAGAGGGTGGGGAGGGAGCGGAGGGAAGCGATGGAGGAGGGAGGGATGCAGGGAGGGGTAGGCGGAGGGGGAGGGGAGGGGTGGGATGGGGAGGGGTGGAGAGGGGAGGAGGAGGTGAGGGTAAGGGGAGGGGAGGCGAAGGGGGAGGGAAGGGGAAGGGGGAGTTGGTGGGCGAGGGGAGGAAAGGGGTGGGGAGGGGTTGGGGATGTGGAGGTAGGGAGGGATGGTGGGATGCTCTTTTCAGCCCTAGCAACGCGTGGCCGGGTTCAGCTAGTAATGAATAAGAAAAATTCTCTATTATTTTAGCCAACCAGTTTGATAGTCATCTAAAATTCTAAATAGGCCTAGTGTCACGTGATGCCACAGTGACGTGATTGTATTGCCTTTAAATTTACTTATCCACTTTGTAATGTAATTTGCGCCGCTCACAGTTGAGGCCATTCAGTAGCGCTCCCAGTGCGATAACCCCTAGAGAAAAATATGTCTTAAGAAGAGAGAAAGATGTAGCCTAGATAGCGATCCTGAAAGTAGGCTAGAGTCCCACTAGACCTGGGAGTGACTTTGGTCGGCTAATCTGACCCCACTTGACCCTAAAGTGACTTGAGGTCGACTTGAAGTCGACTTCTTGGAGTCAAAACGACTTGACCCGACTTGGCAAAAAAACAACCGACTTCCGACTTGAAGTCGACTTCTGACATGGACCACATGGTATAATGGCCATTAGCATAAGTCTACGTACGGCTACTAATGCAAGAAGTGAAGCGAATTTTTCATGGCAAGCATTCATTTCATATAGGCTAGCTACCAATGAGTAATGAGACTCATGAATGAATTTGTTAAAGTTTTATTAAGCCCATTTCAGGCTGTACGTGTTTCAGTAATTCAGTTTGAATAGTTTTGTGATGCTTTGGGCCATCTAGTAGCCTAGACATTGCGATGGCAAATTACTAGGACTATGAATTTTAGCTTGCCGGGCCTTGCCCATTGTCTGTGATTATTCAGATTAGCCCACACTCATTATTATTTTATTATTATTAATATTAATAATGAATAAATTTGTAAAACGCGCAAGGTCTAAGAAAAATGGGGAACTGGTTGCAATGATCGAATGGCGTGTTATGATGATAATTAATTTGTAAGTCCGTTGTCATAATTATTCGGCCACTAATATCATTCCGCAACTTAGCAAATAGCAATGCAAGCGCAACATCCGACAGTATGTTACTACAATAGTAGCCTAGGCCTAGGCCTACTCAGTACTTAGCCTACTAACAGTAAAGTATTTCATTGTCCATTGCACCGAATTCGCTGACCATTAGAAGTTTACTGATGAGCTCATGTTCATATTGTTCATGTCTTGATGAGCACACGTGCTAATAATATTTTAGTAACATTTTGTTTCACCATTTTAATTAAGCGCGTGCCTAAGCGTGGTTTTAGCATAGAATAACAAATTATAGGCTAATGAATAGATCGGCAGACGGCAGTCTGCACGTATAGCCTACCGGTAAAATAGTCAGTGTAGGCTGTCTCTGTTTAGCAAAGACCTCATTCCTGTAAGCCTAAACACACTACAAAAGCTGCTCAAATGTTGTCCTGGTCACACGATCATTGGTTTAAAATGAGAAATTTAACTATGTTTGTGTCTCAAGTCGGTTTAAGTCGACTTGGGGTAAAAACAACTTCAAGTGACTTTTGTCTACAAAATTCGACTTGGGGTCAGTTGCGGTGAACAGAAACGACCCGACCCGACTTGGGATGGCCAAGTCGACTGGGGTCGACTTATTGGGGTCGACTCCCAGGTCTAAGTCCCACGCAGAGTGGGGGAAGAGAATTCCATAAGGAGGGACCAATGATGGTAGAGAATGGCCCTAACTCGTGGGGGGGGCGGTAGAAATTAATAATTAGGCCTAAGTCAGCCCTGTCTAGATAACGGAGAGGTCGATGAGGAGATGATGAAAGAGGACAACGAATGAGATCACTGAGATACATTGTATTTCGGTGCACGACTTTTAAATTACTTAGGCTACACAGTACAAGTAAGCTTATTATTGTTATTGTTGTTATTGGAAAGTGGACGAACACCATGAAATTGTTCGACTAGTAGGCCTAGAGTTGGTAAGCCAACATCATCCTTTTTCTGCTCATCTAGCGACTTTTGGCTACTTTAGACGTGATCTGGAGAAGAACCATTTCATAAATCTGGCAACCCAGAAGTAATTCTCACGCGGCGGATGTTTGATATGCTGTATACGTTCAAAGCATGGTGTAAGAAGGGATGGTGTGCGCACTTCCTATACTGGCCATACAACGTTTTTGGCTAGACTTATTTTAGTTCAGCAGGTGGCGCTACTGTCCCGATTTGCGCGTAATTCTCACGCGGCGGATGTTTGATATGCTGTATACGTTCAAAGCATGGTGTAAGAAGGGATGGTGTGCGCACTTCCTATACTGGCCATACAACGTTTTTGGCTAGACTTATTTTAGTTCAGCAGGTGGCGCTACTGTCCCGATTTGCGCGGATGCAGCACAGGGAATATAGAGCAAGAAGTAAGGAACATTCGAAACATGGAACATAGAAACAAGGAGAGTGAAGGAACATAGCAGGAACATCACTTGGAACATACTAGTGGCGATGAGGATCAGGTAGCATTGCAGAGAACATGGAACATCACACGGAACACCTAGGAACATAGGCCAAAATACAACAAAGAACGTGGAACGTAAAGAACATGAAGCATCACAGATAACAATGTTCAGAGAATATGGGAATATAGGACGAGGAACACGGAACATGCATGCAGTCCGGAACACGCTACAAGGACTGTAGAACGTAAGGAACATGGAACATCAGACGAAACATCAAAAACATTCAGGAACGTGGAACATAAGAGGAAACATCAAAAACATTCAGGAACATGGAACATAATCTTGAGGAAACATTAAGGAACATGGAACACGGAAAGTGCAACCGGAATTGGATCACAAGGAACATGGACCATCAGGTGAAATATGGAACATGGAACATCAGGGGAAATTAGAATCAGTGAAGAACAAGGAATGGGGGATGCAAAGAACAGGGAGCATCAGAGAGCATAAGGAACATGAAACATCACATGGGACACCAGAGACATCAGAGAAAAAGACGCGGAACAAGCTTCTACCCTTCTTCTCCATCTTCTCACTGAGGTCTATAGCGCTATAGACAGATCGCAGGTCACCCTTTTGGCCCTCTACGACGTGAGTGCTGCCTTCGACACTGTCGATCACACCATTCTTATTCGCCGACTTTCCACTTCTTTTGGCATCTCTGCTCTGCCCCTTGACTGGTTAACTTCCTATCTAACAGACCGCTCCTCTTCCACTGTCTTTCTCTCCACTCGCTCCCCTTGGATCCCCGTTCCAGTCGGCCTTCCGCAAGGTTCTGTTCTAGGGCCCTTGCTCTATATCCTCTTCACTGCGGACATTAACTCTTTGCTCGCTTCTTGCTCACTGCGAAGCCACTCCTATGCTGATGATGTGCAATCATATGCTCATTGCTTGGCTGAGGACGCTGCCAAAACTGTCCGCCTTATGGTCTGCGCTTCTGACACCCTTACTTCCTGGCTCTCGTCAAATCGACTGCGACTTAATTCTCTGAAGACGCAATTCATATGGCTGGGAACTCGCCAGCAGCTGGCCAAGATTGACTTGGCTGCTCTCGCACATGAGTTTCCTCTTGTAACTTTCTCTACCTCGGTCCGTGACCTTGGAGTCATCTTAGACCAAGAACTCTCCTTCTGTAAGCACATATCTTCCCTGTCACGTGCCTGCTATAATTACCAAATTCGACAGCTGCGCGTTGTTGCTCGCTCTCTCTCATTCACTGCATCTTCTACTCTTGTCCATGCCTTTGTTTGCAGCCGCTTAGATTACTGCTCTTCTCTTTATGTCGGCCTCCCACAGGTCCGCCTGAACTCCTTGGTTAGGGTCCTTCGATCTGCAGCACGCTTGGTTGGTGGCATCTCCCGGTTCGATCACGTTTCTGCCTTCATGAGGGACGACCTCCACTGGCTCCCACTGCAGCAACGCATTGCTTACAGAGTTTCGTGTATTGCTTGGCGCTGCATCCTGTCTCAAGCTCCATCATATCTATGTGCACTTTTTACTCCTGTCTCCGTTTCTCTGGGCCGCCGTTCGCTGCGGTCAGCTGCCCGCGGTGACTATCTTGTCCCTTTTTGTCGTACCGCTACTATGCAGCGAAGAGCTTATTCCGTGGTGGGTCCAGCTATCTGGAATGGCCTCCCTACGGCTCTCCGTTCTCTTCCTCGTGACTCTGCTGGCTCTTTCTACCGTCTTCTAAAGACCTTTCTTTTTGACCAGGCTTGGGTTGGGAGCGCCTCTGAGTAGAGATCTTGAAGAGGCGCTATATAAATTTATGTGATTGAATTTATGTGATTGATTGACCGTGGAACATAAGCAATATACAACAAGGACCATGGAACATAAACAACCTGGAACATCACGGGAAAATGAGAAACATTAGAGAACAAGGAATGTGGAACACAAGGAACAGGTGAACATCAGGGAACGTTCGCTGGAAAACAGAACCACGCAACAAGGTCCGTGGAACGCAAGGAACAAGGAACATAAGAGGGAACACAAGAAACATTAAGGAACATGGAACCAGGAATATGCAACAAGGAATATAAGGATCACAAGAAACACAAGGTAACATAAGAAACAAGGAACATCGTAGGAACTTCAGAGGCAATAAAAAATACGGAACGCGGAACACGCAACAAAAACTGTGGAGCTTAATGAACATGGAACACCAGTGGGAACATCAGAAACATTAAGGAACAAGGAACGCAAAACACACAACAAGGGCCGTGGAACAAAAGGAACATGAATCATCAGGATAAACATAAGAAATATTACCGGTAAGCAACATGGAACGCGGAATATGTAACAACGACTGTGGAACATAAGAAACAGGGAACACCAAGGAACACCAGGAACATGGAACATCACATTCAACACCAGCGACATAAGAAAACAAAGGACGCGAAACAAACAAGGACCGTGGAACATAAGGAATATAAACAATTAAGGAGCATGGAACATAAGGAACCTGGAATTTCACAGGGAACAAGGAACACGGAACATCAATTAACAGGGAACAGAGGGCACATCACAGAGAACAAGGGAACACGGAACATCGATATGAACATCAGGGTCAGAGGACATAGAAAACATTGGAACACATGGAACACAAGAACATCACATGGAACAGAGAACACGGAACACAGGAGAAAAGGAAACAAAGAGCAGATGGAACAGAACATAGCAAAGATAATTTGTGTCGCCCTCCTCCTTCGTCCAGACATGAGACTGGCACTAAGGAACGGACATGCAGTGAAGGAGTATAAGTATATATGCCATGCAATATAATGAAATTCCATTAGGCTTATGGACGAGGTCGTCAACTGTTGCATGCTACGCCATCTAGCGACTTTAGCCACAAATTTCAGCCAAGTGCGCACACCATCCCTTCTTACACCATGGTTCAAAGTAACTTTTATGAGCGATATAAAACTCAGGAAAAAGTATTATAAAGACATAGGCCTACACGGTACACCGGTTAGTTGTGTCGTTTAAACGAAGAGGGTTTGGTAAACGATACTAAAATTCACGTTTACCGAGGGTTTTTGGTTAATTTTCTGCAAGAATCGCATTTGAGCGTTCGTAATCGAATATTAATTTTATGTGGCTCGTTGTGCTATTTCCATTTCTACTCACATAGCAGTAGCCTATTATGCGCTACCTTATGAAATCACTTCAGGTTGGATCGTACATTACGTTGGTAAATTATTCTAGGTAGGGTAAACGTGTATTTTAGTGTCGTAAATTATTCGCCATTGCATAAGTTTATGCGCTTGATTAGCCTTTGTACACTCTTAACACCATTATTATACCTGTAGTACTCATGGGCGGAGACTTAAATAGGGGGAGGACAGGGGGACGGTCCCCCTCAATGAATGTGTTGGAGGGGGCGGCCCATGCATTTGCCCCCCCCCCAATTGTTGCGTGTTAGAGCATGGACACTTCACGAAGACACACTGCATAGCCTACACTGGCGAATAAATGACTAAAAAAGTTCAACTTTTTGATTCAGCCATTCATCAGCCCAAAATCTCGCGTCCTTCGTTCGGCGCCACACATTCGTCCACCCACCCAAGCCAAGTCTCCGCTCATGGCAGTACTGCCTTATTATTAATTTTTGCATATAGTATTATGATTAGGCCTGTGTGTCAGTAAATAGGGCCTACTAAAAATAAACTTATAATCGGTATTGGTAGAAAAAGACACAAGCCAGTACTTTCACAGTTCACTGCAATGAACTTTACATACTTTACTTTCAAGAAGCATCCAAAAACTGAATTTTTTACACAGGCCCATCTTAACTGACTTTTCCATCCTCCGAGTGCTTCTGAACCGTTGTTACGGTTTTTAAATCGAAACCATGGCACTTAAATCTCTTAATTTATTATTATGCAAAATATGTAAATGTAAAATAGTTTGTTAAATGCTACAATTTAAAATACCCGACCCCATAATTGCTAGTGATTGTGGAATGGGGATGTTAAAGTGATTGATTACCCAAATTCAGTATCTGAATTATGTTGTTGGCAGGTTTTACAAAAATGTCCGGTGTCACAACGAGCGAGTCGGAGGTTCGCGAACAACCCAAGGACATAACAGAATGCTGTTTATGCAATGAAATTTACAAGGGTCCAAGGATTCTGCCGTGTTTTCACACATTCTGCCTAAGATGCCTGGAAGAAGTAGGAGGTAAGACTAGCAAAGGTCCTGGCGACCAAATGCCGTGTCCACTGTGCAGAAAGGACTTCATGATCCCAGAAGATGGATACGCAGCCATGCAGACAAATTTCTTTGTGGAAGAGCTGATAGAGATTGGGAAAATTGCAGGTATATCTGGAGGTCATTATCACTGTGAGGATTGCATGGATGACAAGAGTGAGTCGACGTCGGTTTCAAAGGTCCCTTTTGCGGACGTGTATTGCACTGACTGCCAAAAGAAGTTATGTAGGGTATGTAGCAGATATCACTTAAAAAGCGATTTGAACAAAAGACATCAGGTCGTTGCAATTTCGGATATCAAATGTCAAGTAAAGATAGTAGCGCCGAGCAATTGTTTTAAGCACGGGAGGGAACTTGATCTCTATTGTTCTGAATGTAAAGAGCCACTCTGCAAATCATGCTTTGGTGAGAGCCATCAAAATCACAGACTGCAGGATGTTAGAAGCACAGTTGAAGGGTTTAAAAACGAGATAAAAGACATCCTTTCTGGTTTAGAAACGTGCACTTCCGAAGTTGCTAAAAAGAAAGATGTTCTTAACTGTGAGGTGGAGGAGTACTGTAAACACTTGGAAAGCTTAAAACTTGAAGTTCGTGCACAGCTTCGTGCAACTATAATGCTCGTCAGTGAACATGCAAATTTTGTACAACAAGATATTGAACAGTGGAAAGTGCAGAAACGGAAAGAAGTTGAAGCTGAAGTTGAAGACAGTATTGAGGATCTGACTTGCCTAGAATCGTTTAAAGTCTTCTGTTCCAAGGTCTTGACAGAGAGATCAGCCAGTGACATATGTTGCACAATACACGAATTGAAAGAAAGATTTGAAGATATCAAGAAGATACATAATTTGGACATTGAAATAAAGACTGGTTTTCATAGAATGTCTTTTCAGACGTCTGACCTTGAAGAATTTGTGAAGACAGAAAACTACAACATCATTGGAACTTTTCAGGGTTTGTTGATTATTTTTACAACTTTTTAATTACCACGAAATCCACGAATTATCCGAAACGGTGATATAGCAAAGTAATGTTCCCTTGTAAATGATCCCTGTCATGGTATAATTATACGAAGCACGCTTTTGCCTAAGAATTGAGATTTGATGAATCTGGTTTCTCCTGATCACTCACTGGTGATGGGTCTCTCCATGGCATGCCCAAGTCACATATCCATGTGTGTGGTAAAGCTGTTCTTTTGTATGTAAAAATATTATTATAAATATCTTGATACCATAGTGACTTGGTTAATTTTGAAAATTGCCGTGCTCACAGGTAAATGTTGCAAAACTTATTTTCGAATATAAATATTCATTTGCAATCAACTCAAATGTAAGGACGGATATGTGCTGATGCTGTTGCGCGTGCAAGCTCCATGATTATCCCTGTTTAGAAATGTTGTTGAGTTTGTCAAAGCTCATGAACGTCTGTATTGCAGTCCCGAAGGGGGGAAAATTTCCAACATCTACAGGATCCACAGGGAAGTGAAGTTCAACTATAGTTGGTGTTCAAAACGCCCTGATTGTTCATAGACGTGGACGTTTGATGGCCCGGTTGATGAACACGTGGTCAAACAGATGCCACTCTTGACTCTTCAATCAGACGCGCCCTAAGGTTACCAATGTAATGAATACAGGAACAATAAACGCGCACCTCAAGTACCGTACACACCAGATTTGATGGTCAACTGGATTGAGGTCAGGAAAGTTGGGCGTCCACTTCCGCTGGGATATGAAATCGGGTGTCTTCCGGAACAGCAGAACAGTGGTCTCAGTATGTCTACGATCGTGTGTCTGTGAAAAAGGAGGACTTTTGAACAACAGCTGTAGCTGACTGAACTTCATGAACTTACTTTTGACTTTTGTATGTTGAAAATTTCCACAATTTGGCACTGCCCGAACGTTCATACACTTGCCAAAGCCAAACCCAACAAATATTTATAAACGGTATTACAATTTTGTGGTAATAATAATGGCTACAGTAACTGTAAACAGTTTCTAAAATTTCAGGCAAATGCATAAAGTTTTGACTGAGTAATGACGTTTGATTGGGATCTACTTTTCATCGGGACACGGTGTAGAACTGTAGAATAATTATAGACACAAGCATACATTTTAAAATACATACACATACTGCACCGTGCACATTCATGCTTATTATTATAGGTTTGTAGATGATTAGACTAGATACATATGCCTGCATATGCTTGCATTTGCACATCTAAAATGCATGTGTGCATGTACACTTTTTGGACAGTTGGATACATTGATGATTGATCGAGTAAAATTAGAGACTTAATAAATTGGTAGTATATTATTAATTTTGTCTTTTCATTCAATGTAGCATGCCAAACGGAAGTAGATGGTGAAGAAAGGAAAACGAAAATTTCCAATGACAACATCTCGAATGATGGAGACATAACAATGGGAGATAATTATGTACTGGATAACTCTTATAACAAAGGCATTCTAGCAAAAATCAACTGCTTGAAACAAGAACTGGATGACTCACGACGTCGAGTAGATGGCTTAGAGATGGAAAAGATGGATTTTGAAAAACGAATCATCGAATTCAGGGTGGAACTTGGCATGATCAGACCTCTGAAATCCATCTCGAAATTGCAGATGGCACAGGCTGTACAACCATCATGTAAAGGTGAGTAAAAAGGCTAGGTAGTAATCGGGCCTAGATTAGGCTACAGTGTTGCTCTTATTATTATTATTATTATTATTATTATTATTATTATTATTATTATTATTATTATTATTATTATTATTATTATTATTGTTGTTATAACCATCATTTATTTCCGATACAAACTGTGCAACGCCAACTGACTGTGCTTGCTGAACAGTGAACGCCTGGGAAAAATGCTAGCATAATGTACTAATAGTTTGCCTAAAACTGCATACTAAAAACAAATATATAATGCATTTAATTGTTAGTATGGCTGGTCATCCTCGACCCCGGTTGGTTGTGAGAATGTTCCTCTGAAGGCAATGGCGTTATTTTTATTATTATTATTTTTTATTTATTTTTTTATTATCACGCACATTTATTCACCTAAACAAACAATACTATTAAACAATATTATTATTATTATTATTATTATTATTATTATTATTATTATTATTATTATTATAATGTAAGTTTTAGTTTTCGATGAAGATTTCAAAGGTCAATTTCAGTTTTCTAATGGCTGCCGGACCGTGGCCCCGGGCAATCCAGATAAGGTGCCCTGGTAGGCAACTGCGTTGAAGCGTTGGATTGTAATTGAGATCTTCTGGAACAGATATGCTGTTTCGCGCAAATCTCCAGAGATCCTCGACAGCCGACGACCGATCTCCGTCACAAAGGCGAGACCCTCGTTGTTGATGGGACCCATAGTTTCCACGGCTAACGGGACAAAGAGGTATGTCCTTTGAAGGTCCAAATATTTCGTAAGCTTCCTTGTGGCGGCTTTCTCCGCCGCTCTCCCTGCTTCGGTCGCGTTTTCGAGAACATACGAGGCAGCTACCGTGTCCACCACGGTCGCGTCCCAAATTAACGCTCGCCCGTTACTCCATGGGATTAGGGTCTGGCCGTCCGGTCGTTTCCCGTCAGTCCTGGCGAGGCCCGACGGCTCCTTGATTGCCGGAGTTCCAGCCCTGTTAAGACTACGATAGACAAGGTCGTTGATGGTGCTGTGTCTTGCCTGTCTACCGAATCCCAGGGAGCAAGATAGACCATGTGAGCCCCTTGCTGAAACAGGGGCGCCACAAACACACGTGTGCGGCTCACAGATGGCCGCACCCAGTCGGAGGCCTACCGCAACTCTCACAGCCTCGTCGCTCAGTCTGAGATCGAACGCGGTCAGCGGAAGGGCGTGAAGCCAGTCCGAGGCGTGTGGTGCCATTGAGGCCTTTAGACGTGCCCGATCGTATGGGTCTTGTAGCTTAGACTCGATGGATAGCACGGTCGTAAGCAACAGCGGATTGTCCAGTAGTGACAATTATTATTATTATTATTATTATTATTATTATTATTATTATTATTATTATTATTATTATTATTATGATACGACGACAGTTTGACAGTTTGACCACTCTTATAAGGAACGTAACACACGACGAGTGACTGTCTTTTTCGGCCGACACGGTCTTATCTGCTGTAGGACGCTTCCTCCTGTCGTTCCACGGCTCGTTTTGCCGGATTGCGTTATTATTATTATTATTATTATTATTATTATTATTATTATTATTATTATTATTATTATTATATTATTATTATTATTATTATTATTATATTATTATTATTATTATTAAATATTACATAAATTTCTTACGTGCGCAAGGTCACGCTGAAATGTGAATCTGAGGCGCTTGACTTATAGCTAGCGGATTTTCTATAAGGCCATATTTAAGAAAAATGCAAAGATTTAAGAACAGAGTTTAAATGCACTTATTATTTTGAATATATTGCCTATGACTGTTTTCAAAGAGTTCCGTGCTCTCTGCAACTTGAGCATTTTTTACTTACTGATTGCAGTACGCAAGTAAGAGTAATCTTTGCGAATGAAGGCTAATGCCTTTGGTAGAGATACTTTTGCAGACATGGCACATAGCGCTTAATTTCGAGTATGTTGCAAAATAACATACTGATGTATAACGTTATACAGGTATCATGTTCAACAGCTCTGCTTAATATGAATGTATACAATACATACATATCTATATATAGTTATATACTACATATATACATGCATGCATAAAAATTTGTACATAATTATTTTGTGTGCTATGTGGTGATCTTATTATTATTATTATTTAGAAGTACCTCCGCATGGAATCTCTATCGATTACATGCGGACTCCATATCTGGTGAAGACAACACAAGGTGGTAACCGACCACGTGCTGAGGGGATCATTTCTAGCTTGACTGTCTTGGATGATGAACTGTTCCTGGCATGTTTCAATACCGGTGTTGTAGTAGCTTATGACATTAAAACATTCACTTTTAAACGTCGATGGCAGGTTAAGTATTCATCTCAAAGTTATGTTGGTGTTACTCGCATCCGTTGCATTGCTTCCTGCACCAGATATAAAAATCTGTATGCATGCGTATCCTTTTCTCGTGGTGTTACAGGATATGATCTAGCGATACAGAGGACAGATGTAAATGGATCAGATGCAAAGGAGTGGAAAATTTATGGTGGCTCTCGTGTTTCGAATTTGTCTGTTACCCGAGAGGGAAATATTATTGTAATTAATGGTTGCAATTCATTACTCGAGTACACTGGAAATGGAGCACTGATCCATGAAGTAAGGCTGCCATCGAGTTTGGGTGTTGAATACCTATGGCATGCAATAAAACTGTCTAGTGGCAAGTTTGTGGTCAGTCACGGTTTTTCCAATGATCATTTGCACAGAGTGCTTTTATTGTCCGAAAGTGGAGAAATCGTAAGATCCTTTGGAGAGAAGCCGTTATCAGGTGTACGGTTCTCTGAAGTGACACAGGTTTATAATCAAGGAGTGCTGAATAAACCAGTCTATTTGGCAGTAGACAGTTTTGGGAACATCCTAGTCGCAGATCGTGATAATAGCAGGATTGTTGTCTTTAATTCGGAATTAGAACTCAAGAGTTCCCTAAACTCACCTGCACCTTTTCAAAGGCCAAGGTGCATGCATGTCGATGCTGATAGAAGACGACTATTCATGTGTGAAGGGCGGAAAAAGATCTCTATTTACAATTTTTCGGTTTGATTTTTGTTGACGATTTCAGTGGTTCTGTACGTTAGGTTTTTTTACATAGTAAGTCAGTAGCAATTTATTGATTTCTATACAATGTAGTAATCGAGTTTATTTGTAAATAATTTCGTATAATAAGTCCATTATATGCAGTGACAGATGTGCACGGCCTCCGTTTATTAGGCTATACTTCGAATACAGTTTACTAGACTGTTGAGTCATTAGTTCATGTAATTTGAAATCTTTGGTTTTGTTTACCTATTCATCTTTTCGTTTCCTTTGTCTTTTTGAGACGGGGAAATACAATAGTAGATTATCATTTTGTATTGTGCGGTAGGGTTGGAATGAGTTCTTTTTAGTAAATATAGAACTCTTCCAAAACTCAACCTGTCTTGGTCGGCAATTGACTTTTCGCTTATCTGTGCAAATGTCTCCAATTTATGTTTTCAATTTCTGTGCATGTTAGAGATAAAGTCGACTGCTCTGTATGAGTTTTTAACTTGAATTGGTGCTGTCTCTGTCTGTCTCTGTCTGCGCATCTGTCTGTAGGTCAGACTTGCCAATTTGAATTTTACCATATTGAACAGGAAGCTAGTGCAATTGATGGAGTAGGGCCGATGGTATTGGGACGCGCAGCACTACCCGCGCTAAGGAGTTTTGAATGTGTTGCAGCCTGTTGAGCTCACTTTCCGAGAGACCCACAAAAACGGCGTTAGCATAATCAAGGGGAGAAGATACAACAGAACAGGCAATGGTTTGAGACAGACATATCCAAAGTCAGGTCCGACCTGATGTGACGTATTGCCCGAATGTGGTAGATACAAGATTTACAAATGTTTGTTATGTGTGGTCGAAATGTGAGTTTATTGTCTAGGGTTATGCAAGTGTTTTGACAGTGTCTGACAGATGTACAGCAGTGCCGGTGTAAAGGTTTCAAATTACCCCCTCCTAAACATTACCCCCCGGTAACTTGAAACCGGTTTCAGATTACCCCCCGGAAACTAGATTTGCATCAATCACCGCATTTATTGCACAAAAAAATCAGAAGAATCATCCCGCTTCTTGTTTTGGTCTGAAGATTTTCATCCGTCATCCTACTTCGTGGTTTGCTATCAATAATTTGATCGGGGAAAAATAATAGCCTCGAAGCCACTTTCTCCATGTAAACTTCGGCGGCGATTAGTATTTTAGTTAGAAATGAAAATATTGATAACAAACCACGAAGTGGGATGACGGATGAAAATCTCCAGACCAAAACAAAAAGCGGGATGATTTTTATTATATTTTGAGTGCAATAAATGCGATGATTGATGCAATTTACAGTTTGCAGGGGGCGGGGGGTAATGTTTAGGAGGGGGTAATCTGAAACCTTTACACCGGCAAGGTCGATATTAGAAAGTGTAGGGAAAGAGTGGCGCTGGCGTGACCCAAACATAATTGCCTCAGACTTGTCAGGGTTTATGGCCAAACCATTGAAACAAAACCAGGAGCACATAGATGAAAGGCACTCTTCAAGTTTAAGTTTGCCCGACTGATCAGTATGA
Organism: Lumbricus rubellus; assembly: GCA_945859605.1. Lineage (NCBI taxonomy): Eukaryota > Metazoa > Annelida > Clitellata > Crassiclitellata > Lumbricidae > Lumbricus > Lumbricus rubellus. The sequence continues at coordinate 4,650,014 of OX243814.1, read as the reverse complement.
GGCAAAGCAATATGAAGCTGGGTGTCATCCGCATACTGCTGCAATTGGATACCAAAGTGACTGGCAATGCGACTGATTGGGGACGTAACGACAGTAAATAGTAAGGGGCCAAGAACAGATCCCTGCGGCACCCTTTAACCCGAATCCCAAGCCGTATAGCAAAGTCAAATTATTTAAAACATGTTTTAGTAATTTTTTCATTGCTCATCCAACTTCTAATTCTACTATAAAATATTATCACAGTTCCGTTATTCATCCAACTTCTACTTCAACTAAAAATATTTTTATCGTTCATCCAGCCTCTAGTTTTACGGTTACAATTTAGCATAAAACCATGATTTCGTCGCTCATCCAACTTCTACTTCTGTTAATTAATATGCTCACCCAGCTTCTAATGATACGTACGTACTGCAATACGTCAGCAGTAATATCATGTTTTCATCCTTCATCCAACTTCCAGTTTACGGAAATAAAATATCTCGGAAGTGCTATAGGCCTACGGCTTGGGATATAGTTGAAAACGTTTATGGTCAGATTCTATAAATGTAGTTTTTTTTGTTGCGAACAAGGTCGTAGCTCCACGATTGGTGGCGTTTACTCGACCATCGTAATCGGAATTTCGTAATTTCTAAAGCGCCTCTAGAAAGCCAAACGTCATGAGCAAGCCCACAAGCCAGTGTTTAATCTATTTCTATAGACTAGGCCTATAGGAGCGCGGAAGTTCCTCAGGATTGCACATACCACTCCAGAAAAAATCGCGATGTGATGTAGGCCGTAGGCGGTTCTAGGACAAAATGGTATGGACAAAACGGCATGGACGGTTCGCGCGGAATGGAAAATCAAAATAGCGGACAAAAAGGCCGCCATAATCTTAAATGGTTATAAGTGAAGTTATGTATGCAATGGAAACATGATTTCAGAGTCTAAATCAACATTTTCGAGGTCAAGGAATGCAATTGAACCAAATTCACATAGGCCTATGTGGCATTGCACGAAAATCAAAATGGCGGACAAAATGGCGGCCAGAATATTAAAACGGCTATCAGTGAAGTCATATGTGCATTAGAAACATGAGCTCAGGGTCTAAATTGATGCTACACTTGTTAACTTCACGTCGTGAATTTGCTGTAAACAATTTCATTTATTCATCCTAATTTTAGAAAACCAAAACGATTTCTATATATAGGCCTAAAACGATACTAATCATGACTTACGTATCTAAATTTTGTCTATTCTGGAGTCGGGAGCGCCTCTGAGTAGTTTCCTTGAAGAGGCGCTATATAAATACATGAATGAATGAATGAATGAATGAATGAATGAATGAATGAATGAATGAATGAATGAATGATGTTAAGATACTGATAAGAGGAGACATTGTGACAGCAAGACACGCACGTGTAACGCATGCATAATGCATTGCTATGTTTAGGCCCTATGAATTCCTGACTAAAATAGCTACGAAGTGGTGCATTTTCGTACTTTATAGCTGATTTGGGTGCATGGAAAGGTAATAAAACTGGATGCATTCTGTGCATAAAATGTTTTAGGAAAATTCACAAAAACCATTTCTTCAACTATTTTCAGGGAAACAAATTTCCGTGAAAAACCGAGCTGGGTGTATTTTTACCCTCTGGTGACCCTATAAGGGTTAAATCCAAGGATGCCACTCCTAGATTGTTCCACCTAGATCTAGTTTTTTTCTGTTTAATATAGGTTTCTAGGTTTTTACAATACTGTCAAGTGTCAACACATAGGTTTTCTGAGCTTTTTAAAATTCAGAGTGGCATCCCTGGTTATTTCGATTTTCGAAACCGTAATGGCGTATTATCATGTGGCGGAAGTTTGTGTACTGTATACATAGTAGCGTCCTCAAAGCACGATGTAAGAAATAGAATCGTGTTTCAAAGTAACTTCTATGAACAAAATAAAACTCAGAGAAAAGTATAATAAATAAAGAAAGGTAAAGAAAATCTGTGGTAAACGTGTGTTTTTTCGGAAGTTGTTTGCTCTGCTTGGTCCTATAGACCAGTTGATTTGGTAACGTTTGCATTAAGGCCCTGGAATTAATTGGAGACATGCGGTTTTGACGATCACGTAAGGTTTATTAGATCGACTAAGTTATGTTTTGGTATGACACCCTGGTTTAAAAAGTTTTAAGTTGAATTTAAATAGTTTTTTTCGAACGATATAAAAGTGAGCGATAATAGAGGTCTGTAAGCTATATGCATCGTTACATAAGAACTGTTTTTTCGGTATAGTGCGCTGAAATTTAAAAAAAAATCAGTTGTACTTTCGAGAAATTATGACAAGCGCATAGCTTTCAGATTTTTTTATATCGCTCCTGAGTATAGTGATCGATGAATGTGGAAGTTTGATTTGAAATAATACTAGCATACATGGAAGCAGGCTCGATGATCGTTGTCAAGACGGTAAAGACGATCAATTACTAACTGCAATGACTCAATGAGTGAGTTGAATATGCGGATAATTCTAGAAGATAATCCGGTTAAACCGTAGTTTAGGACTTTAGGTTGCTAATTATTTGGCCATTTCTCGAGGTTGCTAAATTATTTGGCCATTGCTAAATGTATAGGCCCTATACAAGTAATTTCTGGATCGCCGGGTTCAATCCGGCTTCCATTTCAACTATAAAAAATGCCTTTATCCAGCTTCCATTTCTCAGGAGATTTTCGTCAATCCAACTGTTGAATATAGTTTGAGAAGTGTTTAACGCCATTCCCAGCTTTGCGCTGGAGATCAAAAAGACTCTGAAAGAGGATTTTGTAGTGGAAATGTCACGCATAGTTAGGCCTATTATAAAACGATAGAATAATCTACATTGCGCACATTTAAAGAAAACTGAAGCGATAAATTCTTTTTCGGTGTCTTCATTTTTACCTCAATGTGTGCAATGTGATGCTTGTTCTATAGCAAGTTGTAGTTAATTTGAAAATATAGAGTTTTTCAAAATGATGTCAGTATTATAATAGTGTTAATAAAATTATACTTGTAAAATTATAATTGGTATTTTAAATAAAAGTACAATACCAGCAGGGCCGTTTCAAGGTCGCCGCAGGCCCTAGGCCCTCTCGCATTCGTAGACCCAAACGCCACCCACCCGCCTTAGAGCTCAACGCATTCACCTTATTCCCTGACGTCGTATCAATCACTGGAAGCCTAATCATATTTACTCGTGATTAATAATTATTTAATGTTTCAATTGACATTTAAGGACATTCGGATTATGTGATTGTGCTAATTAATGTAAACAGCGGCAAAGTTAACATCTAGCCTAGGCTATTGTAACACAGCTTAACTTAAATTCTTTCAGTACCAACATTAAGGTTATTAACTTTCTATTTTCTCGGGGCAGTGCATAATTTTTTTCAATGACTTTTTATTTACGTAGGCCCTATAAGTTCGTAGGCCCTATAAGTTCGTAGGCCCTATAAGTTCGCTATGGATATGACGGCCCTGAATATTTACCAAAAATTCATTGCATTGAACTATAACTACTACTACACAAAAATTATAATTATAAGCGTAAGTAATATCTAAAATAGTATGTTAAATGATAATATTCTCATCACTCATGTAATGATTGTGGATCCTAAAGTGATTGATTATCGAAATTCAGTAAGTTATCTGTGTTTTTTGTTGTTTTCATCTTTTACTAAAAGTGAAGGTGTCAAGACAAAACAATGGCCAGTGTCACAACGAGCGAATCGGAGGCTGGAGAACAACCAACAGACATAACAGAATGCTATTTATGCAATGAAACTTACAAGGGACCAAGGATTCTACCATGTATTCATACACTCTGCCTGAAATGTCTGGAAGAGGTAGGAGGTAAGACTAGTAAAGGTCCTGGCGACCAAATGCCGTGTCCAGTTTGCAGAAAGGAGTTCATGATCCCAGAGGAGGGATACGCAGGATTACAGAGGAATTTCACCATGGAAAAGCTAATAGAGATGGCTACGATGGCATGCTCATCTGAAGGAACTGATCGTTGTGAGGATTGCATGGAAGATATGAACGAATCAATATCAGTTTCAGAAGTTCCTTTTGCGGACATGTATTGCACTGACTGCCAAAAGAAGTTTTGTCGGGGATGCAGCAGATATCACTTAAAAAACGATTTGAACAAAAATCATCAGGTTGTTGCAATTGCAGATTTTAAATGTAAAGTACAGATCGTAACGCCGAGCAATTGTATTAAGCATGAGAGGGAGGTTAATCTCTATTGCTGTGACTGCAATGAACCACTCTGCAAATCATGCTTTGATGAGAGCCATCAAAAGCACAGACTGGAGGATGTTAGAAAAACAGTTGAAGGGTTTAAAAACGAGATAAAAGACATCATTTCTGGTTTAGAAATATGCAGGTGTGAAGTTGCTGAAAAGAAAGATGTTCTTAATTGCGAGGTGGACGAATATTGTCAACACTTGGAGAGCTTGAAACTTGAAGTTCGTGCACAGCTTCGTGCAACTATAATGCTTGTCAGTGAACACGCTAACTGTGTTATTCAGAATATTGAACAGTTGAAAGTGCAGAAACGGAAAGAAGTTGAGGCTGAAGTTGAAGACCGTGATGGAGATTTGACTTGCCTAGAATCGTTTAAAGTCTTCTGTTCCAAAGTCTTGACAAAGGGATCAGCCAGTGACATATGTTGCACCATCGACGAATTAAAAGAAAGATTTGAAGATATCAAGAAGATACATGAATCGGACATTGAAATAAAGACTGATTTGCATAGAATGTCTTTACAGACGTCCGACCTGGAGGAATTTTTGAAGATAGAAAATTGCAACGTCATTGGAACTCTTCAGGGTTTGTTGATTATCTTTGCAACTTTATAATTACCATGACTTGTCCAAAAGAGTGAGTTGGCAAAGTTTAAGTGATTTTGTCATGAAATAAAAAGCAGAGTATACTCAAGGATTGAGATTTGATGTCTATTTAATTGGACTCATGGTTATTTTTTAGAGATGTGTCTCTCAGTTACGTGCTCACTTTCCACATATTCACAAGTCCTATGACTGTGGCTGTCACAGTGTGGCAAACTGTTATTTTGTCATTATACAAATTTATATAAATGGGACTTGGTTTATTTTTTAAATAATTGTTTTGCTGACCCGGAAGTGTTGCTCAACTTACTTGGAAATAAAAATTTATTTTCAAGCAACTCAATTGCAGACAGGTGTATGCTTGGGCTGTTGTGCATATATGCGGGCCAAGGATTGAAATTTTTTCCTGAGTTGTCACCACATGCTATGCTCATGGTCCACTTTGTATGCCTGATACTCCAGGTTGGACTATTTCTTGGTTTCTTATTTAAGCCGGTATTCTTACCATAATTATTATTGGTATAAGTCCAAAACTGAATTGCATTTTATCATATGTTTTATGATGTTTATGTTGATCAAAGTAGTCGAATGAAACTATAGAGAGATATTGGGATCCATTCATGGTCAACTGATTAAACTAATGCTCCTTGACAAGCTGGTGCCCTGCAGTTGACTTTTCAGTGGCACTCAAGAAATTTGGAGATTATGATTACGATTGTGGTTACGATCTAAGTGATTTTATACATGCCTATAGGTAGGCCTACATGCAAACTTACCTAAAAAACATAGACCGTATTACATGTGAATGCATGTTTATATACATTTGTACATTATAGATGTGCACCAATTACTACACGTAATTGCACCTACACAATCCAACTTACAAGTATGCCTGAATTGGACATAAATTTGAATACACTGATTTAGTAAAATTAAAGACTTAATAAATTGCTGGTACATTACATGATGGTCTTGTTATTCAACGTAGAATGCCAAACAGAAGTAGATGGTGAATGTGCAACGAAAATTCCCAATGACAACAACTCACAGGATGGAGACATAAAAATGGAAAAGAATTATGGAATGGCCATCTCTTGTAACAATAGCATTCTCGTGAAATTCAACCGCTTGAAGCAAGAACTGGACAATGCACAAAGTCGTATAGATGGATTAGAAATGGAAAAGAAGGATTTTGAAAAACGAATCGAAGAATTCAGGATTGAACTTGGCAAGAATATCGCCCTGAAATCCATCTCGAAATTGCAGATGACACAGGCTTTACAGCCATCATGTAAAGGTGAGCAAAATGAAGCCTAGTAATTATGCCTGGATTAGGTTACGTTATTGCTCTAGGCTTACAGCTGGCGGATTTTTTATAACCCCAATTTAAAAACGTTAATCAATTGAAATCGGATTTCTAAGACCACTAGTCAGTTTACGAAACTAATACTACGGTCAATGTAAAGATTTGAGCACAGAAGTTATAATTATGCACTTTTTTGGGTGTGTAAGTTATGACTTGTCGGAGTTCTGATCTCTTTCTGCAACTTGAGCATTTTCAACTTAATTTATCTTGGGGGATTGAAAACCAATGAATTTGCTAGATATAATCTTGCAGACATGTCACATAACGCCTTTTTATGAGCATGTATCGAATTAACAGCATAACTCAATTTGTATCATTATACAAGTGTCGTGTTCATGGTCTCTGCGTAATACACGTGTATGTATGCAAAAATATACATATTACATTTATACATGCATGCTTAACTATGTATATTTTTCATGTGTATCACTTGTTGAATTTTATTTATTTAGGTGTGCTTCCGCCTGGAATCTCTGCCGATTACAAACGATCTACAAATCTGGTGAAGACGATGCAAGGTTGTGACTTATCACGTCAGGAAGGGATCATCATTTGCTTGACCGTCTTGGATGAGGAACTGTTCCTGGGATGTTTCACAGACCATTCTGATCGTTCTGTTGTAGAAGTTTATGACATTAAAACATTCAGTTTTAAACGTCGATGGCCAGTTAAGTATTCACCTCTAAATAATGTGAGTGTGGCTCGCATCCGTTGCATTGCTTCCTGCACCAGACATAAATGTCTATATGCATGTGTTTCTACTGTTCGTGGTTTTACAGGATATGATCCGGTAATACAGAAAACAGATTTGAATGGATCAGATGCAAAACAGTGGGAAATTAATGGTGGCAATTGTGCTTCCGGTTTGTCAGTTGCCGGAGATGGGAATATTATTGTAACTACTGGTTGCAATTCATTGATTGAATACGCTAGAAATGGAGTGGTAGTCCATGAGATAAGGCTGCCATCGAGTTTGGGTGTTGAATACCTATGGCATGCTTTAAAACTGGCCAGTGGTAATTTTTTGGTCAGTTACGGTTTTGTCAAAGATCATTTGCAGGGAGTGCTTTTATTGTCCAAAAGTGGACAAATTATAAAGTCATTTGGAGAGAAGCCATTGTCAAGTGGACAATCCTCTGAAGGGAAAGAGGTGCCACAGGTTTGTAATCCAAGAGTCTTGAATAAACCGGTTTATTTGACAGTGGACAATTTCGGGAACATTCTAGTGGCGGATCGTGATAATAACAGGATTGTGGTCTTGAACTCAGATTTAGAACTAATGAGTTGCTTAACTTCAACTGCACCGTTTCATAAACCAAGATCCGTGTATGTTGATAATGACAGAAGACGACTATTTGTTTGCGAAGATATGAAAAAGATCTCTGTTTTCAATTTCTTGGTTTAATTTCTGTTTATGATTTGAATGATTCTGTACGCCTTCTGCTTAGTAAGTCATTAACCATGTATTGAATGCTGTATAATGCAGTTTCTGAACTTCCTGGGTTTGCTTGTGAATAATTTTTATATAGGCCTAAGTTCATTATATTTCAGTGGCTGTGGCCTGTGAATAAGCTGGTTCCCATGACTTCGCTTTTGTGGGCGCTGTAGAAATCTCGAGATTACGATTAAGATTACGTATGTCTTTGTTTTTTGTAGTCCGAATACAAATTTTTAAGCTATTAAACCACTGGTATTTTGAAGTCTGTGGCTTTGTTTATCTATGCAATTTTTCATTTAATTTGTCTTTGTGGTACGGGGCAATTACCGGCAATACGATTGTGGATTAGGATTTTTTGTGTGGGATAGGGCTGGAACGAGTACCCACTGTGGAAGTTTGGAGTAAGAATAGATCTCGAGCTCTTCCGAAACTGAACTCATAGGCTATAGCTTGGCACTCGGCATCTTCTACAAATTAACTTTTCGTTCTCATAAAACTTTCCCCAATTTACCTTTGAGCTTCAGTGCGTGACCTAGGTGTCACTTTATACAGCTTGCCCACATTTCCTGTAACATATCTAACTAACTTTACACACTTCTTACTCTCACCTCTGCCGTCGTGTAAGGGCCATTTGCAGAGCGGTAGACCTACTGTAGAAAGTACATCTGACTACATTCCATTAGGCCTATAGGCTGCCAACGAGACCATATCCGAAGTCATTGCACATTAATTATTCTGCCTGGACGAAGAAGCCTACCCTGTTATGTATAATCTATATATCATTGTGGTGTTATGGAGGGGATCTACTCAAACATTACTATGTAGTAGCTCTTGCATATTAGAGGTAGGCCTAAAGTTGAGTGCACTGCACTACATGAGTGTAGATTAGGCTAGAGGAATGGAGCTGTCTCTGTCTGTGTCTCTCTCTGTATGTCTCTTTCTCTGCAGTTTTTCACAGAAAACTGAAAATACTGTTATTTGGCAATCGCATTCCTAATTTCACATCAAATCGCTAGACGCTAGGCTACATGGTATGCTATACGTTAGGCCTATAATTATATAAAGCCAATTAAAAAATTTCCAAGTTAGACGCTATTAAGAAGCGCTCCCGCCACAACGAAGGCTAAATAAGACAGTTTTGAGGTTCTTAAGTCTTAACTCATTCCAGCCGGAATTGTTTTGATACCTATGCTGTTAATGGGGTCACTGGTGACCCCATCCGGCGGGAAAGAGTTAAGGAGCAGAGTGGAATGACCCCCGTGAACTAAGAGTAGGTTGTAGGACCAGCAGCAGAATGAACGTCGCTGTCGGATAGCATGCACTCCGCGAACGGGGAACCAGAAGTTCTTCGTTTGTGCTTCTCCAGTTCACCTAGCTCGATGGAGAATCATCCCCTGGACAACTTGCTACACGAACGAGCCCCCATCTGTAGCAAGTTGTCCAGGGGATGATTCTCCATCGAGATAGGTGAACTGGAGAAGCACAAACGAAGTCCGTTTCTCCCACTAAACACTTTATTATAACTCATAAAACAGACACAGCTACCAGAAAACGACGTCTTCTCCGTCTGACATCTACACAGTGACTGTATACAGTCCAGTTCCACACCACACTCCCTTAATAGTCAAACCCGTCAAACCAGTTTAATTTACTAGAACCTCTCACTCCTATATTGACTCCATCCCTTCATCTGCTCATCCATGCAAGCAGCTCCATCCCACATGTAACAATGTAAAGAGGTGCCACACAACGACTTAGCTTAGGTCTAGGCCTACATGACACGGTATCATACATAGCTCAAATCTTTAATAATACCCTAGGCTACGATCGATGTAGGCCCAGGCCTATATATTTTAAACAATTGCTAATTAGGCTATAGCAGCCCGTAACCGGCAGGGAGACGGTTAGGGTAATATTCAACGACGTATTGCAACAGCACTGGTCATCATCATCATCATCATCATCATCAACATTCTTACGCTCAATGCCCGTAGGAGTCCGACGCCACTCTCTGTCTGAGTCTGTCTCGCATCATGCTTCCCAGTTTCAACTGGTGCAGTCAGCAGGTCTGCTCCATACCATTAACATCTTGGAGCAGCTAGACCACTTTGTCCGATTGAAGAAAATATTGGGAGAGAGGTACGAAGGACAACATGGGACAATGCCCGTATGTGTCCCACGCACGCTCTCTCCCCCGACTCTCTCCACCGTTCTGTCCTGACCGGCCTGTGCATGTCTGCTTCACATCATGTCACCTTGAAGCATCTGGGTCGCTCTGTCACTTGTGTCTTGGTTTTTGCGGATTACAATCGTCTTGGTCTTTTTCTGCCAGTGTATCGCCACCCATCTGGAAAACCTTCCTCCTTTGTCCGGGCTTAGGACCGGCACAGGGACGTTGTTGGTTCCCTGTGGCGGAGGATGGATGCAGTTTAACGTCGTGCCCAGGACCAGCGTCGTGCCCAGCATAGCTCGAGGGTACGCGTACCCTAAAATAGAATAGGGGAAGTATAGGGCGAGACGGACCCCGTAACAGACTTCTGGTTTTAAGACACCATAAACATGCTTCACGGAAACAAATTTTTTGTTACTCGTAGCTTATACAGTAACGTATACGTAGCTAAGGGCAACACAAATTTAATTGCATCCCTTTTTGATAATAAGTTTTTTTAAATTAAGAAATTTAGTTGTAATGGTCCATCTTGCCCCACTATGGGGCAAGATGGACCAGTCTAATAAATCATGCCCCACGCATTATGCTTTCATCGTGAAATGTTCTGATCAAATGTAGAATACTATTTTTATGCTCAAATGTGATAGGCTATAAAGTAAAACATTAAGAATAACGCATAAGTTACATTGGAGTATATTTTGAAATTTAATGTGATTTTAGTGGTCCATCTTGCCCCCATGGTGGAACAAGATAGACCACTACAATCATGTATTTCGTGTTAATTGTCATTATTATTGTATCCAACAATAATATTGCTATAGTAATAATAACATAATAATTAACTAACATGTGAAATCGGACGAAAAAAGTCGAACCAAATGAAAAATTCACACAAACGGGGCAAGATGGATCACAAGGTCCGTCTTGCCTCGTCGGTGACTGATCCAACTAGCCCCCATGGGTAAGGTATAAACTTTTCACCAATAAAATATTAAATCTACTGGGTATCCTGCCAATATTGTATTCGTTAATACAGCAGAAAAGGGTGTTTAACCAAATATACGTGTCTAAAAAGCCTGCCACAATGTGCAATTGAATACTTAGCTAATAAGTATTTCCTGAAAATAAGATCGGGCAGGTCAAAAATCGAATTTTCATCATAAAAAACGAGAAAATTAGGCTTCGCTCGTTTAGTTTAGACAAATCACCTAAGCGTCAACAGTATTACAGTAATTAAAGCTCATTCGGAAGGTGGCGACATCATAGATACCTTATATTGACGGATCCATCATGCCCCAAGGGTCCATCTCGCCCCTACTTCCCCTACGTTAAAATACGTACGTACCTTTCAAAAAATAGATTACGCGTATGGTACGTACCGTACACGAAAATTTTATTCGTTGTTTACTCGGCGACCCATAATCTGACGTCAACTGTAGGCCTATGCGTCATTGAAACCGGTACTTCCGGTAGCGTAGCAGTAAATTTTATTTGATAAATTCTTCGGTTATAATGAATTTAATGCAAATTGTACTGTCTTTCTGATGAGAGCTACATGTAAGTAAACATCACTGGTTTGCAAATTGCTGTAACTAGAAAGTTGCAGTAGGCCTATGTCTTACAGCCTACGCATCAGTCAGCGATACGGCGATGCACAGAGAACATGGGAAGGAATATACGCACGTGAAAGTTTTGAAAAGTACGAAAAACAATTATTTGATTGAATGCAATTTTGTTGACAAACAGTTCTGGGTTGGATCAGGCAATCGCATAAGAACACACCTTTGAAGTGCTGCAGCAGAACTGAGCCGACTGACTGACATTATTAGTGCATTAAGTGCATGTATGCTGGACAAACATACATGTAGACCTATATAGCGGTTCCACGACAATTGGTCCAACGACAACTCGTCCAACGACAACTCGTCCACGGACAACTGGTCCACCGACAACTCGTCCACCGAAATAGAAGCCGGATTAATGAGAAAACGCTTGAGAAATGGAAGCTGGATGAAGGTTTTTACAGGTGAAATAGAAGCTGGATTGATGAAAAAACCGCTTAAGAAATGGAAGATGGATCAAGTTTTTTTTCTATCTGAAATAGAAGTTGGATGCATGTTGAGACACATGATGAAAATCGTAAATTCAGCTTCTATTTAAGCAAGAAAACCATTAGACTTTTTTTCATGAACCCCGCTCCTATTTCGTAAATAAGGAACTTTCATCCAGCTTCCATTTTCTCAAGCGCTCTCTCGTTAATCCGGCTTCTATTTCGGTGGACGAGTTGTCGGTGGACCAGTTGTCCGTGGACGAGTTGTCGTTTGACGAGTTGTCTGTGGACGAGTTGTCGTGACACCCTATAGGCCTATAGCATTGCAGCAATTTACTACACCGTATAGGCCTACTGGGTTGTGATTGTTTGCTTATTAAATTAAATTGAACATTCTTATAATGAGCAATGACATGGTTAACGTATTTTATTTATTGTTTGCGTACCCTAAAATAGGGTACGTTAAAATACGTACGTACCTTTCAAAAAATAGAATACGTATGGTACGTATATGCTACCCTCGAGCTTTGGTGCCCAGGACCAATCTATTTGACGACAGCCTTCAATTGATGATTTTGAGGTGGCTGTCTGGTCGTGTTCTCGTTCTTCTAAGCTCACTAATTTCTTGCTTTGTAGCCTAGCTATAGACCAACAGTTTCTATGTCTACTGTATCAAAAGAAATGGCTGGTTGCTTTACGTAGATCTCGCCATCCAAAAGTTTGAAAAGTTGACTAGAAATTGGTGCAACAAAGTAGACTTTGGCCTTCATAGCCTCATAGGTAGCCTAGGCTACTCGAGCGATCTCCATTATTTAATTAAGCCAATTGCCGCTTCAATTCTAAATGCAAATCTCGCAGTCTGCCTAACTAACCACCACCACCACCACCACCACCATCACCACCACCACCACCACCACCACCACCACCACCACCACCACCACCACCACCACCACCACCACCACCACCACCATCATCATCATCATTATCAGACTATTTGCTACTCACAGGCTCGCCCGACTACAGCGCGGACACTGCATCGGAGTTTCACGCCGAAGCGCTGAGCAATTATTGTACGCTAAGTGAAGGTCCTTACGCGGCGAGGTGGATTCGAACCTCTAACTTTCCGGCTTCAAGGCAACGACGCCACCACTACACCACCGCGCCACACATATTAGCCTATTTATATACACTGTAATTAATGTTCTTGAGCTTGCGATCAATACAGTACAGAGACTGTTTGATTTAAAGGCTACGGTAACTGTAGGCCTAACAGATCGGTGTCACGACAACTCGTCTAACGACAACTCGTCTACCGACAAGATTAGTGGTCTCCGGACAATTCGTCTAACGACAACTGGTCTACTGACAACATTACTGATCCAGCGCTTGAGAAATGGAAGCTCGATGACAGTTTTTAGAGGTGAAGTGGATGTTGGATTGATGAAAAAACGCGAGAGAAATGGAATCTGGATGATGGTTCTTTTACAGGTGAAATAGAAGCTGGATTGACGAAAATAACGCATGATAAATAAAAGCTGGATGAAGGTATTTCTAGATCTCAAATAGAAGCTGGATTGATAAGAAAATCGCTTAAGTAATAGAAGCTGGATGATGGTATTCTTATATCTGAAATAGAAGCTGGATTGACTAAAATAACAGGCGAGAAATAGAAGCTGGATGAAGGTGTTTTTAGATATGAAGTAGAAATGGGTGCATGTTGAAATACATGAATTAAAATCATCAATCCAGCTTCCATTTAAGCAAAAAACCCATTTTCATAAATCCAGCTTCTATTTCATCAATACTATTCGTCTGTTACAGTAGACCAGTTGTCGTTAGACCAATTGTCCGGAGACGAGTTGTCGTTAGACGAGTTGTCGTTAGACCAGTTGTCGTGGAACCAACAGTTCTTGGCTTGCGATAATACGCGGCGAGGTGGATTCGAACCTCGAACTTCCGGCTTCAAGGCAACGACGCCACCACTACACCACCGCGCCACACATATTAGCTTATTTATACACTGTAATAATGTTCTTGAGCTTGCGATCAGTACAGGGACTGTTTGATTATACCACAGTATAAATAATTAACTTATTAATTATTTTTATACATTAATGCTGTAACAGTTCTTGGCTTGCGATAATAAAGTTGGATGGCGCAAACTATAAACTTGACACAAAGATCACGTGATTTGCCAGTGCCGTTGAACGCGAAATAATTATTATGTTGTGAATTTGTGTAAGTTGACTTCTGTTGTTATGCAAAATTATTCTTTTTACCTAAATAGACGTGGCATCGGTATGACCACAGAATAAAGAAAGCGTAGCTTTCTTTATTCTGTGGTATGACTGACTCGTTTTTCCGGGTTGCTATAGCGGTCTAAATCAATCGCTTTTGAGCAGCAACTTTCTTATGTTCCAATTTAATAACACCTACTATATACACATACCTAAATAATCAATAGGCCTAATAAAGTCAGTGAAAATGCAGTTATTTTTATTACAAAAAGTAGGAAAATAAGGTAAAACTGTATTTTAGCGTATTTTATTCTCTCTAAATCGATATCATGTATTTTAGCGTATTTTATTATTTAGCGTATGTATTTACATATTTCGTTGATGAAATCGTTATAACGGTTCATATTTCTTTTTAAAAGTATATTGAAAGCTGGATTGGTGAAAACTTATTGGTGAAATAGAAGCTGAATTGATGAGAAAACATTTGAGAAATGGAAGGTGGATTAAGGTATCTAATGGCTGACATAGCAGCTGTATGGACAAAAATAACGCCCGAGATATGGAAACGGAACTGATGAAATGATTGCCTGAGAAATAGAAGTTGGATTGATCAAAATTATTTCCCTTAAATAGAAGCGGGTTGCTGAACAAATACTTAATGAAATGAGAGCTTGGCTTAAATGACAAATAATTGTTATTTAAATAGAATAAGGATTGATGAAAAAATTGTTGCTGCAACAGAAGCTGGATTGCCGACAGTTATACATGCCAAGGTAGAAGTCGGATTGATGAAAATACCTGCGGAAGTTCGAAAACGTACACAAACAATAAAATACGCTATTTATTTTGACCTAAGCGGTTTAGAATAAAATACGCTAAAATACAGTTTTACCGAGAATAAACATATCGATATACTCATTTATATAATTTTTTATCATACGAGCAATAATTAAACTTCTCCTAGTTAATGTGTCAGCATAGGGAATCTCTCATGGCGGTTTCACAAGGTTTATCACAATGGCGTCAAACTACAATGCCGAGAAAATCCCGTAAAAACCGATTCTCACCATGACTTTTTTAATCTGAAGACTTCTAGGCCTATCCCTGTTGTCCTTTTTGCTGTTATTATTTTAGTGATAACATCTGCAAAGTTTGCGAGCAATTAAGCGTATTCAACCATTGTAAATTGGTACAGTAATTGCAGGTTTCCCTGAAAGTAAAGGTGTCAAGGCAAAGTTATGGCTGGCATGACAACGGGTGAATCGAAGGTTCGAGATCAACTAAAAAACATAACAGAATGCTATTTATGCAATGAAACTTACAAGGGTCCAAGGATTCTACCATGTATTCATACACTTTGCTTGAAATGTCTGGAAGAGGTTGGAATTAAGACTAGTAAAGGTCCTGGCTACCAAATGCCGTGTCCAGTGTGCAGAAAGGAGTTCATGATCCCAGAGGAGGGATACGCAGCCTTACCGAGGAATTTCTTTGTGGAAAAGCTAATAGAGATGGCTACGATGGCATGCTCATCTGAAGGAACTGATCGTTGTGAGGATTGCATGGAAGATAAGAACGAGTCAATGTCAGTTTCAGAAGTTCCTTTTGCGGATATGTATTGCACTGACTGCCAGAAGAAGTTTTGTCGGGGATGCAGCAGATATCACTTAAAAAACGATTTGACCAAAAACCACCAGGTTGCTGCAATTGCAGATATCAAATGTCAAGTAAAGATCGTAGTGCCGAGCAATTGTATTAAGCATGAGAGGGAGCTTATTCTCTATTGTTCTGAATGCAAGGAACCACTCTGCATATCATGCATTGGTGAGAGCCATCAAAATCACAGAGTGCAGGATATTAGAAGCACAGTTGAAGGCTTTAAAAACGAGATCAAAGATATCCTTTCTGGTTTAGAAAGACGCATGTCCGAAGTTGCTGAAAAGAAAGATGTTCTTAACTGTGAGGTGGAGGAGTATTGTAAACACTTAGAAAGCTTGAAACTTGAAGTTCGTGCACAGCTTCGTGCAATTATTATGCTTGTGAGTGAACATGCAAATCTTGTACAACAAGGTATTGAACAGTTGAAAGTGCAGAAACGGAAAGAAGTTGAGGCTGTAATTGAAGACCGTGATGGAGATTTTACTTGCCTAGAATCGTTTAAAGTGTTCTGTACCAACGTGTTGACAAAGGGATCAGACAGTGAAATATGTTGCACCGTCGACGAATTGAAAGATAGGTTCGAAGATTTGAAGAAGATGCATGAATCTAACCTCGAAATAAAGACTGATTTGCATAGAATGTCTTTCCAGACGTCCGACCTGGAGGAATTTGTGAAGACAGAAAACTTCAACATCATTGGAACTATTCAGGGTTTGTACACCATGGTTCAGTAAAAGTGAGCCAATCTGTTTTTCGTGTATCTCTAATTGCCTGATGATTAATCGTACTAGATTGCTCCCAATATTTAGATAATTGAACCAAGAATATGATTCCAATATATCACATAATTAATTTGAACGAATAGAAAGATATCTTTCAACTTCATTTGTTGAAATTTAAGTTTTCAGCAAGTCTATTATCTTGTTCGTTGCGATTTCGACGCCTGGTCGTTTCCATTTTGGTCTTCGGGGGTTCCTGGAGTAAAAACTAACGGAGTCTATTATCGGAACGTTCTGCTGTCATGGCATCTTCTACCTGTTATCAAAAATCTATAGCCCCAGGAGGCTATTTTCTTTTTCAATAGAACAGTGCCAGCCCACAAAACCGGGGAAACCATCGAAATGCTAACAAGAGAGACACTATACTTCATTTCTTCCACATTATGTCCTTTGAACAATCCAGGTTTAAATCCCATCACGTATAACATCTTTATTTTAATAAGCAACCATCACTACTTGGAGTTTCTTCAAAAAATTGTGAAGACTGTTTCATGTTTGAAGCACATTGTAACAAATTATATAAAAGAAAATTGCTTGTAAACTTAACTATCGGCAGATGAAGTTGAAAGGTTCATATCTTTCTATCCATTAAAATTTATAGCATGATATGTTGAAATCATAGATTGTTTCATTTATCTAAATATTGTGAAAATTTTAGAATGAATTATTAATTATCAGGCATTGGAGATATATGAAAAACAGTTTGACTTACTTTTTATTGAACGGCGGTTTAGATTATTTTGCAGCTTATAGTTACCATGAATTGTCCGAATGTGTGATGTGGCAAAATTCAAAGGTTCTTTTCATGATATACAAAGCAAGGTATAATTAAGATGTAAAATTTTTGACAACTCTTTACTTGAACTTCTGGTCATTTAATGTTGGCGTGTGACTCAGTGGCATGCTCATTCATTCGAATATTTATATTATTGCGTCCCTTCAAGAAAAAACTGCTCACATGTTACTCAAAAACTACTCAATTGGACATTATATTCACTTGTCCGTGTAATGTCCCATGACTGTGATAAACTTTTCTTTTGTGTGTACATATAAAATGACTTGACACTATTATATATATATATATATATATATATATATATATATATATATATATATATATATATACAGTGGCTTGGTTAATTTGTAAAATTGCTGTTCTCTGGAGCAAGTGCTGCTAAATATATGTCTGCATGGACAGTTGGACGCATGGATCTAGTAAAATTAATTAAAGATTTGATAAATTGCCTGTATATTATATTTGGTTTATCATTCAACGTAGCTTGCCAAACGGAAGTTGATGGTGAAGGTGAAACGAAAATTGCCAATGACAACAGCTCACATGATGGAGGCATAACAATGGAAGATAATTATGGAATGGCCATCTCTTGCAACAATGGCGTTCTTTCATATATCAATCGCTTGAAACAGCAGCTGGATGATGCACGACGTCGAATGGATGGATTAGAAATAGA
This sequence comes from Lumbricus rubellus, assembly GCA_945859605.1. Taxonomy (NCBI): domain Eukaryota; kingdom Metazoa; phylum Annelida; class Clitellata; order Crassiclitellata; family Lumbricidae; genus Lumbricus; species Lumbricus rubellus. The sequence goes on along the minus strand of OX243814.1, from coordinate 4,631,999 downwards.
GAAGAAAGCTCTTGAAAAACGAATTGATGAATTCAGAGTGGAACTTGGCATTATCGGGCCCCTGGAATCCATCTCGAGATTGCAGGTGACACGGGCTGTACAGTCATCATGTAAAGGTGAGTAAATAATGCCTAGTAATCAGACCCAGATTTGGTTATGGTATTGATCATGGCTTTCTGTGTTACGATACGAGGTACTTTGTTCTGCAGTATCTAAGAAAGGTAATTTTGTAAGAGCGTCTCCAAAACAAACTGTCTCCTGTCTGGCTTGAGTTTGGGCTTGAAACACAGGATGCTCTGATAAATTATATAAACCCAATTTATATGCATACGTCAACGAACCGTCCCCCTGTGCCGGACTTGGGAAAGAGATCGTTGACCCAAGGTGCGGTAGATATCAATGCACGGTAAGTACTGTGACACGCACTTTGATTGAAACGTCGTGAGGCATATCGTCAACTTAAAGTTTTGTGATTTGGAGAAACGAAGACCAGTTTAAAATTCACTGAACACCAGTAAATTACACAACCTCATAAACACTTCGATTTAATAAATCCATGCAGGCGACGGCTGCCTTTGTTTTTCGCGGCTAAGCTGAGAATGCCGGATTTCTATAAAGCCAATATAAAAGAACCAATCGGTTTAAAATGGGATTTCTACGGCCAGTAATTGGCTTGTCAAGAAACCGATATGAACATTGAACAACTCTAAAGCCAATGCAGAATTTAAGCACAGAGGTTGTGAACTTGTGTGTACTTGGTTGAATACATAGATATTAGTTATGGCTGCTGCCAAAGAGTGTATCTGAAACTTGAGCATTTTTGACTTAATTCATTCCAGTACGCAAGTCACAGTGATCTTTGTGAATGAAAACCAATAAATTTGCTAGAGAAATTCCTGTAGACGTGTACATAACGCCTTATAATGACTGTTCCAAATCAGCATCACACATAAGTTGTATCATCATAAAGTATCATGTTTAACATCTGTGCTAAAAATGTATGTAACTACGTACATGTATACCACTTTGTGATCTTGGTTATTTAGAAGTACCTCCATCTGGAGTCTCTATCCATTACAAACGATCTCCAGATCTGGTGAAGATAGTGCAAGGTGTTGACCGATCACGTGAAGAAGCGAATATTTTTTGCTTGACAGTCTTGGATGATGAACTGTTCCTGGCATGTTTTGTTGCCAGTATTAATCATTCTGTTGTAGAAGCTTATGACATTAAAACATTCAATTTTAAACGTCGATGGCCGGTTAAGTATTCACCTCTAAGTAATGTGAGTGTTGCTCGCATCCGTTGCATGGCTTCCTGCACCAGACATAAATGTCTGTATGCATGTGTTTCTACTGTTCGTGGTTTTCTGGGATTTGATCCGGTAATACAGAGGACAGATGTGAATGGATCAAATGCAAAGGAGTGGGAAATTAATGGTGGCAATTGTGCTTCCGGTTTGTCAGTTGCCGGAGATGGGAATATTATTGTAATTACTGCTTGCAATTCATTAATCGAGTACAATAGAAATGGAGTACTGGTCCATGAAATGAAGCTGCCATCGAGTTTGGGTATTGAATACCCATGGCATGCAGTAAAACTGGTCAGTGGTAACTTTGTGGTCAGTCACGGTTTTGTCAAAGATCGCTTGCACAGAGTGCTTTTATTGTCCGAAAGTGGACAAATTCTGAGGTCGTTTGGAAAGAAACCATTGTCAAGTAGACAATCATCTGATGTGAAAGAAGTGCGACACGTTTATAATCAAAGTGTGCTGAATAAACCGGTCCATTTGACATTAGACAATTCCGGGAATATTCTTGTGGCAGATCGTGATAATAACAGGATTGTGGTCCTGAACTCAGATTTGGAACTTCTGACTTGCCAAACTTCAACTGTGCCATTTCAAAGGCCAAGGGCCATGTATGTTGATAATGACAGAAGACGACTATTTGTTTGCGAAGATCTGAAAAAGATCTCGGTTTTCAATTTCTTGGTTTAATTTTTGTTTATGGTTTCAATGATTCTATAAGCATTTTGCTTTGTAAGTCAATAACCATGTATTGAATTCTGTATAATACAGTTACTCGGTTTTGCTTGTGTCTAATGTTTTATATTTCAGTGGCTGATGTGCAAAGTCTCCGTTTATTGTAGTTTGAATACAATTATATTAAGTCACTGGTTATTTGAAGTCTGTTTTTTGTTTATCTATAATTTTTCGTTTAATTTGTCTTTTTGAAACGGGGTCATTACCGGCAATACGATTGTAGATTATGATTTTGTTTTGTGGGATGGGATTGCAATGAGTGCTTTGGAGTAAGAACATCTCGAGCTCTTCCAAAACTGAACTGAAATAGCTTGGCACTCAGCGTCTTGTAAAAATTGACTTTTCGCTTCTCTCATAAAACTTTCCCCAAATTACTTTTTGAGCTTCCGTGCGTGACCTAGGTGTCACTATATGCCGCTTGCCCACATTCCCTGCACATTTTGGCCAACTTTACACACTTCTTACTTTCACCTCCGTCGTATCAGAGCCATTTGGAGAGCGGCACTGTGGGAATTACTAAGTAGGCTACATTTGACTACATTATACAGCCAAGGTGACCCTTTTGAAGTCATTGCACATTATTCTGCCTGGACAAAATTCCCCGTTATGAATAATCTCTGTCATTGTGGTGTTATGCAGTGCATTTATTCAAACATACATTACTATGTAGTAGCTCTTGCATATTAGAGGTAAAGTTGAGTGCACTGCACTACATGAGTGTATAGATTAGGCTAGAGGAATGGAGCTTTCTCAGCCTCTGTCTGTGTGTCTCTCTCTCTCTCTGTATGTCTCTTTCTCTGCAGTTTTTTCACTTAAAACTGAAAATACTGTTATTTCACAATCGCATTCTTAATTTCTCATCGATCGCTAGGCTGCATGGTATATATAAAGGTAATGTACATGTTTCAAGGTATACGTTAGGCCTATTCAGAAGCGTTCCCGCCCCAACCAAGGCTAAATAAGACAGTTTTTAGGCTCTTAGGCTAACTCTTAAGGAACAGAGTAGAGTGACCCCCGGGATCTATGAGAAGTGTAGCAGGGAGGCCATTCCAGGTTAAGATATCGAAAGCGAGACACGGCATTCAGCCAGTAGGTCTATTACACACGAAATCCATTCTTGCTGTGCGGAATGGAAGCTGTCAGCCTCATTAAGTGAACTGAACACTGATCATTCAGAACTAGGCTACGGTAGGCTACAGCTGCAATGCAATCTCATCTGCAAGATGCAGTGCGTAAGGCTTTCTGCAATTTACCAAAAACAACATTTTTCTATCTACACTCTGACTATTATCAAGGACAGATGGATGATAACTGATGAACAAGGCTCTTCCGAGGAGGTCCAGCATAAAATTATTATGGACACGGTTGTAGGCCTACATGTAGCACCGTAGGCCTATAAGTGGCCTAGACTTTTGTCTCACAGATAATCTAGAAACGGTTGTAGGCCTAACTTGTATCACAGAATGGATAAAGCGTAGCGTTGACTATAAATTATGTGGGAAATGACCATAATGATCGATGATGTTCGTTTCTATGAGCTCTTGCTGCACAGTGCCGGCGCTAGGGTACCGGGGCCCCCCCCCCCAAAAAATAAAACTTGAGGCCCCCATACCTTGAGTTGTCATCTCAGCAAAATTTATCATAATAATAAGCGAAGTGCTGAAAGACATAGTGTAAGACATCAAAAAAGGTCCCCTCCCAATTGTTAAATTTTTTGGAATTTCCACGCTGTAATTGTAGAATTTTAAGCGGTCATCTTTACAAAATTGCTCATTTTTTAATGCTGTTAGGCTAGTCGTGGTTTAGGACTTCAGAGTGTCCCCTCTCCATTGTTTAAATTTGTCCGATTTGCGTGGTTTCAGGAATAAGGATAGAACCGTCATGAAAGGTATAATTACCAGCTACATTTGAGGCCCCTTGCAAACTTAAGATCAGACACGTATACCATGGACATCTGGAACCCTACACGGTTTAATGTTTGGGCCTCACGCAGGTTTTATTTTGGAGCCTCATCCAATTAGCAATTACAATAAGTTACAATTTATAAATGTTGTGTTTGAGAAAGTGGATGAAACTGCCTGAGTTAGTTTAAATGGCTTTACTTACGTCCAAAATCAGTATGGCTGGTATGACGTTTGAATTAGGTCTGCTATGGCAGTGCCGTATGGTTAGTTGAGGCATGCACCAGGCCGGATCTGGGGCCTCAAATAAATGCGCCGGTTTAAGAAATATACAGTCACAAATAGGCATAATGACCAGCTAAATTTGGGGGCCCCCTGGGGCCCCTTCAAACTCGGGGGCCCCACCCAAATGGGGGGCGTGGGGGGTGCTAGCGCCGGCACTGCTCTTGCAAAGGACTGTTACAGTATTACAGGGCTGGTTAGGCCTACTTGTGAACATTTTGTGGTCATTCGTTTCACTCTCAGCCATGATAGATGTCGCCCCACTTAAAACTTCGTTTCTAATGCTAAAGATTTTTGTTTTAATTCTCCAAAGGCATATTTTTTTTTTGAAAACATATTCAGTCCTTATAGGCCTAAGTTATTTGCTGAATAGGCCTGTCAACCAGCCAGTTAAAATGTTGACATTTCATTCATTAATTGTAGCCTACGTAGGCCTAACTGTCCTGAGAATGATGTTTATCTGTGCTTTAGGCTATAGCCTATTCTTCGGTGTACCATTTTTGGTGAATTAAAGAAGAGATTTCAATTAGCTTCTTTATGCGCTAAAAATAAATAAGCTTTCGATCAATAATAATTATTCATGTCATGTCACTAGGCCTATGGTCGCCGCCATGTTTGCGGTGTGACCGTGCCTCTCTTGTTATTTCGACAGATTTTTACGTCCGTGGCGAAAATTGCTCGTTTCTTTTCGGATTTTCTGTTGTTTACTGATGTCGAGCATCGAGTTTCTGACTTTTCTTCATCTGTGTCGCAAGCGTTTGGGCGGTAACTTGATTTTAAAATTTGACGTCCATCTCTCGCCACGCGTCTTCGCATTTGGACCATTCCATTATGCTGAACATCAAGGGGTGTCAGGTTCGTCATCATTGTTTCGTGATTTTCGATATAGCCGAACGATTGCACACATGAATGGGAAACGAAAGGATCTTTTACCAGCAACCGAAAACCGTGCCGTAGTAGTGCAACGTTTCCAGCGCTGTGCTACCCCGTCGCTGTTCTTCTGACTTTATACATCTCGACCTTGTAGACACTGAAAATACTGTTAAACTGCCATCATTGGGAATCGCTATGAGAAACTGTCGGCTGAACTCTCCGTGTAGAAACGCGTAGGAGTCTGACGATGGTGACTTGTGCTTCTCGAGCGGAGTTTTTGCCAAAGGATGACTCTGTCGTTGTGACGTTTCCATCAATAGGCTTGAGCTATATGAGTTGGCGCCGTTGATGGCTGCCAGATTTGTCTTGTATTTGTTTTTTGTGTCATGTATTTTGTGCTTGTAAACCAGAGTGCGTTTTTGCAGCTGGTACATTAAAGAATATACTTACTTTTTACTTACTTATACGCCGACGTTGCTTGCGACGGTTGGCTGCATGAGTGGACGAAAGTAGCCTACTCCAGCAATAAAATAGGCTAATAATAATATTATTAATTATTAGTATTATTATCATTATCATTGTTATATTCCTCTAAAACAGAGTACTACGGCCTCGTCGAGCCCAGGCATGCGATAGCGTTGAATCGCTGAACTGTTACAGATATTTTCTGTTATTAATATAGTCGGGCTGCGGAAGCTTTCGACCCGGAAAAAATTGGCAACAAGCTGGAAATAGAATAAAATTAAAGATCAGATAATTATAATGCTAGAAAATGGTCCCCAGCCTCTCAAATCTGAAGGGAATTTATTTTATTAGAGAAATTTGAAGGCATAAAATCGCAATGCTATTTCAGCGCTGTACCTCGGACATTTTTGTTTTACTATTACCGTCCCAATCACTTATTGATAAACAAGTCAGGTTGCGGAGCCCTGAAAAATTGACAATAATCTGTTTTCCCATAAAATGTTTTATATTATAGATTGAAAGTAAATTATCCACATAATATTATAGGTAAAAATCACGCTAGTCAGTGTTTTTAACGAGCCGAATAGTGTAGGCCATGACTGCGGCAGCGCATGTTCGCCGATAGGCCTACCTGGGAATACAGCAAATATCTTTGGACTAGTCATCTTAATGTCTCGCGCGACATTTGCTGTACTCTCCTGAGATCTGCCGAAAATGCGGTCACAGATAAACTATCGGTTGTGTAATTTGAAAGCAGCTAATTTATTTCTATACTAATAATTATAATAATAGTAACAATAATACCATAATTATGCTTGGACAAATGGATGAAATATTAAGTGAAGAGCTTGAATGCATCCTTAACTTAAGTTTGAACAAGCATTAATGGATACAAGCTTCACTCCCCCATTTCGAGATCTGGGTTTGAGATGAGTGTCTTCCACTTTGGAACTTCAGTCTGCCATTTTGACCAAATGCACCACTGTCCCAGATGCTTACGGTACAATGAGGAGGTGATAGTGGCACGACATGACACTCTTCCAGGCATCATAGATCCTCTGCCAGCTAAACAGCGTGCAAAGCCGTGCATGGGACAGGCCTTTAGTATAGGGACAACCGGACAAAATGTCAATTTTGGCCTCTATTACCAATCGTTTTGATCGGTCAAGACTGGCTGGTGCCAGTTTTTTGCATTTGGGAGATTGGCTAACTGCCCTCCCATACACTTCTTGTGCTCTGCATGAACAATGAGACAGTGCTAGTTGAACTTTGGTTGATCCTTGACCTCGGTCTTCCTCACTTGTGTTGATGCGGAGACGCTGTTGTCTCATATGGTCACTATGGGGTGGTTTGTAGGCAATCAGAGGGACGTTCCATCCAACATCATGCCATTAATGACATAATTAGCCATTCACTTCAAAGTGCGGATATACCAAGCAGAAAAGAGCCAACGAATCTCATGCGGACCGATGGCAAACGACCCGGCAGTGCCATACTGGTTCCTTGGTCTGCTGGCGAATACATGACCTGGGATGCAATAGTGGTTCACACTTGTGCTGCTTCATACCTATATCTCAGACAGCTATTTTGGCATGTTCTGCAGCTGAACAGGCTCCTGTTCAGAAGACTGCCAAAATATGCATTGCTGTCTGCAACCAACATATTTGTTCCCGCTGATATTATGGCATCTGCAAAACAATCGGTTTGCTCAGTAACAGAGTGACACTGCATCATCACTGATTACCACTCCAGCACCATGCTGTCTCGTTGGCTTGACCTCCCTGGATTTTGACCTGACATCGGAACAAACAGGGCAGTTTGGCTATTGGGACTTGATTTGACATAGGCCTATTGCTGGTGAATAAGCTGGTCTCTCTGACTTGGCTTTTGTTGGCACTGAGAAATTCTTGATTTTACATTACACTCAGCCAATGTCGTAAACACTGATACTGCTGCGGTGTCAAGGACAGATATCATGCTTCCATTCTTAGCTCTGCAGCTAGACAACAGCCAACTGCACAACTAGAGACCACCATGGGGAGGTACTGGCAAAGGTCTCCATAGTTTATTCATCACGAGCCTTAAACCTACCAATTTCATCATAATCACCAAGAGTATACGCCCAATCTTCAAAATTTCTAAGAACTGTTTTCAGAACATCAACTCCCATCTGACAGACCACATTCAGTGATCAATGTAAAGTGATAACTTCTACATCTCCGAAAGGCTGGTCGAATGGTGTCATACATGGTGTAATTAACAGGAGTTTCTTGGTCCGGTCACACATAAATAACAGGGTTGACAATATGCATGATCTGTCACCTATTAGTATATACTTGTTATTTAACAATTTGTAGTTATACTGGTGCTATTTTGATTTTTGACTGTGTACTTTTTTATATTTTACACCTATCATTCTGAAGAACTGCCACCTTGGTGAAACTGTATACCTGCGAAGAAGTGCCTTTAAAGTGATATATTAGACTTGCCTGCTATTTTCTTGTATTTTAAGTCAGAATTAATAGCCTTTTGGTGCAGTTTTGTTTGTTTAAAAATGTTGGGGTGGTAGATGTTCAGACGAAAGTTACAACGCTACATTCAGAATTGCTTGATTCTTGTAACCTGGTGATGTGGTTGAGTGGAGCAGCTGTCAAGGCAGGTGTCATATGGCTCAGAATTGGTCGGTGGAGAAGCAGAGAAGTCTGAGTATGAATTCTGCACATAACTGTCAGAAGAATGTTAATGGTTCTGTTCACTCTGTATAATATCTCTAAATTTAATTATTCAATTTTTTAGGAATATAGATAAGAATAGGCCTACATATAAATAAGAATGAATAGCCTGTAAGAAAAACAATTATTTTAAAATATCAAATAAATGCCCCTCTCTGATGTTAGATTTGTTTTTCTGTGACTTTGTTTAAATGGCGTGATAATAGGCCTATTCTGCTGATTATTTTGTGAGTAATTGCAACAAAACTATTGTCACAAGAGCTCTGCAGAGATAACTGTATTCACATTCAAGACTTCAATGCATTTTGCCACAAAATCAAAGATTCAGAATGTTTAGACCTATAAAGGCAAGGATATAAGAAACTATAAGGCCTAAGCTTATATACCATATTAACGAAATACACAACGAAATCGAGAAAATTAAAATAGTACAGTACTCGGCTGTATTTTATTAATCAGTTTCAGTTCGTCTATGAATGGCATAAACTTCCACGAAAATTGCACACGCAGCTTCTTATAATGCAGATGCAAGCGATTGCGTACGGAACCGGCAAAACAGGCTGCTGATTCGGTACAATAACCTCTAATTTCTTTATAAAAGATGTCTTGTCTTCCGGTAGACTGTCGATTTGAATTATACATTAAAATGAATAATAAAACATTACTAATTGTCAAAATATAAATGTTTTATTCCGTTGTTTACAATTATATTTTCGGCAACAGCTGACTTTTTGGCTCACAATCTGGCGCGCTAGCCTAGTTTCATTCCATGCATTTTCTCTTTATAAAATAACCCACAGTGAGAGTTGATTGACCAGGGACCATTTTTAAGATACATTATTATTATATCTTTAATTATTTTTTATTTCCAGGCTGTTGCAAATTTTTTTTGGTCAGTACATTGCAGTTCTTTTAAATGCAACCCGGCTTCGAGATTAAGATATCGCCTTACTGTGAAACCGATACAACGCTGAAATAGCTTATGATTTTATGCCGTCAAACTTCTCTAATAAAATAAATTCCCTTCAGATCTCAGGGGCTGGGGACCATTTTTCGGATATATTATTATCTTATCTTTAATTATTTGTTATTTCCAGCTTGTTGCCAATTTTTTCCGGGTAGTACATTGCAATTATTTTAACGCAGCCCGACTACCGTTTTATTGATACAGTCCTTTATAATAGCTAGCGATGATAAAGTTGGATGGCGCAAACTATGAACTTGACGCAAAGAGCACGTGATTTGCTAGGGCCGTGCCGTTGAACGCGAAATGTAGCGGTGAAATTGTGTTCTGCTAAGTTCCCTCTGTTCTTATATTTTATTTCAAAATTTTAAATAGCATGTAATTATTGTCTCGGTATACTATATAAGCAAGGTGTGCCGTGACCCGGTTTTCCGGGTTGTTGCTCACTTCATGATAGGCTACTATGGTGATTGTTGAAAAATTCTCGCTGAATGAAAATGGGCTGATACAACTATTTTTAACTATAGGCCTATATAAATAGAAGTGGGATCGGTATGACTCGGCTCTTCAGGGTTGCTTTAGCGTTCTAGATTAATCGTTTTTGAGCAACAACTTTCTTATCAGTCCATGTTCTATTTTAATAACATCTGCTGTTTTATCCAGCTATAGTTTCATCACGAATGTTTTTCATCAATCCCCACGCTAAGAGGCGGCTTTTACGGAGTTTTCTCACAAAGGCATCAAACTAGAATAGCGAGAAAATTCCGTAAAACCGACTCCTTCCGTGACTTTTTAGGTAATCCGGTATTTTAGCGTCCCAAATTATTTTGACCAATTCGTTGCAATAATAACTGAAAGACAAATACAATAACACATTTATTTGAGGAAATCATCAAATGTGTGCTCAAAAACCTCAAGGAAGTCCCAAACAGGGGTAACTTCCGCGTATGCCAGTGAAAAATGCTTCAGAAATGGAAGCTGGATCAAGGTTATGTAATTAATAGTAGTTGAAATAGAGGCTGGAAGCTGGATAAAAGTTTTTATAGATCTGAAATAGAAGCTGGATTCACGAAAAGAACGATGAAGAAATGGAAGCTGAATGAATGGTTTTATAGATCTGAAATAGAAGCTGGATTTATGAAAAGAACGATACAGAAATGGAAGCTGGATGAAGGTTCCGGTATTGATAAAATAATAATAATAATATCTTCTTTAAGATAGAAGCTGGATTGACGAAAAAACCTTGAGAAATGGAAGCTGGTTCAAGGTATTTTTATCTATTAAGTAGAAGCTGGATTATTGATAAAACGCTTGAGAAATTGAACCTGAATGAAGGTTCCTTATAGGTGACATAGAAGCTGGATTGACGAGAAATTTAAAACCTCAGCATTAATCTGATCTGCGTTTAGTAAGTAGCCTACTGTTATTATTGCAAAGAAATGGTCAAAATAATTTGGGACGCTAAAATACCGGATTACCACTTTTTAATATCAGGACTTCGATCGGTGTTGTTCTTTTCACTGTTATTCTTTTAGTAATAAGATCTACAAAGTTTATTATTATTATTATTATTATTATTATTATTATTATTATTATTATTATTATTATTATTATTATTATTGTTAATATTATTATTGCGGATATGGAGGTGTTGCACTGAAGAATTAAGTTAGCTCTTATTGTGAACAGGAGCATTTCCATTAGACTTAGACTTTAAATGACTATTATGACTTGTTGTTGTTATTATTATTATTATTATTATTATTATTATTATTATTATTATTATTATTATTATTATTATTATTATTATTATTATTATTATTATTATTATTATTATTATTATTATTATTATTAAATAAATTTGTAACGCGTACAAGGAGGTCACACCGAAATGTGAATCTGAGGCGCGGAAATTAAGCAATTCGAGCAATTAAGCATATTCAACCATTGTAAATTAATTGGTACAGTTATTGCAGGTTACCTGAAAGTGAAAGTGTCAAGACAAAGCAATGGCTAGTATGACAGCGGGTGAATCTGAAGTTCGAGATCAACTGAAAGACATAACAGAATGTTGTTTATGCAACGAAACTTACAAGGATCCAAGGATCCTACCGTGTGCTCATACGTTCTGCCTGAAATGCTTGGAAGAGGTAGGAGCTAAAATTAGCAATGGTCCTGGCGACCAAATGCCATGCCCAGTGTGTAGAAAGGATTTCGCTGTCCCAAAGGAGGGATACGCAGCCTTACCGAGGAATTTCACCACGGAAAAGCTAATAGAGATGGCTACGATGACAAGCTCATCTGAAGGAACTGATCGTTGTGAGGATTGCATGGAAGACAAGACCGAGTCAATGTCAGTTTCCGAAGTTCCTTTTGCGGAAATGTATTGCACTGACTGCCAAAAGAAGTTTTGTCGGGGATGCAGCAGATATCACTTAAAAAACGATTTCAACAAAGACCATCAGGTTGCTGCAATTGCTGATTTCAAATGTAAAACACAGGTTGTAGAGCGGAGCAATTGTATTAAGCATGATGGGGAGCTTAATCTCTATTGTTTTGACTGCAAGGAACCACTCTGTATATCATGCCTTGGTGAGAGCCATCATAATCACAGACTGCAGGATGTTAGAAAAACAGTTGACGGCATTAAGAACGAGATAAGAGACATCCTTTCTGGTTTAGATACCTGCACGTCAGAAGGTCTTGAAAATAAAGAAGTTCTTAACTGTAAAATAGAGAAATATTGTGAACACTTGGAAAGCTTGAAATTTGAAGTTCGTGCACAGCTTCGTGCAACTATAATGCTTGTCAGTGAACACGCAAACCTTGTAATACAAGATATTGAACAGTTGAAAGTGCAGAAACGGAAAGAAGTTGAGGCTGAAGTTGAAGACCATGATGGAGATTTGACTTGCCTAGAATCGTTTAAAGTCTTCTGTACAAATGTCTTGACAAAGGGATCCGCCAGTGACATATGTTGCACCATCGACGAATTAAAAGAAAGGTTCGAAGATTTGAAGAAGATACATGATTTGGACATTGAAATAAAGACTGATTTGCATACAATGTCTTTTAAAAAGTCCGACCTGGAGGAATTTGTGAAGACTGGAACCTACAACATCATTGGAACTATTCGGGGTTTGTTGATTGTTTTGTCAACACTATAATTAGAATGAAATGTCCGAGAGTGTGATGGTGCTAAGTTGTAGTGATCTTGTCATGATAATTAGGCCTAATTATGCAAAGCAGAGTTTTATTTAAGAATTGAGATTTGATATCTGTTTACTGGGCTCCCTGCTCCTGGTCAGTTTTTGGAAATGGGGCGCTCAGTTGGCCACATATTAACATGATAACATCGTGTCCATGACTGAAAAACTTTTCTTTTGTATGGACAAATAAATTTTTCTTGAATTTTCTTGGTTAGTTTTGAAAGTTGTTGTGCTCTCGAGTAAATGTCGTTTAACTTTGCGAACATAATTATAAAGTCATTTTCAAGCATCTCAACTCTAAAGGACCGGTATGTGCTTGGGCTCTTGTGTATGTAAAATGTACATGACCAAGGATTGGAGTCCCTTTCAGATTGTGTAGTTGGAACTATATTCTGAGTTCCTATGTCCACAGCGTATGCCTCATGCTCCAGATTGAACTAATTCTTGGTTACTTAATTAAACGTGTATTCTTAAAATATTATTGGTTTAGGTCCAAAGCCCAGAGCTGAAATGCATGCTTTCGTAAGTTTGTTCTTGAATCAAGTAGCCGAATGTTACTCTAGAAAGATGATGTCGAAGTGAATTCATGGGAAATTGACTATCTTGGGTGATTTAATACTTGCATATAGAATTATAGATACATGCGAATCATGGGCGGAGACTTGGTCTACAACTTGCGGGGGATGAACGAGTGGCCGAAGGAATAACTCGAGATTTTGGGCGGACGAGTGACATTCGCAGACGAAATTTTCCATCTTTTGCCGACCTAAATTTCTGACCTCTTTTTTAGTCATTCAGCCGAAATCTCCAAGAAAAAGCACTTTCTGTCAAAAAATGTTGATGACTTTTTAAAATGTGATTTGGTCGAAATTTCCTCAAAACATACCATTTTCCCTGCCAAAATATCTGATGCCCTTTTTTGGTCATTTCGTCGAACGTTATAACGTCGCCAGTGTGTTCATGATCAGACCCCTAGTGTACTTGCCCAAACACTAAACAATTGGGGGGGGGGGGGGGACAAATGCATGGACGGTCCTCACCACGTACATTGAAGGGGACCGTGCTCCTGTCTCCCTAAGTCTCCGCCCATGATGCGAACGTAACTAAATAGTCATGCATGCATGTTTGTAGACATTTCAACATAAATATTTGCCTACACATAAGCAGACATAGATCTATGCACAGACACCTTAATCTAAGCTGTACCAATTACTGTCATTTATTGTAGCATGCCAAACGGAAGTAGATGGTGAAAGTGAAATGAAAATTGTTAATTACAACATGTCAAATGATGGAGACAAAAAACCCGAAGAGAATTATGTAATGGCCATCTCTTGCAACAATGGCATTCTAGCAAAAATCGACTGTTTGAAGCAGGTGCTGGATGATGCACGACGTCGAATTGATGGGTTAGAAATGGAGAAGAAAGCTCTTGAAAAACGAATCGATGAATTCAGAGTGGAACTTGCCACGATCAGATCCGTGAAATCCATGTCGGGATTGCAGATGGCACAGACTTTACAGCCGACATGTAAAGGTGAGCAAATAAGGTCTAGTAATCGGACCTATAGGCTACATAAATTATAGGCTATGGTGCTGATCTTGGCTTACTGTACTAGGGTATGAGCTAATTTGCGCTGATACATCCAGCAAAATGAATTTAATAAGAGCCTGTCCAAAACAAACTGTCTCCTGCCTGGCTTAAGTTTCTGTTTAAAGACCTCCCCTTATAAACCATGTAAGGGCTATAGACGCAATTCATAATTTTACGCAGACGAGTTACCCGTCTCCTCTGCGGGACTTGGGAAAGAAATAGTTGACCCACGTCACCCACGTTCGTACTGTGATGCTGCACTTCGAATTTGCGCATTTTGGAAACTTAAAGTTTTGTTGACTGTGAAAACCGAATTCCAATTTAGAATTCACTGTTAGTAAAATTATAAAACTTCGTAAACACTTTTACGTCGATTGCAATGAATCCCGGTGACCACCAAGTTGGGCATTGCGGATTTAGCCTAGCCTACTATAATGCGAGTCAATAATTTAAAAAACAACGATCGGTTTCTTAAAAAAATATGAACAACCAACCCGGTTTCTTAAAAAAATATGAACAACCAACCCGGTTTCTTAAAAAAATATGAACAACCAACCGTAAAGCCAATGCAAATATTTAACCGCAAAGGTTATAAATGCAATTATTTTGGATGTATTAGTTATGGCTGTTATCAAAGAGTACTTTCCGAACAGCAGCTTTTTCATTTTTGAGTTATTGATTCACGTAAGCAAGTCACAGTAATCTTAGCGAATAAAAGCCATGCATTTACTAGAGATGTTCTTGCAGACATGACACAACAGAACGCATACTCTGAATATGTTGCGAATCGAAATTCAACTATAGTTTTATAATTATTGAAGTAGGTCTATCATGTTCAATTTCCTTGTTTAATACGCATCTATGCATGCTAGCTATAGCATTGCATGCATGCATAATATAATTATGCATACTACATACTTACATTTGGGGAGGGATTTAGGGTAGGCCTAATGGTTTACACTATGGCACGAAGAGCGTACGTATGCAGGGTCGCTTTCTGAGCACTGCCTTCCCATAGGTCTTAACCTTCCAATCGGCGGATGGCGTTGGTAATTATACTATATAGGCCTATATTCTGCATTGTGTCAGTTTGAACTTAAATCAAGCTTATTATTATTGTTACTATTACTACTACTACTACTACTACTACTATACTACTACTACTACTACTACTACTACTACTACTACTACTACTACTACTACTACTACTACTACTACTACTACCACTACTACTACTACTACTACTGCTGCTACTACTACTACTACTACTATCACATGCATGCATTGATTTGTATATATACATACATGAGTACCCCTTGGTGATTTTAATTATTTAGAAGTACCTTCGCCTGGCATGTCTATCGATCAAAAACGACCTACAATCCTTATGAGGACAAAGCAAGGTCTTGACCGATCACGTCAGAAAGGGAGCATTTCTTGCTTGACCGTCTTGGATGATGAACTGTTCTTGGGATGTTTCGTTGCCCGCTTTGGTTCTTCTGTAGAAGCGTATGACATCAAAACATTCAATTTTAAACGTCGATGGCACTTTAAGCGTCTATCTCAATGTGATGCGCAGGTTGCTCGCATCCGTTGCATTGCTTCCTGCACCAGACATAAATGTCTGTATGCATGTGTTTCTACTGTTCGTGGTTTTGTAGGATTTAATCCGGTAATACAGAGCACAGATGTGAATGGGTCAAATGGAAAGGAGTGGAAAGTTGGTGGTGGCTCTGGGGTTTGGAATTTGTCAGTTGCCGGAGATGGAAATGTTGTAATTACTGGTATCAATTCATTAATGGTGTACACCAGAAATGGCGCACCCGTTCATGAAATAAAACTGCCATTGAGTATGGGTATTGAATTTCCGTTACATGCAATAAAACTGGCCAGTGGTAACTTTTTGGTCAGTCACGGTTTTGTGAAAGATCGCTTGCACAGAGTGCTTTTATTGTCCGAAAGTGGACAAATTCTGAGGTCGTTTGGAGAGAAGCCGTTGTCAAGTGGACAATCCTCTGAAGTGAAAGAGGTGCCACAGGTTTATAATCCAAGAGTACTGAATAAACCGGTCCATTTGACAGTAGACAATTCCGGGAGTGTTCTTGTTGCGGATCGTGATAATAACAGGATTGTGGTCCTGAACTCAGATTTAGAACTAAAGAGTTGCTTAACTTCAACTGCGCCGTTTCAAAGGCCAATGCTCATGTATATTGATAATGACAGAAGACAACTATTTGTATGCGAAAATCAGTTTAAGATCTCTGTTTACAATTTCTCGGTTTAATTTCTGTAGTAAGTGAGTTCGCTTGTAAATATTTTTATATGAATGTTTTATATTTCATTGACAGGGGCGCGAAGCCTTTGTCTATTACACTATGAAGACAGTTTATTAAGCTATTGAGTCATTAGTTCACGTTATTTCAAATCTGTTGTTCTGTTTATCAGTGCAAGCTTTTCATTTCCTTTGTCTTTATTGTACGGGGCAATACAATACAGCAGGGAGCAGAGTATGTTTTTGCAATGTGTAATAGTGTTGGGATGAGTTCTTTTGAGTAAGAAGAGACCTTCCAAAACTCAACTTGTCTGACTTGGCACTCACTTCCCTCTGAAAACTTTCCCCATACCTTTTCAACTTCTGTGCGTGGTCTAGGTGTGTGCTATTTAGAACAGCTCTCTCACATTATTTTACTTCACATCCAGGGCTGTTTTTAAGGAATTTTAAAAACTGAACAACTCCTTTTTTCCTTTCCCATCATCCATGGCAAATTACTCCCAATCGGAGAAAAATGGCATCTTTCAACTAGTTTTAACTGCACAGAAGTGCTTCTACAACTGCACAAATCCATTTAGAACTGCACATTTTGTGTAAAACTGCATGCACGTTCAAAAAGCCCTGTTCACATCTAACCAACTTTATAGTGTCCTCACACCTCTGTCGTCTCATGGCCGTTTGCAGAGCGGCACTAGGCCATACAGAAATTAGATTTACATTGCATTACATACTATACATAGGCAGCCAATTAAGTGAATCCAACCAATTGCTACTGACTTCATGGACGAAAATCCCCATTATGAATAGCACCATGTGCCATTATCTGCTTTTTCGTATTCAATGTCCAGAGCAAAGGAGTAGAAAACAATATTAACCTTTTTTGGAGTTTCACACCGAAGCGCGTGAGCAATTGCGAGCGAAGAACTTGCTCAGGGTCCTTGCAGCGCGGCTTGAGGTGGATTCGAACCCGCAACCTTCCGGCTTCAAGGCAACGAACATAGCCTACTCCTATGCCACTGCACTTCACCAATGTATATTAGTCTAATCTAGGGTGACCATTTTCTAGCCATCAAAATCCGGGACACTTTTAGGAAAACTGTCAATTGTAATTCCTTCAGGGCCAAGGTGTAGACTAGGCCTATACGCGGGCCTAGTCCTATAGCCTACAATAGGGTATTGTTGCTTATTCATTCATTCATTATTAGAATTTATATAGCGCCTCTTCAAGAAACTACTCAGAGGCGCTCCCAGCCCAGCCATGACTATAGAAAAAAGATTTAAGGGACTTGAGAAATAAAGATTGACTGGTCAGGTGGAGGAGATGGAGGTTTGGGGGAGGTCATTATAGTCTTATAGGCTTATAGTAGGCCTATTCTGTATAGGCCTACTTTGGCAAAATTCAAAGTTAGCTTACTGATATTTCTCGGAAGAGAATTTTGTTGCTAAGTTAAGTCCGGTGAACGCTTTTCGAACATGATATTATCGATGCAGGCCTTTCGAACATAATATTAAGCTAATCAATGCAGTTGTCATCACAGAACTTTCATTTTAATGCTGATCTCAGACGTCAGTGTAGAAAATTAAAACCTGCTCTAGTCGTCAGTGCACTGAGTGCACTGTGCAGCACTTTCATAATCGAGAACACTCTCTCAATCAGCGCTCAGTGTGTGATCCATTTTGGAAGATTTAAGGTTTCTGGGGAAGCAAGCAGGAAAAGAGGTTTGAGGAGGGTATGTGCCCCTCACCATCAGATTATTTTAAATTTTAACATTACAATGGCAGCATTTTAAAGTTGTCATCTTAAAGAAATTGCTCCACTATTTCAGTGTTGACGTGAGCTAACTCCAGTAGGCCTAGGCTAGGCCTACTACCCTGACGCGACCTTCCGAAATAAATATAACTTAGGTCTGTTGCCACCACTGAAATTGTAGTAGGAAAACCTTCTCGTTACGTCTTTTATTTGTTAATGTTATTTTTAAACCTATTATTATATATATAGGCTTAACTAAACTAAACAGCCTATAATAAAGATGTAATATAACACTCTGGGCATATAAATTGACAACTTCTCCTTCGTTGCGACATTTTTTGGGTTACAAAATGCACTTTGTTGAAGTTTTGTTCTGACTTTTACATAAAACTGTGTGTTAACTGTCTTTTTCAATATTAAAGTCTCCATCTTGGCAAAAACCGGGACAATTTTGCACTTTTCCCTGAGTCGTCGGGACACCGGGACGCACCACGAAAAACCGGGACATGTCCCGGAAAACCGGGACGTATGGTCACCCTAGTCTAATCTAACCATTGTTAAAATCGGTGATTAGGCCTGTAATAGCTAGTTGTCAGTTGCGTCAGCATGGTATCACATTGGAGGTTCACTATTTATAACTCTATCAAATGGGCAATCAAAATGGGCAATCAATCTGCAACAACAGCTATGCTATCTGCTGTTGCAGATTGAATGCCCAGAGGAAAAATTAGAAGAAAACAGTTTGAGCCTTGGTTCAAATCGCAAAGAAGCAGCAGCATTCGGTTTTAAACCAATTGCTTACTTTAAATTTTAAAAAAAACAACAGATAAAACAAGATGGCTCTCGCGGGCCACATTATTCGGGTCCACGGGTCGCATGCGGTCCACGGGCCGCGTGTTTGAGACCTCTGGTGTTGGGTAAGTAGGCCGAAATAAGAAACAAGAAATAAGAACAATGTGAGTTGCAAAATTGTATTGCTACTTGCTAGGTCAAGTGAACATAAATAAATAAATTTGAGTTGCAGTTTTATTTCAGGTATAGGCCTACTCTATTATCTTATAGGCCTACAGCGTTGTCAAGATTGCTAGCCTACTAGTCTTTGGTGATGTGACTGCACTTTGTGTAGGTTACCCGCGCATACCTTTGTTTACAGGACTGTGTAGGCCTACAAAATACAAATATTTTGTTAGGTGAGTTACTAGAATACACGCTGTGTATCCGACTCTCAACTAGGCCTACAGCAATAATTTCGCCTAACTTGTAGAAGCCTATCATTAAAAAATGGACAATTTTTACACTGTAGGCTAATAATATTATTGTTCGGTGCTTTATTTTTTCTAATTTTCTTCTGTGTCTGTGCTACCATTTTTGGTGAATAAAATAATGAACTGCAATATTATCGTATCTTCTTTCATGGCCATAGACTCACTATATAATATTATTAGTCCAACCATGGGATTGCGATTACAAAGTTGGATGGCCGAGACTATGTACTTGACGAACTCGGACGAAGAGACCACGTGATTAGCCCGCGACAGTTTTCCAAATCAAAATGTGCGTGGAATTTGTTTTCTGCTTATTTCAAAATTTTAAATTACATTTATAATTGTCTGAGTATATGTAAGCGAGGTCTGCCGTGATCTGAAACAGGTGTATTTTACGAAATTTTATATTGCAAAGTTCGGTAAAGGTGTATTTGAGCGCGTAAATTATTCGCTCGTTGCAGTATTATTATTTTCATCATTCCAACTTCTATTTAACAAGAATTCTTTCATCAACCCGACTCGTATTCGACCATTGTTGAAACCCATGCAATGTTAAATAAATTTACGACGCTAAAATACACGTTTACCCGTTTGAATACTTACTTTTTCATCTACAAACAGGCATTAAAATTTTGGCAAAACTGGGAACGGCCGTCCCAAATTATAAAATTAAAGAAATCGATAGGCTATCTCGTGAGAAGGCTTTAAATATGATGTGTGGTGAAATAGAAGGTGGATTGATGAAAACCAATTGATTGATGGACGCTTGATAAAAGAAAGCTGGATAAACGGCATTCCAGCTGAAATGGGAGCTGGATGCATGCTGAAATACATCACTGAAATCATCAATCCAATTTCCATTTCTCAAGTTTAATTTTCGTCAATCCAGTTTCTACTTCATCCATAAGGACCCTTCATCCAGCAAGGACCAGCATCCATTTCGCAAACGTTTTAATCCATCTTCCATTTAACTTATTATGTCCATCATCCAGGTTCTATTTCTCAGCCGATCAATTCATCAATCCAGCTTCTATTTCAGATCTAAAAATACCTTCATCCAGCTTATATTTCGCTTGCGTTTTTCATCAATCCACCCTCATTTCACCTGTAAAAGGTCTTTATTCAGCTTCCATTTCTCAAGTGCTTTCTCATCATTCCGGCTTCTATTTCAGTGGACCAGCTGGTCGTTTTATAAGTGTGGAGTGCAAAAGAAACCTTTTCTATGCGCCCATCCAATACACCGCACTATTACTACACGACGTACACGTCATGTTGATTTACTTAATGAACATTATAATTTCAGACCGCCGTTCCCAGTTTTGCCAAAAATTTTACGTTCGGAGCAAATGAGTTAGTCCGGCCAAATGCCAGGACCTTCGATTCACTTTGTTACAATACCGATACGTGTAGTCAAGACACTCGCACAAAGGGCAAAAGCTATAGTTTTTCAATAATTTTTAGTTTTGTATGTAATCTTGTACGATCGACAGTGGTCATGTAAACACGAAATATTACTTGCGCAAGTGTTCAGAGATTGCCTAAAAGTGGTTTGCGTGAGCAGTGGGAACTCCTAAGTAGGCTAGTATTTTATTGGAGCACATGCGTTAGGCTACGAGGTCCCATTGCATGGCAATTAACTTCTCGGAAGAGTCTTGTAACATTAAGACTCTTGTTTATTATAGGTAGGCCTATACCTTATGGGGCCATCCATAAAGTACGTCACGCTCCAGGGGGGGGTGTAAGAAAGTGTGACAGTTTGTGACAGGGGAGGGGTCTGGCCATGTGTGACGTCACACATTTTAAATTTTTTTTATTGTTTTAGTAGAATTTAATAGCTTTAAAAATAATTTTCGAAATTTTTCTGAAACATTTGAATTAGTTTTATGTCAAAATAACATGAAATGCGTATCCCTGAATGCGTTGTTCACGATTCCTCTCGCTAGGAACACTAGTAATGCTGTTGCGAAACCTTGTTTTAGGCCCTATATATAGCCTTGCGGTGTTAATTTTTTTTTACAGATTCGAAAGTGTGACGTACTTTAGGGGGGGGGGGTCCGAAATTTGTGACAGTTTGTGACAGGGGGAGGGGGGTCAAAAATGGTCAAAAATAGCGTGACGTACTTTATGGACGGCCCTATACGGTAATGTTTGCTTCAAGGCGTTCTAGCGTACGAAATTATTTCAAGGTAGCATCCGTTAATCTCCGGGTATTAAGCATAGGCGGAAACCTGGGCAGATCGAGACTTGGGGGGGGGGACGAACGAGTGTGGCCGAAGGAAAGACCCCCGAGATTTTTGTTAGTCATCTGGCCGAAAAGTCAAGATTTTTTTTTATTTTCGCCGCCAAAAAAGTTGATGACCTTTTTTTAGTCATTCGACCTAAAAGTCAAGACAATTTCCTATTTTCGCCGCCAAAAAGTTTATGCCTTTTTGTTTTACTCAGCCGGCCAAAAAGTCAAGAAAAATTTATATTTTCACCACCAAAGGAAAAGAAATGTATATTTTCATCGGCAAACCAATTTTTTTGGCCTTTTTTTTAGTCTTCACGCTCAATGATTGGGGGGACCAATGCATGGGCCGTCCCCCCAACACTTTTATTGGGGGGGACCGTTCCCCCTAGGTTTCCGCCCATGGTCTTAAGCATCTCCCCGTTTCAAAATAACGCGTTCACTGACGGATGTTTGCAGAAACTTACTTAAATGGAAGCTGGATTGATGAAAATATTCATGACTAGTTGGAGCTGGATTGATAAAAATGTTCTTGCTTAAATTGGAGCTGGGTTGATGAAAATATTCTTGCTTAAATCGGAGTGATTGACATTAATATTTTCGGACGCTAAAGTGAAAAGATCAGTAACTGTTATACCCGGAGTATATAATATCGGATGCTACCATTGAAATAATTTCGGACGCTAAAATCAAACATTACCTTCAAACGCGCCTATTCCCAATGTTCTAGAACGTTCCAAATGCCAAGGTCCTTCCAGATACTTTGTTATTTTGTCGCGTAAAACATAGGTTTTTAAAAAGTATGTACTAATTATTTTAATTATATATGTTTCCTAAAAATTAATGATCGTGAGAAATCGAATCGAACAGACAGTTTAGCAATCTTGGTAGATTAATTTAGAATTTACTTTCATAATTAGCATTAAATCAGAATGTTTGTCATTTGCACGATTTCATACTTGCAAAGAAATTCATTAATTCATTTCAAACATTTATATAGGCCCTCTTCAAGAGTTACTACTCAGAAGCGCTCCTGACTCAACCACGGCTAAAGAGAAAAGTCTTTAGAGCAGAGTAGAACGTAGGCCTAGTCTCAAATGCTCTATGCATTAGACGTAGTTCCACAGGAAGCCCATTCCAGGTTGCAAGGCCAACGACAGAAAAGGCACTGCGCTGCGTAACAGATGTGCGTGACCGTGGGACAAGAAGCTCAGCCTGTTTAGAAGAGCGAAGAGAGCTGCGGCGCTGGATGTTTAAAGTGGAGCAACAGAGCTCCTGCAAATAGACGGGGGCCACACCCGCGAGACAGCGCCAAACCAAAGAAGATATCCGGTAGGTGACCCTTTGTGAGAAAGGGAGCCAATGCAAGACATCCCACATATAGTCAGTGACATTGCCGAATCTTGGGATGCGACCAACAAGGCGTGCCGCAGAGCGCAAACCCGGTCCAAGCACCCAACCCGAGTCACCGGAAGACCCACATAGAGGGCGCTGCAGTAGTCCAGGCGAGAGACAAAAGAGTGGATTAGCGCTAAGGCAGCATTGAAGGTTAAGGAGCGGAGCTGACGCAATTGGTAGTATCAACTGCGGCATAGAATGTTGATATGCCGCGTAAAAGAAAGTTCTTTTACGCGGCATATCAACAAGCAAGAAAGTTAGTTTTATGAAGTTAGTTTTATGAAATGAGAGATTCCCTGGAAAGTGGTCATTGTCTTTAATGTTTATAATTATAGCTAATGTGTATCACTAATGCACTGGATTGAAACTGCACTTAACTGGTGTAGTGCACACTGTTGTTTGAAATTGAACTTATTTTGTGACACAAATTACTGAGAACATGACATTGTGACAATTCTAACTTTCAGATGTTTCAGTTCTGTGTAGCATCAGTTAATATTACTACTCCATTAGACCTGAATTATGATCCTCACTTTAACCAAAACATTCCTTCCTAAAAGTTACATTGCACTTATAATTATAGCACTCCTTGTATCATTTATACAACATTGCCAATGTAGAGCTATTATCTAGGTTAGATGTATACAATCGCGGCGTTGAACGGTTGAACTATGATCTCCATCTTTTCTGCATTAATGAGTTGTGATAAAATGTCTGCTGCACGTGTCAGATAATGTTTTATGAAAAGGTACAGTTCAGCCACTCATTTTGAAATTAATGCAATAGAGGCATCATATCTAACATGAAAAGAACATTAAAATTACTGAGTTACTAAAATTACAAGTATAACTAAGCAATATTGAAGGCATTTAACTGGTGTAGCAATCTTAACTGTAATATTGCTTAGCTATTAAATCTATAAGTATAGTATTATAAATAAATATCTCAATATTGTAGTTTGAAATAAAAACTAATAATCGGTAGCCTATTTGACGTGCAGATACAAAACCAGTAGGCCTACTTCCATTGCATTATACTTTAATTACAGATACAAAATAATAATAATAATAATAATAATAATTAAGTAATAATTAGGACAGTTTGAAGGCCCAATACATGAGAAGGCACTATCAAGTACCTTCGAGTCACGGAACGCAAGGATCGAAAACCAGGTTGGTTGGAGACGGAAATACAGAGCTCTCCAATGAACTCCTGGACCAGACCACCCATCGATGTTGTCCCGTGAGGATGATCTTCAATGTTATTCTGTCCAAAACCGGGGGCCAGTGCATGGTGTCGCGTATATATCTTGGTATGTGGGAGAGTATATAGTGTGTCAAATTATGCTAGTATTAAAAATATTCCCCTTCATTGATGATGGAATGATTGTGGATGCTAAGTGATTGATTACCTAAATACAGTATCCGGCTTCTATTGGCAGGTTTTACTAAAGGCGAAGGGGTCAAGATAATACAATGGCTGGTATGACTACGAAAGAATCCGAGGTTCGAGAACAACTGAAAGACATAACAGAATGTTGTGTGTGCAAGGAAATGTACAAGGATCCAGTGGTCTTACCTTGTGTCCATACGTTCTGCTTGACGTGCCTGGAAAAGGCGGGAAGTAGTACTAACAAAATGCCTGGTGACCAAATGCCGTGTCCAGTGTGCAGAAAGGATTTCTCGATACCGGAGGAGGGATATGCAACCCTACAGAAAAATTTCTTCATGGAAAAGCTCATGGAGATGTCTACGATGGCAAGTTCTTCAGAAGGTCCTGATCGTTGTGAGGATTGCATGGAAGACAAGAGCGAGTCGGAATCAGTTTCAGAAGTTTCTTTTGCGGATATGTATTGCACTGACTGCCAAAGGAGGTTATGTTTGGAATGCAGCAGATATCACTTAAAAAGCAAATTGAGCAAAAACCATCAAGTTGTTGCAATTACAGATTTCAAATGTAAAGTACAGATTGCAGCGCCGAGCAATTGTATTAAGCACGACATGGAGTTTAATCTTTATTGTTCTGACTGCAAAGAACCACTCTGCATATCATGCCTTGGAGAGAGCCATCAAAATCACAGACTGCAGGATGTTAGAAAAACAGTTGAAGGCTTTAAAAATGAGATAAAAGACATCCTTTCTGGTTTAGAAATGTGCATGTCCGAAGTTCTCGAAAAGAAAGAAGTTCTTAACTGTGATGTGGAGGAGTATTGTAAACATTTGGAAACCTTGAAACTTGAAGTTCGTGCACAGCATCGTGCAGCTATAATGCTTGTCAGTGAACATGCTAACCTTGTTATACAAGACATTGAACAGTTGAAAGTGCAGAAACGGAAAGAAGTCGAAGCTGAAGTTGAAGACCGTGATGGAGATTTGACTTGCCTGGAAAAGTTTAAAGTCTTCTGTTCAAAGGTCTTGACAAAGGGATCGGCCAGTGACATTTGCTGCACCATCGACGAATTAAAAGAAAGGTTCGAAGATTTGAAGAAGATACATGAATTGGACATTGAAATAAAAACTTATTTACATAGAATGTGTTTTCAGAAGTCTGACCTGGAAGAATTTGTGAAGACAGAGAACTACAACATCATTGGAACTATTCAGGGTTTGTACGGTGTGGTTCAATAAAGAGTGATCGAGGCAATCTGTTTTTCGTATATCTCTAATGCATGATTAATCATACTAATATTTTCCCAATATTTAGATAATTGAACCAAGAATATGATTCCAACATATCATATAATTAAATTGAATGAATAGAAAGATATAAATCTTTCAATTTCATTTTCCGAAATTTAAGTTTTCAGCAAGTCTAGTTCGTTGCGATTTCGACGCTTGATCGTTCCCATTTGGTCTTCAGGGATTCTGGAGTAAAAATTAACGGAGTCTACTATCGCAGCGTTCTGCTGTCACGGCATCGTCTACCTGTTATCAGAAATCTATAGCCCCAAGAGGTTCCAGCCCACAGAAACAGGGAATCATCGAAATGCTAACAAGAGAGACACCATACTTCGATAATTTCTCCCACATTATGTCCTCCGAACAGTCAGGTTTAAATCCTACCCCCTATAACATCTTTATTTCAATAATCAACCATTACTACTTCGAGTTTCTTCAAAAGAATTTTGAAAACTTTAATGTTTGAAATTCATTGTTACAAAATATAAAAGAAAATTACTTGTAAACTTAACTTTCGGCAGATGAAGTTGAAAGGTTCATATCTTTCTATCCGTTCAAATTTATAACACGATATGTTGGAATCATATTCTTGGTTCATTCTCGGTAGGCCTACTTATGGGTTAATTCACCTGATTAATTTTTTATATGGTAAAATTAGATCGCGACCTATAGACGACATCGCAACGTGAGGGTTGGTTAGGGCTCAGGTTAGGCGTCGTGAGGGTCGGTTAGGGTTAGTTTTAGGGTTAGTGCAGTCATTCTGCTGAAATTGAAGCTGAATTGATAATGGCACACACCGTTCGATGCTGGACTCCTACACGTGCGAGTTTATGTGGAGGAACCGGATTAAAGTGCGATCGCAGAACGCCTTTAACACCATCTTGCAGGACATCGTCGTATTCTGGCCACCTGCTCAATAACATTGAACTGAAACTAACCGATAAGGAGTATATACTTCAATAAATTAAATTAAATTAAAAATAAAAATAATAAATCAGGTGAATTAACCCATAAGTACCGGCTTACTTTTTAATGAACGACGGTGTAGATTATTTTACAGCTTATAATTACCAAGAATTGTCCGTATGAGTGATGTGGCAAAGTCTGAGTTATCCTTTCATGATATACAAAAGCAAGACCTAGTTAATTAAGAAGTGACATTTGATATCTCTTTAATAATAATAATAATAATAGTAATAATAATAATGATAATAACAATGACGATTTCTATGGCGCTGAAGCGTTACTTGGGCTTCTGGTCATGTATTGTTGGTGTGTGACTCAGTGGTGTGCTAATTCATTCGGAAATTTATATTGTGTCCCTTCAAGAAAAAAACTACTCAGAGGTTACTCAAAAACTACTCATTTGGAGTTTTGGACATTATATTTACTTGTCCCATGACTAATAAA
This sequence comes from Lumbricus rubellus, assembly GCA_945859605.1. Classification (NCBI taxonomy): domain Eukaryota; kingdom Metazoa; phylum Annelida; class Clitellata; order Crassiclitellata; family Lumbricidae; genus Lumbricus; species Lumbricus rubellus. The sequence continues at coordinate 4,604,935 of OX243814.1, read as the reverse complement.
CGGTTTTTTGTGTGTACATATAAAATGACTTGACACTATAAAGTGGCTTGGTTAATTTGTTTAATTTATTAAATTGCTGTGCTCTGGCGCAAGTGTTGTTATAAATGTATGTCTGCATGGACAGTTGGACGCATGGATCTAGTAAAATTAAAGACTTAAAATAAATTGCTTGCATATTTTAATTTTTTTGGTTTTATCATTCAACATAGCATGTCAAACGGAAGTTGATGGTGAAGGTGAAACGAAAATTGCCAATGACAACAGCTCACATGATGCTTCAAGCATAACAATGGAAGAGAATTATGGAATGGCCATCTCTTGTAACAATGGCATTCTAGCAAAAATCAACCGCTTGAAACAAGAACTGGATGACTCACGATGTCGAATGGATGGATTAGAAATGGAGAAGAAGGCTCTTGAAAAACGAATTGATGAATTCAGGGTGGAACTTGATATTATCAGACCCCTGGAATCCATCTCAAGATTGCAGATGACATGGACTGTACAGTCATCATGTAAAGGTGAGTGAATAATGCCTAGTAATCAGACCCAGATTTGGTTATGGTGTTGATCATGGCTTACTGAGCTATAGTACGGGCTACTCTGTGCTGCAACATCTAACAAATGGAATTTCATGAGAGCATCTCAAAAACTAACTGTCTCATGCCTGGCTGGAGTTGGTGCTTGAAGCACAGGCTGCTCTGATAAACATTAAGCTTATAGACCCAATTTATATGCATAAGACAACGACCCGTCCCCCTCTGCAGGACTTGAGAAAGAGATCTTTGACTCGCGGTGCTATAGATCTATAAGCTCATCGATACACGGTGAGTGCTGTGACGCGGCACTTTGAATGCCGGATTTTCTACAAAGCCATTTTAAAAAAGCAATTGGTTAAAAATGGGATTTAATTCAATAATTGGTTTGTCAAGAAACTGATATGAACAAGTGAACAGCTCAAAAACCAATGCAAATATTTAAGCACAGAGGTTGTTTGTACTTAGTTAGATACATAATAGACATGATACACAGCGCCTTATAATGACTCTTCCAAATCAGCATTACACTTCAGTTGTATCATTATAAAGTATCATATTTAGCATCTCTGCTGAAGATGTATGTAACTATGTAGACCTATGCCTGTGCAGTATGAATACATACAGATTACATACATTCATGATGCATAAATTTTTACATACATGTATAATTATTATATACCACTTGGTGATCTTGATTATTTAGAAGTACCTCCACCTGGATTCTCTAACGCTTACAAACGATCTCCAAATCTGGTGAAGACAATGCAAGGTGTTGATCGGTCAAATGAAGAATGGCGCATTTTTAACTTGACCGTCATTGATGATGAACTGTTCCTCGGATGTTTCAATACCCGTTTTAATCGTTCTGCTGTAGAAGTTTATGACATTAAAACATTCAAATTTAAACGTCGATGGCTGGTTAAGTATTCATCTATTAGTAATGTGAGTGCTGCTCACATCCGTTGCATTGCTTCCTGCACCAGACATAAATGTCTGTATACATGTGTTTCTACTGTTCGTGGCTTTGTTGGATATGATCCGGTAATACAGAGAACAGATGTAAATGGATCAGATGCAAAGGAGTGGGAAATTAATGGTGGCAATTGTGCTTCGAGTATGTCGGTTGCAAGAGAAGGCAATATTATTGTAACTACTGCTTGCAATTCATTAATCGAGTACACTAGAAATGGAGTACTAGTCCATGAAATAAGACTGCCATCGAGTTTGGGTATTGAATACCCATGGCATGCATTAAAACTGACCAGTGGAAATTTTTTGGTTAGTTACGGTTTTGTCAAAGATCATATGCATAGAGTGATTTTATTGTCCGAAAGTGGACAGATTGTAAAGTCGTTTGGAGAGAAGCCCTTGTCAAGTAGACAATCCTCTGAAGGGAAAGAAGTGCCACAGGTTTATAACCCAAGAGTGCTGAATAAACCGGTCCATTTGACATTGGACGAGTTTGGGAACATTCTAGTCGTGGATCGTGATAACAACAGGATTGTGGTCTTGAACTCAGATTTAGAACTAATGAGTTGCCTAACTTCAACTGCGTCATTTCATAAACCAAGGGCCATTTATGTTGATAATGACAGAAGACTACTTTTTGTATGCGAAGATTTGAAAAAGATCTCTGTTTTCAATTTCTTGGTTTAATTTCTGGTTATGATTTGAATGATTCTTAAGCCTTTTGCTTAGTAAGTCAATGACCATGTAGGCCTATTGAATTCTGTACGATGCATAGGGCAGTCCCTAAATCACGGTCAAAAAGTGAAAAAATCACGGCATACTTTTGCAAAAATCCAAAAATTCACGGCACCGTGATTTTCCGTGATTTTTTACATTTTCAGCACTTTTTTTGTAAAAACACCTTTAAAATGGTTGCACAAATGAGTATTTATGAATAGGTCTTCACTTGTCAGCAACGTCTTTCACTCCCCAAAACAAAAATTCTTAAATTAATTTAATTATTCCGCGCTGTTTTTGGTCGTCGGCGCCATTTTTGACGTGTTTCGCAACCATTTTTAACGTGTTTTTACAAAAAAAGTGCTGAAAATGTGAAAAATCACGGAAAATCACGGCAAATGGCAAAATTCACGGCAAAGGGCGAAATTCACGGCAAACGGCGAAATTCACGGTTTCCGTGATTTCCGTGAATTCGTGATTTAGGGACTGCCCTAATGATGCACTTACTGGGTTTCAATTTTTTTATAATTGCATTATATTTCAGTGGCTGATGTGCTAAGTCTCCGTTTATTATAGTTTGAATACAATTTATCAGGCTTTGAAGTCACTGGTTATTTGAAGTCTTATGTTTTGTTTATCTATGCAATTTTTCGTTTAATTTGTCTCCATATGTTACGGTACGGTCTGAATGTTTCAGATTACCCCCGATTTCAGATTACCCACGGACACTACACAGTGTCCCAATAAATCGGGCACCCTTTTATAATGTGTATAAAACTGGTAAATATTCATCGATTTTCAAAATTTCAAAATTGTTTTTATCCTGAGATAATTATCTACAAATTGGTAATTTATGAACGGCCCTCACTAAAATATTACGTCATAATGACGTCGTTAATTTACATATCGAAACCAAATGTCAACAAAAATCGTTAAGAGAATGTACTTAACATTTGAATTCTCTGATGCAAATGACGCAATTGTGACGTTGATATTCATGCCAGAAGCTTCATTTTTGAATCAGTCTAATATAATTGTCTCAGGATAAAAACAGTTTTGAAATTTTGAAAATCGATTAAGATTTACCTGTTTTATTCGCATTTTTAAAAGGATGCCCGATTTATTGGGACACAGTGTAGATTTGTATCAATCATCGCGTTTATTGCATTTAAATAGAAAAAATATCCTGTTTCTTGTTTTGGTCTTAAGATTTTCATCCGTCATTCCACTTCGTGGTTTGTTATCAATATTTTGATCGAAAAAAATAGCCTCGAAGCCATTTCTCCATGTAACTTCTGCCGTGATTAGTATTTTAGTTACAGTCTTGGCCAAGACTTATGATAGCTTGACCTACTTTGTGTTCTGTCAATAATTTGACAAGCATACCTTATCAGATGTTTCCTCTTTTAGCTCTTCTTCCAATAATCTTCACTCTTGACTCCTCACTCAGCTAATTGAGCACATATTGAGTTTGAATCACACTGCTATTTTCAACTGTTACTTTGGTCTTACTACTATTGTACATCCATGCATCTAGTCTTTCATAGACTACTGTAATTTCCGAGGAGTTCCATTTCTGGCTTTATCCAACGGATCGACATGGCTGCAAAATATGAATTAGTTCTTTAAATTCTGAAAATATTTACTTATGAGGGGAAACCCAATAATGCCCGTGGATCGTTACAATTAGGAAGTTAGATTGCGACAACGATGTATATTGACACACAGAGTACGTGACTTGGCCGTCATTGACAAGGTATCGAAAGTGAGACACAACATTACATGTAAGTGAGTACTGACTTAGTGATGTGAGCGTGAAATATTTCATTTGACAGGTTTTTTTGAAATATTTCAATGACCAAAAAAACAACATATTTTTTTAAAATAATTTTATATCAATGACCAAAAGAAACAACATCTTTTTAAAAAATATTTCAATGACCAAAAAAACATGTTTTGAAGAATTGGATGCACACAAATTGACACAATGTCTTGAGTTGTACCAGTTTGTGCTGTTCCAATGACATGGTTCTGTTCCAAAGATATGGTCTGTTCTGCATTCGGATATTAACTTTATAATAGCAGACGTTACTTTGCTTGTCATTGTTTGCACTCTATTTGATCGTAGTCGATGGCAGCCATGATGGATTTCTTGTACACAGTTTCCGTCACGATGTAGGAATTAACATGGTGACCTCACTCACGTCTCGAAATTGGCTAATTTAATTACATTCGCCAGATGGCAGTGGTGGCGATCTCAGGCTGGCTTTATCCATTACATGTACAGTTAACGCATAGACTCAGTAGCCTACGTTTATGAAGTATTCGGAAGTGCGATTAGTAATATATTACTGCCTCTGATACGCCTTTACCACATCTGAACTAATATCTTGTCACTAAACCGGTACTGTACCATAAGTATATACACGAAACAGTACAGCCACAGACAGCAGCAGCCTTCACCTTTATTATGCAGACGTGACCATAAATGTAGACTCGTTAGAAATCTAATAATCCTGAGCAGCACAGAACATTTAAGCAGAGTACCAATACAATCCCAATACAGTACAACATAGTACCAATCCAGCACAGCACAGTACCAATAAATACAGGATAATGAGTACAGTATTAGTCTACTTTATTAGTCTTATCACAGTATGACTACAATACTGGAAATGCAGATGTATAATTATTAGGCCTACAAGTACAGCTACAGTCTGTGTGTCCGTGTCTGTCTGTGTGTCAAAGACTCTACCTATTCATGTGTGTCTGCTGTCTATGTCTTTCTGTGTCTGTCTATGCCTGTGTGCCTATGTCTGTCTGTTGCTGTATGTCTTTATCCAATCTTATCTGTCTATTTGCGTTTGCCTATAATTATCTGTCAGTCTCTATCTCACCCTGACCATGTATGTCTATAATTATGTCAGTTAAACTCAGTTTGTCCGTATTTGTCCGTCTATCTGTCTATATCTGTCTGTCTCTATCTCACCCTGACCATGTATGTCTATATGTCAGTTTGTCCGTATTTGCCCGTCTATCTGTCTATATCTGTCTGTCTACGTCTGTCTATCTATGTCTGATTGTCTATGACTCTGTACGCCTATGTCAGTTTTTCTGTTGATGTCTGCCTTTCTATGTCTGTCTGTCTGTCTGTTTGTCTTTCTATGTCTATATATATATATATATATATATATATACGGTACAGTACCGGTTTAGTGACAAGATATTAGTTCAGATGTGGTATATATATATATATATATATATATATATATACAGATAGACATAGAAAGACAAACATACATAGACACACATAGGCAGACACAGACTTCTACAGACAAATATCAGACAGACAGACAGAGACGCACAGGCAGATATTGACATACACACGCTGACACAGACAGACATAGACAGACAAGCATACATAGACATAAGCAGATAGACACAGACAAAGAAAGATAGACAGACATAGGCAGACAGACATACATAGATAATCAGACATAGACAGACAGACAGACAGGCAGACAGACAGACAGATATATATATATGTGTGTGTGTGTGTGTGTGTGTGTGTGTGCGCGTGTATGTCTAACGTGACGTTAGACATACACGCGCACACACACACACACACACACACACACACACACACACATATCCACACATACACACAGACACATTACACACATACAGACGCACATGTACACATATCCACACATACACACATGTACACACAGACGTATATACAGACACATATGTACACATATCCACACATACACATATGTACACACATACACACATGCAGACAGACGCATATACACACCCTTGCACGAATACAATGTATACAAATACACCCATATACGTTCAGTACACATGCACGCAAATACGGTCACCAATACACAAAAACATGCACACACGCATATACACACACACACGCATGCATACACATACACACACAGTCACTTACACAGACACGAAACACATGCGCGCACATATTTAATCATTTTAGTACGATTTCAAAACAGCGTTCATATCAACTTGTAGTAAACACCTGTGATGCGCCAAAATAGGAGCGACTCTAGCGACACCATCGACAGAAAAAAACTCTAGCCAAAATCAATACGCATGTTAGATACGAAGTGCGGTCACCATCCTATTTCTTACATCGTGGTTTCCGTCAAAGATTTTAACAGTTAAAATCTTTGGTTTCCGTCGTCATGCCTATTCCTGGTTTTATTTATGCCTATCCTGGTTTTATTTATGTTATTTGACGAATAAAAGACTTCTTAAATAAACGTACGGTATAATTATTATTATTATTGTTATTACTAGCTGTACCCAGCCACGCGTTGCTGTGGCAGAAAAGACCTCCCCCTTCTCCTCCCCCTCCCCCTCCCCCTCCCCTCCCCTCCCCATTTCCCTCCCCCTCCCCCTCCCCCTCCCACTTTCTCACACCGTCCTTTACTGACAGCGGATATAGCCCAAGAATGTTATAAGACCGCTTTCGTAATATTCGACTCGCTTATGACGTCACGGGACGCAACCTCATTGATGTATCGTCACTGTGTTTTACGGGTGAAGACAATTCTGAAATTTGCAAGCGCGTGGTTTGGTTGAAGTTGCAAATGGCGGACGAACGGATTGCAAAGTTCACTTTTTGTGGAAAAGGTTGCGTTTTTTCGTGGAAAAGAAATCCTAAGACACGGTGCTATTAGAATGGAAGGTTTTGGTAAATTTTCACAAAAATCGGTGCGTGAGTTTCGGCGTGATTGCGTGATAAACTATTGGAAAGTTTCATTTTTATTTATATAGATTATTATTATTATTATTATTATTATTATTATTATTTTTTTTTTTTAAACTGGAATTATTATTATTATTATTATTATTATTATTTAGAATTGACATTTATTTCATTTATGACAAAACCAGTGATTAATAATAAATGTTAAGCATAACAATGAACAATAACATATACTTTATTAGATCAAACTGTAATTTGTGAAATTTGGTGAATAAAATATGTTTTTCAACATACAATGTAACTCTCATAAAAGTCATTCTTAAAAACAGGTAATTAGAAATAAATTGAGTATCTCGAGGATGGTCATCACTAACACAATAATGCATATAATATGAGAAAAAACTGTTATTATGGTTGTAATTAGTTGTAAAATGTAAAGAAAAAATAATTTCAAATGTTTAAAAAAACTGAAATATTTCAAATAAAACGGAAAAATTTCATTGAAATATTTCAACGCCAAAAAACATGTTTTTACATCTCTAGTACTGAGTAGCCTAGGCCTATTACAACCGCAATCCATTCTTGCTGTGCAGAATGGAAGCTGTGAGCCTCAGTAAGTGAACTGAGCAGTGATCACTCTAAACTAGGCTACAGCGGTTCCGTTCCACGACAACTGGTCTACCGACAACTCGTCTCCGGACAATTGGCCTAACGACAACTGGTCTACAGACGAATAGTATTGATGAAATAGAAGCTGTATTTATAAAAATGTTTTTTTTAGCTTAAATGGAAGCTGGATGTATGATTTCATTCATGTATTTCGACAAGCATCCAGCTTCTACTTTAGATCTAAAAATACCTTCATCCAACTTCTATTTCTCGCCTGTTATTTTCATCAATCCAGCTTCTATTTCAGATCAAGAAATACTTTCATCCAAATTTTATTTCTCGTACGATATTGTCGTCAATCCAGCTTCTCTTTCACCTGTAAAAGAGCCATAATCCAGAATCCATTTCTCTTGCTTTTTTCATCAATCCAACCTCCATTTCACGTGTAAAGACTTTCATCCAGTATCCATTTCTCTAGAGCTGGATCAGTTGTCTGTAGACCAGTTGTCGTAGACGAATTGTCTGGAGATCACTTGTCGTTAGACGAGTTGTCGGTAGACGAGTTGTCGTGACACCGGCTACAGCAGCAATGCAATCTCATCTGTATGCTGAAGTGCTTAAGGCTATCTGCACTTAACCACAGTACAAATAAAGAATTTGCTATCAACACTCTGACTAATTATATTTTTTATCAAAGACTGCTGGATGCTAAGATGAACAAGACTCTTCCGACGAGGCCTAGCATTTATTTATTTATTCCGAGTATTTAGATATAGCCAAGGGCGGATACAGAAATTTTGGACGGGGGGGGGGCCAAAAAATTCTTGACACCTTGGTCTGGGGCAAAAAAATTCGCATCCGCCCAAAAATTGATGACCTTTTTTTTTTAGTCATCCGGCCAAATTTTCGGGAAAATCATACCATTTCATCCGCCAAAAAGTTGATGACTTTTTTTTTTTAGTCATCCGGCCAAATTTTCATACCATTTCAGCAGCCACTGAAACCAAATAAGGTGGAGGGCCACGATACATGGCATTTCTAAATGGGGGGGCCATGGCCGGATTGGCCCCCCTGGATCCGCCCCTGGATATAGCGCCTCTTCAAGAAAGCTACTCAGAGGCGCTCTCTGCGCTAACTGGCCGAAATGATGTTAATTGTCATAACAACAAGAAAATTTCATCAATTAGCAAAATAAGTCACAGTGAGCCGGAAACAGTCATCAGTGGCGATCCCTCGCAGACACGTAGAATCATCCAACGGAATCCCGCCAACAGCCTTCAGATGGTGGAGTGTTCAGAGTCTCTGATACAGGTTGCGTCGATAGAGTAGAGCGGCGACAGGTGACAGGGCTCGAAAACACGAAACGCTGACGAAACTGAAGCTCCTCGCTGGTAGAAGATGACGCACGTATGCATCCGGTCTATCCTCGGGGCACAAGGACTGCACAGTAGAAAGCATTTGTCGCTTGTAGGTCGGTAGTTTTGAACGCAACCAGAGACAACATTCGAACTTCCAAAGTGTCCATTATCATGGACACGGTTGTAGCACCGTAGGCTAAAAGTGGCCTACACTCTTTCATCACACAGAAAATCTAGAAACGGTTGCAGGCTTAACTTGTATCAGTGTCACAGAATAGATCAAGCGTAACTTGTGGTGACTAATTAAATATTGACTATAAATTATGTGGGATATGACCATTGACCACAATGATGATGTTCGTTTCAATGAGTTTATAATTATAGCCTACAGCCCTACAGTCCTTATATTTATAGCGATTATAAAGTTGGATGGCGCAAACTATGAACCTGACGCAAAGAGCACGTGATTTGCTAGGGCCGTTGAACGCGAAATGTTGCGGTGAAATTGTGTTCTGCTAAGTTCCCTCTGTTCTTATATTTTATTTCAAACTTTTAAATAGCATTTGTAATTGTCTCGGTATCTGAGCAAGGTGCGCCGTGACCAGGTTTTTCCGAGTTGATCACTTCATGATACTAAGGTGATTGTTGAAAAATTCTCGCTGAATGAAAGTCGGGCTAATCTGGGACTAATATCGAAGGGATATGAAGCCGAAACGTGTCAGCCAATCAGAGAACGTTTTTTCAGATGCGTCACGGGCGATGTCTGTGGGCGATATACGGGTGATTAGCAGGGTAACATTTAGCTAAGCAAAAGTAAATAGTACGTTGAAGTTTCATCGTTTCGAAGTTTTACTAGTCACTTACAAACTATATTAAATACAAATAGGCCACAGTCAGGATGCCCAAATTATTATTAAGTTAATTTGTTTTTCGAATCGAGTCGTAAACACAGCAAACTAAAATGGCGCTGAGGTCGGTCCAGAATGAAGCCGATCCAGAATGAGGCCGGCGTCCAGAATGAGGCCGCTCCAGCAAAAGCCCGTATGCATATGCAAATTCAACCACAATCAAAGATCGCTCAAAAATGACAATTTTCGTCGGTTTCCTATCCCTTCGATATTAGTCCCAGGGCTAATACAACTATTTTTACCTAAATAGAAGTGGGATCGGTAGGCTATGGCTCGGCTTTTCACGGTTGTTTTAGCGTTCTAGATTAATCGTTTTTGAGCAGCAACTTTATTATAAGTCCATGTTCTATTTTAATAGCGTGAAGCTTCTGCGGCGGAACCTTCCGCCAGATAATGCCTTCCGAAACTGCTTATACGGCGGAAGTTCGGGAATCAACCCGAACAAGAGTTTCTAATGGCTAAACTAACCCTAACACTAACCCTGACCGACCCTCACGATGCCTAACCTGCTATTCGGGTCGATTCTACACGTCTCTCCGGTATACATTTGGCGCATGTGCACATCCTTCCGCCGTATAAGCAGTTCGGAAGGCATTATCTGGCGGAAGGTTCCGCCGCAGAAGATTTATCCATTTTAATAACACCTACTGTTTTCTCCAGCTTCATCACGAATTTTTTCGTCGATCCCCACGCTAAGAGGCGGCTTTTTACGGGGCGGTTTTCTCACAAAGGCATCAAACTAGAATGGCGAGAAAATCCCGTAAAAACCGACTCCTCTTTCCGTGACTTTTTAATATCAGGACTTTGATCGCTGTTGTTTTTTTCGATGTTATTCTTTTAGAAGTTTTAGTAATAAGATCTACAAAGTTTTTTATATTATTATTATTATTAAATAAATTTGTAACACGTACAAGGTCACACCGAAATGTGAATCTGAAGCGCGGAAATTAAGCAATTCGAGCAATTAAGCGTATTCAACCATTGTAAATTAATTGGTACAGTTGTTGCAGGTTACCTGAAAGTGAAAGTGTCAAGATAAAGCAATGGCTAGTATGACAGCGGGTGAATCTGAAGTTCGAGATCAACTGAAAGACTTAACTGAATGCTGTTTATGCAACGAAACTTACAAGGATCCAAGGATCCTACCGTGTGCTCATACGTTCTGCCTGAAATGCTTGGAAGAGGGAGCTAAGACTAGCAATGGCCCTGGCAACCAAATGCCATGTCCAGTGTGCAGAAAGCATTTCACTATCCCAGAGGAGGGATACGCAGCCTTGCAGAAAATTTTCTTCATGGACAAGTTAGTAGAGATCGCTACGATGGCAAGCTCATCTAAAGTTCCTGCAGATCGTTGTGAAGATTGCATGGAAGATATGAACGAATTAATGTCATTGTCAGTAGTTCCTTTTGCGGACATGTATTGCATTGACTGCCAAAAGAAGTTTTGTCGGGGATGCAGCAGATATCACTTAAAAAACGATTTGACCAAAAACCACCAGGTTGTTGCAATTGCTGATTTCAAATGTAAAGTAGGCCTACAGATCATAGCGCCGAGCAATTGTATTAAACACGATATGAAGCTTAATCTCTTTTGTTCTGAATGCAAAGAACCACTCTGCATATCATGTGTTGTTGAGACCCATCGAAATCATAGATTGCAGGATGTTAAAAGCACAGTTGAAGACTTTAAAAACGAAATAAAAGACATCCTTTCTGGTTTAGAAACGTGCATGTCCGAAGTTGCTGAGAAGAAAGTAGTTCTTAACTGTGATGTGGAGGAGTATTGTAAACACTTGGAAAGCTTAAAACTTGAAGTTCGTGCACAACTTCGTGCAACTATAATGCTTGTCAGTGAACATGCAAATCTTGTACAACAAGATATTGAACAGCTGAAAGTGCAGAAAAGGAAAGAAGTTGAAGCTGAAGTTGAAGACCGTGATGGAGATTTGACTTGCCTAGAATCGTTTAAAGTCTTCTGTACCAAGATCTTGACAAAGGGAACAGACAGTGACATATGCTGCAATATCGACGAATTAAAAGAAAGATTTGAAGATACCAAGAAGATACATGAATTGGACATTGAAATAAAGACTGATTTACATAGAATGTCTTTTCAAAAGTCCGATCTGGAAGAATTTGTGAAGACAGAGAACTACAACATCATTGGAACTATTAGGGGTTTGTTGATCATTTCTACAACTTTATAATTATAAGAAATTGTCCGAGAGGGTGATGGTGCGTGGTTTAAGTGACCTTTTCATGACCTTTTAAGCTGTTTTTTGTAAGGCGCCCTTGTAACGGCTTGTAACGGTTACTGCGCCATATAAATCGTCGTTATTATTATTATTATTATTATTATTTCATGATATACAATTTTGTGGAGCGCGGTGGTATAGTGGTGGCGTCGGCGCCACGGAGCCGAAAAGTTCCCGGTTCGAATCCACATCAAGCTGCCGCGTCGGGACCTTGTGCAAGTCCTTCATTCGCACTTGCTCATGCGCTTTGGCGTGAAACTCCGATGCAGTGTCTGCGCTATAGTCGTGAGCGCCTCTGAGTAGAGAGCTTGGAGGGGCGTTTTAGAAATGGAGAAAATATATAAAATTACGAGCGGAATTTTACAGAAAAATTGAGGTTCGATATCTGTTTACTTTGGCTCCAGGTTATTATTGAATGGTGTCACGACAACTCGTTCACCGACAACTCGTTCAACGACAACTCGTCCACGGATAACTGGTTCACCGACAACTGGTTCACGGAAATAGAAGCCGGATTATTGAGAAAACGCTTGGGAAATAGAAGCTGGATGAAGGTTCTTTATATACGAAATAGGAGCTGGATTTATGAGAAAAAAGTCTAATGGTTTTCTTTCTTAAATGGAAGCTGAATTGATGATTTTCATCATGTGTCTCAACATGCATCCAGCTTCTATTTCAGATAGAAAAAAAACTTGATCCATCTTCCATTTCTTAAGCGGTTTTTCATAAATCCAGCTTCTATTTCACCTGTAAAAACCTTCATCCAGCTTCCATTTTCCAAGCGTTTTCTCAATAATCCGGCTTCTATTTCAGTGGACGAGTTGTCGGTGGACGAGTTGTCCGTGAACCAGTTGTCGTTGAACCAGTTGTCTGTGAACCAGTTGTCGTGGAACCTTATTGAATATTTCGCTCGTTAGTGTCCACAGTTGGTCACATGTTCATGTGTCCCATGATTGCTGTAAACGTTCTTTTTTTGGTATAAAGCTAATTATCTCAGCACTACATTGACTTGGTTAATTTTGAAAATTGCTGTAATTTCAAGTAAGTTTTGCTAAACTTACTTTGAGAACATAAATTCATTTGCAAGTAACTCAAATGTGAAGGATAGCTACATGTAAGCTATGTGCCTAGGACCTTGCACATATTATACTTGACCCAATGATTTTAGTCCCTTTCTGAGTTCGCACTATATTCTCAGTTCTTGGTCTACTCTGTATGCTGCATATTCCAGGTCAGAATAATCCTTGGTTACTAGCTTAGACCTGTAATCTTGCCATTTTATTATATTAAATAGTATAAACCCGAACTGCATATTTTCAAAGGTTTAACGATGAATCAAAGTAGCCGAATATATGACATAGAGAGCATTTTGGAATGCATCCATGAGGTAAATGATTCTCCTAAGCTGTTTTATACGTGAAATAAAGACACTGAAAACTTACCTAAATACAAACACATACATGTTTGCTCATGTAGGTTTTCACATAAATTGATGTGCACCTCTGCATACAATTACTTGCATGTAAACATTAGCAAACATACATGTATGCATGTACATTTGTACACATTGATATAGTCAAACTAAAGACTTGATCAATGACTGGTATATTATAATGGTCTTTTTATTCAACATAGCATGCCAAGCGGTAGTAGACGGTGAAGGTGAAACGAATATTGCCAACGATAATATCTCACATGATGGAGACATAAAAATGGAAAAGAATTATGGAATGGCCATCTCTTGTAATAATGGCATTCTAGCAAAAATCAACCTCTTGAATCAGGAGCTGGATGATGCACGACGTCGAATTGATGGATTAGATATGGAGAGGAAAGCTTTTGAAAAACGAATCGATGAATTTAGAGAGGGACATGGCGTGATCAGATCCTTGAAATCCATGTCGACATTGCAAATGACACAGGCTGCACAGCCATCCTGTAAAAGTTAGTAAATAATGCCTAGTAAGGCCTAAAAAAAATGTTGTGTTTCCGGTAACAGAGCTAAAAAAAATTGGGTCGGTAGGTCGGAAAATATTTTTTTTTGGTAAAATATTTTATGCAGTGACTATCCGAAAAAGTATACCCCACTAGTCTTTTTTGCACGCTGAAACAAAGTACGTGTTCTAAGCAAGTATAAACTGCCTATTTCCCGACTGTCTGCACCTAAACCTGCTCTAGAAACAGTCCTATTAATTTCATTTTGTTGACGTCTCTTATGTTATGTCAATACAAATGTTTAAAAAAATATTTTAAAAATTTTTTTAATTTTTTTGAAAAAAAATTTTTTTTTTAATTTTTTTTATTTTTAATTTTTTTTTAATAAATTTTTTTTACAAAAATATTTGGGTCGCGGCCGTAAAAATGGGTCGGTCGGGTTACCGGAAACACAACAATTTTTTCCTACGCCTAATCTGGCCTAGATAAGGCTACAGTATGGCTCTTGACTTATAGCTAGCGGATTTTCTATGCTAACTTAGGTCAATTTAAAATATACGATGATCGGTTTAAATCGGATTTCTTCTTGAAAACATAATCGGTCTTTCCAAAGAACTTATACTAACTGCTCGAAAGCCAATGCAACGATTTAAGCACGGTGGTATATATAATAAATTATGTACTTATTTGGATGTGTTACTAAATGTTATGGCTTTTGTCAAAGAATTCCAATCTCTCTGCAATTTGAGCATTTTTTATTTACAGATTCCAGTATGTAGATTAAAGTAATCTTGGCAAATGAAAACTGAATGCATTTGCTAGAGCGAAGCAGGACGTTTTGGCGCCGCCGATTTTTTATTGACGAAGATAAAAAGTTTGCCTAAATGGAAGTTGATATGATCAAACTAATGCTTGGCGTAAGTGGAAGCAGGATTTATGAAAATAGCTGCTTCTGTCAAAGGAAGCAGGATGAAACTAAGTCTTTGGTTCAACCGAAGCTGGATAGATATAATTATTTTCAGCCTAAATAGAAGTGGGTTTGACAGAAGAAAATCATCTATACATGGAAGCTGGGATGAAACACTTCTTGTTTAAATAGAACTTGTAGTGTTCAAAGTTAGAAGTGGGATTGATAAAGATATTCTCATTATACCTGACTTGCATCAGTTGATAATTATGATTATTATTCGAATAGAAGTTGGATTGATGATTATAATTGTTATTCCAATGGAGGCTGGATTGTTTCAAATGATTCTTGCAAATGGAGACGTCGAATTACTGTGCATCGACCTTCAGGAGGAAAATGTCCGGCGCCAAAACGGTCGCTCCAAAACGGCGTCGCCAAAACGTCACATACCGTGCTAGAGATAATCTTGCAGACATGGCACATTGCTCTTTAATCAGAGTATTAGCATTTATTTGTTCATTTGTTCATTTGTTCATTTATTGACTTGCATGTCACATCAATAATCACATAACAGAAACAGACATTAACAACAACAAAACTTCAACAAGGAAATAATTGTTATAAATTTAATATTAGTGCAGGTCAATGAGTCAGCCGACAAAGGTCTAAAAGACCCGCTTAAACTCGGCTGGCTCATTTACAAACTTAAATCTTGCATAAGTAAATGTGGAGAATCAGAATTCCATCAAGATAAGGAGACACCAATAACACATTAAAAATAAGGTTAAGTTGAATATGTGGCGGTACACAAAAATAGCAGAATAACATAAGGCCATACACTATTAATTAATGTAAATGCAAAGCCTGAGAACATCATAGGCTCAAGCATATATCTCACTCAGACGGGGAGGAGGCATTCCCATAAACTTATTTTTAAAATCCCCATTATAACCTACACATATATAAAAAGTACTTTAGTTTATTTTTAAAATGTTTGATGGATACAGCAGTTCTTATATCCACAGGAAGAGAATTCCATACCGGTGGGCCAGTGCATTTAATACAGAATTGCTTAAGATTGAGTCTTGCACTGGCACATCGATAACTATTAGATAACCTAGTGTCATGGTCATGGATATCAGAGCCAAAGGAAAAGAATCCATCAAAGTTGGGAGGCAACATACAATGATGATACCTGAACATAAACAGTCCTATTTGCAATTTAGTAATATCACATAGCTGTAGAATTTTGTGCTTAAGAAATGTAGGTTTTGTGCTTGAACTCCAGAGCAGACCAAATATCACACGGATAGCACGTTTCTGAAGGACTTCCAATGCATTCAAGCGACAGTGATAGTTAGAGCCCCACGAAATAATGCAATATGATAAATATGGAAAAATTAGGGCATAGTACAGATCAATTAAAGAAGTTCTGGGTAAGCAATGTCTTACACGAGACAATATGCTAATGTTTTTAGCAATTTTTCTGGATATATGGTTAATGTGGTCCATCCATGTCAAATGTTGGTCAATATAAACACCTAAAAACTTACAGGATGAAACTTGACAGATAGATTTCCCATCCATAGCAATCCTGAAATCATGAGGGGTTAGGCCCAAAGATTTGCGATGGGAACGGAAAATTATAAAGTTAGTCTTTTCAATATTAAGAGATAGTCTGTTTGCTTTGAACCAAGAAGAGATTAGCTTAAGCTCACAGTTGGCTCTTTTAAACAAAGACTCCAAAGATTTATCCGAGATAAAAACATTAGTATCGTCAGCAAACAGCACAAAATGGAGTATTCTTGAGGTTTTCGATAAGTCGTTGACATAAATTAAGAATAGCAATGGCCCCAATATGGATCCCTGGGGAACCCCACAGGTAATACGTTTACTTCCAGATAATGAGCCGTTAAAGCAAACACACTGAAATCTGTCGGTAAGGTAATCAGAAAACCAGTTCAAAACAACAACCCTAATTCCATAATGCTCAAGTTTTTTCAAAAGAATCTTGTGGTCAACAGTATCGAAAGCCTTCGACAGGTCAAAAAAAATTCCTAGAGAAAATTCATTATTATCTATTGAGTCGGTAATTTTACACTGCATATCTAATAATGCCATAAACGTGGAATGATCCTTACGGAAGCCATATTGGCTAGGTGATAACAGATTCACTTTAGTTAGATACTCCATTAGCTTATTGTGCATGATTTTTTCAAAATATTTAGAAAAGTATGGAAGAATCGATATTGGTCTGTAATTGTTTACCTTACTTTTTTCCCCAGATTTATAAAGAGGAACAATTTTGGCAATCATTAAAAGTGTTATCATTTAGCCACATATATGTATCATGTTCAACATTTATGCTTCGTACGTTTGATATATAAATGACTTAACATAACAGTGATAACACAAGTTTTGTTATTTCTCCTAAAGAATATATAGTATACAATGCATACATGTAGTGTACAACTATAAATATCACCAGAGACTATAAAATTTCTGCAGTTCGCGTCAAGGTCATGAGAGTTATTCAGCGGGTGGGAGAATTTGATCTAAAGATATACCTATTAAAAGGTGCGCTGACAAAGCGGCGCCGGACAAAACGGCGCCGACATAACGGAGCCGACAAAATGGCGCTGCCACAAAACGGCGCGGTAGCAAAACGGCGCCGACATAACGGCGCCGTTTCGAAGGGGAAATTTTTTTCTTAGTACTTTGTTTAATTGGTAGAAACACTCAGATATATACAATTAATAGTCCATCAAAACTAGAATCAACGGATCATCTTCATCAAGTAATATAGTTAACAGACGTTTTTATAGTAGTACAAGTAGGCCTAGTATAAAATATAAGAAACTAGGAAATAGAATAGGCATAAACTGATCATCTTCATCAAGTAGGCTATTGAAGTTCAAATACGAACGTTATAGTAGTAGAAGTCTAAAAATATAATAAACTACTAAATATAATCAACTGATCATCTTCATCAAGCCGCCGGGTTGTTAAATCAACAAACGGGAGTTTCATATTTTCAAAGGCGAGTAACATCAAAAGATGGCATTGCGAAAAGCGATAACACCGATAAGCGATAACACCGATAAGCGATAACACCGATAAGCGATAACACCTTTTGTAACTTCTGTGGACGTTGTGTGCATACCATGTGAGAAGTTCTTTCTAATTGCGTCTTACTGGTATTCAAATTGATCTAGTTTATGTTCGAATTGAGCTTGTAACGTTGGGCGGCAATCTTTGAAAGACTAAACGGGTATCGTAGTCTTTGTACAGCGCCGTTATGTCAAGCGCCGTTTTGTCGGGGTGTTTTGAATTGCGCCGTTATGTCGGCGCCGTTTTGTCCTGCGCCGTTTTGTTGGGGCGCCCTATTAAAATTCCAAACAACTGCTGGCAGGTTAAAAATGCAGGTGAAGAGTAAAGTAGGCAGGTCAAATGACCCACCGCGGCCTATGGTAGCGCCGCCTCTGTAATCTGCATGCATGTTTAAATGAATAGGCCTACCGCCTAGACTATAATACATGTGTACCGCTTGATGATCTTAATTATTTAGAAGTACCTCCGCCTGGAATCTCTGTGGATTACAAACGATCTCCAAATCTGGTGAAGACAATGCAAGGTGGTTACCGATCACATGAAGAAGCGAACATTTCTTGCTTGACCGTCTTGGATGATGAACTGTTCCTGGGATGTTTCGATGTCCGCCTTGGCTGTTCTGCTGTAGAAGTTTATGACATTAAAACATTCAATTTTAAACGTCGATGGAACTTTAAACGTCTATCTCAATGTGATGCGGTCGTTGCTTGCATCCGTTGCATGGCTTCATGCACCAGACATAAATGTCTGTATGCATGCGTCTCTACTGTTCGTGGTATTACAGGATGTAATCCGGTAATACAGAGGACAGATGTGAATGGATCAAACGGAAAGGAGTGGAAAATACATGGCGACTCTCTTGTCTCAAATTTGTCAGTTACCCAGGAAGGCCATATTGTGATTACTGGTTTCAATTTATTAATCGAGTACAATAGAAATGGGGTACTGGTCCATGAAATAAGGCTGCCGTCGAGTTTGGGTATTGAATACCCATTACATGCACTAAAACTGGCCAGTGGTAACTTTGTAGTCAGTCACGGTTTTCCCAAAGATTGTTTGCACAGAGTGCTTTTATTGTCCGAAAGTGGACAAATTATAAGGTCATTTGGAGAGATGCCATTGTCAGGTGTACACTCCTCGGAAGTAGAAGAGGTGTCACAAGTCGATAATCCAAGAGTGCTGAATAAACCGGTCCATATGACCGTAGACAATTTCGGTAACATTCTAGTCGTGGATCGTGATAATAACAGGATTGTGGTCTTGAACTCAGATTTAGAACTACAGAGTTGCCTAACTCCAACTACGCCTTTTCGAAGGTCAACGTTCATGTATATTGATAATGACAGAAGACAACTATTTGTGTGCAAACATCGGCAAGTGGTCTCTGTTTACAAATTCTGGGTTTAATTTCTCTTCCTGATTTCAGTGATTGTCTAATCATTTTACTTAGGCAACAGCCGTTTATTGATTTATGTATAATGCAGTACGGTAACGGAGTTTTTATATAGGTGTTTGATAATTGCAGGATTGTGGTTTTGAACTCAGATTTAGAACTAAAGACACTTGTCTGTGACAAGTGTGCAGAGCTTCCGTTTATTTTGGACTACGTTTATTAAGCTATTCACTTTTTCAGTCATTGCATATGTAACTTGAAATCTGTTGTTTTGTTTACCTATGCAATTTTTTGTTATCTTTGTCTTTATGGTACGGGCAATACGATAGTAGGTTATGATTTTTGTATTGTGGGATACATTTTTATGATTGTTTTTTGCAGTACAAATAGAACTCCTCCAAAACTCAATTCATCTGACTTGTCAATCGGCAACTTCTAACAATTGACTTGTCGTTTCTCTCTAAAAACTTTCCTGAATTTAACTTTTCACCTTCTCATTTTTAGAGGAAAAGTCGAGTGCGCTTAACTGTAAGAGTTTAGACTAGAGGAATGGTATTGTCTCTGTCTGGCTATCTGTCTGTCCGTCCTGTCTGTCTGTCCGTCCTGTCTGTCTGTCTGTCTGTCTGTCTGTCTGTCTGTCTGTCTGTCTGTCGTCTGTGTGTGTATCTATATAATCTATCACTCTGCAGTCTTTCTAATACTCGTCAGATCTTCACAATACCTCACTGGCATCTACTATTATAAATGCCCCTAGCCGTCTGACTTCTGGTAGACCTGCTTAGCTGCATTAATTAAGACTTGATAGAACTAGTTTGACGATTGATGGCAGAACAAATTTGTTGATTCAGGAGTAAGGATGTCTTGCTTCCTATGTTGTTGGTTGGCTGGTTTTTCATATGTTGTTGGTTGGCTGGGTTTTTTATATGCTGTTGACTGACTGTTTTCTACGTTGTTTGTTACTGTTTTTTTTCATATCCATCCACTCGCCGTTCCTAAACAGTTTTTTAAAACTTTCTATCAAGCGTTAACTTTCGTTCATTGAAACCAAAGAGAGACGTTTATAAATGGCCAAGTTCCATAATTAATTAGTCTAATGCAGATTTTGCAGTCGCGAAGACTCAACGCACTATCCGTATGTGACCTACGCAATAAAATCGTATTTTCTATCATTTCAATCTTCTGCACCTTGTAGGCCTACGGACGTCCAACTTTTGGCACTATGGACCGCAGAAGCAATTACTGCTAATACGAGGCCCGCGAGAGTAAGCTCAAAAGCAGCGGTTAAGATTTATTGATAATTATTAATTACTAGCTGTACCCAGCCACGCTTTGCTGTGGCAAAAAAGACTTCCCCTCCCCTACCCCTCCCCCGTCCCCCTCCCCCCCCCCCCCTCCCCCTCCCTCTCCCCCTCCCCTCCCCTCCGCGATGGCCACGCGGATCACGCCATAAAACGCTTGAGCAAGAAGGCCGTAAATGCGAAGGCCGTAATGAAATGCGCTAAAGAAATTTACGGAACAAACATGCCTGAATTGGTATGCAAGGCTTATTGACGGACGTAGGCTGTGTGTTGAAAACGGCGGAATTTGCAAAGTTGCTTTTTTAGCTTAAAAGATTGCGCTTTTTCCCAAAAATCATTCTCACAACCCGGCCGTGTTGGAACTAAACGTTTTGGTGAAGTTTCCAAAGCAATCAATGAAGAAAGTTCGGAGATCTTGCGTCAGGTGCCAAACGCGGTTACATTTTTATATATATAGATGATGTAGGCCCAAATGAGTAATAGAAATGATTAATAGCATGTTTGCACATGCCACGTTTGACACAATGCTCCATAATATTTTAGGCCTATCACCAAGAAGTATAAGACTGCTTTTACCCCTGCTTTGCACTTAGTTCGTTTTTCAGTTCCTCGCCGATCCACAGTTTTGTCGACTCAGCTCTAATGAAAGGCTGAGAATATTTCCATAATCCTACTCTTGCTATCATAAAGACTCGCCAAAGCCAAAGTCTTCGGTTTGAGGGGCAGTCATAGTCGTCGGCCGAGAAAGAGCCCAAAGAGGCCAAGACATCGCCACTAGTCTTGTCGGCCCTGGAGACTTCGATTTTCCTTCCAACCCAAAGGACGAGAACAGGACTAGACCTACATGTATCTCTAGAGAGGAACGGTCATAGCCACCGCAGACATGCTGGAAAAAGATATGTATCTTTGAGACATCCAAATAACGCCAAATTCTTAGTATGCTGCAAATATTATACTCAAGTTGAATCAATAGCCTAGCATTATCGAGCCTCCGTTGGGCGGATAATTATGCTTTGTAGGCTGCTACTAGCGCCGTGTAATTGCAAAGCTGTCCGTTCAGTTGGTAGTTAAGTTTAATTAAGATTACTGCATAACTTGTAAATGTAAAGCGCAGTGCGTCTTGCAGGTGTTTCATTAAAGAAAAGATTGTTATTATTATTATAATTATAATAGTTTTGGGGACTGTTCATCTAGCGACTTTGTGACTACTTTTTGACGTGATCTGGAGAAGAAGCGCTTTATAAATCTGGCAACCCAGAATGGTGAATCGGTGATTTCCATAGACATCTTACATTGCTGTAGTAGCGTCTTCTTAGTGCTCAAAGTAATTTCTATGAGCGAAATAAAACTCAGAGAAAAGTATTATAAAGACAACCGGTTAGTTGTGTCGTTTAAATGAAAAGATTGAATTCGGTAATTTTCTAAAAGAATCGCACTTGAGCGTTAGTAGGCCTACGGTAATCGATTTTTTTCGGAAGGTTGTGCTGCATGCTTGATCATGTCATTAATATAATATTATTATCGCTCAGTGCTTGCTTGTGTATTTGAATGTAGAAGTTTTATTAACGAAAATAATACTAGCATGCATGGAAGCTGGCTCGATGATCGTTGTCTTGGAGAATTTTGGGTAAGCACGCACACTACGTGCCCGTACTCCAAACAATATGGTGGGCATAGAACTCACTAAAATAGAGCGCAGCGACATATCGACGACATCGCAAATGTGTTCATTCAGTGCGCGGCGGCCTATGCAACTGGCAAGGGAGGCAAAGAACACACATACATGAGGGTGACCAGCCTGATAAGCATCGCCACACCAAAGATGCAATCCTAAATGAGATGCGCTGCGGGAAAGGAAGCCAGTGCAAGAGCTCTCGCATATATTGGGATACACGGTGGGTCTTGGTGAACCCGCCAATAAGTCGCGCGACAGCACGGTGGATCCTCTACAACCTCTCAATCCGAACCCGCATGAGACCAGCAAAGATAGAGACGCAGTAGTCGAGGCGGCTCACCACAAACGCATGGACAAAGGAAGCTGCAGTTTTAGAAGTGAGTGAGAGAGAGAGAGAGAGAGAGAGAGAGAGAGAGAGAGAGAGAGAGAGAGAGAGAGAGAGAGAGAGAGAGAGAGAGAGAGAGAGAGAGAGAGAGAGAGGGAGGGAGGGAGGGAGGGAGGGAGGGAGGGAGGGAGGGAGGGAGGGAGGGAGGGAGGGAGGGAGGGAGGGAGGGAGGGAGGGAGGGAGGGAGGGAGGGAGGGAGAGAGAGAGAGAGAGAGAGAGAGAGAGAGAGAGAGAGAGAGAGAGAGAGAGAGAGAGCAATGACCATGTGCTGCCGCAGTTGATAGTAGCAGCTGCGGCACAGCTGATATATATATATATATATGAGATGCAAGGGTGAGTTCAAAGTTCAGGAGCACCATGGTTACGCACAACCGAAGAAAAAGTCATCTATGGAAATTGAGAAGAGAGAACGATCAGATCGAGCTTAGCCATCTGTTGCTAGTGACCAACCAACCAAATGAATTGAGTTTTTTGGGCGTTGAGGCGGAGTCGGTTTGAGGACATTCAATCTCTGAGGGCCCATTGCTCGTTGCATGGTTCGAGCGGCCTCAAAGGCTGCGAGTGGAGGACAGTGAAGCAGGGGCGCCGTTAGGCGTACGCACTTACGCAAGTGCGTACAGCGCGGAAAGGCTAAAACAATTTTTTTTACGAATTGTAAATTAAAGAATTAAAGCGTGAAATATTATAAGCGATGAAAACCTTTTGAATCTATTGAAATTCTAAATTTCTATAGAATATACTTACTTACTTACTTACTTACTTACTTACTTACTTACTTACTTACTTACTAACTACATATACTCTAATAGAGAACCATCTTCGCAGTCAGCGTCTTCGGGTATATCTTCGTGTTCCGGGAAAGCGTTGATTGAAAATGAAGCGAGCAAGTCAAAAAACTATTGCAACTTTCTTGAAACGTCCTAACACTAGGAGGTACATGTATATATAGCCTAAGTGTATAGGCTTGTTCTGTATCGTAATCAAGGCCGCCTAGGCCTTAGAGGTCTATGGATCCTGGATGTAAAACCGTTAAAACTTTTCAGATAAAATTTAATGACGTCTTTTGTTTGTATGTGTTTGTATGTGCACATGTTATAGCGACCCTTCAAAGTTCAACCTCTCTACTCCGGCCGAAGCGCTGAGCAATTGTGAGTGATGGACTTGCCCAAGGTCCTTACGCGGCGAGGTGGATTCGAACCTCGAACCTTCCGGCTTCAAGGCGACGATAGCATAGCAATATGCCGGTGTAAAAGTACCAAATTACCCATCCTAAACATCACCCCCCCCCCGGTAACCTGAAACCGGTTTCAGATTACCCCGGACACTAGATTTTCATCAATCATAGCATTTATTGCACTAAGAAATCACAGAATGATCAAAAAAATTAATTTGGGAAGAACATTATTTTATTGAAGTTTTAAATCATGTCTATAATGCAATGAGATAACAGGAAATTTTGACAAGGATAAGGTTCTACCATCGCAGTGTGACAATAAAAAAAAATCGAAAATGGAGAGGAGCACATCCCGTTCCCAAACCCCTTCCCTGCTCGGCGATCATACTTTGGCCGCGAGTTCGTCCTTTAAAACCAGGACCAAGTCTCCGCCTATGTGAACAGTGGTGATTTCAATAAGTCTCCTATAAAAAAAGGTCCAAAAAATTTTTCGCGCGCTGGCGCGCGCATATTTTCACATTCTTTTAGGCACCCCTACTCTTCGGGTCAACTCGACGCCTATGGTCATACATCATAATCGCCAGTAGGCATATACGGTATATATACACATAGGCCTACATATAGCCTATCATATATATATATATATATATAAGCTCGTATCGATCGCTGTTCACTTCATATTATTTGGTGCAAGTTGTGCGTACAGAAAAAAAATCCTGGCGGCGCCGCTGCAGTGAAGATATGCTTGTGTGTCATTTGCATATAGCTGGTGTAGAACACCGTAAAATCTTAAATAACTCCCATAATTGGTGACTGTTTTAATGATTGTGGATACAAAAATGATTTATTACCTAATTCAGAATCTATATTCTTATCTTAACAGGTGTATTAAAAGAGAAGGTGTCAATGTGATGCAATGGATGGTATGACAACGAGCGAATCGGAGGTTCGAGAACAACCGAAGGACATAACAGAGTGCTGTTTATGCAATGAAACTTACAATGATCCAAGGATCCTACCATGTTTTCATACATTCTGCCTGAAATGTCTGGAAGGTGCGGGTGGTAGTGATTGCAAAATCTCTGGAGAACAAATGCCATGTCCAGCGTGTAGGAAGGATTTCAAGATTCCGGAGGAGGGATACGCAGCCCTAGAGAAAAATTTCTCCATGGAAAAGCTAATAGAGTTGACCACGATAGCAAGCTCATCTGAAGGTCCAGATCGTTGTGAGGATTGCATGGAAGACAAGAGTGAGTCAATGTCAGTTTCAGAAGTTCCTTTTGCGGACATGTATTGTGCTGACTGCCAAAAGAAGTTATGTAGGGTGTGTAGCAGATATCACTTAAAAGACAAATTGAAAAAAAACCATCAGGTCGTTGCAATTGCAGATTTCAAATATAAAGTACAGAATATAGCGCCAAGCAATTGTATCAAACACGAGAGAGAACTTATTCTCTATTGTTCTGACTGCAAGGAACCACTCTGCATATCGTGCATTGGTGAAAGCCATCAAAATCACAGACTACAGGATGTTAGAAAAACAGTTGAAGGGTTTAAAAACGAGATAAAAGATATCATTTCTGGTTTAGAAATGTGCATGTCCGAAGTTGCTGAAAAGAAAGTAGTTCTTAACTGTGATGTGGAGGAGTATTGTAAACACTTGGAAAGCTTAAAACTTGAAGTTCGTGCACAACTTCGTGCAACTATAATGCTTGTCAGTGAACATGCTAACCTTGTACAGCAAGATATTGAACAGTTGAAAGTGCAGAAAAGGAAAGAAGTTGAAGCTGAAGTTGAAGACAGTAATGGAGATTTGACTTGTCTAGAATCGTTTAAAGTATTCTGTTCGAAGGTCTTGACAAAGGGATCAGACAGTGAAATATGTTGCACCGTTGATGAATTGAAGGATAGGTTCGAAGATTTGAAGAATATACATGAATCTAACCTCGAAATAAAGACTGATTTGCAAAGAATGTCTTTCCAGACGTCCGACCTGGAGGAATTTGTGAAGACAGATAACTACAACATCATTGGAACTATTCAGGGTTTGTTGATTATTTGTATAACTTTGTAGTTACCACGAATTGTCCAAAAGATTATGTGGCACAGCTTAAGTGACCTTGTCATAATATACAATGCAGAGGTTTACCTTCAGAGTTGACAGCTATAGTGTGCTCTTGGGTATCCAGCCCCAGTAATGACGATTTTTTGGCGGTGCTCTAAAAGTCGCTCCAAACTCCAAAAATCACTCGAAAACCGTCCATCGTTCGTATTACATAGCCTATTACTGGAATCAAGAAGTTATAAGTATTGTCTAAAACGATAACCCTTGGCCTTAAATTTTTTTAAGAATATCAACCTATAGCAGGCCCTGAATCTGCATCCATTCATATACATTCACAGAAAATTCTTCTGTCTGCAACCTACATGTAGGTGTAATTTTTTTATCAGAACCTAAGCATTTCAGAATTCAGATCACATGAGACCTATTTCCCGCTCTTACTTCATGCACATCCATCACCGTTGCAGAATCCACTTAAAGACGCTCTCTTATCGCCGTATATAGGTAGTTCAAATCACTTCGTTTCCTGAACCTACACATCACCCAAATAAAACTCTACTAATCTATTCAGTGTGAATTCCCACCAGGGTCCCGTGGACATTCTCAGCCCCCCCCCCCCCCCATCCGTCAACAGGACTAAACCGTTAAAACAATGAGATTGCTATTTTAAAACAAGAGCACCTATTATTTCTTAAGTAATTTTGGTAGTGCAATTTAGTTTAGTCCTACAGGTGAGTTTTCGTAAAGTTTTGTTTCATGAATGTCAGACTACACACTGATCTTGTAAAATTAAGGAATTAATAAATAACTGGTACATTATAATGGTCTTATCATTCAACGTAGCATGCCAAACGGAAGTCGTTGGTGAAGGTGAACCGAAAATTGCTAATGACAACATCTCACATGATGGAGACATAAAAATGGAAGAGAATTATAGAATGGTCATCTCTTGTAACAATGGCATTCTAGCAAAAATCAACTGCTTGAAACAGGAGCTGGATGATGCACAACTTCGAATAGATGGATTAGAAATGGAAAAGAAAGCCTTTCAAAAGCGAATCGATGAATTTAGAGAGGGACTTGGCGTGATCAGACCCCTGAAATCCACCTCGAGTTTGACGACGACACGGGCTCTACAGCCGTCATGGAAAGGTGAGTAAAGACGGCCTAGTAATCGTGCATGTCGATTGGGCTAAGGTGTTGATCTTAGCTTACTGTGCTGTCGTGTGAGCAAATTTGTGCTGCAACATCCAACAACGGGAATTTTTTAAGAACCTCTCCACAACAAACTGCCGTGCGTGGCTTAATAATAATAATATCTTTTCTTTAATGAAACGCCTGCAAGACGCACTGCGCTTTACATAAATTGTATGTATGTATGTATGTATGTATGTATGTATGTATGTATGTATGTATGTATGTATGTATGTATGTATGTATGTATGTATGTATGTATGTGCACTTGTTATAGCGCCCCTTCAAGCTCACTACTCAGAGGACAGAGCAGACAGAGCGGACACTGCATCGGAGTTTCACGCCGAAGCGCTGAGCAATTGTGAGTGAAGGACTTGCCCAAGGTCCTTACGCGGGGAGGTGGATTCGAACCTCAGACCTTCCGGCTCCAAGGCAACGACGCCACCACTAGACCACCGCGCCCCACAATTACAAGTTATGCAGTAATCTTAATTAAACTTAAGTACCAACTGAGCAGACAGCTTTGCAATTACAATGGCGCTAATAGCAGCCTACAAATCAAATCCGCCCAACGGGGGCTCGAACCTGCTACCTCTTGCACTCTTGGCCAGCGTGTTAACCAGTACTCTACCGCCCCCCCCCCCCGTTAAGTTGGTGTTCAAAGAGCAGGCTGCTCTAAACAATATTATTATAGACTAAATTCATATGCTGACGACAGCAACCCGTTCGCTCTGCCGGACTTGGGAGTGATAAATGTTTTTACTGTGATAACGAAAAACAGTTGAAAATTCAGTGTTCAGTAAATCTCATAGCCGATTGCAATAAATCCGAGCTGCCACCGTCTTTGTTTATCGCCTCTGAGTTGGAAATAGCGGATTTTCTACAAGGCCAATTTAAAGTAACCGATATAATCGGTTTAAAATCATTCCTGCAGTCAATTATCCGTTTGTCATAAAACGGATATTAACAACTCTACAGCCAATACACAGACTTAAGCACAGAGGTGATAATAATTATTTGGATGTATGCCCCATTAGTTATTGCTGCTATCAAAGAGTTCCGATCTCTGATTTTAAATGTTTTTTACTTAGCTGATTCCAGTGTGCATGTCACATAAATATCCTGGCGAATTAGAACCAACGCATTTGCTATAGATATGCATCTTTGAGACATCCACATAACGCCAAATATTTTACTCAAGTTGAATCAATATAGAAGTGTCATGTTTAATATGTACATGTCTGCTTAATATGTATTTATGCATAATTTATATTATATAGTTACATACATATTACATAAGTCAACATGCTCACATAAATTTGTACATATCTATACCAATTGTTGATCTTGGTTATTTAGAAGTACCTCCATCTGGAATCTCTATCGATTACAAACGATCTCCAAATCTGGTGAAGACATTGCAAGGTGCTGGCCGATCACGTCAGGAAGGGAACATTACTTGTTTGACCGTCTTGGATGATGAACTATTCCTGGGATGTTTTATGGATCATTCTGATCGTTCTGTTGTAGAAGTTTATGACATTAAAACATTCAGTTTTAAACGTCGATGGCCAGTTAAGTATTCACCTCTAAATAATGTGAGTATGGCTCGCATCCGTTGCATGGCTTCCTGCACCAGACATAAATGTCTGTATGCATGTGTTTCTACTGTTCGTGGTTTTATAGGATATGATCCGGTAATACAGAGAACAGATTTGAATGGATCAGATGCAAAGGAGTGGAAAATTTATGGTGGCAAATGTGTTTCCAGTTTGTCAGTTGCCGGAGAAGGGAATATTATTGTAATTACTGGTTGCAATTCTTTAATCGAGTACACTAGAAATGGGGTACTGGTCCATGAGATAAGGCTTCCATCGAGTTTGGGTGTTGAATACCCATGGCATGCACTAAAACTGGCCAGTGGAAATTTTTTGGTCAGTAACGGTTTTGTCAAAGATCATTTGCACACAGTGCTTTTATTGTCCGCGAGTGGACAACTCATAAGGTCATTTGGAGAGATGCCATTGTCAGCTGTTCACTCCTCTGAAGCGAAAGAGGTGCCAAAAGTTTATAATCCAAGAGTGCTGAATAAACCGGTCCATATGGCAGTAGACAATTTCGGTAACATTCTTGTTGCGGATCGTGATAATAACAGGATTGTGGTTCTGAACTCAGATTTTGAAGTTGAGAGTTGCCTAACTTCAACTACGCCTTTTCAACAGCCTAGGTCGGTGTATGTTGATAATGACAGAAGACTACTATTTGTATGCGAAGATCTGAAAAAGATCTCTGTTTACCATTTCTTGGTATAATATCTTTTTACGATTTAACTGATTCTGCAATCTTTTTACTTAGTAAGTCAGTGTCCATTTATTGTTTTCTGTATAATGCAGTAACTGAGTTCGGTTGTGAATAGGTTTTGTATTTTAATTTATTATATTTCTGCCTCCGTTTATTAGGCCTTTAGGCCTACTTTGTATTTAGTTTTGAGTGATTAGTTTGTTTTTTAAATATGTCGTTTTGTTTTTCTGTGGAAATTTTCTTTTCCTTTGTCTTTACGATCGTTGCAACACAATAGTAGAGATTATGATTTTCTATTGTGGAACAGAGTTTGGATGGGTTCTTTGGAGTAAGAACAGAATTCTTCCACAGCTCAACTTATTTGGCTTTGGACTTTTCGCTTCTTTCTTAATCTTTCCTCCAATTTTCTTTTATACTTCTGTACATTAGGTTGGACTGGGAGCTCCTCTGAGTGGGATGCTTCAGGAGGCGCTATAGAAAGGCTTACGGCTAAATTAAGAACCTCAATATCGGTTTCAATGCGCAGTTTTTACATTCTATTGCACCTATACTAGCAATTTAGTATTCCGTTTTGTCAATCCATTTTAAATGAAACCCTTACAGTAGGCCCCTAATGGAAATTTATTGCTCTTAAAACGACGACTCGACGACTTTGCAGCAACGGCATGCGTTTGTTTACATTGCTCCGCAGGCCAACTTGCATTGTCACGTCATCCCATGGCTACCATGCATCCTGCTTCTTGTGCCTTCTCGGCTGCCTCAGGCTCAGCGTCATCGGCAGCTCAATATAGGAAGCTCCGTCTAGCAATATATATATATATATATATATATATATATATATATATATATTGTATTATAGTTTTTAGGAAGCCTGTGAAAATCGATGAGTCAACTCTAGGTAGCACGTAGATGTAGGCTATTTCCAACGGGAGGCTATTCCAGACAGATGGACCTATAGTGTCCTACAAACTACTATATTAGAACTAGTTTCAAACGTTTCAACATTTATTCTGATATCACATAATCTGGTGTCACGACAACTCGTCTAACGACAACTCGTCTAACGACAAGTGGTCTCCGGACAATTCGTCTAACGACAACTGGTCTACTGACAACTTATCCAGCGTTGAGAAATGGAAGCTGGATTATAGTTTTTAGAGGTGAAATGGAGGTTGGATTGATGAAAAAACGCAAGAGAAATGGAATCTGGATGATGGTTCTATTACAGGTGAAATAGAAGCTGGATTGACGAAAATAACGCATGATAAATAAAAGCTGGATGAAGGTGTTTCTAGACCTGAAATGGAAGCAGGATTGATAAGAAAACCGCTTAGGTAATGGAAGCTGGATGAGGATATTTTTATATATGAAATAGAAGCTGGATTGACTAAAATAACAGGCGAGAAATAGAAGCTGGATGAAGGTATTTTTAGATTTGACGTAGAAATGGGTGCATGTTGGAATACATGAATGAAAATCATTAATCCAGCTTCCATTTAAGCAAAAAAAACATTTTCGTAAATCCAGCTTCTATTTCATCAATACTATACGTCAGTAGACCAGTTGTCGTTAGACCAATTGTCCGAAGACGAGTTGTCGTTAGACGAGTTGTCGGTAGACCAGTTGTCGTGGAACCCATAATCTCCACTTCAGTTCTTGTTCCACTTCTTACACTGTCTTCATATACCTAGAGTGCACTAGAGTTCTACGTCATAGTCAGACACTACATTCCCTCCTTTTCCACAGAATACAATTCACTACTATTATTAATAATAACATTGTCTTTAACATTATTACTAACACTAACATATTAACATATCACACTAGGGCAGCGATCCGCCTACACCCTTTGTGTGTAACCTAGTACAATTAACATTTTCCAACTAACATAACATAGTAAATATAATTATCACACTAGGGCAGCGATCCGCCTACACCCATTGTGTGTTTCCTAATACAAATGAAAATCCTTAAACTTTGCAGGCAGCTGTCGTTTCCGTACAGGTCGCTGACTGAGTTCTGGATCGTTGGATGCAGCTTCTGTTTCATTGTACGATTCACCATTGTATGTGTCTGCATTGTCACTTGGTTTCATGGTGTCATTTGGTTGAACAGTTTCACTTGGTTTGACAGTGTTCGTTGGTTCGCCAATTCCATTTGGTTCCATGAAGTCATTTGATTCAACAATGTCATTTGATTCAGATATTCCTTCCTCTGTCTGTTGTTTTGCTATGTTGTTTGACATGTTCTCAGTTATGACTTTTCTTCCTGTTTCAGTCACTGGTTCTGGTCGCGTTTCATATTTCTTGAGATGAGTAACATTCCTCTTGTACTGAACTCCTTCCTGACTCTCTATTGCCACACAGTTTCCCATTTTCCTTTTGACAACATAAGGTTTTGCCTGGAACTGTGTAGTAAATTTATTGCTGTATGGCTGTTTCATTAGAACTGTGTCTCCAACATGTATCTCAGTCTCTGCTGCTCTTCTCCTGTCATCAGCATATTCCTTCCCTTTAAACTTCTTCAGCCGATCCTCATCTCTGATGCTTTCATCATCATTGACAGTTGGTTGCATTTCAGGCAATTTCGTCCTCAATTTTCGCCCATACAATGCTTCGGCTGGTGAAATTCCCAATGTAGAATGTGGAGTAGTTCTATAGGCAAACAAGTATGTTAGAAGTTCCTCTTTCCAGTTTCTACCTTCCCCTTGAGCAATTTTGATTCTCTGCAATAATGATCTGTTTTGTCGTTCAACTTCCCCATTTGCCTGTGGCCATAAAGGAGTTGTTCTATGATGCACGATGTCATTTTCCTTCAGGTACTCAGCAAATGTGTTTGATGCAAACTGTGGTCCATTATCGCTGGTAATAGAATACGGCAAGCCATGAGTTGCAAACATCTGCTTTAAACTCTTTATGACTTGATCTGATGTGGCTGTTCGAGAAATCTCCAACTCGTAGTATCGACTATAATAGTCCACCACGACTAAAATGTATTCACCGGTAGGTAATGGTCCCATGTAGTCTATTGCCAAGTCTTGCCAAGGACCTTTTGGTAGTTGGGTCCTCATCATTGGTTCCGGTTTCAGTGGTATTCCTACCAGTTGACATCCATGACAAGTGCGACAGTGTCTTTCACTATCCTTGTCGATTCCAGGCCACCAGACTTTACTGCGCAAGCGTTTCTTCATTTGCACAATGCCTGGGTGACCTTCATGAGCCAGTTCTAATGTTCGTTCTCGCAGAACTTCAGGCATCACAATTCTTGTCCCTCGTAGCAGTATTTCACCAATGGTACACAGTTCTTCGCTTATCACTCTGTACTCAACGAGTCTTCCTTTGTCCCATGCATTGTTCTTCAGATTCTGTCGAACTGCACAAAGTACTTCATCTGTTGCTGACGCTCTTTCGATTTCTCTTGTTGACATGGCTTTTGGAGTTGAAGTCACAGCGACAAACTTGATGTATTCATCGCCTGGATCATGTTCCACCACCTCATTGGTTCCACCTTTAGGCACCACTATGATTGGGCTAATCCACGGAGTGGGTCCTTCGACCTTCTCAATTATATCAGCCTTCAAGAGTTTTTCCAATTCCTCTTCTACAGGACCTCTCAAGTTGTATGGAATGCGCCTGACTGGCTGTGCCTTTGGTCTCACATCGTCATTGATGTAGAATTTTGCTTTGAAGTTTTTCAGTTTTCCTACTCCTTCAAAACATTCAGGAAATTCTTGCAGTATGTTCTGTTGTACAGAAATCTCACCAATTCCGAGTCCAACTCGCAGAACACCCAGTTCTTCAGCTGTGGCTTTTCCTAACAACGATTTTCCTTGTCCCTCTATGACAAAAAAATCTGCTTCCATAGACTTTTGTCCCAAGGTCACTGTGGCAGAAAACATGCCGATGACCTTCAGAGGAAGCTCAGATCCATAGGCGTAGATGACCTTCGTAGTCGTCTGACACAGACACTTCACATGCTGTTCCTTCATTGTGGTCCACGTGTTATGATCAATAACATTACAGGATGCTCCGGAATCGATTAACATTTTGACCTTTACCCCTCCTACCAGAAGGATAACACTGCCTTTGTCGTCTCCCTCCGACAAGCTGAAAAGATATTCTGGATTACTGTTCCTAGGTTCATCCTCTACACAGTGTACTTGCTTCTTAGCCTGTGCAGAATGACCCACAGAATTCTTCTTCAAATGCTGCTTTGTTTCCTTCTTGGTTTTGCAAACCACCTCAAAATGACCGGCAATACCACATCGTCTGCAATTAGCTTTCCTAGCAGGACAAGTAGGATCCTTAGCAAAATGACCGACCTTCCCACAGCGATAGCAACCCTGCATCTTCATGGGATCTTTCGGATTATCCCTGTTATGCACTTTGGTCAGGTTTACAGACAACGGCAAATCTTCCATTTTTTTAACTTGGATTGCAACAGTTTCCAGAGTGCGACCAATATCTTGAGCAATAGATAGAGTAAGAGACTGACCTTTCTCCAACAGCTTCCGACGAAATACTGAAGAAGAACACCTGTCAATGAGCTGGTCTCGAATGTTCTCCTCGAGCTGCCCACCAAATTCACAGTTCCCTGCTTGTTGCCGCAAACGAGCAACAAATTGGTCGACGGTTTCTCCGGTTTCCTGCTTTAACTGGCGGAAGACATGTCGTTCATACGGAGTGTTCAATTTCGGAGAAAAAAGCGAGTCCAATGTACGCATGGCCACTTCGTACACGCCCCCTCCGTCCTCGCCGTCACCAACCGGTCCCGGGTCTGTTAAGTTGTCAAATATGTCTTGCACGGCCACACCCGCGGTGTGCAGTAACAAGGCTTTCTTTTGTACTTCAGTAGTAACGCCCTTTGCGACGACATAGAACTCGAATGACCTTCGCCAACGCTTCCACCGCGGCCCTACGCATGTTGCGTCGCCCACTATATCAAACGGCGGAATGGTGTGAATGTCCATTTTGGTTCGTTTCGTTTCGTCGTATAAAGAAAATGGGCACTCCTCCGAAGTCCGGTCCCAAATTATTCCGCATGACTTATCACATAGATATGCTTCTCCAATGCTTACTTACGCACCCTATATCTGAAATGGAAGCTGGATGAAGGTTTTTTATGGTGGAAATTGAAGCTGGATTTGCGAAATTATCCTTAATCCAGCGGTACTTGTGGGTTTGACGACCCCCAAAAACTAACGTTGCAGCGTGTTATCTTTAATAAATCCAACTTCTGGTTTGCCGAGAATCCTTTTAATCGATCCAGCTTCCGTTTAGGCAAGAATTAGTTAGATAAATCCCGCTTCTATTTCGTCAGCAAATATTTTTCATCAATATAACTTTTATTTAATTTAAAATTATTGCTCGTCACTCCAGCTTCAATTTCAGCAGAATGACTGCACTAACCCTAAAACTAAGCCTAACCGACCCTCACGCCATAAATCCCGCTTCTATTTCGTTAGCAAATATTTTTCATCGAATTTATAGACAGAAGTACCAATCCAGCTTCTATTTCAGATATATAATTAACTTACCTTATGTTTTCGGCAGTTATCTGCAAATGCTGTGTCCCAATTACAATATCTAGTAGTCGGTGAACGGTTTGTGAAGTGACGGTGAGAAAAATGCTGTGAAATAATTTGGGACCGGACTTCGGAGGAGTGCCAGAAAATGTTCCTTTATCCTCGTCGCCAATTTATAGTGTCCTACAAACTACGGTAAACGTGTATTTTAGTATGGTAAATTATTCGCTCATCTTCGCTCGCTGCAGCATTGTTATTTTTAATCAATCCAACTTCTTGTTTGGCGAGAATCCTTTTCATCGATCCAGCTTCCGTTTAGGCAATAATTAGTTAGATAAATCCCGCGGTAAACACGTATTTTAGCGTAATTAATTATTTTAACGTTTATAACGACACAAAAAGCGCCGTAAATAATTCCTAATGACTTGCAAAGGTCTAACTCATCTAACAGCACACTTAAAATTTCGTAAGAATACGAATATTCACAGAAAATACGTTTTAAAAATGTCGCATTTCCCATGCGAAATCGACGCTCGAATCGCCATTGAACCACAACATCTAACCGGAAGTTGGGGTACGCGCCAAACCATCGACGTATATGCGACTATAAATAACGTGTACGTAGGCCTACGTCAAGACTTCGGTCCTAAGTGAAAAATGAGAAATGGAAGCTGGATGAAGGTATTTGTAGATGTGAAATAGAAGCCGGATTGATGGAAAAAACGCTTAAGAAATCGAAGCTGGATGAGGGTATTTCTATATCTGAAAGAGAAGCTGGGTTGACGAAAATAACGGGCAGAAATAGAAGCTGGGGTAATGAAAATAATCAAGCTGAAATTGGAGCTGGATTGATGAAAATAGTTATTATTGCAACAGAAGTTGGATTCATAAAACAACTGAAGCAATTGAAAAAGGTGGACTTTTACTTACTTATTTATTACGGTAATTTTTGCTTGCCGCGCGCCACTTCCGGAAAGGGTTGCAATTGAACAACAACTTCGATCGGCGGTTTGTTACGACAAAATATTAAAAAATTTCGGTGGAAATCCTTCTTTTTAAGATATTCGAAGTATAATAATACATCACTTTGGCAATAGCACGTTGACAGAAATATTTTAAGACGCTTTTCGTGCCATTATAAGCGTTAAAATAATTAATTACGCTAAAATACGTGTTTACCAATCCCGCTTCTATTTCGTCCGCAAATATTTTTCATCAATATAACTTTAATTTAATTTAAAATTATTGTTCGTCACTCCAGCTTCGATTTCAGCGAGATAATTTTCATAAATCCCATTTTGACTTTTGTAAAAATTAATTTCATCAATCCCACTTCTATTTAGAAAGAACTCTTTTCGTCAATCCGACTTGTACTAGACTAATGCTGAAACCCATGCAATGGCGAATAATTTACCATACTAAAATACACGTTTACCCAAACTACTATATTAGAACTAGTTTCAAACGTTTCAACATTTATTCTGATATCACACAATCTCCACTTCAGTTCTTGTTCCACTTCTTACACTGTCTTCATATACCTAGAGTTCACTAGAGTGCACTAGAGTTCTACGTCATAGTCAGACACTACAGGACCTACAAATTAAAAAGCATGATTAAGCACAAGTACTGCAATAGTAGGCCTATAGTCACTTGGGCTCACGGGCGGAGTTTATAGGGGCTAGGAGGGGCTAAGCTCCCCCCTCATAAACCCACAGACAGTGATGAGGTAGCCTATGGACCTAGTTTAAATCCCGGAACACCTCTACACTTTAGGGCTTGGCACTAAGTTTGCTAAGTGGAAATAGCCTTGCTGAAACAGATTATTGACGATATTATGTTGTCTGCGAATCAACTCTTGTTGATTTTGAATCTCAATTTCTAATTCTAAGTAATCATTGAACGGATTGTCTAGCGCCCCTCAGCAACAGCGTTTGCGACGAAATGTAAGGTAGAAAAGTAGCCTACATCTGTTCGGTTACGGATATCCAATCGTAATCGTAAACTCAGAACTTCTACAACGTCCTCAAGGCGAATTCGCGATAACCAGCTTATTCACATTCGTTCAACCAAACTACTGTCGAAAGACAGAATGATGGCAGGATCCGGAGAGTCAGACAAATACCGTAGTTGGTCAGATGGTTATGGTAGATGATGTTTTAAGTGAAATCGACTCTGTCTGTCTGTCTGTCTGTCTGTCTGTCTGTCTGTCTGTCTGTCTGTCTGTCTGTCTGTCTGTCTGTCTGTCTGTCTGTCTGTCTGTCTGTCTGTCTGTCTCTCTCTCTCTCTCTCTCTCTCTCTCTCTCTCTCTCTCTCTCTCTCTCTCTCTCTCTCTCTCTCTCTCTTTCTTTCTCTATCGTTAAAATGACAGCCAAAAATGTTAGGCCTACCATTGCAGTGTGGAAATTCAAAAATGTAAAAATTTGAAGGAGATGTTTATAACTTGTTTATGTCTTAAACCCTGTCTTTTATCGATGAATTAGGGAGAAATTTTAATAATGTCAGTGTCAAAATAAAGATTTAAATAAGACACTATCAGCTCTGAAATTATGAGAAATTCTCCCGAGTCGACAGCTTAAAATGGTACCAAATGCTAGGCTAACAGTGTGAAATTCAATCAATTAAAACAACGGGTGGAGATACTTTTGAAGTCTTAGGTCTACATGTAGATACCACGACTGTCAACACTGAGAGGATGAGCAATTCGAAAAAAAAAATGAGTCTAAAATGCTACCGTTGCAGTGAGGAAATTTTTAAAATTCGGCCATAGGCTATGGTGTAGGCGATCATCCTTCGTCACTCTTTTATCCGCCCCAAACCCAGGGAGGGTAACCTTAGGCCTATGCTTTCGCAATAGACGTAAGAGACGGGGGTCCAGATGGGCAAATGACAAATTTCGGGCGTCTGATTTTTCGGGCAAGCAGACCCAAAAAAGTTTTAAAAATCGGCCAAAAGTAGGCTACCGGAAGACTAAAAAAGCTCGTCAGAATTTTCGGGCAAACGTAGCCTAACAGGAATTTTTCTTAACCCTCAGGCTATCAAGCTTTTTTGTAACACTGACTACCAAGGGGGGGTGGTTACCACCCCCTGGATTTTGGGTTTGGTTTGAGATATCATAACTTGTAATACACCTATGGATTCAGCATTCATTTCTGCACAAAACGGTATATTTATGTTTAAAATATATGAAAGCACCCCGAAGTTATGAATTTTTTACCGTAGGCACCCGTCGATTCCACAAAATGTATACTTTCGCATAAGCAAAATATTAGATTCTGTGTGTTTTTAACATAATTTATTTAATTCAAAATAGTTTACATATAATAAAGTCCAATATTCAACTACAAAAACTAGTAATAAGTTAGTTTTAGTTACAAAAAAGAGAAAAAACATGTAAAACATGCTGAAAAACGTTTACGCAGACTTATCGGTTTGCGTTGTAAAAAAACCCCAACATTTTCACTCATTTAAATTTATTTTGAGCACTTCCGGTCATCAAATGTCATATCAATTGGAATCAAAAAATAGCCCTGCATGCATTCTATAGAATGACATCATTTATTTCTCTTAAAAAATAAATTATGAATAATTTTTAATAGGAAAAACATGAAAATTTTATGAAAATAAAACACCTTTATTTATATTTTAATTTATTTTGAGCACTTCCGGTTGTCCAAAGACAACTCACTGAGCATGGAAATGTAGCCCCACATTCCCTCTACAGAATGGTGTAATTGGTGTCTCTTCATGTCAAAGGACGGATAAGATACAGCCGATAATCTAAGGGGGGTGGTATCCACCCCCCTGGTGCCTCGGGTATATCGGGTATAACTTTTGAATGGTATGGTATATCATCACACATTTTAGCTCAAAATGTGTGCAAATGAATCCTTTACAGCTACCTAAAACGTCAAAATTTTATTCCTAACTAGCTGTACCCGGCCACGCGTTGCTGTGGCAGAAAAGACTCTCCCTCTCCTCTCCTCCCCTCCTCCTCTCCTCCCCCTCCCCCTCCCCTCCCCCTCCCCTCCCCCTCCCCGCCGCCTCCCTCCTCCTTCCCCTCCGTCTCGCTCCCTCCGCTCCTTTCCTCCATGAACCAAGAAGGCCGCAAAATAATTATGCAAATCGCTTATGACGTCACGGCACGCAACCCTCATTCATGTTTCGTCTGCGCGGTCGCAGTCACTGTCAAGGCGTTTGTGAACCTGGCAACGTGCGGTTTTGAATTTGCAAATGGCGGTCGAGCGGAATGCAAACTTCACTTTTTGTGCAAAATATTGCGTGTTTTCGGAAAAAAAGAAAAATGGACACTCTCAGATAGGAATGGAAGGTTTTGTGAAATTTTCAAAACAATCTGTGCGGTACGTTTCGAGAACACTTTACACAAACTATTGAAAGTTTCATTTTTATATATATAGACGAAAAAAGTTTGATTTGGGAAAAACCTAGCCCGAGGGTTAAGATTTCAGCTGGATGACATATTTTTTCCGGCAAGTCTCATTTTTGCCCCCCCCCCACTCCTGAAATGTCCCCTACGCCTATGGCTTTCGCCCCCATGAACTAAAACCAAACTCCGCCCATGCTCTTCGTCTATAGGGGTGAGCTTCTGGTTCGCTTGGCTATTAAGCTATTGTGGGGCGCGGTGGTGTAGGCCCTAGTTAATTGCGGCGTCGTTGCCTTGAAGCCGGAAGGTTCGAGGTTCGAATCTACCTCGCCGCGTAAGGACCTTGGGCAAGTCCTTCACTTACATTTGCTCAGCGCTTCGGCGTGAAACTCCGATGCAGTGTCCGCTCTGCATCGGGAGCGCCTCTGAGTAGAGAAAGTTTGAAGGGGCGCTATAACACGTGCACATACAGACATACAAAGCAGCGAGGTGCTTTCTCGGTCGTGGGGCCTACTGTTTGGAACGACCTTCCGGTTACGCCTCGCTCTCTACTTGTGGTCCATCCGGCTGGGTTCTACAAGTCCCTCAAGTCTTTTTTCTTTATTCGTGGTTGGGCTGGGAGCGCCTCAGAGTAGTTTCTTGAAGGGGCGCTATATAATTGCTTTGTATGAATGAATGAATGAATGAATGAATGAATGAATGAATGAATGAATGAATGAATGAATGAATGAATGAATGAATGAATGAATGAATGAATGAATGAATGAATGAATGAATGAATGAATGAATGAATGAATGAATGAATGAATGAATGAATGAATGAATGAATGAATGAATGAATGAATGAATGAATGAATGAATGAATGAATGAATGAATAGGCTATGCACTTAGCACGTATTGTCGCAATGAAAAAGTGGGAGAAATAGGCCTAAGGCCCTTACTAGGCTACCGGGGGTAGCCTACATGAAATTGTTCGAGTAGTGTTCGCAAGCACTAAGCATGCCTACTATCATAGATAGGCCTAGCCTACCCATAGAGCTATTATAATAATTTATAGAGAGAAAAAAAACTTGCAAATGGGCTAATATAATCGCGTTTGGCTCTTCATCTAGCGACTTTTGCCTACTTTTTGACGTGATCTGGAGAAAAAATACCACGAATATGACAACGCAGAATGGTTCGTCGGACAAAGTTCTGTGGAATAGTTCAAAGTTTTGAGCGATTTAAGACTCATAGAAAGGTAGTATAAGACAGAAAGCGGTTAGTTGTGTCGTTTAAATTAATAGGTTTAATTGGGTAATTGTTGACAAGAATCGCGCTTGAGCGTTCGTTATATTTTTTAAAAAATTCGGAGTTTGTTATGCGGATTTGTTCATTATCGCTCAATGCTTGCTTACAACTTACAAGTGTGTTTCTGTGCGCAATTAATCGTTTTAGCGTCATGAGTTATTCGCCCATTGGAATAACTGCTGAAGTAGATTTAAATAACAATTATATTTCATCAATCCAGCTCCAATATGAGCAGGAATCTTTTCATCGATCCTTCGAAGGTCGTAGCCAGGATATTTATTTCGGAGGTGTTTACTCGATTGAGTTTCAGCAAGCCGACAAGCAACCGAATCAACTGAATAATGGGTTTGGAGAAGCGTCTTGACTCTTCAGCTCTCTCTCACAGCCGGTGTAAAGGTTTCAAATTACCCCTCCTCCATTTCTTGCTTTTTTTCATTAATCCAAACTCCACTTCACCTGTAAAAAAACTTTCATCCAGCTTCCATTTCTCAAGCGCTAGATCGCTTGTCTGTAGAACAGTTGGTAGACGAATAATTGTCCGGAGACCACTTGTCGGTAGACAAATTGTCTGTGACTAGTTGTCGTGACACCAACGTACCAGCGCATCCAGCAAATATTGAAGTCAACCGTACGCCGCGTTTAGCGACGCCCTGTTTATACTTTTTGGTAAAATAATTATCTGCCGCAGTTGTGAGATAATATGTTATGAATTGGTTGGCCTGCAGCTTCCATTGAAATTGCTGGAATAGAGGTATCCATCAAACATGAAACGACCAATAAAACCAATTGCTAAGCAATAATTATCATGAACGCATTTCGCCTGAATAACACCCTGAAATGCCTGCAATATTGCCCTGTTATTAGGTTTAAATAAAGTAATCATGAACATGTTTGTCAGTATTATAGTATAAGGTAGAAAATGCTCACAATCGGTATTTGAAATGAAACTACAAATACCACTAAGTAGCCTAGCATTATATTGGTCTATGCATACAAATACAAAATATATATTACCATGCAGGTATATAGTAATATCTGAAATAGTGTGTTAAATGCTAGAATATAAAACATCTCCTGGGATTATTCCTGCCCGTTGCAATGAATGTGGATGCTAAAGTGATTGGTTACCAATTTCAGCAAACGTATTCCTATGTTCACAGGTTTATTGATAGTGAAGGTGTCAAGACAAAGCAATGGCTAGTATGACAACGAGCGAATCAGAGGTTCGAGAACAACCGAAGGACATAACAGAATGCTGTTTATGCAATGAAACTTACCAGGATCCTGTTGTCCTACCGTGTGTTCATACATTCTGCATGAAATGCCTGGAAGAGGTAGGAGGTAAGATTTCCAATGGTCCTGGCGATCAAATGCCATGTCC
The DNA here is from genome assembly GCA_945859605.1 of Lumbricus rubellus. Lineage (NCBI taxonomy): Eukaryota > Metazoa > Annelida > Clitellata > Crassiclitellata > Lumbricidae > Lumbricus > Lumbricus rubellus. Next base: position 4,562,827 of record OX243814.1, on the reverse strand, counting down.
AGTGTGCAGAAAGGAGTTCAAGATCCCAGAGGAGGGATATGCGGCCCTACCAAGAAATTTCTTTGTGGAAAAGCTTAAAGAGATGGCCGTGATAGCAAGTTCATCTGAAGGAACTGATCGTTGTGAGGATTGTATTGAAGATAAGAACGAGTCAATGTCAGTTTCAGAAGTTCCTTTTGCAGAATTGTATTGTACTGACTGCCAAAAAAAGTTATGTAGGGTATGTAACAGATATCACTTAAAAAACGATTTGAACAAAAACCATCAGGTCGTTGCAATTTCAGATTTCAAGTGTGAAGTACAGATTGTTGCGCCGAGCAATTGTATTAAGCACGATATAAAGCTTAATCTCTATTGTTCTGACTGCAGGGAACCACTCTGCATATCATGCCTTGGTGAGAACCATCAAAATCACAGACTTCAGGATGTTAGAAAGACGGTTGAAGGCTTTAAAAGCGAGATAAAAGACATAATTTCTGCTTTAGACATGTGCACATCAGAAGTTCTCGAAAAGAAAGAATTTCTTAACTGTGAGATGGAGGAGTATTGTAAACACTTGGAAAGCTTGAAACTTGAAGTTCGTGCACAGCTTCGTGCAACTATAATGCTTGTTAGTGAACACGCTAACCTTGTACAGCAGGATATTGAACAGCTGAAAGTGCAGAAACGGAAAGAAGTTGAGGCTGAAGTTGGAGATCGTGATGGAGATTTGACTTGTCTAGAATCGTTTAAAGTCTTCTGTTCAAAGGTCTTGACAAAGGGATCAGCCAGTGACATATGTTGCACCATAGACGAATTAAAAGAAAGATTTGAAGATTTAAAGAAGATGCATGAGTTGGACATTGAAATAAAGACTGATTTACATAGAATGTATTTTCAGACGTCCGACCTGGAGGAATTTGTGAAGACAGAAAACTACAACGTCATTGGAGCTATTCAGGGTTTGTTGATTATTTTTACAGCTTTCTCATAGCCATCAATTGTCCGTATGGGTGATGTGGCAAGGTTTAAGTGATTTTGTCATGATGTACCCTGCAGAGTTTCACATAAGCACTGAGATTTCATATATATATGTTTACTTGGACTTCTAGTCACTTTTTTCGATGTGTCGCTCAGATAGTTACATATTCGCAGTAGAAGTCCATGGCAGAGTTCGGTATTTTCATCAGTTTGCTGTTGAATCAAAGTAGCCGACTGTTACTATATACAGTGTAAAAATTGTGGAAAAATAACTGGGGGTTGGACCATTATCCACTTGGAATCGGGGTGTGAAAACAGATTTTAACATGGGGCTCTAAGAAAGACTGGGGGTTGAAACCCCCCAAAGCCTCCGGCCTTTTCACCCTGACTATATATGATGAGATGATAATTATTGTGGTGCATTCATGGGGCAATTGACTATCCTGAGTGATTTAGTACGTGCACAACAATGCATATTTTAGTAATAAAGATACTTGCAAACGTACCTAAACGCATCATAATTCTATATATGTTTATAAACATTTGATCATAAAAATAATGTGCGCTTATGCATGCATGTACTTGCATAAGCCTACACATAAGCAGACATAGGCATATACATGTTTTGTGGGACATGGAAGTGTAATGGTGAGTTCGGTGCCTTGGAGCCGGAGTGCTCCAGGTTCAAACCCACCTCGAACTGCCGCGTAGGAACCTTCACTAAGTCCTTCACATGCAATTGCACGCATACCTCGGTGTGAATTTCCGATGCAGTGTTCGCGTTGTCGTCGGGAACACCTGTGTGTCGAGCTTGGATTTGCGCTATAGCAAATGTGAGAAATCTATATAAATAAAAATGTAAAAAGTTCGTATCTAATCAAGGATATCGGAAAGTTCTTGAATGGAGGGAGGATTGGACGGTCTTTTCAGCCACAGCAACGCGTGGCCGGGCACAACTAGTAAATAATAAACATGTATGCATAGACTACTTGATATTAATTTAATCGATTACTTATATCTTAAACTGGTCTTATCATTCAATGTAGCTTGCCAAACGGAAGTAGATGGTGAAGGGGAAATGAAGATTGCAAATGACAACAGCTCACATGATGGAGACATAGAAATGGAACAGAGTTGTGGAATGGCCATCTCGTGCAGCGATGGCATTCTAGCAAAAATGATCCGTCTGAAACAGGGGCTGGATGATGCACAACTTCGAATAGATGGATTAGAAACGGAGAAAAAAGCTCTTGAAAAACGAATCGATGAATTCAGAAAAGGACTTGGTGTAATCAGGTCCCTGGAATCCATCTCGAGATTGCAGATGACACGGGTTGTACCGCCGTCAAGTAAAGGTGAGTAAATAAATCCTAGTAGTCGGGCATAGACTATAGGCTGCGGTGTTGATCTTGGCTTACTGTGCTACATATGGTATGAGCTACTCTGCAACATCTAGCGGAAGATTTTTAGGAGAGCCTCTCCAAAACAAACTATCTCCTGCCTCTCTTAAGTTTATGTAGGCCTACATGTATACGAGTGCAGGCTGCTCTGATAAGCCAATATATAGACCCAATTCATATGCAGACGACAGTGACCCCGTACTGTTCTCTGAACTTGGGAAGAGATCTTTGACCAATCAAACGATAGGTGGGCCTATAGCTGTTTGGTACTGCGAGGCGGCACTTTGAAAGAGAAATCGACTTCACATATTTCGTCAGCTTTTAAAGTTTTGTGATGGTGAAAAAGAAAACTAATTTAAAGTTCCCAGTTAGAAAATTGCAGAATCTCACGAACAACTTTGCATCGATTAAAATTCATCCCTTTGTTTATCGACGCTAAGTTAGAAATAGCGGATTTCCTACAAGACCAATTTTTAAAAAAACAATGATAGGTTTAGAATCGGATTTCTGCAGCCACTAATTAAATTGGTTCTTTAAAAAAACCGAAGTTAAGAGCTATAGGGCCTACAGCAAATGCAAACATTTGAGCTCAGAGGTTATTTGAATGTGTTAGTTATGGTTGACATTCATGGGCGAAATTTATCAGGGGCTAGGGGGGCTAAGCCCCTCCAAAAGGTCCAGATTTAATTTTTTTACCATGAAAATGGTTTTCTTTTTCGGGGTTAGCCCTCCTAATAAGGCCCAGACTATGATGCATGTTACAGCTTCTTGATCTTTATTATTTAGAAGTACGTCCGCCTGGAATCTCTACGGACTACAAAAGATCTCCAAATCTGGTGAAGACAATGCAAGGTGTTGACCGATCACATGAAGAGGGGAACATCACGAGCTTGACCGTCTTGGATGATGAACTGTTCCTGGCCTGTGTCAATGCACGTCTTGTTCGATCTGTCGTGGAAGTTTATGACATTAAAACACTCAATTTTAAACGTCGATGGCAGGTTAACTATTCATCGCAAAATAATGTGAGTGATGCTCGCATACGTTGCATTGCGTCCTGCACCAGACAAAAACGTCTGTATGCATGCGTATTTTTTGTTCGTGGAGTTATAGGTTGTGATCCAAAAATACAGAGGACAAGTGTGGATGGAACTTGTGAAAAGGGGTGGAAAATTTATGGTGGCTCTTGTGTTGCGAATATGTCGGTTGCAGGAGAAGGCAATATTATTGTAATTACTGGTTGCAATTCATTACTCGAGTACACTGGAAATGGAATTCTGGTCCATGAAATAAGGCTGCCATCGAGTTTGGGTATTGAATATACATGGCATGCGTTGAAACTGGCCAGTGGTAACTTTGTTGTCAGTTATGGTTTTGCCAAAAATCATTTGCACAAAGTGCTTTTATTGTCCGAAAGTGGACAGATTGTAAGGTCGTTTGGAGAGAAGCCATTGTCAAGTGGACAATCCTCTAAAGTGAAAGAGGTGCCACAAGTTTGTAATCCAAGAGTGCTGAATAAACCGGCCCATTTGACATTGGACGATTTCGGGAACGTTCTTGTTGCGGATCGTGATAATAACAGGATTGTGGTCTTGAACTCAGATTTAGAACTAATGAGTTGCCTAACTCCAACTGCGCATTTTCAAAAACCAAGGTTCATGTATGTTGATAATGACAGAAGACAACTATTTGTATGCGAAGATCTGAAAAAGATCTCTGTTTACAATTTCTGTTTATGATTTAATTAATTGATTCTGTAATATTTTGTACTCAGTAAGTCAGTAACCATTAATAGCCTATCTGTATAACACAGTAACTGAGTTTGCTTGTGAATAATTTTTATATAAGTGCATTATATTTCAATGACAGGTGTCATACTCTTCCAAAATTCAACTCATAAGCCTCCAATTATCATACTTTGAGTACAGTTTTAAGCTATTGTTCGAGTAGACTGGAAATGGAACTCTGGTCCATGAAAGAAGGCTGATATCGAGTTTGGGTATTTAAGATTAAGTATTTAGTTATTAAGCTATTTTTAAGTAAATAAGCTATTGCTCGAGTCATTTGTTCATGTCATTTGAAATCTGTTGTTTTGTTTATCCATATGTGATTTTTTCATTTCCTTTGCTTTTTGAGGCGTGGTAGGCCTAATAGGACTACAGTACCCGGTAGTAGATTAGGATTTTGTATTGTGGAATAGGATGGTTGGGATTATTTCTTTGGAGTAGGAACTCAACTCTTCCAAAACTCAGCTAATAATTTTGGCTTGGCACTCAGGATCCGAACTTCTGGTAATTAATTGACTATTCACTTCTCTGTAAAATCTTTCCGCCATGTAGCTTTTCAACTTCTATGCATAACCAAAGTATCACTTTGCTTGCTGACATTTTCTGCACATCTAACCAACGCATCTTGCTTCCACTCTCCGCTTGATTTCACCTCCGTTGTCTCAGGGTCATTTGCAGACCGGCAATATAAATTACTATGAAGTCATTGCATACTTACGTAACGTCGAAAATGACCGTTTTTGACTTTGTAGGGTTTCCCTTGAACCACACGTTCAAGCATTATGTAATTGTTATGACAAAAAATCAGTTTTAACTACGATTTATAATTCCCTCATATAATCAATCCAGCTTCTATTTCAACAATAAATGTTTTCAATTAGGCTACTTTTTATCAATCCAACTTTTATTTGGATAATTATTTTTCATCAATCCGACTTCTATTTAGGGCTAGCCAGAATTTTTTTCGCCACTTCAACGTCAAAGTTACGTCATCAGCGCTAAATGCCATGCAATGGAGAATAACATATTCTGTTTGTTGCTTCGACATATCTTCGTTGTCTTCTTCAAGTAGGCTAGCCTAAATGTTTTTGTTGCTTTGGAAAAAAATCATTTAAATTGCTCATATTCTAGGCCTATTTCAATTAATTACATCGCTGTCATTTACACACACACACACACACACACACACACACACACACACACACACACACACACACACACACACACACACATAAATTTGATCTGTTTATTCCGCTAAAACGATAGGCTACCGGTAGTGAAAGATATATAGCCTATAAGCCTAGGCCTACAATAATTAATTCTAATATTCGAAATCAGAAAAACAATTAATTCCGTTAAAACGACAGATTATAAATTAGGCCTATACCGACTTGCAATGGTTGACTGGTTTTTCCTATGTTAGCCTACTGGTAATTAGGCCTACTGCATAATTTTGATGGCATTCCTAGTTGTCTGATTTTCTTTAGCCTAATATTCTTCCATTCCATGTAGTGAGGACGTTAAGCTCTTGCATTGTGCAAACTGTGGATAAAAGCAACAAACTTTTTTGTATGGAAGAAAAACATATTTTAAGACTTTTCAGCCAGAGGCATCAATTAATTCGATTCGGAACATAACTAAAAAAATTAGTAAAATGTCCGAAAATTCGGTTACTTTTGCTCTTAGATAGACCATTTGGGCGAATTTATTGGGCTATTTTCGATCTACAGAACCAACCTTGTGCGACAGCTAGGCTTGAAAACTAGTTTCATGAGCGATGATTGGGCTGAACACTTATAAACAATTATTAATTAAAGTTGTTTTTCGCTCTTATTGTGCGCAAGAACATTAATATTTTTGAACATGGATTATGTAAATTTGCATGCATTTCAATAGTTGTGTTTGGAAGGTTAGAATTTGAACAACGTAGCGATGTTTAACCAGTTCTTTTAATCGACTCGGCAGTCTCAGTACTTGCCAGTTAATTGAACGTGCAGTGTGTGTAATGTATCGCTTAAATAGCGTTCTAAATTATTCACCTATCGCAGCATAAGTATTTTCCATCAATCCTACTTCTGCTTTGGCATGAATACTTTTCATTTTAATTTTGCAGACTATGGTCTGTCCATGTAAACGGTATGGCCGTCCAAGAAATCGCTAAAATAGAGCGCTGCGACTTATCAGCATCATTGCCATGATGCAATGCTCTCATTAAGTAATCAACACGAAATCCCAAGTAAAAGGGTTAAGTTTATAGGTAAAAAGTCAATAATTATAATTTAAAATATTAAGTAAATAATACCATTAAATAGAAAGTTCGAAAGGGAAGAAACCTGCTCTTCTAAAACTGATTATTCGCTTTTAAGCAGCTCTTGATGTCTTGGGTCAGGTTGAGCATTGTGAATTTCGGTTAGGGTCTGGTTATGCATCTTGTTTGTTGGTTTGGGTTAGGAATAGTTTTAACATCAGATACTGTGCAAAGATATATGCCAGTGAACAGTATCTAATAAGAACACAATCTAACTCTAACCTACACTTATGATGCCTTAACCTACTAATGTGTGCTTCCATTATTTTTTCCACAACATTTTTCTTATTAACTTGAATACTTATTTTTTCATCAATTTGGTAGACCTGTTTTAATTATCCCTATTTCGTCTTAATATAAAAACTTAGTTTTCATTAATTTGGTCTACATTTCTTAATTTCTTCTATTGCTGTAATAAAATAAAATGTCCTATTTACTTACTTAGAAATTGTGCTAATTTGTTGTGTTGATTACTTACTCAATGCATTGCACCATGGGAAAGGGCTGATAGGCCACAGCACTCTATTTTAGCAATTTTTTGGGTGGATATACTGCTTGCATGAACAGGGCCGTTGTCTGCACGATTACCCTTTTCATCGATCTAGCTTCCATAATTTTCATTAAGGCAAGAATTTATTTTAAAATCAGTATTGCTTTTATTTGGTCTACAACAACTATTTCTTATCAATCTATATTTAATTAAAATATATTGTTCATCAATCCAGCTTTAATTTCAGCAAGAATCTTTTCATTGATTCCACTTCTATTTAAGTAAACATTTTTCATTAATCCAACTTCTGTTTACCGAGAAATCTTTTCGTCAATCCTACTTATCTGCATCCAACGCTACAATCCACTAAATGATGAATAATTTTTAGAACGCTAAAACGATAGATTACCCTGTGTGTTTGTGTGTGCCAGAATAAAGTTGCTGTCGAGAAAAAAGGTGGAACGAATTGATTGTGGAATTCCATTCTGTAGAGAGAGATCTATGCATGCAAAGCAACTGGATTGAGCCAGTGCAGACATGAGGAACATATAAGTCAGGCTAATCAGAGGATATGAGAGGATCCAGTGGTGAGGCAGAGAGGAGACGAAGCATGAGATCACAAAGATGCTTCGGAGAAAGACCCAATTGAGACATAAAAACCAAAGAAAATAGTGTGTAGCCAATTCAGCCTTTGTTGGCCGGAGCTAAAGAACTTGTCGGGAAGTATTGCATGAAAAGGTAGAACAATTGAGAACATTCCACCAAGGCAAGATGCATTACAAGTGTGAAATCTCAAACATTCTTGGTATCAGGCTGGATATGTTTGGAGTGAAGCTTTAGGGGCACTGCCTGCAGTGCCTGTCTTACCAATTCCTGCAAGCTGTTCCACAAAAATTCCACTGCTATAAAGATTACTTACTTAAAGTTTGGTGTCAATAAAAAGGTTTTTCTTCAATTTCTTCAATGACGTGTAATTGACTTGTTTATCAGGTGTCCCACATGCCCATTTGGTCAGTTGAAAGTGACTGCTATCACGGAGATGAAAGGTTTTTGATCATGCAATTCTATGCAATGCTCATAACTCAAAACTGGAAAACAAATGTGTTTAGCTGCTTTAGATCAAAAGTTATGGAAGAAGTCTGAAAATGTCATAAATTACACAGATGCAAATTCACATACTTTTTGTTCTACCCAACCAACTTCAGCAGCAAACATATTTTGGTCAGTTTTTCACTTTAGACGCTTCAAACTGTCCAGTTCTTCATACCAAATGACCAGTAATTATTGTCACTAGTACTGGTTGTCAGGGTAATTATTTTAATGAGACAACCGACAGGCAGATCGTGAATAACTGGACAATTTTGAAGAGAAAACACTTTGACATTAAAATAGTGATAGAAATACATGACAGCATATTTAAACTGATATTTGGCCTCAGCTGAGCTATCGTGCTATATAAATCGTCTTATTATTATTTTTTATATTTTATTATTATTATTATTATTATTATTATTATTTAATTACCTGGTACTAGTGATACAAAATGTAAATCAAATATTTTCTAAAAACTGTGGTCCCAGCATGCATTTTTATAGGAAAATTCCCAAATGTAAAAGACCTGTTTTACAACTGGAATTTTGACATTGTGTCTATTTATGACATTATTTTTATGTTATTTCTTCCATGACAGAAGCACATTGCATCACTGATATTAGTATTTGGTATCTGCTAAAAGTACTCTTCAAGTCCTAAAGTTGTATTGGTGTGCAGAACATTGTGCTACCCCACACGACTATATTGCAACCGGATATTGTAATGTGTCATGTTGTCAAAAGACCACATATTCTGCATCTAAGTGCAATATGGAGTTGCATATCGGTTCTGGAAAAGTGTAGTTTTAGCAAGTATGCATATGTGTATGGTTTTAATTAGGTTAGTAATGTTTCATGTTGTCAAAAAACCACATATTCTGCATCTATGTGCATAAAGAGTTGCGTATCGGCTCTGGAAATGTGAATTTTTTACATACTTTCATAGTATACTTGTGCTCTATCAATTGTTCCACACAAGTATGCATATGTTTAATGTTTCAATTAGGTTAGTAATGTTTCATTTTGTCAAAAGACCACATATTCTGCATCTATGTGCATAAAGAGTTGTGTATCGGCTCCGGAAATGTGAATAATTTTTGCATACTTTCATAGTATAGTTGTACTCTAGCAACTGTTCCACACAAGTATGCATATGTGTAATGTTTCAATTAGGTTAATATTGTTTCATGTTGTCAAAATACCACATATTCTGCATCTGTGTGCATAAAGAGTTGTGTATCGGCTCTGGAAATGTGAATAATTTTTGCATACTTGCATAGTATACTTGTGCTCTATCAATTGTTCCACACAAGTATGCATATGTGCAATGTTTCAATTAGGTTAGTAATGTTTCATGTTGTCAAAAGACCACATATTCTGCATTTATGTTCACAAAGAGTTGCGTATCAGCTCTTGAAATGTGAATTTTTGGCATACTTTCATAGTGTACTTGTTTTGTATCAATTGTCCAACACTGTGTAATGTTTAAATTGGATTAGTAACGTTTCATATTGTCAAAAGACCACATATTCTGCATATTAGTGCTATAAATAGTTGCAACTTGGCTCTGGAATGTCATTTTTTTAGCATACTTTCATAGTATACTTGTTCTGTATCAATTGTTCCACAATGTATAATGTTTAAATCAGATTAGTAATGTTTCATGTTGTCAAAAGACCACATATTCTGCATCCAAGTGCAGTTTCGAGCTGCATATCAACTATGGAGCATGTGCATTTTTAGCATACTTTCAACCATCTGTTTAAGTATGTTCCCATTTGAATTTTTTGATGCCTCTGGCTGAAAAGTTTTAAAATATGTTTGTCTTGAAGCTGTAAAAATTTGTTGCTTTTATCCACAAGATGCACAATGCACTGCGTTTTTGGACCTTAACCTCCTCACTAATGGTCCTGAAACGTTTCTAACGTTCTGCCAAGCGTTAACGTTGTAATTAAAATGTAGGCCTACTGTTTGCTGCAGGAACGCACCCATGTCGGTCTCATAATATGAAATATTATTTCATTCTGCTTTTGAACTTTGAATAATGCGCCGGTGTCGCGAAATAGGCCTAGGCTACAGTAGGCCTATTCTCCGTAATAATCGTAGGCGGCAGGCCTATCCCCATTGCGAAATAAAGTATCCGGCTGGTTGAATCTGAGCGGGAGGGACTAGCCCCATCGTGCAAATTAGGTATCCTCCACGAGTCGTACGAAATCACCCCACTCCCCTCTTCAAAACGTATCTTCTGCAACTTTGCTCTATTCTTAGGGTTATAAAATATTATGGTCCCATAGTCTTCCAGGAGATTTACACACGACTTGTTTGGCTTTTTAAAACTCTTATTCATGTGGGCCTACTCAACCGAACTGAGCTCGCATTCCTTCCCAAGCCGCTCACTTCATAATTAGGCCTATCAGTTCCTGAGATGTGTACAGAGTTCCAACACGTCTGTAGGCTAAGTGACTGCGGCAGTTCGTTTCGATAGATGTAGGCTACAATTATAGGTCTAGGCTATAATAGTCCAGTTATAGAGTAGGCCTAGTGCTGAGGGTTTGAAGAAAACAATCGATATTATGGAGGTCCGACAAATGATGTCGTTGGCTCATTCTCGACCGATGGCTACGAGTGTCCAAGGACTCGAGATCGGGACTCAGCGATTCTTTATAAAAGCCAGCTTCAGTTATCAAAACTGACTTGAAAACGAGACGAGTGCAAAGGCACCTAGGCCTATAGGCCTAATTCCACCTATAGACTACATTTTTATACCCATTAGGCCTATATACGGTAGGCTTAACGGGGGAATGACAAACATGGTTTATGCATAGGCCTACGTGTTATTTTTTGTTATTATTTATTTTACATTATAATTCGTCCACGATTAATTTCAATAAAGTTAACAATTAGGCCTATCGATTACTTTTAGCTGCTCTTCTTTAGTTTAGGCTATAATTGTTGCAGTCCCCGGTTTCAAGAATTAGCCTAAAGTCTAGGCCTAGCCTATAACTTCTGCGACTCATGGTGCCAAAAAGGTTGAACAGCACTGGGCTAGGCGTTGCAATGACTTCGGCTTCTTTGATTCGGCAAATGAGGCAGTACTGTTGTCAAAGCATTGTCTTATATAATTATTGTCCCTTAAAGGTAAATTAAGCTTAAATTCAACTTATGTAATAACTTGTCGACTAATCGCGTCTAGGCTACGGTACTCGGCTAAAAATTATCATGGAATGACCTCCCTTCCTTTTAAGCTGCGCTTAGGCTATTAGGCTACGTAGCCTATAATAATGACCAAGCATAATTTTTTTTAAATAAACCGTGGCTAGACTGGGAGCACTCTTGGGAAGTTTTGAGGTTTTCTTGAAGGGGCGATATAATTACTAGTCCATAGCCTAGAATGAATGAATGCATTGATGAATTTAATCTTATAGCTATCAATGCACTTGGCACGTTAATTTGCCGTTATGGAAAGTGGACGAAAGCCGCGAAATACTCCAAACTGAGACAGTACGTATTATACACATCAAACTTACTTTGTCTTGTTGACAGTTTTTGATGTCTTATGTGAATTTTTATGTGATACTTGTTCACCAGAGTGCTGTTTTGCAGCTGATATATACTTACTTACTTATACTGTTCACCTACCGATTTCTGGCTACTTTTTGTCGTGATCTGGAGAGGTAGAAATTAAGTGACCTGACAACCTAGAAGAGGATTCAAATTCAATGTAATGGTGATTTCGAATCGTGAGCGTTATGCGGTGAAAGTTGTTCTGTTTAAACCTTGTCGTTTAAATTTCTCATTTTATCTATTAGATTGCAGTTGCAGTTGTCTCAGTAAGTTCTTCCGTTATCGGAAAACAGGCGCATTTAGAGATCCATTTATTATTGTTATTATAAAGTTCCCATTTCTTCTCACATGTAACTGGTTATGGTTATGCCTCTCCTAGACTAGTACGGCACCTTTGCAGCATCTACGGCAGTAGTTCTCAAACTTTTGCAGGCCACGGACCGGCAATAATTTTTGCTGAAGCTTGCGGACCGCTTGGTTAAAATTAATGGCAAGCGCAAGCAAGCAAGAACGACGGTAATTGTTCACTTTAGCGTCCGAAATTATTAATGTCAATCGCGTCATTCAATTACCAGAACTTCACTCTATTATACACTCATACATATCTTGGTTAAACCGTAGTTTACGTTGTTTAATTATTTGGCCAAAAAGTGACGTTGTTAAATTATTTGCATGTGTATAAATGATATACAAGTAATTTCTGGATCGCCAGGTTCAATCCAGCTTCCATTTCAACTATAAATATGCCTTTATCCAGCTTCCATTTCAGGTATAAAATGCCTTTATCCAGGTTCTACTTCTCAAGCGTTTTTCATCAATCCAGCTTCATTTTCAGCAGAATGACTACACTAACCCTAAAACTAACCCTAACCGACCCTCACGACGCCTAACCTGAGCCCTAACCGACCCTCATGCGTAAAATCCCGCTTCTATTTCGTCACTAAATATTTGTCATCGAATGTAAGAAATTGGTTGTCGGATAAAAAAGTACCGTTTTTTCGTCAATCCAGCTTCCATCTTCTCGCGTTTTCGGTTTATATTGCTACTTCCGGTTGCGAATGTTCAGAAATTGGAATAGCGCGTTTTATGGCGCGTTACATTCATGATTTTAGGCGTTTATTAATTAAACAACGTAAAGTACGGGATATCGACAATGAAAATAATTAAACAACGTAAACTACGGTTTAACCCATATCTTACTGTAATTGTAATCAAACATTGGTAAACATGTATTTTAGCGTAATTAATTATTTTAACGTTTTTAACGACACAAAAAGCGCCGTAAATTATTCCTAATGACTTGCAAAGGTCTAACTCATCTAACAGCACACTTAAAATTTCGTAAGAATACGAATATTCACAGAAAATACGTTTTAAAAATGTCGCATTTCCCATGCGAAATCGACGTTCGAATCGCCATTGAACCACAACATCTAACCGGAAGTTGGGGTACGCGCCAAACCATCGACGTATATGCGACTATAAATAACGTGTACGTAGGCCTACGTCAAGACTTCGGTCCTAAGTTAAAAATGAGAAATGGAAGCTGGATGAAGGTATTTGTAGATGTGAAAAAGAAGCCGGATTGATGGGAAGAAATGCTTAAGGAATCGAAGCTGGATGAGGGTATTTCTATATCTGAAAGAGAAGCTGGGTTGACGAAAATAACGGGCAGAAATAGAAGCTGGGGTAATAAAAATAATCAAGCTGAAATTGGAGCTGGATTGATAAAAAATAGTTTTTATTGCAACAGAAGTTGGATTCATAAAACAACTGAAGCAATTTATTGAAAAAGGTGGACTTTTACTTACTTATTTATTACGGTAATTTTTGCTTGCCGCGCGCCACTTCCGGAAAGGGTTGCAATTGAACAACAACTTGGATCGGCGGCTTGTTTTGTTACGACAAAATATTAAAAAATTTCGGTGGAAATCCTTCTTTTTAAGATATTCGAAGTATAATAATACATCACTTTGGCAATAGCACATTGACAGAAATATTTTAAGACGCTTTTTGTGCCATTATAAGCGTGAAAATAATTAATTACGCTAAAATACATGTTTACCCAAACATTTATATAGCGCCACTTCAAGAGAACTCAGAGGCACTCCAGACATGACACCAAACCATATAATCAAAGAGAATGGTTTTTAAACGCTTGCGGAAAATGGGCAAAGAAAGACAAATAACAACTTAGGGGTAACATAGTGTGTGCGTCTGCACATTAATCAAACCTCTCGAAAATTCTTGGTTTGACAGCAGATTGTGGTATTTCTCCGGCATAGCTCTCCACTCATGATTATTTATCAGGTGAAATGATTGTACGTAGATCTATGTGAAAACCACATAAAAGATTTTCACGCCCAAAACCAACAATTTCTGTATCAACCCCTGATACATATACACACACACACACACACATAATTTATTAAATACTTTGTTGTTGGCAGGTCATGAGAGTGATAGGATCAAGAAAGATTATGAAGGCGATTCAAGACCGATGGAAAGACATAACAGAATGCTGTTTATGCAATGAAGCTTACAAGGATCCAAGGATTCTACCATGTTTTCACACATTCTGCATGAAATGCCTGGAAGACGCAGGAGGTAAAATTAGCGAAATCCCTTGCAACCAATTGCCATGTCCAGTGTGCAGAAAAGAGTTCACTATCCCAGAGGATGGATACACAGCCCTACAGAAAAATTTCTTCATTGAGAAAATTTTGGAGTTGGATAAGATTGGAAGTTCATCTGCAGGTCCAGGTCTTTGTGAGGCATGCATGGGGGATAAAAGCGAGTCAACGTCAGTTTCAGAAGTTCCTTTTGCGGACATGTATTGCGTTGACTGTGAGCAAAAGCTATGTGAAGAATGCAGCAAGCATCACATGAAAAACAAAGTAACCAGAAGCCATGAGGTCGTTGCAGCTGTAGCTTTCCAAAGTAAAGCGCACATCCTCAGACAAAGCAATTGCGAAAAACACGAAAGGGAGCATATGCTGTATTGTTCTGAATGCAAGGAGTTGCTGTGCATATCGTGCTTTGGTGAAAGTCATCAGAATCACAGAATGCAGGATGTCAGAAGCACAGTTGAGGGCTTTAAGAACGAGATCAGGGACAGAATTTCTTGTTTTGATGTTTGTGAGTCGAAAATTTTTGAAAGGAAAGATATTCTGAACTGTGAGGTGGAGGAGTATTGTGAAAACGCAAAAAGTTTGAAACTTGAAGTTCTTGCACAGAGAGATGCAACTATAAAGCTTGTGAATGATCATGCGGATGTCATTCTGCAGGACATATACGAGTTTAAAGAGCAAAGACGGTGTCAAATTCAAGCCCAAATCGCAAGTACTAGTCAGGTTTTGGTTTGGCTAGAATCTTTAAAAGTCTACTGTGCCAATGTCATGACAAAGGGATCAGCCAGTGACATTTGTTGTGCCGTCAACAGATTAAAAGCAGCCGAGGAAATCAAAGAGCAGATTGAATCAGAAATTGAGATAAAGACTTTTCGATGTAAGATGTCCTTCCAGATATCTGACTTGGAAGAATTTGTGAAGACGGAAGACTTCAACATCATTGGAACTGTTCAAGGTTTGCTGAATTTTTCGTGCTGCTTTAAGTGTACACAATACAGAGACTTTTTACCTTTAGAAGAGAACTTTGTGAAATCTTGTGATCCTGAAAATATTTGCTTACTGATTTGCTCGTTGCTATTAAGTCATGTGTCACTTTCTGGCAAAGCCACAGAGTTATTGTAATTGAAATTCATGAGACATCATTGATTGTTTCTCAGGCACTCCTGACCTTTAGAAAGTCTGTGCTCTCACAGCTCATTAATTGAGCTTCAGGCCATTACAAAACAGCAGAATAAAAATCCTGAGTAATTCTAGCCTCTATTTCTATGAGTGATGGTTTATATAGCGCCAAGTAATTACTTACTAAGCTTCATTTGAATTTTGTATGCATGCTTGTATGTATGTAAAATGTATACAATATATATCTACACATGACTTGTATGTATATGTATGCTTATTGATCCTAGCCCCGATTTGATTAGGTTCTTTGTTGAATTAAGGTGGCTGAATATTATTTCTCATGGATATAGTTTATATTCCTATGCCAATGGGATATTTAGGACACACCATCTTTAGTGCCATGATACATACCTATTAATATTTGTACACAAATCAGTGCATGAATAATACACTTTGCGAATATGCATGGATATGTATTCGCAAATAAACAACATAGTGCATGGATACATTGGTGCTGTTGTTTTATGATGGTCATGTCATTAATCGTAGAATGCCAAAGGGGAGAAAAGGCTGAATGTGAAGCAGAAGCTGCCTCTGACAGCACCTCACACCATGGAGACATGAAAACGGAAGACAATAATTGTGGAATGCCCATCTCAGATAACAATGGCATTCTTACAAGAATCAATCACTTGAAGCAAGAACTAGAGAACGAGCGACGTCGAATATGTGAATTGGAAATGGAAAAGAAAGCTCTTGAAGAACGAGTCAATGGATTCAAATTGGAGTTCGGCATAAAGCGACCCCGCAGATCGACTTCAGGATTAGCGATGGCGAAAACTGCTCAGCCATTATCTAAACGTAAGTACATGATCATCCATTGCAGAGAGTTAATTACGGTTTTGCAAATGTAATCTGAATGTCGTAATGAAATGTAAATTTAATGTACATGTAATGTAAATGCAATGTACATGTCAATTGTAAATGTTGTAAATTAGTTTTTTTCTTAAATGAAAATACATAAATCTTCAAACCTTTTCAGCACCTCATAGGTGCTACATCAAGATGACCAGCTAATTAGCCGGTGCTGTATCAAATCAAGTCTACAGTAGCCAGCCAGGTCGCTTTAATATGCTTTCCTGTGCCAGGTTAGAAACCAGGACATCAAGCCAAGGCAGTAGCACGGTGCTCATGATGGTTGCAGGAATAGAAATCAGGGTATGATAGGCTGAAAAGTTCAGGTCTTAGTGTTGTCACGACCTCTAGGCATAAGGTGGAGTGCAACAGGGAGCCCATTCCAGGTTCTAGGACCAGCCACTGAAAAAGAGTGCCACTACATTATATAGTAGTGAGTGAGTGAGTGACCAAGAGCTCAGATTGTTCAGTCGATCGGAGTTCAGATCGCCGCTGGACACCAGAAGTGGGACAGCAGAGTCATACATGCATGTATTGTCTCTAGTGCATGTTCTTTGGTGTAAAGTATGTGTGCAGATACTTTAGCACTGACCAGTATAGAGTTGTAGCCTACAAAGGCTCAGGCATCAAGTACATCTCTCTCTCTCTCTCTCTCTCTCTCTCTCTCTCTATATATATATATATATATATATATATATTTGATATATATTTGTTTAATTCACACAGCACTCACCGCAGCCTGGTACATAGTAGCCTAAAATAAGCAACATGAAAATTAATGCGTCTTCATTATTAGATCATTGTTTATTGGATTAATAGCTGATTTGTAGATGATTTGCGCTCTTGTAGAGGACTCTGGAAATAAAGTTTATATTGTCCTTGAGTGGGAATCAGAAGTTATGGCATCGGGGCTGAAGGTTGTAAACCGTATTTGTTGTGTGAGGAAATAGACAACGATAGGACATGGTGACTGTGCTTGGTATATATGTACAATTGTACATGCATGTCTGCTTGCATTGTGTATATATGAAAATACATGTTTTGTTGACTTGGTGATGATCTTAATTATTTAGAAGTGCCTCCACCTAACATCTCTATCGATTACAAACGATCTCCAAATCTGACGAAGACAATACAAGTCGGTGATGGATCATTTGACACATGGAGCATCTTTGGTTTGACCATCTTGGATGATGAACTGTTCCTGGGATGTTGCATGGCTGACATTGATCATTCTATTGTAGAAGTCTATGACATCGAAACATTCAGATTTAAACGTCGCTGGCCGGTTAAGAATTTGTCTCTAAGTAATACAGGTGTTGCTCATATCCGTTGCATGGCTTCCTGCACTAGGTATAAATGTCTGTATGCATGTGTTTCTACTGTGCGTGATTTTATGGGATGTGATGATCCAGTCATACAGAGAACAGATTTGAATGGTTCAAATGGAAAGGAGTGGAAAATTTATGGTGGCACTCGTGTTTCTGATTTATCAGTTACTGGAGAAGGGAATGTTCTTGTAATTACTGCCACCAGTTTATTAATCGAGTACTCAAGAGATGGAATACTGGTCCACGGAATGGAGCTCCCATCAAATTCAGGTATTGAACACCCGTTGCATGCGTTGAAACTGGGCAATGGTAAATTTGTGATCAGCCATGGTCTTGGAAACAATAGTTTGCACAGAGTGCTTGTTTTGTCCAAAAGTGGACATATTACAAAGTCATATGGAGAGATGCCAGTTCCCGGTGCATGCATCTCTAATGTCAAACCAGTGCCAGAAGTCTGTGAACAAAAGCATCTGAATGAACCCGTTCATTTGGCAGTTGATGGTTTCGGTAACATTCTTGTAGCTGATCTTGGTAATAATCGGATTGTGGTCTTGAACTCAAATTTAGAACTTGAGGGTTCCATTATTCCAACTGAGCTTTTGCAAAGGCCAAGGTTCTTGTGTGTTGATGCTGATAGAGGACGTCTATTTGTATGTGAAGATCTGAAAAAGGTTTCTGTTTTGGATTTCAGTTTTTGAGTTCTGTTTACGAAATCAGTGATTCCGTTATCATTTTTTTACTCGTTAAATCGATTTCAATCAATATAGAATAATTCAATTCAATTTCAATGATTGTGTAAGCATGTGAAAATTTTGATGTCAGTGTATCATATTTTGAATACAGTTCATTACGTTATCAAATCATTATTTCACAAATTTTTTAAACTGCCTGAAGTTTGTTTACGTATGTCATTTTAATTTTATTTCTCTTTCTGGGCAGGGCAATATCTTCGTTTCACTTGTCTTCAGGGACATGGGACTTTTTAGTTTAACTTGTCTTCATGGGACTTATCACTAAAAATTTAGATGCAGTTTGGATTAATTCTTTAGAGTATGAACAGTATGTACGAAATGCCCCTAGCTAAATGTTATTGCACATATTCTAAGACATCCATGGGCATTTGACTCTTTGGGTTAACGGTGGATTTTTTAGCATTACTTATAGCTCCTTCACAGTAGACTGAGAGTTCATTGTACTGTAGGAACTTTGGGAACAGTACTGTACAATTCTTTCAGTCAAAACTAAAAATACTGCTATTTGATAATCTTAATTCTTCTTCAGATCTTCAGATTACCTTATTGCTTATATTAATTATAAACAGTAGCTGCCTGACTTGTTTGACTCTTGACCAGTTGTCTTCGAATTTGCAAGTGTTAAGTTGAGGTGCACAGCTAAACGTTTGCCTCTATACCATGATGTGCCTTGGACTGCTTCTGCTACTGTAGTTAGGGTATAGCCGCCTACTGTATAGTATACACTATACAGTGGTGGCAATGTGTCAAAAAGTTCTTATGTGACTACGGTTGTCAAATAACTCAGTTGTCACCGAAATTGCCTATGAGAAGTTGTTATGCCTGTTTAGCAGTTAAATGTAATTTATTGTTTTGATGCTTGAAATCCAACTGAAGAAATCCAACTTCTATCATGTTTATAATTCCTTACTAGCCTATAGATTTGCAATTTTCCATCCTCCTCTGCCAGCTTGCATTTCTGCTGCAATGGTATCACTTGAGGTCTCTTTTGCTCATACATTTTGTTTGACTTATGGTGATGTTGAACAAGTGAGGGCTGTGATAATTTCAGGACATCTACCCCTCATGGCAGTATGTGCTGAAGTGATTGGAATTACTTAAGTGTTTTATATACCTTATAAAGTTATGTTTATTGCCCAGATGTAGGGGTTGTTTGCTTCTCTGTTTTTGTATTTCCTGTATAGGTTTGCTGTTGGAATTAGATGCTTTGTATGTTTTTGTTTCTAGGTCTTTGTATCTTTGGAGAAACTGGTATTGTCAACCCAGTCAACAGTATAGGTTCACCACAATTGACGGTATTGGGTTCAAGGTCCACTCCATCTTTAACTTCATTTTTGTCTTCAGTGGCTGGTGGAGTGGTACATGGTGCTGCTGGAGGCTCAACTGTGAACTCAGGGTTTAGCTTTAGGCACAACCAAACTTTGTCTCCTCATAGGGCTGTGAGTCCTGGCACACCTCCAAGCCCCTACACCCCACACTCGATAAACGAGATGTCACCAAGAAACAGCCCAGCCTCACCTGCCTGCATGGCTATTTCACCAATGACTCCAAAAAGCCATGCATCACTCTCACCTCACAGTTCTGACTATTCACCTCTTAGTCCTGACTATTCACCTCATAGTCCTGGCTATGTACCATGTAGTCCAGGTTCACCCATTCACTCGCAAGCAAGCAAATCATATTCACCAACGAGCCTCAGTTCCACACCAGCCAGTCCCTCGGATTCACTAATGAGCACCAGTTATTCACGGACGAGCCCCTGTTACTCACCAGCCAGTCCATCTTATTCACCAACCAGCCCCAGATACATTCCAACATCTCCAAAGTGCAGTCCTACTAGTCCATCTTATTCACCAACCAGCCCCAGATACATTCCAACATCTCCAAAGTACAGTCCTACTAGTCCAGTTTATTCACCAAGCAGCCCAAGATACATTCCAACATCTCCAATGTACAGTCCTACTAATCCATCTTATTCACCAAGCAGCCCAAGATACATTCCAACATCTCCAATGTACAGTTCTACTAGTCCATCTTATTCACCAACCAGCCCCAGATACATTCCAACATCTCCAAAGTACTGTCCTACGAGCCCATACTCTTCACCAGAGGATTTTGAAGAGATATAAGACGATGATAATTAATTGAAGTCTGACAATTAAACGTCCAAGAGATTTTTTGATTGAAGTCTGTCTTTGTTTATCTTGCATTTTATGATCAATGTACTGTTCGTTTATTACATTTGCCAAGTTTATTGCTTGACTAACAAGCGTTTTAAATGTTGATAATTAACTGCACTGAGGATAGTGAAATGAACACTTTTTTCCATAGAAAATCAATATGGCTGAGCCGAGAGTTTTTTGAGTTGGTTTTTATGCATAATACATTGATGTGGAGAGGGGGTTTATGGCTCAGTTTTGTGCATGTATGCTGGCAGAGAAAAAATATTAATTTTGTGTGGTAGCAAAATTTGTAGAAAGGCGAGAGTAAAAGTTTCAACCTAAAAATGCAAAAGTTGGTAGTTGTCAGGGAAAATCAAGAATGCGATCAGCAAAATGTGAAGAGTAGGCCCACTTTGTGTTCCCAAAATCTGAGGTCGTCTAACTACTCATTCCTGTCTTGATTAAAACGGAACGACCGCAGAATGACACGAGTAATTTTCGATGTTTGATTTAGAATTCAGCTTTCCTGTGATAATTCAATCATTTCAGTTGTTTCATTGCTTGTATGCAATGTATTTTATAATTGTAATTTGACAGTTTTCGTTCTTTCTATTTTGTTATAAAGGAATAATGGAAGTAAACACAGTTTTATAGTTATCAGTTTTATAATTATCAGTTTTATAGTTATGCAGTTTGCTGTGGCAGAGTTCTGTTTTTATACTTTCAGGATGTGTATTTTCAAGTGATATATTTGAAAAATATACATTTCAGGTTTTATATTTTCTTTAATTTCAGTCAAAAAGAATTCTTTATTGTCAGATTCTATGCTGGAGTTATTAGTGTTATGAAGACTTTTAATCATTTTGTCAATATGCAAGCTGTTGACCTGTTAAATTAGGATACATACAATTTTTCAATGTGCGATTTTAAATAAAAATGTGTTAAACCGTTTTTTGGTACCTGCTGTATTTTTGATGTCGTTAAAACAGTAAGTTACTGTAGTTAGCGGTCTGTTTTTTAAGTAAAGTGTGCAAGTAAGTAGGGTATGTATATTTTTTTAACTCCATGTGCAAATGCACAATTTGACAAAAGCCATTGTTATAATACATCACCGTAATTGGCAATAAAATATGCAAATTAACTCAAAGTAGTGATCTTCATAGGAGACTTAGTAGTTTTAACCTGAAGTTAAGGTAGGAAAATAGACTGGCCCAATACCAGATCTCTAGCTGTATAATGCTTGGCTTGCATTAATATAATTATGTGCATTGAGGAGACTATTTTATGTTACTTGATGATTTGTAGGCCTAGTGTCTTTAGCGTCGTAGGTTAGCCTACTCCACATTGTTAAGTAAACAGTTAACAGTCTGCAAATATCCGTGATAATTGTCGTGAATTCAACATTCATTTAAGGAAGAAATTTATCAGCGGTTGAGATTCTGTTTAGAAAAGAATTTTTGTCATTGATAAAACTCCGGTCAAGAATTTTGCAATCAAGCCAACTTATTATACTTAGGCCGGATTTTTACTCATCAGACTCACTTCCATTAAAACAAAAACACGATATGGCTCCTCTATCCATCATTCATTCAAAACATACGACACTCATTTTCAAGAACTCTTCCGGGTCTTCCCGTGTTATGTCTCATCTGATCAGTGATCACCATTCATTCATTCATTCATTTCAAGAATTTATATAGCGCCTCTTCAAGAAATCCACTCAGAAGCGCTCCCAGTCCAACCACGGTGAAACAAAAAAGTTTTAAGGAGCTTGTAGAACACTGACGAGTCGACCCTAGGCAGCAAGCGCATCTGCAACTCCCGGCCCAGACGAAACCCGCTTTAGTAGCTGTTCTGATCCTAGGGTACTCGACCCGGATCACCATGGACTACTCTCGCGGACACTCCTTTGACTCATCGCTGCGCTCGTGAATAAGCTGGTGCCCGCGCTTGGCTTTCGGGTAGCTGTTTAATATTTGGAGAATACGATTAGGCTAAGATCTGTATCTTCAGTGAGGGTTTTAGCCATCAATGATTCTGCACAAAGATCCGATCTAAGTTTTTCTAGGTTTTGATTTTCACTTCACGAGGACTTAACGGACTTAAAAGTTACTAAACTATTGCCGAATCATATACTAGGGTCAGTTTCGTCGAGATGCAAAGCATTTAGGGTCTACTTACTTACATAAATTATAGTGTGGCGCTGACATCTGAGATTCCATAGTTTTCTGCGGAAATTGAACTCGCAATTGCTTCCGGTTCGGGAAGAAGGCTGAATTTTACTCGTGTTTTCGTTTGTGAAAAAATCAAAGTATGGCTTCAAAAGAGAGCAAGACCGAGAGCAAAAAATCCAAAAGAAAAAGAGACGAAAAAGAGGACAAGCGATGCACAAGTGGGCCACCAGAATCAGACAAAGCTGAAGCAGTTAGTCTAATGATAATAATATCACATACGACTAGAACCTGTCTAATATAAAGGTCTTGAAACTTGAAATCTGAACGGCACATAAAAATAATACGAAGTGACTAGCGGACCTCCAAGCGGCCGTCGAATCTCAAATACTAGCGGACCGCCAGTCACGTGTAACCTGTCACATGACGAGTCTTGATTCTTGAATATTGTTACAATGGCGGCAGTTACCGATAGTTGGTTTTATGTCGGACAAAAGTTTTCTTGTTTTAATGACTTACAAAATTACTAGAAACAGAGTAAGCAACCAATTTTTTCGTGAGTGTTGGTTAGGTTCAGGTTAGGCGTCGTGAGGGTCGGTTAGGGTTAGTTTTAGGGTTTGTTTAGCCATTAGAAACTCTTGTGGATTGGTGTAAATAGAAAGCCTGGCGGCTTGCTAGTATTCAGTATTGGACGGCCGCCAGTCATGTGACAGGTTACACGTGACTTGGCGGTCCGCTAGTATTTGAGATTCGACGGCCGCTTGGAGGTCCGCTAGTCACAGCCAAAATAATAATTGGTTCAGAAATAATTGCTGCCTAAATAGAAGCCGAATACTTTAAACGAATTCAAAATTTTGATCATCGCTTTGGCGTGAGACTCCGATTCAGTGTGCACGCTGTAGTCGGTAGCGCTTCTGAGAAAAAAAGTTATTTTCATCAATCCTACTTCTATTTAGCAAGAATTATTTTACTCAATCCGACTTGCATTCGACTAATGCTGAAACCCACACAATTTTTAATAATTTACGACCCTTAACTCATTCCCGCCGGAATTGTTTCGATGCCTATTGGGTTTATCGGGTCACCCGTGACCCGATCCGGTGGGAAAGAGTTAATTAAATACACATTTACGGGTAGTCATCTACCTAGTTTGCCTTTTGATTAATTCAGTATTCAACTGGTAAGGGGGATGCAGAATTAGGCATACCTGGGAACGGCGGTCCCAAATTATAAAATTAAAGAAAGCGATAGAGAACGCCTTAAACATAATGTGTGGTGAAATGGAAAGCGGATTGATGAAAACCATTTGATTGATGGACGCTTGATAAAAGAAAGCTGGATAAACGGCATTCCAGCTTAAATGGAAGCTGGATGCATGCTGAAATACATCACTGAAATCAACAATTAATCCACTTTTCATTTCTCAAGTTTAATTTTCGTCAATCCAGTTTATATTTCACCTATAAAGACCCTTTATCCAGCATCCATTTCGCAAGCGTTTTAATTATTCCATCTTCCATTTAACTTATTATGTCCACCATCAAGGTTCTATTTCTCAACCGTTCAATTCATCGAATCCAGCTTTTATTTCAGATATAAAAATATCTTCATCCAGCTTATATTTCACTTGCATTTCTTCATCAATCCAGATTCATTTCACCTGCAAACGGTCTTCATCCGGCTTCCATTTCTCAAGTGTTTTCTCATTATTCCGGCTTCTATTTCGGCTGACCAGCTGGCCGTTTTATAAGTTGTGGAGTGCAAAAGAAACCGTTTCTATGCACCCATCCAATACACAGCACTATTACGACACGTCATGTTGATTTACTTAATGTTATAATTTGGGACCGCCGTTCCCAGGTATGCCCAGAATTACCTCCTGCTCACCTCCCAAAAGGACCACTTAGTCTTTCGTTCGGCAGATGGTGTTGGTAGAATAAACATGAGGATGTGATGGTCGCCTTGCATGGCTGCCAAGCAGTTAAATTCGACTGCTGTAATAGTGATCATCCTTTCATACTATGAATTGTAATCATGCTGTAGTTTGTCTGTTTGAACTTAAACGAAGATTACTATTAACACGTTGGCTGCAAGGGACGTGTTAACACGTCCCAAATTGAGTCATTTAACACAGCAAATCAGCGACCAACGTGTTAATTAACTATGTATTTGAAATTAAACGAAGATTACTATATTAATTAACTACATATCTTCTAGTATATACGACTTATTAATTGCGACAACATATATATCTCGCTTAAGTTCTGTACATTTTATATACTTAATGCTTATTTTGATATTCCTAAGTATCCTTATGTGTCAACTATGCTGCATTACATTGCAGTTTTCTTGAACAGTATTGTTCTTAATAGGTGGACGTCATTAAAGGTGATCACATAAATGATTGAAATTGATTTTCAGGCTGCAGTTCATTCGGCCAACAGTTGGGAAAAGGTCGATTTAGGAGATGATGAACGCAAGAGCAAATTCCTTCGATTGATGGGAGCTACAAAAGTAAGTGACATCGTCTTTTCAATATTAGCCATTATATCTAATCCAGTGACTTCCTTTTTTTCATAGTGACCAAAACAGTGCTCGTTAATTGTTGCTTTGAATAAACTCACTGTCAGAAATCCTGTTCTCGGACAATTGGAGGCAGCTGGACAAACAGAGCGTCAAAGAATTATTCTCATCAATCCGACTTCTATTGAAGTGAGAATTATCTTCATTAATCCAGCTTCTATTTGTGCAACAATTGCTTCAATAAATCCAACTTATATTTAACCAACTTCTATTTAGGCAACAATATTTTCATTCGTCCAACTTCTAGTTAAGCAAAAAATTTGTCCATGGATCTGTTCCGAAGCTGAACGACCAGAGGCACTAGAAGCTTTCCATGACTGCAGACCAGCAAATGAAAATGTGCAACAGTGTATCGCTAACTAGTATTACTTCGGATGCCGGTTGACTTAAAGCCAGGGTATAATAGGTTTTGGTGATTTTCGAGACATGTAGAAGAAACTGGTTAGCATCTGCGAAATATTTGTTAGTCCATTATCAACATCATAAAATTCTTTCCTACAGTTCTTGTAACTTCTTCAATTGCTAGACCATAATTATATGTGAATATGTATATACCTTGAAGACTTATCGGCATGTGGCTCACTTGTGCATGATCAATTAGTTACATAATGGATTGTATTCTAAAGTCATTCTGTGTATTTAAAAATTACATATATGTTTCTGTTACCGTTCTGTGCAGAAAGAACATCACGGTCGATTTGTGATAGGAGACAATCGCACGGAACACGGCCGCTCGAGTAAGAACCGCCTGAAAATGTTCTCACATGTAGAAAGTTTCATTTTTCGTATATTATGCGAAGATAAGCGTTCAGTTGGTGGTGTTATTGTTGCTTTTCTGTCTTGGATCGTAGAGTTTGGTGGATTTTTAAATTATTTTTTATTGTGGATATTTGTGTGCATGCATGATTGAATGTTTCATTATTCCTGAGATACACAATGAGTTTACTTACTGCACGCTCTCAGGTTTGCTGATTGGTTGGAGCATGGGTATCGATAAACCGGTCTGTCGATTATGTTTTTCTTATTCACGGAGCACTTTGAGAAGAAAAGTTGCGATGCTTGTGACTGATAATGAAGATTAAAATTAAGATTTTAGTGCACCGGTAATTTGAATGTACGCTAAAGATGCATCATTTAAAAAGTCACAAGATTAGATTAGGTGCTACATAAACGGTTACGATTGAACCCCCACCACTGTTTGCACTCTGCCAGTGCCAGATCCAAGCCTGGATAAATGAGGAGGGCGACTCTAGTGATCTTTGATATGACACAGTGTCGTTAAAAAGCACACACAATGACATTTATGGCCTACGTTTGTATTTTGCAGAGGAGGAAGTGGAGAAGTTGACGGACGATTTGGAGGAGCAGTACGAGCAAGGCATGGGTCTCCGTCTGTCTGGTGCTGCCAGACAACACAAAGGTCTTGGTTTCCAGGAGACGAACGAGGAAGACGGGTGCAGCAAAGCAGACGAGCAGGACCCGGTCCCCGAAGAACCAATCGTGACCGAGAAATCCGAGGAAGAGGAACAACCTAAGAAGAAGAAGAAGAAATCGAAGAAGGATAATAAGGATAGTTGCGCGAAGGACGATGAAACAAATAGCAGAGAAACTGAGGAGAAACAAAAGCCGGCAAAGCCGTTGCTTGGGTTTGTTAAAGCGAGCAGCGGTTGAACTGATGAGCGATTTGCTCGAATGTTTTCGTTAAATTGACTCTGACGGTATTTCTGAGCCAGTCGTCAGCTACTCATTGTCAGAAAATCAGTCCTCTCGACATTTTATTCTCAAGACGATAATGCGTTTAATTCTCAGGATTGGGTTTTTAATGCTGGTTACTGGTAGCAGTTGAGCTCATGTACAATAATGTTCTAATGTTCTGTAAGGGACTGGCCATATATTATGTATCCAGGGAGGGAGGGTCACCGGATTTAGGCGATCTGCGTACGACGTGGGAGGCTATTATTCATATGCTCATCTGAAGATACGCTTGATTGCATCATAATAAAGTTTTGTTCAGATCTAAACAGTAAGCCATAACAGTTAACAACTTTTAGCTAGCAAACATGATGTTTCACATAAATAGTAGCCTACAGTAAAAATAAAAGTTTTGTATCTAGATTATTTTTGCTAATTGGCTTTTGTAATGGGGGTACAGAAGTTTATCTGTATGTGTGCAAAGGGGGTTAGACAAATGTGTGAATTGCAACAGGGAGTAAAAAATGCGTTTCTGCATACGTAATAATTATAATGGATGGGTCCTTGAGTTTTGATTATTAGCTCTATGACAATGTCCTTTGTTGATTCTCTACTGTACTCTTCACATCTTCTCTGAATCAACTATGTCGAGTCAGGGCTGTTTTTAAGGAATTTTTAGAAACTGCACAACCCATTCTTTCTTTACCTATCTGCCATGGTAAATTATTCTAAAACGTAGGAAAATTACCTTGTAAACTAGTTTTAACGGCACAGAAGTGCTTCTACAATTGCTTCTACAACTGCACAAATCCATTTAGAGCTGCACGTTTTGTGTACAACTGCACGTTAAAAAAAACCTGCGTCGAGTTATTCTCAAAACCTGAATGAATGGAATTCTCTGCTTTAGCCTTCTCGAGTCCAGATAATTGATGAAAGTTTTGACTCTAATGATGTTAAATGGAAGTGGGTTTTCAGTAGTTTATACAGCGTTCTCACCGTTGAAGAGTAACTCGGTTTGTTGATTTTGATGTTAAGCCTCAAGAGTGAGCAGAATTTTCACATCAAAGAAGTAGCCGCTGAATTGGGTGAGATATTGCTAAATATTGCATGTTCGTGATTGTTTATTTCTATAGTGTCGCTTCAAGAGAAACGTTTGAGAGGCGCTGAGGTTGTAGTAACAAGCATGCTTATTTGAGTTGTTTACAAACCAGGTGCCATTCTTTCATTATTGTTAAATTATCTATCCTTCCTTTTGATGACGAATTCTCGAACTTTGAATTGAATTTTGGGATTTTCTGGATGCATACACCAATGGACGTTGTTTCTAGTCTTCACATTAATACTTTAATGATGGCAGCCTACTCAAAATGATTGCGAAACCAATGCAGGTTATCATCCAAGTGTTTAGAAACCCCATTGCTCCCAAGTTCTTGGATAGAAGAAATTTGCAAATACTTTTAAGCTCCTATTTCTATGTGACATTTTTAACAATAGATTAAATCATCCTTCAAACCCCTATTGATTCGGTTGCTTGTCGGCTTGATCGAGGTCAACTTGTCAAGTTAGCACCCTCTGAAATAAAATTCTGGGTACGGCCTTGACTTTAAGAGACATAGGCCTAGGGGACATTTCAGAAGTGGGGGGGGGGCAAAAAGACTTCCTGAAAAATTTGACAACTTTTTTAGTCATCCGGCCAAAAATCGTCTTTAAAAACATCATTTTCGGGGTCTGCTTGCCCGAAAAACTAACTTGCCCGAAATTCGGGGGAATTTGCCCCCCCCTTTGGACCCCCGTCTCCTACGCCTATGGTAAGAGGCGT
Source organism: Lumbricus rubellus (assembly GCA_945859605.1). Taxonomy (NCBI): domain Eukaryota; kingdom Metazoa; phylum Annelida; class Clitellata; order Crassiclitellata; family Lumbricidae; genus Lumbricus; species Lumbricus rubellus. The sequence goes on along the minus strand of OX243814.1, from coordinate 4,534,053 downwards.
TTTATAAATCAAGAAATAGCATAGTATTCTAAATTATTTATCAATGCATGGGATTTAGCGTTGATGGCATTCAATTGGATTGACGAAAAGAATTGTTGCTAAATAGACATAGGATTTTTCAAAATAATTTTTACTTTAATAGAAGTGGTATTGATGAAAAGAATCTTGTTTAAAATGGGGCTGGGTCAATTAAAAAAAATTGTTATTTAAACATAAAATGTATTGATAAAAAATAATTGGTATTCAACTAGAAGCCGGATTGATGAAAGGAATTCTGGAAGCTGAATTGATGTAAAGGAATCGTGCAAAAGTGGAAGTCATCAGACTGACAAAAAATTAGAATGCTACATTTGAACAACTGATAATAATGCCAAGATTACTTCACACACAAAAACTGAAGGGTATATATTTTAAACAGATAAAAATAATTTACACCAACAGTAAAGCTGCGTGTAAAAAAGTTAGCATAGAACAAAGAACTGTAACCGAGCACATTAAAGATTTAACTGAAACATAATAGATCAGCACAAAAATAACTACCGGTACTTGCAAAATTCTACACTGGGCTGATACATTCAAGAATAAATACTTATTTCATGTTTAACATGCAGTGCTACAATGTCAGCTGTATGGTTCCAATTGTAATTATTTCTTTTATCATAAACAATGATCATTTTGTTTGTTTCTTTGTGAAAGTCTGCATATGTGACATCTATGCGTGATTCATCGACATTTTTGCGTGACTCTCCGAACATATCTTCGTCCGAATTCTCTTCAGGGGTTTCAATATCAAATTGTAAGCGCAATTGTGTCATGAGAGTTTCAAACTGAACTTCTTGCAGGAAATTCAATTCAGCATCCAGAAACATTAGACAGTATTTGCTATGTTGAAATATCACTCTGTTGTCCGAGTCCTGAAATAGTTTCATGCGACGGCCAATGTCATAGTAAGAAATCTTGTGGAACCACTGGAAATCACGGCTTTCTCCTCCATCTTGGTCAATCTCTCTGAAGGTAAGTTCTCCATTCTTAAGTATCTGGGCGTAAACAAAATTTCCATTAGATTTCATCACGACGTTTGATAGAACACCATTCTGTGATAATTTCACATGTTTAACAGCCAATCCATCAGGCTTCAGTACACTCAGAATAGTTACTGTCTCGTCATTCTTGTAATAAAAGTACGTCACTACCAGAAGTTTCCCATCATCGAAAACAGATATCTTATCAACATGAATTTTATCGCTTAGTCCCGATAAGTCTACAATGTCACTAGATGGGGAAACATCAGTGAAGTGCAGAATGTCACAGCTGCCGTTTGCATCTGGTTTAAGACGCCAGATAGCAGGGCCACAATGAGGCCAAATATATAATGAGTTTGACAGTTCACACGCAACCATTCCACGTGCACTTTGTATTTCATGAACAGTAATGACCACTGTTCCGACCCCGATCATGTCTTCGATTGTAGAAACAGTCAATTCGTAACCATCCTCAGGCCCTAACCAATAACGTCCAGGTAGTTTGTGAAGGCCGTAGATTTTGTTTCCTAGCTTTGCACACCCATCTTGGGATACAAAACATGACCTTTTAAAAAAGCTTGCTGTCACCGAGATCGTCGTAGCATCTGTAATGAAGGCAACATCTTTATAGGATTAGCAGAGATAATATTTTGGACAGTAATAATATCAAACTCAAAGACAATATATTATTTTTTACTCTGTACTAATAAATAACTTTTCTAAGCTCTGTTCAAAAAATAGAAACAATGAATTAGTACTTGACTTATAATGAATATGAATAAGCACTTGACTTCATACAACGAATAAGTACTTGACTTCATTTATCTAGTTATCTTAAAGGGATTCTGAAAATCAAATTGCTTAATTTATTGTGAAATTACTGGCATCCATATTCCTAATTTTCAACAGCTTCTCCATAGAAATAATTGCATGGCCATTGTAGAGAGAATTCAAAAGGCTCCATTTAAAACATGATTTTAAAATTAAATGTATAGATAGATTTAGTTTTAGATCTACAATGCCGCTGTTGCAAAACCTTCATATTAAACACATGAAAGTAAGGTCCAAAGTCAACTTGGCTTGGTTTCACGACAACTGGTCCAACGACAACTTCCCCAAGGATAACTGGTCCGCGAAATATCGGTCCATCGACAAATGGTTAACGTCTTTAGAATTGTTCACTGGGAATTTTTTTGGTCGATTTCTTTGCAGCTGAAATGGAAGCTGGATTGATGAAAAAACCTTTGAGAAATGGAAGCTGGATGAAGGTTCTCTTACAGGTGAAATAGAAGCTGGACTTGTGAACAGAACGCTTGGGAAATAGAGGCTGGATGAAGGGTTTTTAATCTGAAATAGAGGCTGGAGTATGGAAAAGAACTTTTGAGAAATGGAAGATGAATTAATGGTCTCAAGCTTAAATGGAAGCTGGATGCATGTTGAAACACATGACTGAAAACCATCAATTCAGCTTCTATTTAAGCTAGGAAACCATTGGACGCTTTTTCATAAATCCAGCTCCTATTATTTTCATAACTAAAGAACCTTCATTCAGCTTCCATTTCGCAAGCGCTTTCTCATTAATCCGACTTCTATTTCGGTGGACCAGTTGTCGGTTAACCAATTGTCCATGAACCGGCTGTTGTAAATTTACAAACATCAACCCACTCCGGATAGCAATTTTTAATACCCACGGTCCCACACACTAACGACATCGGTTGTATTGCAGTATAATTCAACATACCTTTATTATTGAGGGTGCGTGACAACACTATCTTGAACCAGTCCGTTGATAGGCGGTAGTTCCATTGTGACCACACTGTTCTCATTGATTTAATCACACGAGATGCGTAACCAATCCAAGCTGGTTTTGCCAGCTTTCCGTCCATCACTTTCTTCACCACAGCCTTCATCAGGATGTAGTCCAGTACTTCAATCGGTAAAGCCTGCAGCTGTGAAAACAAGCTTTTGTTAGTCAGACAGTATAAAATTAATGAACATGAACGTTTCTGCAGGGTACTAGTAGACTATTTAAATGTTTCACTGGTCCGGACCAATCACTTGAGAGCCATGGTTTTATGTTTGTTGGAAAGTTTTTTGAAGATCATAGAATAGCATGGTATTTTTAAAACCGATAAAGAAAGCACTGGTCATTCTCAAGATCTGATATAGTAGTCTACAACATCTTAGAGATACAATATGGTTGTAATAACACAGAAAAACAACACAGTGTTACTTATCTATTATATGACTAACTACTCGACCATTGATTTAATAATCAATACAAAATGTACTGTGATGATTAATGGTAACTAATGGTAAGAAATCACAGAAACGTTAAGTCTACATGGCAATAAGAAGCAGCAACTATTAAACTCAAAGACTTGCTTTTGCTCTGGGGGGGCTGTAGTATTTCTCAGTTCGAATGCAATCATGACAGCTAAAATAGCAAGTAATAATGTGAAAAAATCTAATAAACAAATTATTATGAAATCTTACTGTCGTAGATGAAACAATGGTTGCTTTTATTTCATCTACAACAAACAAAACAATGCTAAAGAGAGATAGAAAACATGCGAAACATCAATCCAATGTTCAAGCAAAGAAAATTAGTCCATCTGTCCAAAGTTAAATTTTTATGCAAAAAATATTTTTCGTCAAACCAACTTCAATTCATGCAGAGAATTATTTTCAATACTCCAACTTCCATTGCACAAAGACTCATTTTCAGCAATCCAACATTTATTTAAACCAAGAATTTGTTTTATTAATCCAAATTCTATTCAAGCACAAAATATTCTTGAAATTGTAGCTGGATCGAAAAAATAATTCTTATTTTAAAAAGTTGGATTGATGAAAAAATAATTGTTGTTTTAAACTTTCTTGAACAGAAGCTGTATTGATTAAACAGATTCCTGTCAAAATGGATGCTGGATTGATTAAAAGTATTCATCATTTTAATGTCCCCAATGCTGTGCTTGACGTCGGTAAGTAAGTAGTCTACCAATATCTATGACAAAAAAAAATTCATTCTTGTGATTTCTTTTCATCAGTTGAAATTCTGCATTGGTAAGAATTATTGTTAGCAATCCAACCTCTACTTAGCCAAGAATTTTTTATTTATCGAACTTTATGCAAGAATTTCCCCGTCAAACCCACTTCTATAAGAAAAATTATAGACAAAGCCATAATCTTTTATTTTAGTGGAATAAATAATATTATTCATCAATGCATGTGATTTAGCATTGACTGCATACAAGTCGGATTGACAAAAAGAATTCTTGTCAAATAGAAGTCGGATTTATGAAAACATTTTTAATTAAATAGAAGTGGGATTTATGAGAGCATTAAAGTTGAAATTAGAGCTTGATTAATGAGAAATAATTGTTAATTAAACAGAAGCTGGATTGATTAAAAACAGTTATTGTTGAAATATAAGCTGGATTTATTAAATGATTTCTTGCCTAAGTGGATGCCCGATTGATGTGAATGATTCATGCTAAAGTAGAAGCCGGATTGAGAAAAAAATAATTATGTCACGCCAGTCCAAAATATAGTATAATTTATTTCGCTAAAGCGACAAAAGCAAATTCATCCATCAAGTATCTATTGAAGAAAAGGCAATCCTGGGAACGGCGGTCATAAATTATAAAATTACAGAAATCGATAGGCTATCTCCTGAGAAGGCTTTAAACGTGATGTGTGGTGAAATAGAAGCTGGATAAACGGCAATCCAGCTTCTATTTCACCGTAATACATATTTCTCTACCGTTGAACTCATGAATCCAGCTTCTATTTCTGATCTAAAAATACCTTCATACAGCTTTTTTCGTCAATCCAGCTCCAGTTAGGCAATAACATTTTCATCAATCCAGCTTCTATTTCAGCAGAATGACTGCACTAACCCTAAAACTAACCCTAACCGACCCTCACGACGCCTAACCTGAGCCCTAACCGACCCTCACGCGCTAAATCCCGCTTCTATTTCGTCAGCAAATATTTTTCATAGAATTTTTAAATTTTAAACGGCGAGACGCGTAAAACACGGAGCTGAAAACACGGACTATACACAATATGAAAAACAGTGTTTCGGAATTTATGACCGCCGTTCCCAGGATTGCCGAAGAAAATACTTAGCTTCATCAATCCAGCTTTTATTTGCCAGAAAAGTATTTCCATCAATCCAGATTTCCTATTCTTTTCTATAGATTTTAAGAAAAGAATCAGTATCATCAATCCAACTTCCATTTAGGCAAACCATATCCAGGTTTCATTTTAATTTGACAACATGAAATAATTCAGCAACGTAAAGTACTGTGTTATCAAATAAATTTACCAACTTATACAACGGTTAACAATTATTTTCCGGTAAATCTACCTGCGGTTTCCTCTTGATTTATCTCGTGTCTTCCACACTCTTCTTCATGGCTCATTTCGTGACCAATCGCAATGCCTTTTAGTGTCTTCGCCATTGTACACTATTAATTCTGCCTTTGTCCACTTACTGCTGCGTAAACCTATTTGACACGTTTACCTTTCAATCGTGGAACTTATACTGTCGGACTCCTTAAATTACACAACTTCGTGCAACTAGTGTTTGGGCGGTAATTGGGGTCATTAGAAAGTCGCATGTTGCTTACAAAGGACCTTTCTATGCCGTAGATATATCTATGGTTTGCATGAAAAATATATAACTTATAGCCTAGAGCTACGTAGGCCTACGCAACTGCTGAACTTATTTATCTATTTTTGTTTATCAGTAACCATGCATAATATTATATCAGAACAATAATACAAAACAATTCACAGGAGTCAGTGCCAGTCAGAAGAATATAATTTAACAAGGAGCTAGTAGGGTGACGCTAATGATCTTTGGGCACTCCTCCGAAGTCCGGTCCCAAATTAGTTCGCATGGCTTATCAAAATTAGATATGCTTCACCAATGCTTACTTACCCACCCTTATATAGAATGACGTCATTATTGAGGCCATTTTGTTTACCAGTAGTCCAGTACATTTCTTGACAGATTTCGAAAGTTTCAATATGCATCCAGCTTCTACTTCAGATCTAAAAATACCTTCGTCCAGCTTCTATTTCTCGCTCGTTATTTTCGTCAATCCAGCTTCTAATTCAGATATAAAATACCCTCATCCAGCTTTCATTACTTAAGCGTTTCTTCATCACTCCGGCTTCTATTTCAGCTCTAGAAATACCTTGATCCAGCTGTTATTTCTCATGCGTTATCTTCGTCAATCCAACTTCTATTTCACTGTAAAAGAACCATCATCCAGATTTTATTTCTCTTGAGTTTTTTCATCAATCCAACCTCCATTTCACCACAGTAGGCCTAGATATCAATGAAAATAGTTTTGTAAACAGAAAATGTATTGCTAAAAAATAATTGATGGGTCAACTAGAAGCCAGATTGATGAAAAGAATTCTGGAAGCTGGATTGGTGTAAAGGAATCGTGCGAAAGTGGAAGTCAAACTGACAAAAAATTAGAATGCTAAATTTGGATAATGCCAAGATTACTTCACACACAAAACTGAAAGGGATATATTTTAAACGGTGACCGGACAAAATGGTACGGACAAAATGGTATGGATGAAATGAAAGCTGGATTAGGGAATTTTTATATATGAAATAGAAGCTGGATTAATGAAAAGACGCATGTAAAATGGAAGCTGGATGAAGGCTCTGCATGGATATTTTTATATATGAAATGGAAGCTGGATTGATGAAAATAATGCTTTAGATATAGAAGCTGTATCAGGGTATTTTCATAGCTAAAATAGAAGCTGGATTGATGAAAGATGCATTACAAATGGAGGTTGCATGGTTTAAGGAATCTTATGGCTGAAATTGAAGCTGTATACATCATGAAACACATGAATGAAAGACATCAATCCAGCTTCCATTTCTCAAGCATTTTTGTCGCCAATCCGGCTTCCTTTTCTCAAGTTTTTTCTTCACTAGAGCTGTACTTAAGCCACAAAAAGCCATCGACCCTCTATTTCAGCAAAAAATACCCTCATCAAGCTTCAATTTATCCATACCGTTTTGTCCATACTATTTTGTCGAATACCATTTTGTCCTAGAACCATTTTAAACAGATAAAACAAATTGATAAAACGCACCATCAGTAAAGCTGCCTGCAAAGAAGTTACCATATGTAGAACAAAGAACTGTAAGCAAGCACATTAAAGATTTAATTGAAACATATCAGCTCAAAAATAACAACTTGCAAAATTCTACACTCAGCTGATGCATTCAAGAATAGATATTTATATCATGTTTAACATGCAGTGCTACAATGTCAGCTGTATAGTTCCAATTGTGAAAATTATCATAAACAATGATCATTTTGTTTGTTTCTTTGTGAAAGTCTGCATATACGACATCGTCGTCCGAAGATCTGAATTCGTCGTCCGAATTCTCTTCAGGGGTTTCAATATCAACTTGTAATTGCAAGTGCAATTGTGTCAGGAGAGTTATAAACTTAACTTCTTGCAGGAAATTCAGTTCAGCATCCAGAAACATGAGACAGTATTGGTCATGTTGAAATATTACTCTATCGTCAGAGTCTTGAAATAGTTTAATGCGACGGCTATAGTGATAAATCTTGTCGAACCACTGGAAATCACGGATTTCTCCTCCATCTTGGTCAATCTCACAGAAGGTAAGATGTCCTTCATAATGTACATGGGCGTAAACAAAATTTCCATTAGATTTCATCAAGACGTTTGATAAAAGACCATCATTCTGTGATAATTTCACATTTCTAATAGCCAATCCATCCGGCTTCAGTACACTCAGAATAGTTGCTTTCTCGTCATTCTCGTAAAAAACACACGTCACTACCAGAAGGTTCCCGTCATCTAAAACAGATATCTTCTCAACATGAATTTTATTGCTTAGTCTCGATAAGTCTACAATGTCACTAGGCGGAGACATATCAGTCAAGTGCAGAATGTCACAGCTGCCGTTTGCATCTAGTTTAAGACGCCAGATAGCAGGGCCACAATATTGCCAAACATACAATGAGTTTGACAGTTCACAAGCAACTATTCCACCTGCGCTTTGTATTGCATGAAAACAAATGATCTCCGTTTCCTCCATGTCTTCGATTGTTGAAACAGTCAAACGGTAACCATTGTTAGGCTGTGACCACCAATGTCCAGGTAAGCCATCAATGCCGTAGATTTTGTTTCCTAGCTTTGCACACCCATAGTGAGATATATTACATGACCTTTTAACAAAGCTTGCCGTCACCGATATCGTTGTAGCATCTGTAATGAAAGCGACATCTTTATAGGATTAGCAGAGAGAATATTCTGGACATTAATAATATCAAATTCAAAGACAATATATTATTATTTACCCGGTGTAAAGGTTTCAAATTACCCCCTCCTAAACATTACCCTCCGGTAACTTGAAACCGGTTTCAGATTACCCCCCGAAAACTAGATTTGCATCAATCATCGCATTTATTGCACTAAAAAATCAGAAAAATCATCCCGCTTCTTGTTTTGGTCTGAAAATTTTCATCCGTCATCCCACTTCGTGGTTTGTTATCAGTATTTAAATCGGAAAAAATAATAGCCTCGAAGCCATTTCTCCATGTAATTTCAGCGGCGATTTAGTATTTTAGTTACAGATGAAAATATTCATAACAAACCATGAAGTGGGATGACGGATGAAAATCTTCAGACCGAAACAAGAAGCGGGATGAATTTTCTGATTTTTTAGTGTGCAATAAATGCGATGATTGATGCAAATTACAGTTTTCAGGGGGGTAATATTTAGGAGGGGGTAATTTGAAACCTTTACACCGGTACTAATAAATAACTTTTATAAACTCTGTACTTGACTTCACCTATCTACTTATCTGAAAGAGATTCTGAAAATCAAATTGCTTAATTTATTGTGAAATTACTGGCATCCATATTCCTAATTTTCAACAGTTTCTCCATAGAAATCATTGCATGGCCATTGTAGAGAGAATTCAAAAGGCTCTATTTAAAACTGATTCTAAAATGAAATTTATCTTCAAGCCGCTATTGCAAAGCCCTCGCATTAAACACATGAAAGTAAGGTCCAAAATCATCTTGGCTCTGTTTGTAGAATGATTTAAACACAGGTAATAAAACAACTAGAAAGACATGCACTAAAGATATGATGCGATCATTGAGTTGTGACGTGGGATGAAAACTTGGAAGGGAGGACACCATATGACATTGTGTGCCTTCCCTGGGGCAATTTGCAATTGACAGATAGTGCTCAATTTGTAATACCCACACACCGAAGACATCGGTTTTATTATATTTCACCATACCTTTATTATTGAGGGTGCGTGACAACACTATCTTGAACCAGTTCGTTGATAGGCGGTAGTTCCATTGTGACCACACTGTTCTCATTGATTTAATCATACGACATGCATAACCAATCCAAGCTGGTTTCGCCAGCCTTCTGTCCATCACTTTCTTCACCACAGCCTTCATCAGGATGTAATCCAGCACTTCAATCGGTAAAGCCTGCAGCTGTGATAACAAGTTTTTGTTAGTCAGATAGTATAAATGTTTGTGTGCAGTAATATCGGGAAATATATATATATATAATTATATACACACATACACATGTGGGACACGGTGGTTTAGCGGTAAGTTCGTCGCCTTGTGACCCAAGGGTCGCGGTTGTAGGACAAAACCCCCCCTGGACAAAACCCCCCCCGGACAAAAACCCCCCCGGACAAAAAAACCCCCGGACAGAAACCCCCCCAGGGTAGGACATAACCCCCCCTGGTAGAATATATTGCACATAAGTTGTCGTACTATAAAACGGTGTCATAAGTACGCAAGTTGGATTGATGAAAAGAATTCTCGCTATATAAATTGAAGCCGGATTGATACAAATAAAGTTTACTTAAATAGAAGCTGGATAGATGAAAATGTTCTTGCTTAAATAGAAGCTGGATTGATGAAAATACTCTTTCTCAAATGGAAGCTGGATTGATGAAAATACTCCTTCTTAAATGGAAGCTGGATTGATGACAACGATTCATGCTGTCCTAGATTACACCAACAGGTACTAGCTTCATATCGGAGTGACTGAATGACACTAACAAGTTATAAGTTCACGCCTGAATGACAGCGACAGGTGTTTACCCGTACGACACTAATTAGTTGACACAGCACGGGAACTCGATAATTAGCCTAAGTTTAAACAAATTGTAGGCCCACCTGCACTTTGCCAGCAAAGGGGGGGAATTGTCCGGGGGGGTTAATGTCCTAGGCTAAATCAGGGGGGTTTCTGTCCGGGGGGGTTTTTGTCCGGGGGGGTTTTGGTCCGGGGGGGGTTTTTGTCCAGGGGGGTTTTGTCCGGTCACCAAGGGTCGCAGGTTCTAACCTACCTCGAGCCACTATGTAGTGACCTTGGACAAGTTGCTCAACCACAATTATTATCTGTGAGGAAGGCAACAGGAAACCACCTCACTCATCTGAGTCATCTCATCCCCAGAGGTATAAAGTCAATGAACCTGCCTTCCAGCAGAGAACTCATCATCATCATCATCACACACAGACACACACACACACATTATATATATATATATATATATATATATATATATATATATATATATATATATCTATATTAATAAAGAGAGGATTCTGTCTGTCTGTCTGTGTGTCTGTCTGTGTGTTTGACCGGAATGCATTTCGACAGTTTTTGACTTTTTCACTCCAAACCTTCACTACTCTCTCCGTCTCGGCGTCGGACACCCAGTGGAGGGGTTGGCGATTCTTTATAACCATGGGGGCCAGGGTGGGGGGCGAAACCCCCCAAATTTTTTCCAATAAAACGCAGCTATTGATTTCAAACTTTGCACCTAGACAGAGGGCCATCGGAACCACCCAGTGGAGTTGTTGGCGAATCTCCCCCACCATGGGGGCCACGGTGGGGGCGAAAACCCTAAGTTTATTAAACACCTTTTAAAACGCTTGCATGGTCATTATATAAACGCAGCTGATGTAAATGATCTTCCAATCCGCTTGGATGTAAAGTTTTACTATAATTATAGTCAACTAGCTGAACCCGGCCACGCGTTGCTGTGGCTGAAAAGAGCATTCAACCATCCCTCCCTACCTCCCACTCCCCAACCCCTCACCCACCCCTCCCCTTCCCTCTGCCAACCCTCCCCCTTCGCCTGCCCCTCCCCTCTCCTTCCCTCTCCCTCCCCTACCCTCCCCCTCCCCTCCCTCTCCAACCCCTCCCCCAACCCCTCCCAACCCCCTACCCCTCCCCCTCCCCTCCCACGTCCATCGCTCCTCTACGCTCCCTCCCCACCCTCTTCGTCCCAGAAAACCCTAATTTCACGGGTGGCGTACAGGTGGAGAGGTCAGAGTGTGGTGGGGTGTTGTCGGGTGGGTGAGTTTGGGGTGTGTTGGTGGAGGGTGTGGGGTGGGGTGGGAGCTGGCTTGGGCTGGGGGTTCGGGTGGTGGGGTGGAGGGTAGGGGTGAGTGTAGGATGGGTGGAGGTGGTAGGTGGAGGGCGGAAGAGGTGGGATGGGGCGGGTGAACGAAGTGGGGTGGACGGGGTGGGGTGGGGTTCGGGGGTGGAGGTGGGAATGTGGTGAGAGTGTGGGGTGGAGGTGGGGTGGAGGAGTGAAGGTGGGGTGAAGGTGGGGGTGTGGTGAGGGTGGGGGTGGGGTGAGGTGGAGGGGTGGAGGTGTGAAGCGGGGCGGGTGGAGGGGTTGGTGGGGTGGGGTGGGGTGGGGGCTTTGGGGTGGAGGTGGGGGTGTGGTGAGGATGGGGTGGAGGTGGCGTGGAGAAGTGAAGCGGGGGCGGATGGAAGGGGGTGGGGTGTACGGGGTGGGGTGGAGGTGGGGTGGAGGTGTGGTGTGAGTGGGTGAAAAGGGTGGCATGGGGCGGGTGAACGGGGTGTGGTGAGGGTGGGGAGTGGGGTGAGGTGGAGGGGTGGAGGTGTGAAGCGTGGCGGGTGCAGGGTGTGGGTGAGGTGGGGTGCTTTGGGGTGGAGGTGGGGGTGTGGTGAGGATGGGGTGGAGGTGGCGTGGAGGGGTGAAGCGGGGCGGATGGAAGGGGTGGGGTGTACGAGGTGGGGTGGAGGTGTGGTGTGGGTGGGTGAAATGAGTGGCATGGGGCGGGTGAACGGGGTGTGGTGAGGGTGGGGGTGGGTGAGGTGGAGGGGTGGAGGTGTGAAGCGGGGGCGGGTGGAGGTGTGGGTGTACGGGGTGGGGTGGGGGTTTTTGGGGTGGAGGTGGGGGTGTGGTGAGGATGGGGTGGAGGGGTGAAGCGGGAACGGATGGAAGGGGTGGTGTACGGGGTTGGGTGGAGGTGGGGTGTGGTTTGGTTGTGGCCTGAGCGGGTCTAATCCTAAATTTCCCGGGCAACGCCGGGTACCCCAGCTAGTATATATATATATATATATATAATTACTAGCGTACCCGTCCAGTGTCCACACATTGCTGTGGCTGAAAAGAGCATCCACCCATCCCTCCCTACCTCCATTCCACCTCTCCCTCCCCTCCCCCTGTTTCTGCAGCCACATCTGGCTTTTGGACTGAACAGTGGTTTTACCAGAAGACTAATTAATTAAATGTTTCACTGTTCTGAACCAATCACTTGAGAGACATGGTTTTATGTTTGCTGTAAAGTTTTGTGAAGATCATCGTGGATAAGAGAATAGAATAGCATGATATTTTAAAAGGCGATATGATATAGTAGTCTACACTCTACAACATCTTAGAGATATTAATGAGCTTGTGACAACACACAGACACAACACAGTATTACTTAACCAGTATATGACTAACTACTTGACAACTGATTTAATAATATTTGAAATGAAAAATGTACTGTGACGATTATTGGTAAATAATGGTATGAAATAACAGAAATGCAAGAAGTGCTCAGCAACTATTAAACTCAGTGCCAGTTCTCAAAGACTTGCTTTTTGCCCTAGGGAGCTGTAATATTTCTCAGTTTGAATGCAACTACGACAGCTAAAAATGCAAGCAATAATGTGAAAAAATATAATTTAAAAATATTATGAAATCTTACTGTCGTAGATGAAACAATGGCTGCTTTTATTTCATCTACAACACAACAAAGAGCAATAGAAAACATGCGAAACAGTTAAACATTACGGAAGAAAACTGCAGTGGGAGAAAATGCATTTTCTGCTTTACGATGGGTGATCAAATCAATTTGCAGTCTTATCAATAATTATTTGAGTAAAACCAAGTTCATGTTGAAAAAATAAAAATCATTTTCAAAGCTGCACTTAGGTGTGACTTACGATTAAGTTCGCAGTCCACCAATATCCATGACGACTGTCATCAATCAAATGTTTAAGCAAAGAATTAGTCCATCTCTCCAAAGTTTTATTTTTAGGAACATTTCCACCAGTCCATATTAAGTGCGTTGACTTGCTTTCATTGCTAGGTATGTTCAGGTAAAATTTGGTGCAATTCTGAGCATGGCCAGATTCTATATCCGTACCAAATTATTTTTCGTCAATCCAACTTCCATTCATGCAGAGAATTATTTTCAATACTCCAACTTCCATTGCAAAAGAATCATTTTCAGCAATCCAGCATTTATTAAAACCAAGGGTTAACAATTATTTTCCGGTAAATCTACCTGAGGTTTCCTCTTGATTTGTCTCGTATCTTCGACATTCTCCTTCATCGCTCATCTCGTCACCAATCGTAAGTCCTTTTCAATCGGTAAACCTGTTTTACGCGATTACCTTTCTGTCGTGAAACTTATACTGTCGGACTCGAGACTCCTTACACAACTTCGTGCAACCAGTGTTTGGGCGGTAATCGGGGTCATTAGAAATCCTTATTATTGTTTACAAACATAGAGATGTATTATAATTATAATAAATACTAGCTGGGGTATCCGGCGTTGCTCGGAAAATTTAGATTTTTGTCCCCAAACCCAGGTGACAGGTCCACGTACCCGCCTCTGTGGGGTGGCTTCGCCGCCCATTTGGGATTTACACAATTCTGCTGGTTGAGCTCATGTCTGCATGGGGCGCCGCTTCTCTTAGTAGGCCTATATATACTCCTTGGCCTACGACATTTATCTTTCCCAGGGTTGTTGCACTGAGCTTCATACTAAGCTTTGGCGAACCTTCTTCTTCTTTACTTACGTCAAAGTGACGTCAAAAGCAACTTGCATTTCCTATTAATTTTCAAAAGATTACATTGTGGCGTCGTATAATTCCGCGATAGCGTAATTACCATGGCGACATTTTAAATTGTCTATCTCGGGAGTTAAAAATGAATAAAGAGCTGAGAATAGCACTACTGGTTAATCTGGATCAGAGCCGTATATTTTTAAGAGTTGGGCCAACTGCAGCAAGTGCCAGCAACTGACAGGTCCCTGTGCTTGGCAATGGATCCCGTGGTTACTGGCCGCCATTTTGACTCCTCTGCAATGGATGAGTTAACACTACAGGTCATATGGATGAGCTGTGTGTGCTAGATTTTTGTTAATAGTGCAGTAGGCCTATTGGGATTAATGACTTGTTGCGCTCCCGTTAGCTGTTCTAATCAACACGAAAGAACCTATTAGGGAACATGGAACACAGAACATGTAAGGAACACAGAACAGATAACATGGAACATGAAGAACAATGAGCATGGAACAAATAGGGAATAAGGGAATATTGTATATGTAGGTAATAGCAGGGAACATGGAACGTAATAGGTCGATTTATTTAGGCAGAACATTTTCAGTATTGCGAAGCCTACTTATGCTTTATCCAACTGTCTCAGATACTTGACAATTAGCATCGTGTTAGATCAGGAACTTACTTTGCACCTCACCTCAATCATCGCAATCACCATTACCTTTACTAACTAATTGCAACTGCTCCTGGTTTCCACCGTCGCTCGCTTGCTCGCTCTCTGTCAACAGACACTGCACACTGCAACTACACTTGTAAATTTTTTCCGTCATTTACTCCAAGTATCTAGTCATCTCCTTGTATGGGCAATATATGCCAGGCTTTGCTCCAACTTACCTACTTGATCTTTGTAAGGGGGGGGGGGGGTGCTGTCAGTTTCTTTTGCTTTTACCTCCATCGTTGAAAGCCGTGCTTTTTCTGTGGTTTGCAAGGTCTCTCTATCTTGAGTTGTTCCTAGTCCTCGGGTCCCTTACACATTCTTTAAGCACTTGAAAACTTGTATTTTTGGTCGTGTTGGGCTTTGGAGCACTTCTAGTTCTAAGTAATTTCCTGAAGAGGTGCTATATAAATTTATATATAAATTTATATTTCAGTATTTGACTTTGAAAGGACCTTGAGCAAATCCTTCAAGCACAATTACTCACTACCTGTGACCAATGGTTTGTAATTTGATAGCGACAGTTTAAAAATTTACGCAAAAAATATAATATATACAAACCCTTTTGAAATCTCAACTATTTTTTCGTCGATATAAATTCAAAATAGGCTACTTTCACTACGCTTTACGAGTTTAACTGTCAGTTCTACTGAGAATTACATAGTAAATTGCCTTTTTTAACAATAAGAGTTACATAGTAAATTGAATTTTTTAACAATAAGAGTTACATAGTAAATTGCATTTTAACCACATTAAAAAGTTGTAGACTTTGACTTTCTGACAAGATACTGAGATCAGTAGATTGTTACAGACACATGAACGATTGACCAGAAAGCCCTGGCACTGTATTTGGCCTTTCTTGAATGCATGAATATATCAGCAGATTTTGGTGATCACAGAAACAGTCTATACGGGTTGTCAAATATCGGCTTGTTGACATTCAGTTACACTTTAGATAAAGCTTTAGGCACAGACACTGAGACACTTGACGACACTTCATTTAATAATACATATAGATATTATATTGTTCTTAATTGCAGTACGTAAAGTCTCGTACCCAGATGACGATGGCAGTGAATTGTGCACACAGGCGTCTGATGAAGAAATTGATGAACTAAACAGTGATCACCTGGACAAGATGAAGTCATTGGTATCAAGAAAGAGTCAAGTGGATGATGAGAAATCTATACACGAAGAAGAAAGCGAAGAATTTCACGACTGCACCAAAGTGAAGACATAGGAGTCAATATGAAGGGAATAAATTTTAAACAGACAAAAAATTGATCAAGCGCAAACATCTGGTTTTAAACCAACAGTAAAGCTGCCTGCAAAAAGTTAGCATAGAACAAAGAACTGTAAGCGATCACATTAAAGATTTAACTGAAACATATCAGCACAAAAATAACTACTTGCAAAATTCTAAACTGGGCTGATGCATTCAAGAATAAATATTTATATCATGTTTAACATGCAGTACTAGAATATGAGCCTTAGGGTAAAAATAGTTAAAATTATCATAAACAATGATCATTTTGTTTGTCTCTTTGTCAAAGTCTGCATATATGACATCTTCCTCCGAAGCTCCGAATTCGTCGTCCAAATTTCTTTCAGCGGTTTCAATATCAACTTGTAGTTGCAATTGCGTCATGGGAATTTCAAACCGAACTTCTTGCAGAAAATTCAGTTCAGCATCCAGAAACATGAGATAGTATGGTTCTTGTTGAAATATCACTCTATCGTCTGAGTCCTGAAATAGTTTGTTGCGAGTGATACAGTGATAATCCTCATGGAACCACTTAAAATTACGAATTTCTCCTCCATCTTGGTCAATTTCTCTGACGGTATGTACTCCGTCATAAAGTAACTCGGCGTAAACAAAATTTCCATTAGATTTCATCAAGACGTTTGATAGACCATCATTCTGTGATAATTTCACATTTCTAATAGCCAATCCATCAGGCTTCAGTACACTCAGAATAGTTAGGCCTACTTTCTCGTCATTCTCGTAAAAAACATGCGTCACTACAAGACGTTTCCCGTCATCGAGAACAGATACATTCTTAACATGAATTTTACTGCTTAGTCTCGTTAAGTCTACAATGTCACTAGGCGGAGACATATCAGTGAAGTGCCGATTGTCACAGCTACCGTTTGCATCTGGTTTAAGACGCCAGATAGCAGGGCCAAAACGTTGCCAAACATACAATGAGTTTGACAGTTTACAAGCAACCATTCCACCTGAATTTTGTACTGCATGAAGAGAAAAATTGACCTCCGTTCGGGTCATGTCTTCGATTGCACAAGCAGTCAAACGGCAACCATTGTTAGGCCCTGACCAATAATTTTTAGGTGTTGGGTAAATGCAGTAGATTTTGTTTCCTAGCTTTGCACACCCATATTCACATACACGAAATGGCCTTTTAACAAAGCTTACTGTCACCAAGATCTTTGTAGCATCTGTAACGAAGGCAACATCTTTATAGGATTAGCAGAGAGAATAGTTTACACATCAATAATATCAAACTCAAAGACAATAATTATATTATTATTTACCTAGTACTAATAAATAACTTCTAAAAACTCTGTACTTGACTTCACTTAAGTATCTAGTTATCTGAAAGTGATTCTGAAAATAAAATCGCTTAATTTATTGTAAAATTACTGGCATCCATACTCCTAATTTTCAACAGTTTCTTCCTAGAAATCATTGCATGGCCATTGTAGAGAGAATTCAAAAGGCTATCCGGTATTTAAAACTGTTTTTAAAATGAAATGTATCTTCAAGCCGCTATTTCAAAATCCTCGTATTAAACACATGAAAGTAAGGTCCAAAGTCATCTTGGCTCTGTTCGTAGAATGATTTAAACAGGTAATAAAACAACTAGAAAGACATGCACTAGGTTATTCATTTTTTTCATCAGTCTCTCATTCTTCAAACGCATTTTTTTCCTTTGAGCTTCCATGCTGAGAGTGCCTCTGAATAGTCATTTATTAGTGGCATGCACTAAAATGAATCTATAGATATGATGCGATCATCGAGCTGTGACGTGGGATGAAAACTTGAATGAGAGGGCACCATATGTGTTCTTTGCCTGGGGCACCATTTGGGCTAAGGCTGGCCCTGCTTTCCAAACATAAATTTACAAACATCAACCCACTTCAGATTGCAATTTTTAATACCCACACACTGAAAACATCGCCCGTATTATAGTACATTTCACCACACCTTTATTGTTCAGGGTGCGTGACAACATTATCTTGAACCAGTTTGTTGACAGGCGGTAGTTCCATTGTGACCACACTGTTCTCATTGGTTTAATCATACGAGATGCACAATCAATCCAAACCGGTTTCGCCAGCCTTCTGTCCATCACTTTCTTCACCACTGCCTTCATCAGGATGTAATCCAGCACTTCAATCGGTAAAGCCTGCAGCTGTAAAGTCAGACATTTTAAATGTTTTTGTGCAATATCTGGCAATATATAAAAATTAATATATATATATATACATATATATATGATTATATATATATATATATATATATATATATATATATATATATATATATATATATATATATGCAAACCATGCAAGAGCAATAAGCACAGGAATCTATGAGTAGGTACTAGGTATGTATGTATGTGTGTACATATAGACATAATTATATATATATATACATATATATATATTATCTACAAATTATTAAAAAATTTAGTGGACATGAGCAAAGCCCAAGAGAGAGAGAAGTGTAGATTTTCCATAGCTGGGCGACTGTCACGTGCGAAAGCATCGTCATAGCCATAACTAAGTAAGTAAGAACGTTTTTCCAGCCACATCTGGCTTTTGAGACTGAACAGTGGTTTTACCAGAGAACAGTACTAAAGAAATGTCTCGCTGTTCTGAACCAATCACTTTAGAGCCGTGATTTTATGTTTGCAACAAAGTTTTGTGAAGACCATTATGGATAATCTTGAGAATAGAATAGCATGGGATTTTTAAAGACAATAAAGAAAGCACCATTCTCAAGACCTGATATAGTAGTCTACAACATCTTAGAGATAGGATATGGTTGTAATAACACTTAACCACTACCAGTCTACGATTAACTACTTAACCCTTGATTTTATAAGTAATGAAAAATGTACTGTGTCAAACTGTGATCATTAATGGTAAATAATGATATGAAATAACAGCAACGTCAGGTCTACACATGTGGCAAGAAGAAGCAGCAACCATTAAACTCAGTGCCAGTTCTCAAAGACTTGCTTTTGCTCTAGGGATGCTGTAGTATTTCGCAGTTTGAATGCAATAAAGTTTAAAAAATTAAATTAATTATCATAAAATCTTACTGTGGTAGATGAAACAATGGCTGCTTTTATTTCATCTACAACACACAAACAATGTCAACGAGCGATAGAAAACATGCATGCGAAACATTTAAACATTGCGGCAGATAGCTGCAGTGGGAGAAAATGCACTTGCTGCTTTAACGACAGGTTATTATCAATTTGCAGTTTTATAAATAATTATATGAGTAAAACCATAGTTTAAGTCTGCAAATAAATATCATCTTTCAATGCTGCATTTACGTTTGACTTACACTGGAAAGATTGTTATTTAAAGAAAGTTGGATTGATGAAAAAATAATTATAGTTCCAAACTTTCTTGAACTAAAGCTGGACTGATGAAACAAACTCCTGCCAAAATGGATTGATTAAAAGGATTCTTGCTAAAGCAGCAGCAATCAGATTGACGAAAAATAATAATGCATTTGAGCACATACTAATATTTAGAATGCTAAAAAGGATAGATAAAGGTAAATCTACCTGCGGTTTCCTGTTGATTTATCTCGCATCTTCGACGTTCTCCTTCATTGCTCATTTCGTCACCAATCGCAAGTCCTTTGTTCAGCGTCATTGCCATTGTACACTAATAATTTTGCTTTTGTTGACTTACAGCTATAGGTGTAGTTTAGCTTCAAACGGTAAACCTATTTGACACGTTTACCTTTCAATCGTGCAACTTATAATGTCGGACTGAATACTCCTTTTATAACTAGTGTTTGGGCGGTAATCAGGGTTGTTAGCAAGTCGCATATTTTTTACAAAGGACCGTTTCATGCCGTAGGTCTATGGTTTATGCACTTGCTTACTTTCATTCATTCATTTCAAGAATTTATATAGCGCCGCTATATGAAACAAGCATGGAACTACGCCACTGATGTACCTATAACTTACCTACTTATCTATTTGTTTATTCATTCTGTAACCATAATATTATATTAGAGCAATAATACAAAACAATTCACTGAAGTGAAGTCCCAATAATAAATCCGGAGGAGGGCGACGATAATGATCTTTGTTATCACACAGTGTCGCTAGACCAATGTATGTGGTTAGACTGAAGCTACCACTTCTCCCATATGTGAGCTCTCAAGTCAACCGACTGAAGCACTTAAATCTCTACATATTATAATTAAGCTTATTATTATTATTATTATTATTATTATTATTATTATTATTATTATTAAGTGCGCTGTAGTCTACCTCCTCATTTGTAGGTCCATGTTGTACTAGTGACCTAGTTAAGATTGGACCAACTTTGACAGTCAAAGTTTGGATTACAACAACGAAGTGACTAGCGGACCGCCAAGCGGCCGTCAAATCTCAAATACTAGCGGTCCGCCAGTCACGTGTAACCTGTCACATGACGAGTCTTGATTCTTGAATATTGTTACAATGGCGGCAGTTACCGATAGTTGGTTTTATGTCGGACAAAAGTTTTCTTGTTTTAATGACTTAGAAAATTACTAGAAACAGAGTAAGCAACCAATTTTTTTCGTGAGTGTTGGTTAGGTTCAGGTTAGGCGTCGTGAGGGTCGGTTAGGGTTAGTTTTAGGGTTTGTTTAGCCATTAGAAACTCTTGTGGATTGGTGTAAATAGAAAGCCTGGCGGCTTGCTAGTAATCCGTATTGGATGGCCGCCAGTCATGTGACAGGTTACACGTGAGTGGCGGTCCGCTAGTATTTGAGATTCGACGGCCGCTTGGCGGTCCGCTAGTCACAGCCTTACAACAATACTTGAGCAAAACTTGACAATAATAAGTCAACGAATGCTTTCATTTTCCAGAAAACTCTCCACTGGAAAGTTTCTCTACATGAATATATGTAAGGTCTTTGGATTTTACGTTTGACCACGTGATACTTGAAAATACATGTAAACAAACTTGAAGATCAAGATGTCGATCGAAGAGAAAATTAAAGATATTACCAATTGTCCTATTTGTTTGGATGCATTTAGAGACCCGAAAATTCTACCTTGCATTCACACGTTTTGTATGAACTGTCTCCGTGAAACTTGGACGAAACAAAACAAGAATCCCAAAGATACGATGCCTTGTCCCGTCTGCCGAAAAGAGTTCGCAGTTCCTGAAACGGGCTTTGAAGGATTGCCGAAGAATTTCTTTATGGATAAATTGACCGAAATGAGACAGATTTTGAAACCATCGTCGTCAATGAGTTTATGTGATCCCTGTTTGGAAGAACGTGAATCAAATGCCGAAGGTGAGATACCATCGGCTGAGATGTATTGCGTGGACTGTCATCAGAAATTATGCAAAGATTGCTGCAGGCATCACAAGAAAAACAAGGTGCTAAAAACTCACAACATTATCGCCTTAGACAGTGAACAGATCGTAAAGTTGGAGAACATGCAAAAGATGTTTACGGCCCACTCGTGTGAGAAGCACAATAAGGTGCTAGAGAACTATTGTTTGGGCTGTCAAGTGGTTGTCTGTACTAAGTGCGTTAATGAAAATCATAAGCAGCACGACTGGACGGATGCCAGCAAAAGTGCTTCGGACTTTCGAAATGAGATTAAAACGGGCGATGGGTATCGGTGTTTTTCGTCGGTTTTGCCAGACCTTAAGCAGGAAAGAGATTTCTTAGATAATTACAAGACTGGAATTATCCATAGCTTGGAGGAAATACAATCAAATGTCAACAGAAGAAGGGAAGAGCTGAAGGAGTTGGTGGACAAGCATGCAGATTCAATTCTTAGTGAGTTGGACATGATAAGGCAGGAGAATCTGAAGAAATGTGATATTAGAATAGAAAACGTTGAGACTCTGTTGGTTTCTTTAGGAGGCTTCACAACGTATTGTTCACAGATAGCAGAATTTGGATCTGACATTGATGTATGTGGAGCGAAGAGTGGTCTAGATGCTAGACTGAAAGAGCTGCAGGAACTTTATGACTCTTCTGGCAAGAGTTCATATCATCTGTCGTTTGTTTCATTCAAGTTCATAGATCTGGAAAAATGCTGGAGGTCTCCTCACCAACAGAATATAATTGGAAAACTAAAAGGTAAGTATATATGTTGTCCATACTTTATAGTTCAGAATTGATGGGTGGACGATCTCCTGATTTTACCCCATTCTGAAACTAACCAAACAAACTTCTTCTTGCAAACTCAATTTGATATTGTGCCACTCTGTGATGCAACATTCTTGCGGTGCTGAGGAATTTCTAAAAGTTTTTCTCACTCATTGTCTGAGTCCCATCTATTTTAAAGTGCAAACCTAATTTAATAGTCTTTATAAATTTAGGCAGAACATTCTTAGTATTGTGAAACCTACTCTTGGCTTTGACCTTTGAGACACCTGTCTGTAAGCTATGAGTCTATATGCTTAACCTGATTGACCTCTCTGTAGAATTTTCCAAAGTTCTATACTTTCTCCAGCTCTGTCACAGATTAGTATCGTGTTGGACCAGGAACTTACTTTGTATCGCAGTCAGATATCGGCTTGTTGACATTCAGTTGCACTTTTGGTAAAGCTTTAAGCACAGACACCTGACGACACTTCATTGAAAAATACATATAGATATTATATTGTTCTTAATTTGCAGTACGTAAAGTCTTGTACCCGGATGACAATGGCAGCGAATTGTGCACACAGGCGTCTGATGAAGAAACTGACGAACTAAACAGTGAACACCTGGACAAGATGAAGTCATCAGTAACAAGCAAAAGTCAAGTGGATGAGGAGAAATCTATACCAGAAGAAGAAAGTGAAGAATTTCACGACTGCACTGAAGTGAAAACATAGGAGATTAGGAGTCAATATATTGTAGTTTCACATTTTGTACCAAAAGTGTAATTACTCAAGTCAACTCTCAATGTGTAATTACTGAAGTCAACTCTCAATGTTAATGTTCCTTCTTTTATGATGCTCTCAGTGGGCAACAGTTTTTCCAAATTTGTCTGAACATCATCGATCTGTTGGCTGACTTTCAGGTGCTCTGTTTATCAAGCTTTCTGGTTGACCTAAATTACTGACTTACCTCACAGTTCACACAGTGCCAAAAGCAATATTTCATTTGTGGATTATCATATTTAGAGGTTAATGTGTGGATATTTGTGCCGAAAGTCCTGTACAGGGTGCGCCCAAAAAAATAACCCCCCTAAGATTTTTGCCCATATCTTGACCAAAAGTGAGAATTTTGAAATGAAATTTTACAGTCTTAAAGACAATTCATATTTACACATGATTGCCAGATTTCAATAAAATATTTCAAACACAACAAAAGTTACACCACTTTTAGTGAGGTCACCCACCGTTTTTTGACGATTCAAAAACGCGACGCAACAAAAAGTAACAAAAACCAATCTAATTATCTTGGACAATATCTTAGCCAAAAGTATGCATATCAAAATGAAATTTTACAGGCTTAAAGACAATTCATATCTGCACATGATGGTCAGATTTCATCAAAATATTTCAAACAGAACAAAAGTTATACCACTTTTATGGAGACCACCCACCGTTTTTTGACGATTCAAAGGCGAAACGCAACAAAAAAGTTTTAAAAAATACGATTTTTTCTCATCTCAAATAATATTGTTATCAAATAGCCTTAATGTTGCCAGATAATCATTATTAGTACTATTTAAAAAAGAAACAGGGTACCAGCGTAGCTGCGCGTCACTGAGAAGTCACTTAGCAAAATGACAATCAAATTGGTAAATAAGGAATCTGTCAGATTAATCAACAGGTTCATCAAGACCTTTGCACAGAGACTCAAAAGAAGTGTTGGCACTGGTGGTGGGCTCATTGAACACAAGTTGGGAAGCACTACCAAGTTCATTTGACAACAGTTATTTGATAGGAGACTTAATAAAATTAGTTTTTGTTACTTTTGTTGCGTTTCGCCTTTGAATCGTCAAAAAATGGTGGGTGGTCTCACTAAAAGTGGCATAACTTTTGTTCTGTGTAAAAAATTGTGATGAAATCTGGCCACCATGTGTAGATATGAATTGTCTATAAGACTGTGAAATTTAATTTCGATATTCTTATTTTTGGCCAAGATATTGGCCAAAAACCTTCAAAAAACTGCGTTTCGTTTTTGAAACGTCAAAAAACGGGGGGTGACCTCCCTAAAAGTGGCATAACTTTAGTTCCGTTTGAAATATTTTGATGAAATCTGGCCACCATATGTAAATATGAACTGTCTATAAGCCTGTAAAATTTCATTTGAAAATGTTTACTTTTGGCCAAGATATTGGCAAAAAACCTAGGGGGGGTATTTTTTTGGCGCACCCTGTAGGTGAGCTTATAATAATCATGCAATCTTGTAAAATCTGCTTCTACTTAGCACGTTGCTCAATTGGCATTTTTGCTATTTAACTTCCAAACAATTGACGTACCTGACTGGTAGCTAATATGATATTATGCAAAATCAGAATTGCACTCTTTGCATATTTTTTGTGTTCAGTAAACATACTTATATTAATTGAGAAACTGAATAAGACTGTGATTTATGTGAAGGTTCTATATCACACTTTGATATTTTTATATTTTGTTTTGTGTACCTAAGTCATCATTGAATTCGATGAAAATAGTAATCAGCTTGAGCAATAATACTACATGAATGTAGGCTGTAGATTGGATTTTAGTTGTATTAAAATAATTTGCTATTATGATAGGAAGCCTGCATTGTGCACATTAATTAAAGACAGTAAAAGAACTAGTAGTTATGAGGGTTCTAGGACAAAATGGTAGCGGACAAAATGGTACGGACAAAATGGTACGGACAAAATGGTACGGACTAAACGGTATGGATAAATTGAAGCTGGATGAGAGTATTTTATTGCTGAAATAGAAGTTGGATGCCTTTTTGTGGCTGAAATACATCTCTAGTGAAGAAAAAACTTGAGAAAAGGAAGCCGGATTGCCGGGAAAAAATGCTTGAGAAATGGAAGCTGGATTAATGTCTTCCATTCATGTGTTTCATGATGTATCCAGCTTCAATTTCAGCCAAAAGATTCGTTAAACCAACCTCCATTTGTAATGAAGCCTTCATTAATCCAGCTTCTATTTCAGCTATGAAAATACCCTGATACAGCTTTTATATCTAAAGCGTTATTTTCATCAATCCAGCTTCCATTTCATATATAAAAATATCAATGCAGAGCCTTCGTCCAGCTTCCATTTCACATGCGTCTTTTCATGAATCCAGCTTCTATTTCTTATAAAAAAATTCACTAATCCAGCTTTCATTTCATCCATACCATTTTGTCTGTACCATTTTGTCCGTACCATTTTGTCCGCTACCATTTTGTCCGGCCACCGTTATGAGCATTTAATATGTAAAATTGAATTAATTATGACTTATGAACTGATATGTTATTCCTGGACTACCAAAAATTAGATGACGTAATGTAGTCTAACGAAGTCCAACATTGTGTTGCTATCGTAATTTTAAAATGCTTCAGTCGATGTTTACTTCACATAGAGCAGTATAAAACATCAAGTCTTTCAACACTGCATAGAAACCAGAAGGTTAAGACTTGCTCTATATAAGTAAATTATTTAGGACAGTATATTGCAAAGCAATACGGTGAAATTTGGGGTCATTCACTGAACTCTGTCTTTTTTATTACCTATGCCCCCCTATGTCAAAAGTAGTACACTGACCCGTGACCATTGATGGCCTGCATTGTGACATGCACTCATGGCCTGCATTGGGACAATCGCAATGCAGGAAAGTCATCACAGAAAATTAAACTTACGCTGTTTACTGTATATTGGGTGTCCGGACAATTCGGTGCCGGACAATTCGGACCGGACAATTCGGACCGGACAATTCGGAGTGCATATAAAAATATTGCTCTTACGGATATGAAACTTTTGTTTATCAATGGTATGAAATAGAATTATATGGCACCAAACAAATATTGTCTGATCTTCTAAAATTTATCCAATAACAGAAATAAGACACTGAAATTAGTAGCTAAATGCAGTAAATTATCAACTTATACAGCGGCGCCGCCAGGATTTTTTTTCTGTACGCACAACTTGCACAAAATAATATGAAGCGAACAGCGGTCTATACGAGCTTATATATAGGCCTATATATATATATATATATATATATATATATATATACCGTATATCAGTGCTAAAGTGAAAAAAACCTAGTGCCAGGGCGCTAATTGGTCGTCAGTGGCGGCGCCGAAGGCGCGAATTTGCGAGTGCCGACTAGGGGGTCTGAGGGAGCGTCGTAAGGTCCCCCAGCGGGGTCTGGGGCGGAGCCCCAGCGACCCGCGCATTTTTGGCTGTGTCGACCTCAAATTGAGCAATATGTTAGGCTTTTTTGCCAGCTATTTGTGAACGATAAAGTCGCGAAAACTTCAAAAATAAGTGGTTTTTTGCGTCGCAAGCTATACTACCAGGATAATGTAATGTAATGTAAATCTTCGAGAATTTCTCAGCGGCCACAAAAGCCACGTCAGGGAGACCAGCTTATTCACCGGCGCTATATCAAATCAAGTCCGGTGCCAGGTCAAAATCCGGGGAGGTCAAGCCCAGGAGACAGCGCATATGGTGCTACGGTGGTTGTCGGTGATGGTGGTAGTTGCGTGATAAAAACTGATTGGAATCTGGATAGGATAGCTTGAAGAGTTCGGGTTTAAGTCGTCAATGGAAAGCAGCAGAGGTGAGTGCAAGCGGAGGAGAGGTTGAATTTTGAGGGGAGATTAGAAACAATATAAATAAAAATGTTAGTGTAAAATAGAAATTAAGGTTTTTGTCTTGATCGTAAGCTCCCGCAGTGGGGTCTGGGGCGGAGCCCCAGCGACCAGCGCAATTTTGGCTGTGTCGACCTCAAATGGAGCCATTTTTAGGCAGTCATGGCCGGTCGTCCGTAACTGCATGGACGCCGTCCATGCAGTCATGGACGACCGTCCAGGCAGTGCTGGCCAAATAAGTGGCAGGACGGCGTCCAGCCTCGAAAATAAGTGCCTGGACGCCGTCCATGACCGTCCTGGCACACTTTAAGCCCTGCCGTATATGCCTACTGGCGATTATGAGGTATCACCAGAAAATAGATTAAATAGTATTTCATTGCTTATAATATTTCACGCTTTAATTCTTTAATTTACAATTTGAAAAAATTTTTTTTGCCTTTTCCCGCTGTACGCACTTGCGTACGTGCGTACGCCTAACGGCGCCCCTGAACTTATAGGCATCTCATTTAGATCAATGTAAGTTTCATACCTATAGGCCCATGGTTTTTTTATGCCGATATACAGTGAGGTGTCAGATTAATATTAGTTTTGACAGTATGCATTTTTGGTGATGGAGATGTCCCATCACGAATTTGGGCTGCAAAGAATTGTTCGGTCCGAATTGTCCGGTTCCGAATTGTCCGGCACCGAATTGTCCGGGAACCGTATATTGTGTGATATAGAATGCTACCAGGATAGGTAGATAGCCTATATATGCTACGTTGCACTCACTTGAAATTGACCAGTATGCCAAAGGCTATAGGGTTAGGCCTACATAGCAGTGGTGTAGGGGGGCGGGAACGCGGGGGAACGCCGTTCCCGCATTTTTTTCCAGAGATAATTGAATATTAATGATAATAATACTACTAATAATATTATTATAAAGAGCGTTCCCCCACTTCATTTTTCAGGACTACACCACTGCTACATAGGTCAATAGAAGTTCGTTTGCTGAGGATGAGATGAGTGAGGTGGTTTCCCGTTGCCTTCCTCACAGACAATAATTGTGGGTGGGCAACTTCTCCAAGGTCGCTATACTTAGTGGCTTGAGGTAGATTCGAACCTGGTATACCTTTCGGTCACAAGGAGGTGAACTTACCGCTAAGTCACCGCGGCCCCTTGCGATGTCCCAATTCAGGCCGTCTAGGCCTTCATTATCATTGGGACCTCATGATGTGCATTAAGGCCACTCTAATCGCCGTAATCGGATGTGTAGTAGCCTATAATTAGAGATTGCTAGAGCCACAACGATCTGCCGCGGAAAATAATATTAGGCCTAGTTAGGCCTAGAACTTGACGTGTAGGCTGCTATGAGACGCGATGTCAATATAATAATTATATTATAGGACCAAGATCCTATTCGTTATCGGCAGCTGCAGTTTAGAGTGACTTATCAATATTAGGCAAGGGTGTACGTAGGCCTACGCCTACCACAGAGTAGGCCTACAGCCTAATACTGTGGACCATGCATGGTGTAAGAAGGCTGTGGTCCGAACGGCGCATTTACTTTCTCCGAGGTTTTTAGACAGCCATGACATTGTGCTTGATTTGAGTTATCTGAGACTATTGGTTGGTAGAGACAAGATCTATTAGGTCAGCAATTCGCTTTTATCGCAGTTGAGTTAAATTTTGAACTCATCCGGGCGTACAATTTTTTTAAACTGATTTCTGATAGGTTTCCCGGAAAGATTGACTCGCTATATTGGGACAGGTGGAAGTGAAACTAGGCTAACGGAAAATCCGCCTCTTCTAAGCTCTGTGTTGTGTTGACGACAGTGCTGAAAAAGACAGATCGTAGATCAGTCATGGAGAAGCAAGTTGTTGAAGTTCAAGAAAAACTCGAAGACATTACAGAATGTCCGATATGCACAGAGACGTTTAAGGAACCAAAGATGCTGCCATGCATTCACACATTCTGTATGATATGTCTTCAAGAGGCTGGACTAAAAACAAGCAAAAGTCCAGGGAATAGGATGCCTTGTCCGGTGTGTAGAACGGAATTCACAGTTCCAGAGATAGGTTTCAGTGGTCTGCAAAGGAATTTCTTCATGGAAAGATTGATTGAAATGAGAAATATTCTTAATCCATCTTCAACTCGTGTTGTGTGTGATGCCTGCCAAGAAGACAATGACCTTGGTGCTGAAGCTGAAATTCCATCAGCTGCAATGTATTGTGCGGATTGCAATCAGAGGCTGTGTGAAGAATGCTGTAAGAATCACAGAAAATACAAGATCTCAAAGGGTCACAGAATGTTGACATTAGATGGCTCACAGATTAATATTCCATCTATTGTTAAGCCATACGTTTGTGACAAGCATGAAAACAAGGCATTGGAGATATACTGTTTGAGCTGCCAAGAAGTAATATGTGCTTTTTGTTTGTATAAAAGTCACAAAGCACATGATACATCACCTGTTATCGAGGTCGTCACCGACTATCGAAAGATAATTCAGGAAAACGCTGATAGCATGATGAAATTGTTGCTTGATTTAAAGCAAAAAACAGCAGGGAAAGACAATGCTAAGGAAATGTTTACTGCAAAAGTTACAGATGTAGAAAGTGAAATCAAAACAATTAAGCAGAAAGTTCAAGCATGTGCCAAAAGAGATTGTAATTCGCTCTTACTACAGCTTAAGTCCTTTAAGGAAGAAAGAATTAAACAAAACGAAATTCAACTCTGTGACATTGAAATAGCGGCTGCTAGTTTGGAAAGTTATCAGGCTTATTGTACACAAGTAACATCAATTGGATCAGATGTGGATATTTGCAGAGCTGTGCACAATTTGAGTACAAGAGCTGCCGAATTAAAGCAACGCTACGAGTCAGTTTCTCTTGAACCATTCCCAGACATTCGGTTGAAGAAAACTGAATTTCATGACGCCTTGTACCAAACTGGCAAAAGCATTATTGGAAAAATCGAAGGTTAGACAACGTCATCTTGACATAAAGCAATCAAACAATTAGTTTAAGGGTATTTGAATATGTCAATCAATCAAATATTTTAGTTTGCAACCAAAGTAGCCTATACATGACAGGCTTACACATCTTGCTCATTGGTTACAAAAAGGGAAGTCTGAGTTATTGGAAATCGGATGAAACTTATATGTGCTGTATTGGCTATGATTAGAAGTATTCTGGATTCTACGCTTTATTAGCATAATTTTACATATCTTCTGTGCCATGTACTAAAATTTTGCTTAGGATCCAATTAAATCTTATCCACCATAAGCTGCTTTTCTGCCTCAGATTTCTGGTATTGATCTGACTAGCTTGACTTTGGTGCACCATTAATTGTGCATCAAATGCTGGAGCCGTGAAAGTTGTTTATTATTAAAATATGAAAATTGTTCTTATACTGCATATTCTCAGCCTAACAGCTATTCTGAGAAAACAAGCCTCGATTCTGCAAAACATGAATTATTCTAAGTTTTAAATATGCCTATGAACAAGTCGTTTCCTAGAATGGATCAATTTGTCAAGCATAGTCGATATATTGTTGGCAGGAACTGTAGTAAACACAAATTATATCTCTTATGTAGACTGTTTTACTAATGATAGGACCTATTTACTGGAAGTCGGAAAATCTTAATAGCATGAACCGGTACGTGACGTTTTGGCGCCGCCGTTTTGGCGCGACCGTTTTGGCGCCGCCGTTTTGGCGCCGCCGTTTTGGCGCCGCCATTGCGCTATAACAATTGCGTTTAGCAGTCTATTTCCGGTTCAGTTTACACGACGCGTGAAACAAATTGACGAAACCCTTGCTGAAATAGAAAGTGAATCGATGAATTTACGGCTTGTTGTTGCGTGAATTGGAGCTGGATTGATGAAAATCTTCTAAATTAAATTGGAGCTATAGATTGATAAAAATCTTCTTAATTAAGCTGGAGCTGAATGATGAAAATCTTCTTGCTTAAACTGGAGCTGGATTTATGAAAATCTTCTTGCTTTAACTGGAGCTGGATGATGAAAATCTTCTTAATTAAATTGGAGCTGGATTGATGAAAATATTCTTAATTAAATTGGAGCTGGATGATGAAAATCTTCTTGCTTTAACTGGAGCTGGATGATGAAAATCTTCTTGCTTTAACTGGAGCTGGACGATGAAAATCTTTTTGCTTAAACTGAAGCTGGATGATAACAATCTTCTTAATAAATTTGGAGCTGGATGATAAACATTTTCTTAATTAAATTGGAGCTGGATGATGAAAATCTTCTTAATTAAATTGGAGCTGGATTGATGAAAATATTCTTAATTAAATTGGAGCTGGATTGATGAAAATATTCTTAATTAAATTGGAGCTGAATGATGAAAATCTTCTTGCTTTAACTGGAGCTGGATTATGAAAATCTTCTTGCTTTAACTGAAGCTGGACGATGAAAATCTTTTTGCTTAAACTGAAACTGGATGATGACAATCTTCTAAATTAAATTGGAGCTGCATGATGAAAATCTTCTTAATTAAATTGAAGCTGGACGATGAGAGCGTTTTTGCTTAAACTGGAGAAAATCGTCAGAGGAAAACAAGAAGCGGGATCATTTTTTTAGCGCAATAAAGGCGATAAAATAATTTAATAGAAGCTGGATTGACAAAAACGACGCTTGAGAAATGGAAGCTGGATAAAGGTTCTCCGTGGGTGAAATAGAAGCGGGATGAAGGTTATCTGCAGGTGAAATGGAAGCTGGATGAAGTTTATTTTTAGGTGAAATAGAAGCTGGATTGACAAAAACGACGCTTGAGAAATGGAAGCTGGATGAAGGTTCTCTGTAGGTCAAATGAAAGCTGGATATGCGGAATTCATTCGGAATACAGAGGGGTAACCTGAAACCGAAGGGTAGGATGAAACCGGTTTCAGATTACCCCTAGGGGGTAATCTGAAACCGGTTTCAAGTTACCGGGGGGTAATGTTTAGGAGGGGTAATTTTAAACCTTTACACCGGGACGGTTGGCGGCCCTGTAAATTGGTGTAGAAGTTTTTGAGCTGGAAGTGATACTGATGAAACAGTTGCAAATCCACAAGACCTTTACGTTGCAAAAAATTGTTGGCGCGCAAAGTTCAGTCCACAGCTCCAATTCAATTAAGAAGATTTTCATCATCCAGCTCCAGTTTAAACAAGAACATTTTCATCAATTCAGCTCCAAGTTAAGCAAGAATATTTTCATCAATCCAGCTCCAATGATATTTAGTTGTAGTATTACCTAATACGAATAATTACAAGCTGGATTGATGAAAATGTTCTTGCTTAAACGAGCTGGATGAAAATAGTTTTGGACCAGCAATTGACACTTTCAGATCACTTGGGGAATGTATGTCGAACATACGTTCTGAGCTACTTCGGGCATAACTTTTGAACGGCGTAGAATATCATTACAAAATTTACCTCAAATGGTGCGTAAATGAACCTCCTACAATTACCTACAATATCAGAATTTTATACTCTAGAATGAGGGTGACAAAAATTCCGGCGCCAAAACGTCCGGCGCCAAAACGGCGGCGCCAAAACGGCGGCGCCAAAACGTCCGGCGCCAAAACGGCGGCGCCAAAACGTCCTGCTTCGGCATGAACAGTGGCGGCGCCAGGATTTCAGGTTTGGGGGGGGGCTGAAGCCCTATAAGCCCAACTAGAAAAATTTTCTGAAGCGCCGAAGGCGCGAAGCTGCGAGTGCCGAAGGCACGAAGCCCATACCGACTAGGGGGTCTGGGGGAGCGTCGTGAGCTCCCCCAGCGGGGTCTGCCGCCAGCGCATTTTTTAGCTCTGTTGACCTCAACTTGAGCCATTTTAAGGCTCTTTTTGCCAGCTATTTATGTACGATAAAATCATGAAAACTTAAATAAGAAGTCGTTTTGCAGAGTCGCAGACTATAGCTACCAGTATAAGAATTAATGTCAAAACTTTATTGTAAAAGAAATGGGCTTAGTCTTTAATATGATCACAAAGTTCAAAGTTTAGGCCTATAACCTAACAAGTTTATAAGTATAGCCTACTGTCATATGGGTAGGCCGACTATATAGAAAAACCCTAGAGGCATGTCACATGTAGGGGTTTTACGGGTACAACCAGTGGCGGCGCCAGGATTTCAGGTTTGGGGGCTAAAACCCCAAGCCCTTCCTCCCAGGAGCGCAAGTAGAACATTTTCCTTAAGAGCGGTAATTTTGCATGCGCTGGAGACTCGAAGCTGCGAGTGCCGAATGAACGAAGCTCATACCGACTAGGGGGTCTGGGAAGCGTCGTAAGCTCCTCAGAGGGGTCTGGGGCGGAGCCCCAGAAACCAGCGGGTTTTTCGCTGTTAACATCGACAGGAGCACGTTTCAGGCTCTTGTTTGCTAATTGTTTATGAATGATAAAGTCATGAAAAAAATTGAATCTCCACATTGCAATAATAGCATTTTGGGTTGTCATTTTTACTAAAGAGCTCACCATTTCATTGCTGAAAGTTGTGGGTAAATTAGGCCCTATGACTTCAAAAGTGTCCCCTTGTTTAAATTTTTTGGATATTAGCACTTTAATGGTAACATTCTAAGCTGTCATCTCAGCAAATTTCTCATAATTATTTCATTGCTGAAAGAAATTCGTTATGAGTTCAATAACGTTCCTTCACGTTGTATAAATAATTATTATCGAATTTCACACTGCAAGGGTATACCAGTTTTGCTCTCGTCCTAGCAAAATTGTTGATGATGGATAAACAGTAGATAACACTCTAGAAATTTACAATGACATTTTTGAGATATTTTTTAAATATTGGGGAGCAGCAACTCCGTCCACAACTTCGGGGTCTCGTGGACTGTCCCCTTGGTCCCCCCCCCAAGTCTCCACCCATGACTGTTGGTGCTAAATGAACACCCCGTTTCCCAATGTATAGTTGTGTAGGACTACCGGTGTAGCCCCTCAGGAGGCCGGCGGGCCGGACAAAGTGCACATAACCTCATCACGGTCTGCGGCGCATTCTATTAGTATAAGCATCGACACGCTATTGTAGCGAAATTCAAAATTGCTGTCCTTGTGAATCTCAGCCCCTTCCTCCGCCAACCCGGACTCAACACCCTTCTCCCGCCAGCCCGGACTCACACCGGGCCAAACCTCAGCCCCCCTTCTCCGCCAGCCCGGACTCACACCGGTCCGGACCTAAGTCCCCTTGCCCCCCCCCCCCCCCCCCCGCGCAGACCTGAGCCCCATTTCCTCCTGCCGCCTCGGACCTCCAGCTCCCTTCCCTCCGCTAGCCCGGGCTCAAACTGGTCCGGATCTCAGCCCATTCCTCCGCCAGTTCGAACCCTCCAGTCCTCTTCCAAACCCGTCCGGTTCTCTGACCGGTCGGTACCTCAACCCCCTGCTCCGCCATCGCGGATCTCGGCTTCTTTTCTCCCGCCAGACCGGTTCCGACCTCAGACCGGTCGGTACCTCAACCTCCTGCCCCGCCATCGCGGATCTCGGCTCCTTTTCCCCGTAGGACCGGTTCGGACCTCAGCCCTCTGTCCCCTGCAGCTCCATTAGGGTATAAATAAGAGGACTGTGTGCATGCTAAATTACTAACATTGAGTCGCAGAGAGAGTCGATGTCCGGGAGTCGAACCCAGTCGCAATTGATGCCTCACATGTGAGTCGATGTATGACCGTCCGCCGCAGTTGAGGTCTGAAAATAAGATAATAATAGGCTAATAACTTTAAGCCGATACATGGACATTCGTTGCTTTTTGCTTTGGGATGAGGCTGTGTCATATTTAGGGGCTTAGCCCCCTAACCCCTCCTCTGGTGCCGCCAATGGCATAAGCATGCATCTACACTATGATAATATAGTTGATTTCGTTGCCGTTGATCATTGCCTAGTTTCCTCATTACGAAGTAAGCCGTTTTAGACATTTTCATCCTTTTGGTTTGGGGTGGCTGAGCCACGTTTAGGGGGGGCTTAGCCCCCTAGCCCCCTGGCGCCGCCACTGAGCATGAAAGATTTTTTTAGTTTGTTTTAAATTAACAGAATTTGGAGACGACCAAGCATTGCAGGCTGAAAGCAAAGAGTCAGTAATTGACAGAATATCTTCTCTTGTGAATGAAGTCAACGGCATCCTGTACAAGATATCAGACAAAGTCGAGCGAGACGTTTGTCAGTCTAAAGAAACCAAGCATATTCTTGAACATCCAGACTTGTGCGGAGTGGAGGCAGATGATGAAAGTAAGCGTATTGGTAAGGATGAGCATCAGAATTTCATTTATGGTATGAGGAAAGGAAGGTCAGTTGCATTTGCAAGAATTGCTGTTGAAGAAATGAAAGAATCGATGACATGCGTGGACAAACTCAGTGATAAACTGAAGGAGACAAAAATCAAGATAAATATTCTGTTGGAGAGATATGATAAACTTACAAAGGAAATGGGGATTGAACGAGAAAATGCTTCGAAGTTATTGAAAGAAAACCATGTGTTGTGTTATCAGGCTGAATTAACTAATTTGACCAAAATGAAATCAGATCAGGAGATTATCGACCTGAGGAAACAAGTTGCACTGCTCACAAGCATTGCTTACGATGGAGACAAAACACCAAAAGAAAAAAGTATGCATATTGTGTTTTTTTAATAAGCTGGCACACCTATCTGAATAATTAGGCTATCTTAATAATCTTATTGCTAAAACAATATATATATATAATGTATTATATGACATTGTGTATGTGTGTGCGTGCGTGCGTGTGTGTATGTATGTATGTATGTGCACTTGTTATAGCGCCCCTTCAAGCTCTCTCTACTCAGAGGCGCTCCCGATGCAGAGCGGACACTGCATCGGAGTTTCACGCCGAAGCGCTGAGCAATTGTAAGTGAAGGACTTGCCCAAGGTCCTTACGCGGGGAGGTGGATTCGAACCTCGGACCTTCCGGCTCCAAGGCAACGACGCCACCACTAGACCCCCGCCCCCCATGTGTGTGTGTGTGTGTGTGTGTGGAATTACTATTTCCGCCCTGCGTTTTGCATCATATTTCTACTGGATTTAGTTCATTGTAATGATGTAGACTTTGGCAACATCAAATCACTAAATAATTATAGGGGCATAAAAGGCCGCCGAACGCTCAGGCTAGTTTATGGATATTACAGGTCTATATAATTTATGAAGATGAAAAATTACAGTGAATATTTTTACCCCCCCCCCACACAAAAAAATGGGAAAATTTACTGCAATATTGATTTGTGAATTTTGAATATATTATTTATGTCCATGGTTTAAAAGAAATTCAAATTGAAGTGTCTAGAAAATTGTCTAGCACATTAATTTGTGCATTTAAGTGAAATTTAGTTATAGGCATTGGATTGTGATGATGTGACGTCACATTTCTTCAACTTTTTCCCTCGTCATAATCGTCACAAATGTGTGACCGGTGACCCTCCCCTAGGTGTGTGACGTCATCTATGGACGGTTCCTTATAAGTTGGCGCTATAGAAATTCATAATTCGTAGTAATCAATCATAAACTGTCAAGTTCTACACCAAGTTTCAATTCTTTAATATGCAATCAACAGTGTACAATTGTAACCTAGGCCTACATGAGAGTTAGCCACTTCATTTAAATTAGGCCTAAACATAATATATTCAAAAAAACTAAGCCAAACTGTTTTTCATATATCTCTATTGCTTGTCAACATATCACGCTAAAAGTTTCCAAATATTTAGAGAAGTGGACCAAGAATATGATTCCAAACTTTCATGAGATGAAGTTGAACGGATAAAAATATATGAATATTTAAACTTTGTATGCCGAAATTGCTGTTTACAAGCAATTTTCTGTCAGATTCAGTAAAAAGTAAGCTAAACTGTTTTTCTTATATCTCTAATACCTGATAATTAAGCACACTAAAATTTTACTGATATTTAGACAATGGAACCAAGAATAGGATTCCAAAATATCATGTCATAAATTTGAACTGATAGAAAGATATGAATATTTAAACTTCAACTCCCGAAATATCAGTTTTCAGCAATTCAGTCTGTTATGGTGTTCGTTGCGGTTTCGATGCTTGATAGTTGACAATTTTTTGTCTTCTGAGATCCTGGAGTAAAATTAACGGAGTATATTATCGCTTGTTGGAAGTGTGGAATGGCCTGGACCAGAGGACAATCGACGTTGCTGTTGCCCAATACTTGTCGCCAGCGCTTCCAGGCTTGCGTGCAAGCAGGTGTCTAGCCTATAGGAATTTTTGAGCATCTTAATTAGCCTAATCAAATAATCAAACCATACTTTTGGAATCATATTGTTGGTTCAATTCTCTACATATTAGGAAAGTTTTAGAATGATTAATCATCAGGCATTAGAGATATAGGCCTAAGGAAACATTTTATTGAATCTAACAGAAAATGCCTTGTAAACTGCAATTTCGGCATACGAAGTTTAAATATTCATATCTTTTTATCCGTTCAACTTTAGCTCATGAAATTTTGGAATCATGTTCTTGGTCCATGTCTCTAAATATTTGGAAACTTTTAGCATGATATGTTTTCAGGCATTAGAGATGTATAAAAAACAGTTTGGCTTAGTTTTTTTTAATCATGGTGTATATAAATATTATATCCGGTAGGCTACTCCAGGAGTAGGGTTTGACCGTTAGTTATAGGCCTAGTTGTAGGCCTATTTCTGTTATAGATGAGTTTGGTATGGAAAACAAGTGAAACGCATTCTGTTTAAAGCGTTCCTATAGTTTTTGCGTTGCATCGTTTTCTTCACAGGTACTTTGCAGCAAACAAAAGTCCTCGGCTTTCTGCAGCAGATTACAGCTGTTGATGTACCCGATGAGGCACGATACAGAGTCACAGGTCTGGCCATTCTAGACAATGAATTGTTCGTTGCGAACGATTCTAACATTGTGGAAGTAATTGACCTGAGAACGCTGACATTTAAACGACGGTGGCGTGCGGAGCAGGCAACAATAATCGTGGACATGAAAGCAAGTACACGTAACAAATGCTTGTATCTGCTGTGTAGCTGCTTATCAGATCATGGGCTCGAAGGACATATGTTCAGATATAGTGCTGGTGGAATAGTCATTAACAACTGGAAACTTGATTCTGTAAAGGTAGATTTGGCTAAGATCTCCATTACTGGTGAATCAAACGTCTTGCTGACCGATGGGTTTGCCAGTAAACTAATAGAATACAGCCCAGATGGAGTGCTGATATGTGTGCTTTCTCTAAAGTGGGAGTCTGGCGTGCAGAACTTAGCCCATGCAATAAAACTGACATCAGATCATTTTTTGGTATGTCATGGTAAAGGTCAGGATTCTTTGCAGAGAGTTTGCATTGTCGACATGAATGGAAATATTCTTAAGTACTTTGGAGAAGTGGGCAAAATATACTTTGGAGAAGTGGGCAAAAGTAATAAACTGAATAACCCAATTTACTTGGAGATGACTGCAAACGGTAATATTCTTGTTGCTGATCATTTGAACCGGCGATTGTTGCTCTTAAGTTCTAATTTGGAAGTCATGCAAGAGATGAGCCCACATAATGCAAAATATTCTTTGGGTAGAAGTACGATTGAAAGTAGACCACAGAAGCTGTTACTGGATGAGGCAAATGGCAGAATTTTTGTGGCTGAAAATATTTTTAAAGCCCCTCGCCAAGGAGAGCATAAAGTGCGGTCTGGTGATCAACTGTCAGCATTCACTTTCTCCGTACAATAAGACCAATTTACCCAACAAATTGTTCATAGTAGGCTATATAGCCTAGCGATCTCTGCAATACACGATCTACGTGATCCATTATAATACTATATTGCCAAATACTTTACTACAGAATGATGTTGATTGATTTAGGCCTGTTGGTTAATTAACTAATTGGATTCACTGATTTATTGACTTATTCGTTTATT
This sequence comes from Lumbricus rubellus, assembly GCA_945859605.1. NCBI lineage: Eukaryota > Metazoa > Annelida > Clitellata > Crassiclitellata > Lumbricidae > Lumbricus > Lumbricus rubellus. The sequence goes on along the minus strand of OX243814.1, from coordinate 4,495,250 downwards.
GATTGGTTAATTTGTTTTGTTTTTTTATAAATGATTCGTTTATTGATTGAGTCGTTTGTTAAATTGATTGGTTGATTGACTATTTTATTTACACACATAGGCCTACGCACTCACACACATTCATCATCACCATCTATATAAATAAAAATGAAACTTTCCAATAGTTCGTGTTAACACCACGCCGAAACTGACGCACCGATTGTTGTGAAAATTTACCAAAACCTTCCATTCAAATAGCACCGTGTTTTAAGATTTTTTCACCCGAAAAAAACCCAATCGTTTCCACAAAAAGTGAAGGGGAGTGTGAGGGGGAGGGAAGAGGGGGAGGGGAGAAGAGGGGAGGGGAGCCTCTTTTCAGCCACAGCAAGGCGTGGCCGGGTTCAGCTAGTAAATTATAAATTTCTTAGTTTCACTGTAGGTGTCATTAGCATCACTGGTGCTTTAGTACGAATAACATAAATCTGTAAAAAGTAATAGCTGTAAATACTAAATAGGCCTAGGCATAGGTGTAACCGTGTAAATTTTGAAAGACCAGGGTTCTCATGGCAATGATAATGACATTTCTTGCTCTTGATACTATTTTTAATATTTCAAAGTCCGCAAAAGCCTATCCACGAAATCTTCAATTAGCGAGATATTTCCTTCTAATTAAATATCCTTCCATTCTTTTCCTTGGGGCACGTCGTCAGATTAGTCCATCTGCTGACCTTGGCTCCTAATAGGCTACTCTTCCCCTTTGCTGCTTAGGGTTTCTTGTAATTACCTCTCACTTTGTGGGTCTCTAAGCACCGTCTACTATCGCGACGGGATTCCTCATTTGCTCCGACTTAGGCAACAATAGCAACCCCGATGGCAGGTCAAGAGCTCTAGGTTAAATGGCGCTTGCCCCTTACACCTTTATGCACAGCCTGGGGCAACGTATTCGCACCCAGCGTATCAAAAACCGTTAAGTGCTATAATTGGCTCGTTTGGGCCTTCCTTATGTTTTGTCGACAAATTGGCTGAAGCGGACGACTAGACTTAGTCTTGAGATGATAATAACGGATCGACTGAATGGTTCGTTAGACTTGAGACACGTGTCACTCGGTGAAGGGTCTTTTGTTGAAGGATGCTCCAACGGTTGGACGTCCCACTGGAAGAGTAGGCGTTCAACGATTTGGAGGACGGAACGGATTATTCGCTAGTAACTGTTGTGTTGGCGTTTCAAGCAAGCCAAAGTGTGAGACTCCTGTAGCCTATTACAGGGATTAAGGAGCATTATAAATAATTTGGGAGGGTTTAGGTTAAGTAAAATTAATGGTAACATTCTGGTACAAAGTGTGCGCGGACGCGGATCGTTTCCTCATAGGCCTACCCTTCCAAACATTGACCTAACCTTCCAATTGGCAGATGGCGTTGCAAAATAAGCAGCAGGACTTGATGAGCGGCTTGCACGACTGCCAACAGTTAAATTCGACTTTACAAATAAACTTGCCGTCGTTTCCTTGACTCCGTTAATACCATGAGTTGTAATCAAACGGCGGTGTGTCAGTTTTAAATTTAGCGAAGATTATCATCATCATCATCATCATCATCATCATCATCATCATCATCATCATCATCAAAGTTCGGTGGTTAATTCATGTGTTCTGAAATTCATATACGTCGTGATGTGGCTAAACGTAGAGCTTCCTCTGTCGTTTCAGTCCATTGATTTCCCTCTCCAAATTAGCGATCTCTGCATCTAGGAAGCTGTTCTCGCCTTCCAGCAGCTTCGTCCTTTCCTGAACTTCGACCTCTCGATCCTTCTTTGAACTTCGAGATTTCTTCGCTGCTTCGTTGTTTCTCGATCGTTTCTCGAAGTATTTGTCGTCCTTCATTTCCTCTGGAATCGGTCGCTTTGGTCCTCTTGCACGAGGCTTCGCTGGAAAACACCAGATATGCAAATCATGAAAATCTTGCCTCATCCGTAACTATAGACCCTACCATCTTATTTTATCTTTTCAGAAACTTTGGCTTAGTCAGTAAGCTCAAGAACGTTTATAATATCTTATCTTATCTGACAATTTATGTAAGCTAATTTAATATGGTGTAGGGCCTGCAGCGGTCAGTTGATTGTTTGTACACTCGCGAGCGTGCCAGACAGACCAGCTGCGTTTTTGGCGCGCGTGTCTAGACGCCTAGTCTAGACGGCCGATCGAGGGTTGCGCGTACGAATGAGAGATAGAGAGAAGGAGTGAGCGTGAGAAGGAAGAGTGGCGAGATAGGCTGTGATAAGCGTAGTAGTAGGAGTTGACTAGAGTTGTGGAGAAGAGTGGTAGTTGCTGTGATAATGCAAGGATAGACATTATCGTGTCGTTGCTGCTGTTTCATTTTACGTTGGATTTGATTATAATATACTATTAAACCTGTTGTCGTTGTCGTTAAAGTAAAACAAGTTAAAGACTGTAGAAACTTTAACTAGCCAGTAGATTAAAGTCAGTTAAGTCATTGGAGATAGGCTTAGGCTACTGAAGAACGATATAGAAAAGCTACCGAAGAGACCACAGGTCAACAAGGGAAAAGAGGGTTGACAATTTATAAAGCGCTTCTCGCAGCAAGAGCCTTTCAGAAGCGCTCCCACTGTATCAGATAGCACTGCATCAGATCAAATTAGGCAACATAGATTAACGAAAGGAAACATTGAATAGCATAATGATAAGAATATGTGGAAGTTTAAAAGTAAGAAAACAGAGAATTAGATCAGAAAGGTTTGAAAGCTTAATACAAGACAATATGGGCCTAAATTATGATCTGGCATCAGATGAAGAGAAGGCATATGCAGTTGAAAAACAATATGAAATAACATGGAACAAACCTATATTTGTCTCATTTCCTGAGGAGGACTGCATGGCAAGTCCTCCGATGTTGTTGTTGTACTTGAAGGCGTTTGACTGTGTTGGCCATTGGACTCTTGGACCTTGGTGATGATGGTTATGGTCTTGAGCAGTGCGATCCATCCTTGGTTCAACGACGATCGGCTTCACTTCGTAAGAGAGTCCACGAGTGTCCACCGCTCGGTTTGGTAGAGCGGAAGTTGGGTTGAAGTAAGAAAACATGCTATGCCCAACACCGGAAATAACGACCTTCTATAGGTAAAACAAGCATTTACATTGTAATGCAAAATGAGATTCGTCAAAATACACTGTGCATAATTATAGGCCTAATTAGAAACACGCATTAGAAAGACAGCCAATCTACACTTAGGCTGAAATGACATTAAACAAAGCAAACACATTGTCAAGACAAAATAGTAAATGTTTACCGTATACAGTGCTTAGGCTATTTCTTTGTAAAAATAAAGCTATGCCATAAAAAATTATAGCCCCAATAGTTTCAAGTAATCTGACGCCTTTGAACTGACCTAAGTAGGCTACTAGCATTCCCATTGTTTACTGTGCTTTATCTACTGCATTTCGTAATGAGTGACTTAATTAACCTATTGCTTACCTGAAAGGATTTCTCCAATGTAAATATCCTTCTGTCTTTTGTAAAGTTAGGCCTAATCCCGGTAGCGAAGTTTCTTTATGTTAGTGATCCAAACGTACATGTATTACTTAGTTTCTAGAACTGACCAACGGAACAAAGCTTGTTGAAGTGCATAGGAAATTAGGATTGCTTTGTCAGTGGTCCTTCTTGGTCAGTTGTGTCCAGCCGACTGGCCGTCGATAGAAGTTGCGTAACTGGAGCAGTCCATTTTCCATCAAAAGGGGCGCGAGCGTGGTTCCTTGAGTCTTCAAATTCAAATTAACTAGCGGGCAACTATTTCTAATCTTGCACACAGAACAAATCTCTGTCGTTTGATCTGGTGTTTCACTGGCCATTTTGGAACCCATAATTCTAAAAGGTGATTAAAATCAGTTTGAAATTAGAACCAAGTTAGACCCTGTCACCATCGTGGTCAATGTGGGCTGAGTCTGACATCTAACACCATCCCACCCCACCCCCAATGGTTGGCCAGTCAGAGGTAGGCCTGCAGGTGACTCTTCTCACATAGCCTACCGGGTCTACCCTCGAGTATTCAGTTCAGAGCTGGTTTAAATTGGGGTAGAACTCTATAGGTCCGACGAAAGAATAGAACTAGCCCCATGCACTCGATATCTTCAGGGTCTACAACATCGATTAGCCTACTTCACTATGTGAAAGGCAGCGTACAGACCCGCCACTGGTTGCATTTTGCCAAGACTCAGCCTGGATAAAGAGTATGGCGACACTAATCATCCTTGATATGATTGGCACAGTGTTGTTAAACACCAACAAGCAAAGCGTGCAGACCGGGGTTTGCTTCCAGAAGGTGGCTTAAATTTTATGAAATTTCAATCATGGGTTTTCAATCTTAGTAGGCCTACGGTCCGTAGCCTAAAATTAATTACCATTAATTCAAACGAGCAGCGGTGATGAAAGATCTCACCCGGCTAATAATTCTAAAATTCTATTATGCCTATTCAACGGATCTATTTCTACGATTCAGGTTCACATTTTCGACTCTACGTCAACTTAGTTTACTTAGACCGAATAGTCAATGGGATTGTTGCTCAGATCTTCATATTTCTTTGGATCACATTAATGTGAGGATGCACAGTTTTTCAAAGTGCAATAGGTCTACGTAGGCTACGTAAGCGGGCATCTCCGAGTCTCCGATCATTTCGTGTTATCAGTTATAAGTTCGCAAAATTTCTGTTTCTGTGTGATAAACTTTACATTTTACTATTTGGAATAATATTAGGCTATTAGGCCTACGTACAATAACGGGGAACAGGCTATTAATTTGGCGCGGTCGCAAACGTGTGGGGGCTGTATACTGTGTAGGCCTAGGCCTTTAGGCCTGCAAGGTGAACGTCGGGAGCCACATCAAACCACCATAGATTGGGATAGCAGAAATTCGCGGGAAAGTTCTGAATTCAGAGTAGTGGGAGTAAAAATGGCGAAAGTCGCATAGACCTCAATTTCACAAGCTGAAATTTGCCCCAAACTCGCCGCAATTCGTGACATTTGGGGAAATTCACAGCATTCAAGTCACGTGCCAAAATCACGGTTTCATAGATGACATCGAAAATTTCTGTTAACCCTAGCCACAAAGCAAGATAGACGCAGGCCCGCCGAGAGGGGGGGGGGCAAAGGGGGAAAATGCCCAGGGGCCCGGCGACTTTTAGGGGCCCGGAGGGGGCCCGGGCTACAATGATTATAATATGTTTCATATGTTGATTACGGGCGGCGGGCCCAACCTATAATCACTTATAATTATTATTACTTAGCCTATTGTTTGATTTATGTTGTTTACTATAGCCTAACTGTCCCTATAGCAGATTATTACTGTTACATGACTACCATTGTTTTAAGTTTCAAGCAACTGTCCATTAGCCTACCTTACTTAGACCTATGCACACACGATCGCTAAGAAGAAACGGTCCTCCAAGACATTCGAACAATTTTCCAGGCAATGAAGAAAGAGCATTTCCAAAGTGCATTTTTAGGTTCGCAGACAAGATGGAGAACTAGGGCTTGTATAGCCTACTAATTTGTCTTTGATAACCGAAAGTGATCATAATAGGCCTAAATACAACTGTGTGATAATGGGTGATGTTTGCGGTACTTAGCCTAAGACAGAGGACATAAATTCCAGGATATTATTATTAGAGATAGGCCTATTGTTGCAATTCAATCCAGAAAGGTTGCTTGTGATAGCCATATTATTTGAAAATTAAATTCTTAACATTAAAAACTGATTCAAACCATAAATCATTAGCAAACTTTCATACTCACACCATTGTTATTTTCATTTGTTTTTGTGTAAATTTGCTCAAAATGCCAAAGATAGTTTCAGGGCTGCAGGGCTGTTTTAAGGAATTTTTAGAACTGCACAACTCCTTCTTTCGTTTCCCGTCGTCCATTGTAAATTACTTAATCCAATCGGAGGACAATAACCTTTTTGCTAGTTTTAACTGTACAGAACTTACAGAAGTGCTTCTACAACTGCACATTTTGTGTACAACTGCACGTTAAAAAAAGCCCTGGATAGTTTGGGGCCCATGACTGCTCAGCCCAGGGGCCCGGATTTTCTGTCGGCGGGCCTGGATAGACGTAGGTTAGGCTAATCCTCTTATTATCAAAATTGAACGTGGAGATATGCAATGAAGTTATGCAACCTCAGAAAACACCGTTCCGTTATTGAGACTTTGATAGGTGGAGCTTGAAAATATTCCCGGCCTCTGGGCAGAGCAATCACGATTCACGAGTTCCTAAACTATCTTAAGGCTATAATAAGGCATACTAGGCATTATAATAAGCTTATGGGACAAAATTAGAAGAAAACATGAAGCAATAGGCTAAAGGCGGGCTTATAGGCTAGTGTCCTAATAATAAAAGGCCTATACACAATGATGAATTTAATCAGTTTTTTTATTGGAAGTCGAAACTGATCGTATAGGCCAACGCCTAGGCGTAGTTGTTGCTGCAGGTCATAGATTGAGCATTCGAATATTATGAATATTAAGACTTTCAAATATTCACGAATATTAACAAATAGCCTATTATATTCGTAAAATATTATGTTCTCTTCATAAATTCTTTATTCTTAATTCTTATTTTGTTATTTTATGAAAATGTTTAACTTTAACTTAATGAATAATATTGTAGCCTACAAAATTGATTTAGCCTACGCGTAGGCCTATATCAGTAATGATAAAAACTTCAATAGATTTATTGTTGAAAACTTCAAGGTCCCTGCTGGGTCTGGCCAACGTGGTTATGCGACATTCGTATCACATTCGATACCGGTAGCCTATTTAATATGTTAGTCACTTTGTCTGACTACTGACCATCCTCCCCAACTGAAAAGAGACAGAGCCACCGATGGCAGTTGGCAAGTAGCAGCAATAGTTAATTAGTAATAAACTTTAACTGCCTATGATAGTAACTGCAAATTGATAAAGTAGTTTTATATCAGTTTAGCAGGATGAGTAAATGTAAATGCCAACGCAGGAAAGAACAGTGCCAGATTACAAGCAAAAATTATCCCCATCTCAGCATATTAATTAAGCGCATTGCATAATTTAGGCTAATTCAGCTCTGCCCTGGATACAAGTGAATGTCGTAGAGATACAGAAACTTAAAATGCCGAGTTACACTGTGGTATTTTTCATTCACCTTTATTTGTTAACGAATATTTGCGAATATTTAAAAATCTTAATATTCACAAATATTTACGAATAGGCTATTAAAACCTAAAGTCACGAATACTCATTCTATGCTGCAGGTTAACGACGCTGCCATATCAAAGATGATTAGGCTCGTCCCCTCGTTTATCTAGCTTTGGGACTGGCACTGACAGAGTGCAACCAGTGGCGGCGTTTCTATGCGTAGTTAAGTGCCATCAACTATTATAGGCTACAATTTATCCAGCTTGAGCCCATAAAAGTAGCCGGGTCCCTGGGTATTTATCGGGGATCTGGGTGCAAGAACAGACCCTGCTTTTGTAGAGACATCAATGACTATGCCTAGGGCTCTTGCGTTCATAAATCCTGGAAAAACTACCGACAATCAGAGCTGCTGTATTAAACTAAAATAATCTCTTATTGGCCTATATTCTATCGCCCATTCTGCCACTAAACGTTGTAAAACCAAGATCCATTCATTTTAGGTTATGCAGTAACCTATGTATACCGTTTTGGCTTCGACCAGAAGCCTGCAAAAAAGTGGTTCACGATATTCTGCTCATCTTGAACAGCGTATAAATCACGAGATCATACCTACTGATAATTACTTACTGTAAGAAGTGTAAATGTGATGAAACTTTGAATTGAAATAGAGCTAAAAGAAACGTCAACACATTATCCACCGATCGAAAGGAAATTTCTGTAGACTAATTTGGTGAACCTAGAAGCTTCCTATATAATTATAGGGCAAATGCCAAGGTTCTTTCCTTACATTGCCCTGGATCCAACGTTAAACTACGTCAAAGAGGGAAAGTGTCTAAAACGACAACGCGGCGTAAATGTGACAATGTGATTTATTGGACCTATTCAATACTCGACATGCACGTTACTTTTATCATTTAAATCTTCACGTTTCACATTTTTATAACGCAATGTATTTGTCTACTTTCAAAGAGGAACTTATTAGCATTTTCCCTGGTGATACAAGGTTACCAACAACGTATTACATCTATTAGCATAAATTTAATATTCATATCAACGAGTTGACAATGTTAAAATCTTTGGAGTTGGCTGCTTGCGAAAAAAATTGTCCAAGAACGCAAGTTTCATGTAAATATTCTTATTGTTCTTTCTTTTCCTTTTGATTATGTCCTATTTATTATAAGCGCCCAAGATTTTCCCAGAAACGGTGTGTTCTCTTGTTTGCCTTATTCTAACGTATTTTCACATTCAACGACGTCTCAACTCCGACGCATCTATGACGATGGAATACTGCTTAGGCTTCGACAGCTTCGGATTCCTCTTCCCCATCCAGCTCCGCATCATCATCGATGGTCGCTTCCTGGTACTGCTGGTACTCCGACACGAGGTCGTTCATGTTGGACTCGGCCTCCGTGAACTCCATCTCGTCCATGCCCTCTCCGGTGTACCAATGGAGGAAGGCCTTGCGACGGAACATCGCTCGGAACTGCTCGGAGATTCGCTTGAACAGCTCCTGGATGGCCGTGCTGTTACCGATGAACGTCGCCGACATCTTCAGACCACGTGGCGGGATGTCACACACGGCGGTCTTCACGTTGTTCGGGATCCACTCGACGAAGTAGCTGCTGTTCTTGTTCTGAACATTCAACATCTGCTCGTCGACCTCTCTCATCGACATCCTTCCTCGGAAGATCGCGGCCACAGTAAGGTATCGGCCATGTCGTGGATCGCAGGCGGCCATCATGTTCTTCGCGTCGAACATCTGCTGCGTCAACTCTGGAACGCTTAACGCGCGATACGATTGGCTGCCACGCGACGTGAGTGGTGCGAAGCCAGGCATGAAGAAGTGGAGACGGGGGAAGGGGACCATGTTGACGGCCAGCTTACGGAGGTCGGCGTTCAGCTGACCGGGGAAGCGGAGACAGGTGGTGATGCCAGACATCGTGACGGAGACGAGGTGGTTGAGATCGCCGTACGTCGGGGTCGTTAGCTTGAGGGTGCGGAAGCAGATGTCGTACAGCGCCTCGTTGTCGATGCAGAATGTTTCGTCGGTGTTCTCGACCAACTGGTGGACCGATAGTGTGGCATTGTATGGCTCGACGACTGTGTCTGATACCTACCAGACACACAAAATACCAGAGCTGTAATTAATATACCTGCAGTGCGTAATTATCATTTAAATAATTTGCTTCACCAAATTGATACCGTCTTCTCCTCTGAACATATTGTGCAGTCAGATTCAAATTAACGTTTTCAATTTGCTATGAATTAGCCGTGACTAAGTTGGTGGACTCTTGCAGGAGTGCAATATAAATTTCTTCTTAAACTACCATGTGTCTATGCAAATTGCAAGTTAACTTCTTCAATTTGCTTGTTAACCTTGGCTGGGTGGAAGTGCTTTCAAGTAGGCTCCTTGAAGGAGTGCTATATAATTTTTTTAATGAATGAGAGAATGTAGTCTGACACTATTTCTTAGTAGACCAATCTTCTTGATATTAACCTCCTCAAGGATTAGTATTGGTCTGTTATTGATTGATGCCTTGTGCATTGGATAATACTAGCACAACCTATGATTAATAATGATAATACATTTATATTATGCTAAATCATAGCAGTAAATTTGCTTTCACATAATCATCCATGAATTAATTAATTAAATACTACACAAATAAATAGATGAAAAGTTAGACAAATTATACATTATACAAATACCTAAACAAATAACATAGCAGTAAATAAACAAATTATTTAATCGATTTGATATTAACTAAGTTCGATAAACAAATGATCCAAAAACAAAAACAGACAAAGAGACAAGTATCATGGGTATAAACAAACCTTTGGAGATGGAACGACTGAGAATGTGTTCATGATCCTATCCGGATACTCTTCCCTGATCTTCGAGATGAGTAGAGTTCCCATTCCCGACCCGGTTCCTCCGCCAAGCGAGTGTGTCAGCTGGAAACCCTGGATGCAGTCGCAGCTTTCTGCTTCCTTCCTAACGACATCGAGCACGGAGTCGATCAGCTCTGCTCCCTCCGTGTAATGACCCTTCGCCCAGTTGTTTCCCGCTCCGCTCTGACCGAATACGAAATTGTCCGGACGGAAGATCTGGCCGAATGGACCGGATCGAACAGCGTCCATCGTTCCGGGTTCGAGGTCGACTAGGATGGCGCGAGGAACGTACTTTCCACCTGTATATTGGAAAGCATTTAAATCGTGAGTATTCTGACGTAAAGCTTTATATGTATTGAAGACAGTTGCTAATTTGAACTATTCTTAACAACTGAATAGAATACACAAATTGAAGAAATAAGCAATTGAGTAAGTAAATTAATTTTTTTAATGGATCCATAAATGAAAATAGATAAAGAAATGAGTACAAGATTATATGTATCTTCCATCCATCTCAGTGTCGTTTTCTTGTACCTATGCAAGGCTATAATTTTAGGGGCGTTGGTCCGACTGTATGAAATGGCCTTCTTCTTGACCTAAACCTGTTACCCAAGACACTCTCTGACATATTCCATGAGCACTTGAAAACGATTCTTTTTTAAATGAATCAATAAATCAATCAATATATTGAAAAGAAATGATCTTAAACATCTGTTATTGATTGTGTCATTCCAATTGTCTGGGTCATGGAAGCACTTGTGAAGATATGGTCAACAACAAAATTATAACAATTTCTAAAAATGTAGTTAATTCTGTGTATGTTGTTGTCCCCTAATCCAAAAAAACCTGAAAATGTTTCCTGTGCATAGACAGATCAGTGCGTGTGATTGATTGATTGATTGTATAACATATCGTACCAGATGCTTCATTGTAGTAGACGTTGATTCTTTCCAGCTGAAGAGGGGAATCTCCGTTGTACGATCCGGTCGCATCGATTCCATGCTCATCGGATATCACCTCCCAAAACTATCAACAACACACACACATACACAATTATTCAAATTTAAAACGATCAACATGTAAGCAAGTAAATATGTCAGTATGGAAGGAGGGATGCAGGACATGCTTTCAACCTTGCATATAGGATCTGCCATGATGTAAAAATATGGGTTCACTGATAAGAATGGTCCGTTGACTATTTAAATGTTTATGTAAATTAAATTATATTGCAATTATTATACAACAGACCATACTCTGATTGGACAGCATAAATAGAAAATTTAGTAGAACAAATCGGTAGTTTACAGGAGAAAATGATCCCCAGCAATTTTATTAACACCTGTCGTTGTTATTACTTCCCTGTAGTGTTACGACCAGCTGAATAAATACAGACATCAATGCTACACAGAGCCTGTCTGTAGCAAAGTAGGCCTACAGACAGCTTCCCTACAGTGACCCCATAACCTGGACCATGCCCATTTTTCAATAAATTGATCGGTTCAGATCCTGCACCACGGCTGCCTTTTCAAAGGGTGTCATACACAATTTAAGATCCATATTTAGACTGCGGCCCAAGCCACAGCCTGTATCCTATACGCTGTTAGTGCTGCTCAGTTTTTTAAAGAATTTATTTGAGCATGTGGAATCGTGGATGTGGTACATCATGCATTTCAGATTCTTCCACACTGTTGCAGGTTTGAAAAGGAGCCCAACCCTTCAACATTCTCATGTTCGAACTGGAGTGATACCAAAACTCATTAACGTCTCCCTCCTACTTTATCCATGTTTGGGACTGGCACTTTAAAGTGCAATCAGTGGGGAGTGTTAGTGTACGAAATGTCAGCCTGACATTCATGTCTCTGAATTACGGGTAGATCACCATTGATATGCTAATCAGCATGATAGTCAAACACGGGCGCCTTTGTACACGCCTTGACCGGACACTAACCAGGCCAATGAGGCCAGTGTTTATGGCTCAATGCTTTCAGGGTACACAGAACCATAAAAGCAGCTGCATCGGGCGTCAAAACCGGCTTTTGTGTTCATCATCAGAGACCACTTTTGACTTATTGTGACAGAAATTAATTATTCATATCGCAGCTAAAACTCCAAGTGTAGCAAGACATAAATGATTCAGATCTGAGTTTCTTCTATGTTTAGATCGTATAACTTGGCCTACTACATAGCCAACATTTCTTCAACAACCGTCAGCATTCTATATACAGCCAGTAACTTGCTGCCCAACAACACTGTGTCATATCACAAATGATTAGATACACCCTACTCTTTTTTGAGTGATTGGAATGGCACTGCCAAAGTAGCCAACTATTGTATGTCTTTATACATGCACATTGCAGTGTGCAATGCACAAGTGTACAATACGTACGTACTACGTAGGCCTATGCACGGTTTGTACAGGGGGGAGCTTATACAAATGGTAAACGTGTATTTTAGAGTCGTAAATTATTCGCCATAATCTGTCAAGTACCTACAAGTAGGAATAATAAGAAAGGAGAGATGCTAAATAGAAGTCGGATTGGTGGGAAAACTACTTAAATAGAAGTGGGAATTAGCCTATGCACTAAAATTCGAACTGGATCGATGAAAAAATAAAAAATTATGTTTTATTAAAAGGAAATTACATTGATAAAAAAAGTTGCTACCAGAATAAGCAGGACTGGTTAATGAATTCTTGCCTAAACAGAAGCTGCATTTATAAGAAGGATTCTTGCCACACTAAAATTTTGATTGATTCAAAATAATGATGCTGTAACAGGCATATAATTTATGATGCTAAAAGCACCATAAAATATAGGCCCATATAGGCTAATATAAAATAATGCAAAATAATATAATGTTATAATGTAAAGTCCTATTTACTTTTGTACAAACGTGCATATGTTACATACATACACAAATACATTGTAGCCTACATTGTTGTACAATGTACAATTGTACATGCATAAGCTTACTAGGCCTGCATGCAATACATGCAAACATTTTTGCGCTTATATAGGCAAACAGCCAGATGCAAACACACAATGTCATACATAATATTGTATACACACATAGGCTAATGCATACTTAGATGGCCTACATGTTGTTGCCACTGATAGACTAAGTCTTATTCTAGCACTGATGTTAGTCATTATATTAAGTCGAATTCACAACGCCCGCCCCATGTTGTCAGCATGCAACAAAATACTGAAGAGTAGGTCAAGTTCAAAGTCTGTCCAATCAAAGGACACCGTTCAGTCATTTTTCTGTGTCAGGTCAAAGTTCGAGAGATACATGTATGCGCCATCAGCTACAGACTGATGACTCATCCCGCCTGGCCTTGAAACACTCTTTGTACCAAGAGAATTATTAATCATTTAATTTGCACTCAGTTGTCTCGTCATTGTTATTACTCATGAATGATGTTTCATGAATAGGTCTATAAATAGATATATCATACCTAACATGATGTTATGTAATCAAACTATCCAATCATTATGCAGTCATAGCGTATTCGTAATGTATTGTAATCTAAACTGCTGCTTCATATTACCACACCTAATTGTGATCACAAAAATGATGTTTTTAGCCTACTCATGTAGGCCCAATGGCAGATAAGAGGATATGATTGTAGCCTACCAATATATAGGCTAGGTCGAATGCATAATGTGAAAATTAGACTACATCTAAGCCTGGTGTAGAAATAGGCCTAGTAGCCGTGTTTAAAATTCTAAAATTATGAAGTAGGCTATTGGAAAATAGTCTAGTTGTCATCTGAAATTTTAAAATACACCAATAAATGCAAAATGTCATTTAAAAAACTAACAATAATTTAAATAATCATGATTTTAGCTTTTCCAATTAGCTGTAGAAATAGGCTCATTTGCTTGTCTGAAATTTGACTGAAAACAAACGTAGAATTTCACATTCTGCTAATCAGGTAACAATATGTAGCTAACTACATGTCTGCAGCATTATAGCCTTCAGACGTTTTCACCAGGTTACTGTGAGGATGTCCTCACCAAGTAACTGTTAATGTCTGAGTTACTGCACATTAACCAAAGAAACCTTTGGACATCCTATCGCTAGCATAAATTATCAGTAGCAGTCTAACTGCCTGCATGTGGTTGGAGTAATATCTTGCATGTGCCGTGGTACAGGATCCTAAAATTGGCACGGCTTCGCCGAATTCCCATAAAGACTTCCGATTTTCAGTCGTGCCAGTCCTAAGATAGGATGGAGGAGGAGGGCGACACTAATCATCTTCGTCGTGACAAAGAGTTGTTAAGCAGAATCTAACGAACATTCATTCATGGGCTACTTGCGCCAACTAGTCTGAAGAGCCTAGACAACAATGGCTTAATAACAGGGCAAAAGATAATTTATTTAAACAAACAACTAGGGCTGTAGAGTAGGCCGTCAGCATTCAAGGTTACAAATGTAGGCCTAAGCAACAGTTTTAATCCAGTAAATGTAATACATAAACTAATTCTGCCAGTCTGTTTACACTCGCTATACCAATGGCATAATTACGCAGATGTCAAGCAGCCACTATTCGTATTCGGTCCGACCGCCACTATTCGGTCGAATACCGAACCGCTATTTGGCCCGAATCGAATAATCGATACAGCCCTACATTAATTTTAACATCAATTGCTTAAGTATCATTTTATGACTTTGTGTTATAACATAACGTTAATACATGCGATTTCAAATTAATCAAAAAACTATTCTGTATTCTGCATCAGAACCAGTACAGAAATAAACTGGAACACTTAATAGCCCATTTTTACTAACATCCTATTCAAAGCTATAATAATTGTTTGCACCCGTCACTAAAACCATCATCCAGACAAGGCGGCAAATAGTCTAAGCCGGTCATCATGACCCGGCTATTATAGCGTGATGCTCAGAACTATCGAAAATCATCAAGTCTAGTCATTCTTTTACGCAACAAATGTCCGCCCTTAATGTAAACGGTTGAAACGAACCTTTGAGCCGATCTGATTTCCGCACTGGCCGGCCTGTATGTGGACGATTTCCCTCATATTTTCGTTTCGGAATAAAGAAATTTATTCAGTCGTTCGTCTGGAAAAGGATGGTCTTCTTCGTCTTCTTGTCTGCTACGTCTGCTTGCTTCGATATACTTTCACGTGACTGCCGAGATCCGACCTAGAAGATTGCGCCCGCAGTCGAAAGAGAGACTCCGATAAGAGAGGGAGAGACAAAGAGACAGACGCAGACATACATAGCCAGATACAAAGAGGGAGAGAGACAGATAGACGCGCCAAAAAAGCACGTGGTCTGCATCGCAAAATGCGGCTGCAGCCAGTATAGCTGTAGCTGTTCGCCTATCGGGCTGCATTGCATACGCCTACCAGATATGTCTGTCTGCGTGTCAGTCTGTATGTCTGCATGTCAGTCTGTCTGTCTGTGTGCTTGTAAGCGTCGCTGTCCTTCTTCCTTGTCCAGATGGCGGGTATTTTTAATCTAGTATGCCATACACACAGACTGATAAGGACAGTTAGACAAACAGATGAACATAGTTAGACAGATAGACACACATACATGCAAACGGTTGCTTATGAATGCTTATGCGTCACCGCGAAAGCAGAGGTAGAGATACAGACAGAGGCACGCAGGCAACCAGACAGGCAAACAGACAGAGAGACACCGGCCACGAAAGCTTGTAGTATGATGGCTGTATGCAGCCATCTTCATCACACGATGCCCGTGGCCACAGCCTAAGTAAGCTGACGGCCAGACGATGCGGTCTGGCTACGGTGGAGCAACTGATGTAAAACGGCTGTCCATAAATTACCGCCTGTAGTTGTTCCCTTCCTTCCAGCGAGCATCAGTGTGCATACAGCTGTGTACAAGCATGGCATCATATGTAAATGTAAACGTACACGCTTCCAACAGCCACCACCGTGTGCAAAACTGTGCACAGCCTCGACCCTGAGTCACGTCTTCAATGATTCAATGATCCACCGTTTTTGCCCTGTTTGAATAATAATTATGGCTGCCACGCTGTTCACCCGTGTACTTACCATGCCAGCTCGACCCAATGACCTTGACCTCGTATATTTCCCAGTAAACTGATTGGGTGAGGTTCTTTTCACCCGTTATGGGTTTGAATGGGTGCCACGCCCCTTAGGGTATTTGTGCACAGAACCCGCTAGCCCGTATCTTTTCAAATCAAAATACCGCCAATCACACGTAGGGCATTATAGAGGTCGGATTTGTAGTCGATTCGAATGGGAACGACCCCAAGGGTTCCGAAATGTCTCCCTTAGAGGTTATTTCTCTGCCATTCGTCTAGCTCTTGCTCACATGTGTTTTCCCCAGTACATTTAGAGCGACTTATTCCCTTGAAGATACAATAATCATATCCCAGGAGTCCAATGCGTAGGCCATAATGCGCATCATCGGTGAATCGGTTGCAACGCAGAACGCACGTCTCATACGGTTCTGTGCGAGATGATGTTCGTTTGCATGCAGAATATTATTGCAGATGTTGGCTTATTTTGAGATTTGATATATTCGGCGGATAGCACGGTCTTTGCACCCTTAACGTATGTAGGCCTAGGTCCTACTGCCAGTGAAGCGAAGGGCACAAACTGTGTTGATTTTATATCTGCCCAATTGCTATGTCTAGAGTGGTCGTTGTACAGTAGGCTACTGATAATATTATGATAGTGTGCGCGGACCTATTTTTAATGGTCCAGATCCACGTAGTAGGCCTAGCTTACATAGCAATGATAGCATAGGCCTACTTGGTAGGCATAAGATATAATAGGTTGTCTAAATCATAATAAATTGGTATTTGCAATTCAATTAGTCATCGCCGCATAGTTTAGCATAATAATTATTATAATCTATAATGTTATCATTCAGTAGGCCTATCGGATAATTTAATATGCGGATCTACAACAGCGCAGGCTATAGTCTAGGCTTAGCTAGGCTACTCGTAATAAAATAAACATTGTAGCCTAAAATACAGTCAAGGCTCTTGTACTATCGTCTGACGTTTGATAGCTTTCATGACCTAATTAATTTTGCACCACGTCAAAGATGATTGGCATATGAGGTTTATTGGTTCAACCACCTCTCCCCTCGCCCCTCAAATAATTTACTGTATTTTTAATTAGCCTAATTCTTTATATTTTGCAAAATATCCATTTGTATCCCTTTAATCTACCGAATCTTTTTCCTAGCTTCGTCTCTGGGAGTAGGTCAACGTGCATAGACTATAATTACAATAATGTCTTACAATCATCTTCGTTCATCAAATGAAATCAAATTTATTGGAATCGATTAGCCTAAATAGCAAATACATTCACAATGCACATCTTGTATTACAAGGATTATATATAATGATTGTAGGACATTATCCCCCCCGGACATTATCCCCCCCGGACATAATCCCCCCCGGACAAAAGCCCCCCCGGACATTATCCCCCCCGATTTTACCTAGGACATTATCCCCCCGGACAAAATCCCCCCTCTGTGCAATTACTCTGTTTCGTCATGTAGTTTATAAAGCTTAATTGCCCTGGTTTAGATCGCTGTGTCAACTTATTAATGCCGTCACCGATAAGACTTAGGCTGCTAGTAGGCTACTGCCATTCATATGCAAACTAGAGGCTTGTTAGCGTCATTTAGTTATTCGTTTCTGGCATAAGGAGTTGTTAGTGTCAGTTAATTAGGCAAATGAGACTTGCAATGTTCTTAACACATCCACATTCCCATGAACTACATCTGCCATGAACATTAATTTTGATGACTAGTGTAATAAACTAGTAATAGCCTATATTCTTAAGGGTATATTTAGACCTGTAGTCTTAAGTTAGGCCTACCCTAACATTATATAGGTTAAACCGTAGTTTACGTTGTTTAATTATTTGGCCAAAAAGTGACGTTGTTAAATTATTTGCATGTGTATAAATGATATACAAGTAATTTCTGGATCGCCAGGTTCAATCCAGCTTCCATTTCAACTATAAATATGCCTTTATCCAGCTTCCATTTAAGGTAGGCCTATAAAATGCCTTTATCCAGGTTCTACTTCTCAAGCGTTTTTCATCAATCCAGCTTCATTTTCAGCAGAATGACTACACTAACCCTAAAACTAACCCTAACCGACCCTCACGACGCCTAACCTGAGCCCTAACCGACCCTCATGCGTAAAATCCCGCTTCTATTTCGTCACTAAATATTTGTCATCGAATGTAAGGAATTGGTTGTCGGATAAAAAAGTACCGTTTTTTCGTCAATCCAGCTTCCATCTTCTCGCGTTTTCGGTTTATATTGCTACTTCCGGTTGCGAATGTTCAGAAATTGGAATAGCGCGTTTTATGGCGCGTTACATTCATGATTTTAGGCGTTTATTAATTAAACAACGTAAAGTACCAGTGCGACCTGGTGGCGGACCGGTAACGCGTCCGCTCACAGAGCGGAAGGTTGCGGGTTCAAATCCGGGTAACGACCTTGGGCAAGTTGTTCACGCACACGTGCCTCTGTCACCAAGCAGTATAATCTGGTACCGGCGTAAGCTGGGAAGTAAACGGCAAGTCCTGGGAAATCACTGGCCCCGTGCCCAGGACCTTGGGATTCGTCCATTGCCGGCTCAAGGGCTTAGGAAAGAAGATGAGCGCCTCGCCAATGGGCCTGCGGCCCAGGGATGACTTTAACTTTTTAAAGTACGGGATATCGATAATGAAAATAATTAAACAACGTAAACTACGGTTTAACCCATATATATTCTTGTAGATTTTTATGCGTAATTTTCATGTTTAATATACAATTATAAACCTGAACTATTCTAACAATTTCAACTGTGATGTCTAAATGTATGAATATTCACCTTAACATAGGCCTATTCTTATATTTTTGCATCATTTTAGGTGATGGTATCATAGACCGGGGGGGATAATGTCCTACCTCGGAGGGGATAATGTCCGGGGGGGCTTTTGTCCGGGGGGGATAATGTCCGGGGGGGATAATGTCCGGGGGGGATAATGTCCGTTTCCCATATATAATAGGCCTACATAGCAAAAAAAACTTTACCAGACAAAATCAGGTAGGCTTGAATGTAAGCTAGGCCTAGCTTAGTAGGCCTAACAGCAGATGATAATATTATGGTGAAAAGAATCGTTATCTGGTTAATTCCGAAAATTTATATAACGCCTCGTCTATAGGTAATGTCTACTCAGAGGTTCTCCCAGATGAGCCACGACTAAAAGAGAAAGAGAAAGGTCTTCAGCAACAGCAGTAGCCTACTGGTAGAAAGCAGGCAAATTACTCTGAGGTAGTAAGAATATGTGGGAGTCGAATTTGAGGGGCCAATAAGTGGCAATAACCGAGTAGACTCGACGTTGTCTGAATGAAAAACGGGCACGAGGGACCAGGAGCTCCCTTTAGCCGAAGAGCGCACACAGAGAAATATCTAGATAAGTAGGCCTATAACGGATCACTCTGCCAGGTGAGACACCGCCAGACAATTAAGTGCTGCTGTTCAGTAATATAATTATGTGGTTTAGGCTACACTGTAACCGGTTGTAGTCTGTCAACCGAATATTACCGAAGTCAAATTATAGTAATTTTATGGCAGCCATTCAAGGCATCAATCACACGTTAATTACTTTTCATAGGCCTACTACCAGCGAATCAGCGATTGAAAGGCTGAACAGAGTCAACCGATCAATTATAATAATTTATACAATGTCATGTAGTAATAAGATTATAGCTTTTTATTGAAAAACGAGTACTGCCTTACCTACTAACTTCTGTTAATCTTGACCAAAGACGTTAAAGCTACTGGGAGTAAAATCACATAATATCGCTCAACCACCTTGCAGCATGAACCATGCGAATAAATATTAAGGTTTTTATCTATAAACCGACACGTTGCCGAAAAGAGCTTAAGGGTTTTAAGTGGAGTCAAATACCGGTTTGCTATTAAGATTATTCCTCATTGCTCACCTTTTATCAACTAAATATACAGTACTGTTGTCAATGGGGCACGAACATTAACACCCCTAGACAAACCTCCTGGACAAACCTCCTGGACAAACCTCCTGGACAAACTCCTGGGTAGGACAAACGCAAGCCCCCTGGTAAAATATATGCGTATAAGCGGTATTCGTATAAAACAACGAGGGTCCTAAGTACGCAAGTTGGATTGATGAAAAAATTCTAGCTATATAGAAGCCGGATTGTTAAAAAAAATTGTTGGACAACCCCTCTCCGGACAACCTCCCCCGATTTAGCCTAGAGCATTAACCCCCGAACATTAACACACTTTTGCTGTGCAAATAGCCTAATTGTGCAGGTATGATTGATCATACTTAGGCTAATAATTGTCCAGTATTTAGTGCTGTATCAACTAGTTGACCAGTGTCTACGGGTAAATGCTGTCGCTGTCATTCATTGTTAATGGGGATTAATGTTCTACACTCGTTATCAACAGTTATATCTAATAGAATAGTAATCGTAAACTCGGAACTTCTATAATCTATAGCGTCCACAAAAGCTAAGTCGCGGGAGCCAGTTTATTCACGGTGCTCAATCAACACAAAATCGATAGGCGGGGTCAATATCCGGAGAGCCAGGCGAGGAGTTAGGCAGACGGCTATGGTAAATGTTGTTTAGGGTTGAAATGGCGTGGAGGCAGAGAAGTGGAAAAATTTAATGCAATTGTAGGGATGAATGTAAGACAGTCTGGTACTATTACGATGAAACGGTATGCTTCAATTTTGCTGCAAATACGTTACAATTGAATATTGTTTTAAAAAAATTACTGGCATGATTTTTTCACAAGTTTTTCTTTATCGTACAGATCTCGTTGAATCATGGCATGTATCTGTAACCAATCTGGAAGAATCATTCTCAAATCGTCCTTGCCTTTTGTCAACGCTTCACGATTCGGTAGTTCATGGAAACGGAAAGTTCTGAAGCGAGAATCTGATGACACTGTGTTTCAGTACGCAGGTGAAAATGTCAAACGGGTCGACCGACTCTACGGCTGGGGATGCTCTGCAACCGGGGCTCTCGGTAAGAAAATTCTAAATATGTTGTTTTTTGGAGGCTGCGGATTTTTTTTACTAATTAACCAATATATTTTTAAAGATTTTGATTCTTCTACGGACTTTTGTATATCGCCCCTTCAAGATAGCTATTCAGAGGCATACCATACCGACCGAGGCCAAGGATGAGAGTCTTTCTTGAAGAGTAGTGTATAGCAAGAGCAAGACAGGTCCTGTGGTAGAGAACGCAGACCTGTCAGAGGGGAGACTATCAGTTAAATTTAGGGTTGTTCGTTTATTTTTATATTAATTTGTTGCTTATAAATTTAGAGATGATAACTGGTCATTTACAAAGTAAACAACATGGTGAACAATGATCATGATGTGAAACTTTTGAGTGTTAAATTAAGCGATCATTTTGCATTGCAGGTATATGCTGATGGAAAAATCCACGATGACAAAAAATTATTGTTTTCATTGCAATGAACTGTTTGACATTTTAAAAAATTATTTAAAATTTAATCAGTTGCTACATTTTCAGCAGGTGTTCAGTGTTCATGTTTTACATCACGTTGTCCAAATTAATCGAATTTAATCGATTTATTATGATTGAGTTTTTAAAGCGGTTAATGAACATATTTAATCAGCGCAAACCCTCAGTATTTTATCTTTCTGTTCTGTGTTGAGACATTATCTTCTAGTGTGTTTGCAGTTATAAGTGTTTCTGAAGTGATGGTTAAATTTTCAATGATTTGTTATCTAATCTAATCGTTTGACGTCTCCTGTGTCAATACAAACGGAGACATCAATTGACAATTATTGCTTCAAGTGAAAGTGTATTTGAAAGTTATAAAATGGGTCGATGTGCTCGTGAGGACTTTGCAACTTAGAGGTCATTATCAATGAGCACGTAGGCATATGGATGGGTTATAGCTATGTATGGTGTGTATACGTGTGCATATATGTGTGTATGTATGTGTGTTAAAACTGTGTACATATGTATGTAACTATGTATGCTTGCATGCCTGTATGTGTATAATTTTTTAAAATATATACGGTACGCATGTTTATTATGAGGTTCTAAAAACATATTTTGCAACTGGCAGATATATAAGGACATGCTTGAGCATATATGTATGTGTTTCTGTATCAGTTTCAATATATATGTGACCTTTGTCGGGACCACTTGTTGTATTCTAGATCTGCCGGAAATGGATTTTGATCTAAAAACCATGATTATTTTTATTATTGAATTTTGCATTAAATACTTAACGCAATTCCACCTTTGGCTCACTCTTTAGTATTAGAGCAAAACATGTGATATTTGCATCCAATAGAGACAGATTTTATTCTTATTTGCGATTTTACTCTCCAAATGATTTTTCATGTTTTCACCTACAAAGGACATAAACTTTGGACCAAATGTCCTGAAATTTTACCATTACGTTTTTGTTGATAAGTTCAATCCTGACAAGTGGTCCTTTCTCTCGGCCAAAATCACATGCATGCATCTGTGTGTTTAAAGCATCCCATAAGTAATTGCAATTTATGCATATACATATGTTAGCGTGCACATACGTGTTTGTGTATGCTCGTGGTCACATGCATGCTGTTTTATTATGTTGTCATTGTTGTGATGCTGCAACTTAGGGTTAACGACGCTACTGAAGCCAGAGAAGCGTCAGAAGGTTCGTCTGACACAGCTGACGCCCTTGCGAATCGACTTCAAGGAGACACACAAGTTCAAGGTCAGTCAGAAAGGTCAAATGGTCAGTTATAGGAAATGATCTAGATCACTTGTTTTTGTTATTTATAAAGCAAATTTATGCTTTAAAATTTTAAGTCAATTGAAATGCATGAAATGACTGTAGGAATATTTTTCTTTAATTTTTAAAATGTTTCACGGAATGATTAATTAAGTCATTTTAAATGTGTCAAATAGGTGTTGAAATAGTTGCTTTTGTTTTAAATTCCTAGGATAATTAATGGAAATAATTTTCATCTGAAATCCAATGAATGGTCAATAAAAAGAATCTATAATTTATTTTTTGAGATTTGGAAAATAATTCTCAAAGTTAAATTTTTTGAATTAAAATTTGTTAAATTCTTTAAAACTTAATTTTGCTTTGGTTTTGATGTATTGAAAATAATTGTTTCTTATAAAAATTACTGTAGAAATAGATTTTTAATTCAGAAAATTCTGAATGAAACAATTAATTAAGTCATCTGAAAAGTCTTTTCTTCCAAATTTAGACGATGATTAATGGATATTATCGTCATCATTATTTAAACTGTAACTATAAAAGTAACTGTAGAAATGGCTGCTAGTTTGAAATTTATTATTTGAAATTGGTTGAAAATCAATTGAGAGTTGGACCGCAATGGGTTTTTTGTTGAGCGCAGGTGAGGGATCTTTCGTGTGGCTACGGTTTCACTGCATATCTCTGCCAGACTCGCAACGGTAAACACATCCTCTGTGGAGCTGGTCTCAACACCGACTCACAACTTGGGTATCAAGAATTTCCAAGGAGATCAGGTGATTTTGTTATTTTTTTATTTCTTGCTGCACTCTTCATTATTTTAATTAGCATCTTCTGAAGCTGCTAATTGAATAGGAAATTTTTATGGTTCCCATTCGAGATTTATGCTCAGTGGCTTTTCTGTGGAAAAATATAGACTTTAAGCCGTCATAATAAAATTATGTGTTGGAAGGTAGGAGTTGCAGGTGCCAGAGAGGGTCCATGCCAAACAGTTTGGCCAAAAACTGATAATATAATAAGAATAATAATGATGATGATATGGATAATGATAATATTATTAATAACAGTCATAGTAAAGTAATGATAATAATAATAATGGTAATAGTAATAATAATAACAATATATTTAATAATAATAATAATTTTGCACTCAACGTTTTAATGCCGTTGCATTTAGAGGTACTTTTACGGCACTTTCCAGGGACGAGAACAACACACTCTAACCCTGTGCACATTTCTGTTTTTGGTTTAGTTTTAAGTGTGTGTGATCTTTTAATAAATGTTGTTATTATAATAAATAAAAATAAATATATAATAATAATAATAATTGTAGTGGTAGTAATGATAAAATTGTAATAATATAACCGTTGTAAAATTTTCTATCCACTTTTGTTTGTAGGTCGCATATTGGACTACGTTATTGAACCTGCACCGATTGAACTGCCTTTAATTTCTCCGAATCTAACAAAACTAACTCACGTCGCTTGCGGTCGCGCTCACACAATTGTTGCAACAGACAAAGAAGGAGGTAAGGAACTGGTATTTAACTGTTGAGATTAAGTAATTGATTTTTATTCTGATTAATTTTGTAGTCAGTTTTTCACAAGTAGTTTGAACCTTTGTGTTGCCTTTTTGTCCCTGGTTGGGACAGGTAAAGTATTGGGTTACATTGTAAGTAGAGAAAGGTGTGTGATGTGTAAAGCTTAGTTTATTCTTGAGAAATTTATACTCTTCTTTTTTAATTCAACAGCCAATATTAATGCATTTATTAGAAAGCTAATAATAAAAAATCTGTTCCGGACTTTCTTAAGATGGTTCTTGCATAGGGATCTTGAGCAAGTCCTTCACTTACAATTATTCCTTTGTGCTGTGCTTCAGATTAAGATTTGTAGATCATGAATGCAATAAATATATTGATAACGTTGATAGAGGTTATTGGTTCAGAAGTTTCTTTTCAGAGATTGTTGCTGCACCTAAGCCTAGCCAAATCGGCTGCAATGAGTACACCATCCATTCACTGTCTTTGAGATGAAGATCAGATCAGAAGGGAGGACCATCCATCCATTTCTATGCCATGGCTAAGAAATCTGAAGTTGCTAGCACTTCATGTTCATTGTCCATCACTGATCCTATGGGATTGCTTTAGGGACTACTCTTCTTCTTCCATCTTCTTTGTTCTAAATGCAGTTGCCAGACTAATAGCCTGACTCCCTTGCTACTCCCACATCTCTTTTTATTCTTGTTTGATAACCTACATTGTCCTATGAGCAAAGACTGCTTTGGCCAAAACTTGAGGTTTTGTCTCATTGTGGTTCTGCACTTTGAAATCAGCTCTCTATCCATTGCCACGTTTGTTATTAACTGGCACCCAAAGCACATTTTTTCGCTCTCTCAAAAGTATTTTCTTTTCTCTGGGTCTTTTGACTCTGATTGGTGCAGAGCACTCTATTAATGTTTCGATACAACACAATGCAACAACATATCATTTGTTGTGTGTGGTTGTGTTTTAGTGTTTTCTTTGGGCCACAACGCGTATGGACAGTGCGGCCGACCGGTAGTAGAGGATGAAACGTATCGGTAGGAAAAAACGACTTAAACTCCAAAACAGTTGAAGAAAATTTGGAGAAAAAAAGAATTATTTGCTTGGTTTAATTATTTGTCAAAATCCTATATGGTGTCAACCCATTAAGGATGAGTTGCATTTGTTTTATTCTTGTCATTGAAGGGTTAATTAATCTCTTGAATGTATCTGTATGTATGCATAGGTATGTTCACTGCTCTTATGGCTTAATAATTTTTGTTTGAAGTGAACTTTCTCTTTGAAATACGCTTTCTCCTTCTGTTCACTCTACAATTGTTTCTGATTGTTTCTCTTCTGCCTTCGCTCCTCTCAAAACCTACAAACTCTTCTCAAGGGGCATTGTGCACCAGGAGTGCTTCTGAACGGTTCACCCTACTAGAGGCACTTTGCAAATGCTGAAATGCAATACAGTACAATTAATGATTTTGAAGTTTGATTATTTCTTTGCTTTTCAGAGCCAGTCAAGTCATTAATAAGATTCCGCTCAAGGAACCTATCAAACAGGTCAGCATTGGTTTTGTGAGATAATTTTTAAAGTAAGGCATTGACCAGATTGTTACAAAAAAGCTGCAGGTGGACAATTACCTTGAATTAAATTGACTACCGTACATGCTTCAAAATTCTAAGATCTCTGGATCAAGCATTAGGGCTGTTGGGTGCTGGATTGTGTTGCGTTTAGCACACTGTGCTGTCCAGCAACAGACCGGGAGTTCAAATCCCAACCAAGGCAGCAATTTGGTTCAAGATTTTGACTCCACCTACACCCTTACCAACTCTGCTATCATGAGTACACTGGCCGTACATTGTTAGTGTGGGAAGCTGAGACAGTTGAGTGAATCCTCTAACTTTGCTTTTTTCAAAACCAATTTCTTCTCTTGTAGTTTTCAATCAATCGATCAGTTTAGTTTATATCATTAGATATAATAAGACACGACTTAAACTTGTTAAATGATTCAGAGCATTTGTGGAAACTGTCACATTGCAAGGAAAAAAATATGATGTTAGTAGATGTGCTTATACTGAATATGCAAGATGAAGTTGCCTTGCATGCTGGAAACAGTTCACCCTACTAGAGCCACTTTACAAATGTTTGAATACAATAAAATACTTCAAGGTGACTCTTATTCATGTTACAGTTCCTTTGTGAAGCTGTGTAAAGCTGCATAGTTGCAGAATGTAGATGTCTTTGTCTTTTAGTATGTCTTTGTATTTTAATATGTCTTTGTCTTTTAATATGTCTTTGTCTTTTAATATGTCTTTGTATTTTAATATGTCTTTGTCTTTTAATGTTCAGATCGTCTGTGGTCAGGATCACACGCTCTTCCTGACAGAGAACGGACAAGTGTACAGCTGCGGTCTGGGCACAGATGGACAAACAGGTCAAAGGATTATAATTATGATCAGTGAAATATTGAAATATATCTGCTCTAATCAGACCTGATTTTATTAAATAAGTAGCCTTTATTTGCATCTGACGAGAGCACATATTTTACGTTTCGTAAAGCGATAACATGCATCTTAAAGAGTAAGCTATAGATGTCAGATAACAACAGATTTTGAAATCACACATGCGCAAGTAAATAAAATTTATTATGCATCTGTTGACAAAACTAATTTTATGCATATTTGATATAACAAGAGGCTGCACGAAAGGCCGTCCTCTCTTGCAAGGGAAGTAAATGACATTGTATTTACGAATAGGTGCCAAGAGCTGATGGATGAATTATTATCATTATTATCATTATTATTCTGCATTAATATTTAGTATATTTTAATAAAAAATAATTGGTTTGGCTCTAGATTTGTAGTTAAATTGATTTAATTTTGATATGTTATAAAAATTATTTTGATTGTTTTTTTGTTGTACCAATTTAATATTAATTGGTTAATACAACGAATTCATATTAATTTAATTACTTGATTCGGTTCTATGTATATTAATTTGCGCATTATGAATCTTATTGTAGGTCTTGGTATTTATGAGTGCACGGCCACACCGACACTCGTCAAAGGTGACATTGAGGGAGAACGAATAGTTCACATATCATCAAGGGCAGACACCATTTTAGCAATCTCTGGTATAAAAATTCTTTCCTTTTTCCACACTGTTCAATTCTAATTTAGGTAAAGTGTATTTTAGCATTTTTGTTAGTCACAATTGCATGAGTTTCTTATTTGGTCGAGCACAAGTTGGATTGATAACAAGAATTCTTGCTAAATAGAAGTCGAATTAATGAAATAATATTTTTGTTTGGGTAGAGGTAAGATAGATGAGAATAGTCTTCTTTAAGTAGAAGCTGGATTGATGAGATGTTTTTCTTAATCATATTGAAGTTATATTGATGAAAAATAATTATTGCTTAATTGGAAGTTGGTGTGATTGCAAGATTTCTTGCTTAAATGGAAGTGAGCTTAATGAAAAGAACTCTAGCTTAATTGGATAAAAGTTGTCTTGATGAAAAGTGATAATTCTTGCAATGAGCAAATAATTATTGTATGTGTTAAACTACAATTTTACGCTAATTTTCATCGTGCATGCATGATGAATGCCTTTTAGTGTAGTCATCAGGAACTTTTCTTTCTCAGTTGTTTATCATGTGGGTTACCTTATCACATGTCTGGGTTACCTTATCATGTGGGTTACCTTATCATGTGGGTTACCTTTTTGTGCGTTTTGAGTCGCTTTTTGATATAGGGAAATGAATAGATGCATTCGCAATTTCAGAAGGCAGCATTATATGAAAAATACTAATTTCTTCAAAATGCTTTTATGCTGTTTATTGAAGATCGCGGTGAATTGTTCGGATGGGGAAACTCCGAGTATGATCAGCTGAGTGTCGTAACTGGAGATCACATTCAGTTGAACGTTCCACGTCGCCTTCCATTCGAAACCATCATAGGAAAAGCCAAAAAAGCTGCGGCTGCTGGCTCGATGTGTGCGGTTGTCAACGGTAACGGCTTTGTTGCTCACTGATTATTTTGTTGTAATGTGGCGATTGATTAAGGTTTCGTTGTGCTTAGTTGGGACTCTTTGATGAAATGAGTTCTTTCCTAAGTGGAATCCGGATTGATGAAAAGGATTTATGCCAAAAGAGTAAAAGTCGGATTGCTAAAGAAATAAAGAAATATTAGTACGGCATTGGTGAAGAATTTAGAATGCCAAAACGATAGATTACCAACTTGCATTTTAAAACTGCAAATTTCTTGAGGAAAGGTGCTTTGCCGTGCTTCAAGTTTAACTTGCTCATCAGTCTTGAGTTCGCCAGAGGGCGTTGGCAAACTGAACTTATGCATGCATGGTTTAAAAGTGATGCAACTATTGGCTTTTAGTAAATGTTTGACCCACCGAATATTTATGTGATATTTACTTTTTGTATTTGCATGTCTTCTGAAAACGAAGTTGATTAATTCATTCAAAGATTTCTATAGTACCTCTTCAAGAGGACTACTCAGAAGTGCTCCCGACTGTAGCACGGCCAAAAAGTGCAGTTTTTGAGTTGAATTAGAAAATACTTCAGTAAGAGCTCCAGGAAACGGACATAATTGGGCCCAACATGGAAAAGGCTTCATTCTGCATAGTTATAGTTTGTATGATTGGAAGTTTGGAACCAAGAACACCCTCTTCTAATAATTGAAGATAACAAATGTGTTTTCAAATCTCTCGCTAGAAAATGGAGAGGTCTTCACGTGGGGCTACGGTATTCTCGGCAGAGGACCAAACGTCGTCAAATGCAAAACTCCGGAGAAAATACCGCAGACACTGTTTGGAACGAGCGATTTAAATCCAGACGTCAAAATCGTCGATGTACAGTGCGGCCTTTACCATTTCGCAGCACTAACAGGTACTACTTGCTGGGTGGTGTCTTAAAAGTATCTTTTCAAGTGGTTGAAGAAATGTCCAGATAGCTTGAAGCACTTTTTGTAGTCTGATTTTGGGCATTGATACTTTTTAGGGAATGCTTGAACCTTAGGTGATATATATATATATTTATAAATTACATTCAGTTCTGTAGTTGTCAGCTTGCTGGGATTCAACTTCCATAACTTTTCTGGCAACCCTTTCAATTACCAGAAAAAGTTTTAAAAGTTATCCATCGTCAGAGATGGATAACTAATCAATTAGATTGTTAGCAATGAACTAATTGACAAATTTCTAATTAGAACTAGTAAATTAGCCAATTTCAGCCTGCGGGCCACACGTTGGACAGCACTGCACTAAACCAGAACTGTTGACAAATTTTAGCTAGCACATATGATGTATTAACAAAAAATAAATAGTAGCCTATGGTAAAATAAATGTTTTATAGATGACTGTAGCTAATGACATTTTTTGTGATCTGAAAACCTGGTGCTTACATGGCCACTGCTTGACCAGAGTAATGTAATACTACTGTGCGTTTTAGATTCTGGTGGACTGTTTGTTTGGGGGAAGAACAGATCGGCATGTCTTGGACTGGGCCACATACTCGACCAATTCTTTCCTTACAAGGTCAGTGAATATTGGAAGAAGAATTTTCAACCAGTATTGTCCAACGTGTCTTTAGAAATCAGAGTTAAGCTAGACAGGATCTGAAGTGTTGGTGATTTCATTGTCTTAGCCTTGACATGCTATTATTATTATACTTTTTTCACGTAGGAGGTAGAAATAGTCCACCAGGCTCTTAGAAACTATCCGAAAAGTTGCTTGCTCTCGAGTTAGTGGCCCTCGTTCCTGGTAAATTATATTATTATTATCATTATTATTAGTAAGGAATTTTTTAATAGCGCTCATTCAAGGTTATGTACTCGGAAGCATTCCCAGACCAACCACGGCAAAGAAGTTACTAAGGAATGCAGTGGTAATAATAAATGCACCAGGTGGATCACAACAGTTCCTAGGGCTAGCAACTGAGAAAGAGTGCCACTGCTTAATAGTTGTCTGCAAGTGAGGTACTAAGAGTTCAGCTTTAGGGCAGTTTGTAGTCCTCTCCCTCGCCGTCACACTTTGTCACTGACGTTACGGAACAGAGACCCCAAACCAGATTTCTAACCTGCGGGCGATTTGATTGTTTGACCTCCAGCTTGACAATCCAGCTAACCCTAAACTAGTTTTCTAATGTTGGTTGGCTGGAAATGCCGTTGAACCCCTTCGTATTTTTCAAACAATTAAAAAGGTTTGGACAATCTTTTCACAGTAAATAACATAATAGTGTGAACCTTGAAAAATTCAATTCTAGTGTACAGTTAAGTGTTTGACTTTGCATTTGGCTATGCTATTATGTTGAATGTAGAACTCTATTCAGACATGTTTGGTTTCTTCTTTTAGGTTCAGGTCCCGGCAGAGGTGAGACAGATTGCATGTGGAGTTGATCACATGATTGTCAACTGCAAATCGTTTGCTTAAACAATTTCAAAATGGAACAGTAGCACGAAGATGAACGCGGGTGAATAAATGCACAAAGTAACTGTTTGATATCAATGCTTCACATCCAAAAGTTGTTTATATGTCATTAAACTTATTCAAGCTGTAGGAGAATTTAATTTCATTTGAAAGCAATGCTCTAAATCCGCAAGTCATTGGTTTTTTTTTATAAAACTCTCACAATGTAGGATAAATAACTTTTGTTCTCAAAACAAACTTTTCAAGCCAGGTCTTTTAATCAGAACATGGGTGTCTGTTAGAGAAACTTTCGAGTAGTATAATCTTCAGGGATGGTCCTTGACAAATGGAAGTTCTTGAAGGTTTTATTTTAAGACATGTGTTAGGTGTATTTTTACATCAATTGGGTCTCTAAGAGTTTCTGGTTTTTCATGATGCACCAAAAATACCAGACTGAATTTTAACAAGCTTTTTTCATTACTATGATACTCAAAACCAAACAGCGTATTTAAAGGAAATGTTTATAAACAACAGGAAAGATTCTTGTTATTCACTTATGCATTTGAAACCAAATGAACATATGCTGCATAATTTCACTGTCTGTTACGAGAAACCCTGAACGTTTAAACTACTAGACAAAGTACTAATTTATTCGTAAAATTGAGTTTTTCATTACACAACTTAAATCCATCTATAATACAGACAATGTTGCTATCCAGTAGAGCTTCTACTACAGTTACAGAATAAGAGTACCCGGTAATTATTAAGTAATGTTACGACCTCTTCTGGGAACTAGTATTATGACTGATCGATAACGTGAACTTGTATTATGACTGATCGATAAAGCCTATTCTATCATGAAAACTTAGCACAATGTCTTTGTATGTTCTTTTTTCATGTGAAGACAATGATAGAGGGAGGATGGTGCCTACTGTACTTTCCACTAAATAGCAAAAGAATTTAAATTTGCGCATCGATCAATCCATTTAAGCAACGCATATACAAAACCAGATGGTGTTCATTTGATGTTGAACATGAATACTTTGCTGTCCCTCCGTCTACTGTTTTCCCGTTTGTCGTTGTTGTCAGCAATGTAAAGTCGACTGGTTTTCTTTTCCAAATGCATTGCCACCGGCCTTCGCAATCCATTCGCACTTGTAAGAAGTACCATTTTGAATTCCAGTTCAAGGCTGAGCAGCAAAACACGGCTGTTGTTCCTGTCAAGTACTAGGACATTTTCATTCTGATCAACAGCCAAACAGTTTGGAAAGTGTAACTGATGGATGCTGGAGCCTCTCTGGTCACCAAACGACTTTTTTATACTGCCAACATCATCAACCAGGCACACTCGGTTAATAGCATCTCTGGATGTACCATGACTGACGACGAAATGTCCATTGCTGAGTTTTATGGCATGCAGTGGATGAACTATGGTCGAGCAGAGTTTGATTTCGCGCAGTAGAGTTCCCTTTTGCGAATACTCTACTAATGATCTTCGTTCACAATATGCTGCAACTATTGTTAATTCCTCGGACACGGAAAGACGACCCCAGTCGGTTCCAGTTGACCATTTCAGAGAGTCCCGAGTATGATTAATTCGCAGGATTTCCTTCGTAATGCCATTCACAATGTAGACATTTCCAGCAACACTTACGCAATGTCTAAGGTCCACATCACGGACAAGGCCTTTTAGGTTCATTTGCGCTGTGCAATCATGCATATCTAAGTCATATACACTGACAACTGGACTGTACTCGTACACTATGAAGACCTCGCCATTCAAAACTGCCATGCCAGTGATACCATGGATGCTATCGTTTTCAGTTGCTGTGGTATTTTTTGTTTTAATTGTCGTCACCAGTTCTGGTTTTCCACTGTAGTCGAATTTTTCTAAACACAACGATAGCATCGAATAATAGAGGAAACATTTATCAAAAGCAGTCACTTCAGCTATTGTTAATTCATTATGTAGATTTATGCAGCTATTGTTAATTCATTATGTAGATTTATACAGCTATTGTTAATTTGTTATGTAGATTTATGCAGCTATTGTTAATTCATTATGTAGATTTATACAGCTATTGTTAATTTGTTATGGAGATTTATACAGCTATTGTTAATTCATTATGGAGATTTATACAGCTATATTGTTAATTCATTATGAATATTTATACAGCTATTGTTAATTCATTATGGAGATTTATACAGCTATTGTTAATTCATTATGTAGATTTATACAGCTATTGTTAATTCGTTATGGAGATTTATACAGCTATTGTTAATTCATTATGGAGATTTATACAGCTATTGTTAATTCGTTATGAATATTTATACAGCTATTGTTAATTCATTATGAATATTTAGACAGCTAAATTGTTAATTCATTATGGAGATTTAAACAGCGCCTCCTACTTAAAACTACCAAGACTCGATTCATCTGGTTGGGGGTGGGAGGGGGGTGGGACGTACGCTTACATGCATGGCACCCTACACTGGTTCCCCGTCTCACAGCACATCAAGTACAGAATTGCTGAACATTCTGAACTGGTTCGCATTGTGTCCTTGGCTGTGCTGCGGGCTATCTATGTGAGCTGTTGTCTTAGCTCGCAGAGCCCTTCGCTCTGACTCTGATGGGAGCTCTCGGTCCCTCTTGTTGGAGCTTCATCCGGTCAGTGCCACACTTTCTCAGTTGTTCCATATACTTCAATCTTTCTGGAATATGCCTGTTACCTAGGGTTGATTCATCAGTGTGTCACAGTATCCTTAAAACCTTTTTGTATCAACATGGTTAGACTGGGAGTGCTTCTGAGTGGGCCTGTTGAAAGGGTGCTATGTAAATTGGTGAAACGCACGAATGAATGAAGGAATGAACTAACTAATCGTAGAAGAAGAATGCCACAAAAACTAAGTCATCAGAGAACAGTCAGTAACAGTAATAACAATATATAGTTTACTCCTGACACATGTGAGGTTGAGGTTTAAATATGAACGACCAAAAGTTTCCAGCTAGAGGTAGAATGAAGGGCTCTGCGAGCTATGTTGATAAATGATTTAATAATGTGACAGTCTCCAAAAAATGCCCTGTACGTTGTGTACAATATTATTGTATGTTTAAATGCATCTACTTCTAATAAACGAATTGATTGATTGATTCTGAAATCAAACCCTAATTTTAATTCGAAACACAACTTCTCTGAACTAACCTTTAAGAACTCCTATGATATTTTTCGTTTTGTATATTTCCAGTGATGCTGGTTCAGTCTTCTCAAAGTTGATGTCAAACGAACGTAGTTGGCGTTCAATGATTGATTTATTCAACAGCTGCAACTCAACCACCTGTTCCTTCAGCTCGCTTACCATCTGACAGAACAGACCGCTATGTCGTCCATTTGAAGCAAGCTCTGCACAATAGATCTGAAAGTTTTTAAGAGAATCAAGATGCTCGTCAAGTTCTTTCTCTTCAATTTCAATATCCTTGATTCGCATCTTCTTCAGATCATCAAGATCCTCCAACAGCGAATCTGCATGTCGGTCAATAAGTGCCCTCAGAGCATGTCTTAATTGTATCACATCTGACTCAACCTCTTCTATCTTTTCGAAGACAGCAGTTTTCTTCTGAAGTAGTCTTTCTTTCTTCTTCAACGCATCAGACATGCATTGTTTGGCAGTGCTAACGCTGTTCTGAAGTTGTGAACGAAGAATGTCCACAGCGCTGGTCAGTCCTGACAGTCGATGGTTTTCATGCAATTCATTTAGGCAAACCAAACAAAGAACTTCATTGCAATCAGTACAGTATAGAGATATATTCTCGTGTTCATGCTTTTCGCATATATTCGAAGACCCTTGTTTAGTAGATGTGATTTGTATCAGTCTTACCATAAATAAGTTCTTCTTTACGGCAGAAAAACCATCCCCTGGAATGGTGAACTCTTCTCTACAGAGCGGACAAGGCATTTGATCGCCTGGGTTCTTGTCAATGTGATTTCCAACATGTTGCAGGCAAGTCAGGCAGAAAGTGTGAACACATGGCAAAATCATCGGATGTCTGTATGTTTCATCGCAAATGTAACAAGTTGTTATTTCGTCGAGTTCGTCTTGAACTGCTTCAGACTCTTCTTTCGTGGGTGTCACTTTGCAGAAATTCTTCCAGCTGGTTTGTGCTGTTTTGCTGCACTTTGCTTCATCCAGTGGCATTTCATGGGTCTGCCGAGAATCGAGTTCACTCTTAGATTTAAGGACATCGTCTTCGCTCATCGTCATCGACTAAACGGAATATTTACAGATGATATCCGAGTTGCGGGAGTATAATAGTTTAGAAGCGAAATATTTCGAGTGACTCTTAGAACTTTATCGACGGCAAAATATTAATGTCTGTCTCGTTAATGAAATCGCTATAAACTACTAACTAATTTTTTAGTTAATTAAGTCGCGAAGAAACACTGAAAAACAATTTAAAAATCTGCGTTTACGTTTTGTAGTTTTCCTTAAATCATAAATTATGACATTTTAAGACAATAATTTCCCCATGTTGTCCGACTTACGGTGAATGAAAGCGATATAAAAGCAGAGCCACGCGTCTCATTAGCCTACGCAGGGTTGCCAGATTTCGGGAAAACTTTGGCGCGAGATTACGAAACAAGTCGCGAAAATCGCGAGATCATCGAGCTTTTCTATTTACGGTCGCGAAAATTTTTCTGATAACTAAAAAAAGGTCGCCAAAATTTTTGACGACTTTTTTTAGCCTTTCGATTGAAATCTCGTGGAAAATTCCCTTTTTTCGCTCAAAAACCCCAAAAAGTCGCCGTCGCGACCGCGAGGCAATTCAAAAGTCGCCCAAAAAGCGCGAGGTCGCGACTCTCGCGAGTCGCGAGGACGAAATTTTTAGTTGCGAGCGCTTTCAAAAGTCGCCCAAAAAGCGCTTTTCGCGACGATCTGGCAACCCTGAGCCCACGTCAGTATGACACAGTTGACACTGAAGATGACAGTCATAATACTCCTTTCAACGCAGAGTTGTTCATAGTGAGCAAGTAAGTAAACCTACTCGCACAGTAGGCCTACGATGACAACTTTGAAAAATATCCATTTCTATTTTCTGTACGAGGCTTTTGTATGGAGGGAGAATCGTGAAGAACGTGAAATTCTTACGATTGACGAGAATTTTGTGCATACATAGAAGTTGAATTGATTGTAGGCCTACTACAGGACTTGGTATTGTATTTTTTTATGAAGTAGCCTACCTCTGGATAATTAGGTTATAGGGTCAAGCGTTCAGAAGCTCTCCCATGAGCCCCGTGAGAAGAAGCAGGTTTTGAGAAGAGAGGAGGAAGAAGAGACTGCCAAACAGGATTGTAGGATATAGGCCTACATGTAGAGCGAACAGAAGGAGAAAGGACATTCCAAAGAGAAGGACCAATAATAATTAATTGAAGCAAAATGGTCGACACTGAGTTATAGCACTACGAGATCTGGAGCGACGAACAAAGACGTCAAGTCTGTTATAATTATTGCGATAGCATAATAATATTAATAATAATAATAATAATAATAATAATAATAATAATAATAATAATAATAATTATCTCCGCCATATTTTCAAGGGGCCCCTAATTTACCACTACCTTCCGTCACCACTCTGATTAATATCTGACACCTGAGGGATTATAGATACCTCGGGTAAATTTAAAAAAAAAATAATAATGTTTTATTCTGTGCTTAATTTATATTTAAGCCCCTGGGGATCCTAAATACCTCGGGGCATAAAAAAAATAATAATTCCAACGTGATTATAAAATAACATTATTTTACTTTCATTAATCCGGCCAAATCCAATCAAAAATCTTCTTTCCAATCCCATTCAATCCGTAAGCCAAGCGCTGGGCTGATGGCTTAAGCCTACGGGTAGCGCTTTAGAAATTTGGATACTAGGCCTAGGCTACAATGACGATTAAAATTCATTGTAAGGCCTAATCTATTGTTAAGATTTTTGCACTGAGGGATGGCTTGCCCTCATTTATTGCTTGCCCCCATTATTTGCTGCTGTTGCTGCTATTATTTGCTGCTGCTGCTTGCTGCTGCTGCTGCTGCTTGCTGCCTGCTGGCTTGGCCGGCTCAGCCTGCTGGCCCAGCCGGCTCAGCCTGCTGGCCCAGCCGGCTCGGGCTCCGCCTCTCTAGCCTAGCCGGTTTGGCCCAGCCGGCTCAGGCTCCGCCTCTTTAGCCCAGCCGGCTCGGGCTCCGCCTCTCTAGCCTAGCCGGTTTAGCTCAGCCGGCTCAGGCTCCGCCTCTTTAGCCCAGCCGGCTCAGACTCCGCCCCTAGCCCGGCCGGCTCAGGCTCCGCCTCTCTAGCCCAGCCGGCTGGCTTAACCTCTGCCCAGCCTGCGCTGATAGTGTATATAAGGAAGGTTGCTGCTCTTGCTTAGTGCAGACGAATGGCCTGGCGAAGAACGCGGTAAAACGCGTAGTAGTTGGCTGATGATCTGGCTTGACGAGCGGTAAAACGCTTGTTGAGTGATACTGTTGTGGAGAGAGGTAAAATCCTGAATACCAGCCTTGAGCTTGAACATCGGCCTCTTCAGGTGCTCCTCCACGTGACTGGGGTTGCGGTTTCCGACTACCGCAACCTAGCTGACGGACGAAGCTGCTACGACGACGGTTCTACTCCGGGTGCTGCAGAGGCAGAGACGACGGTCCGTCGTGCTTGACGACGCCGGTTCGATTCCTGACCACCGCGGATCTGCTCCGACCATTCACGCAGGCTCTATTGCCTGCCGTGCTTGACGACGACGGTTCGACTCCTAGCGTATCCGCGACGAATCTACTCCTAGCCTCGACGCACGGAAGCTGGCGCTACATAAACTGCTGCATCGACGCACGGAAGCTGGCGCTACATAAACTGCTGCATCGACGCACGGAAGCTGGCGCTACATAAACTGCTGCATCGACGCACGGAAGCTGGCGCTACATAAACTGTTGCATCGGCGCACGAACTCTGATTCCAGCGTTGTAGAAATTGACACAAACAGTTCGTTCTCGAAGTGCTATAGCGATTGTGACGCAATAAATTACTTGTGCTGTGAACTCCACATGATCTTCGTGGTTTCTTCAATAAACGTGTTTAAGCCTAGCCGGCTAGTCCTTGGTCTACAGCCAAGGCCGTACTGCGCGGACTGACTGAGGGTACCTTGACGACTGGGGTTGGTACTCGGCTCCTGGTGTTTTCGCCCAACCCCTGGTCCGCTACAAACTGGTCCCGCGAAGTGGGGTGACTGGAAAAACTCTGCACCGCTTCACGCTGATTCCGCGGAAGTGGTTTTGAAAGATTCGCTGCACTTCTACGAACTGGTGAGAATTTCGACGGAACGACGACAATGTGGAGTCCTCTGATCGGAGACATGGACGGATACGCCGCTGGCTTCCCAACGACTTCTACAACCGCCGCTGGACGAGGAAGGGACCTCTTGGTCGATTACGAGGTCGAGTCCAGCCGATTCCTCGAGAAAATCGACTTCGAGGACGCACCGAAGAAGGACCGAAAAACCGTGCTGATTTCGGAAAGGGACGCGAGCAGACTGGAATCAAAAGTCCTGGAAAACGTCGGTCGCATGGTCGGCGAAAAGAAGAGCCCTATGAAGCCCGGAAAATTCGACGGAACGGGATCCCTCGAGTCATTCCTGGCACAATTCGACGTCTGCGCAAGACACAACCGATGGACTGCAGCCGATAAAGTCGACTTCCTCCGCTGCTCCTTGGAAAAGGCGGCAACGCAGCTGCTGTGGGACTTCGGAGCCAGCACCGAGGTCACGTACGAACAGCTCGTCGTCAGACTACGCCAACGCTACGGGTCGGAGGGTCAAGCTGAGACCTTCCGAGCTCAACTCTATTATCGCCGACAGCGAGCAGATGAGACTCTTGGCGATTTGCTTCACGACATCCGGAGACTCGTCGTCCTTGCCTACCCGGTCCCGTCCAACGAAACGACGGAAATTCTTGCGAAGGACGCTTTCCTTGAAGCGATCCGCGACCGGGATCTGTCTCTCAAGGTGAGAGAACGAGAGCCGAAAACCATCGACGAGGCGTATCGAACAGCTCTACGCCTGTCCGCGTACCAACAGACGTCGGACATGGAGGATCGTCGGAGACCTGCCAACCGAGTGCGAGGGTCTCAAGAAGTCGACGCCGGTGGACAGCTCCAGTCTCAATTGGACAGCTTCTTCGCC
This sequence comes from Lumbricus rubellus, assembly GCA_945859605.1. Lineage (NCBI taxonomy): Eukaryota > Metazoa > Annelida > Clitellata > Crassiclitellata > Lumbricidae > Lumbricus > Lumbricus rubellus. Next base: position 4,456,265 of record OX243814.1, on the reverse strand, counting down.
TCGCAACGTAAGTGGCAACAGGACATGGAAGGGAGGATCTGCCGACAGCTGGACGAACTCCGAAGCTCGCAACGGACGAGTTTCGGCGCTGAACCGACTGCTCCACGGACGGTTCCATCGACCGTCCCTACTCCTCCGTCTCCGCCTCAGGGGAACGCTTCAGGTGGTCCCGGACGCGGGATAACCTGCTTCAACTGTGGACAGGTGGGCCACGTGGCTCGCCGTTGTCGCCAGCGTCAGCAGTTCTCCAACCGCCGTGACGATGCACGCACCTCGGACCCACCGACGTCGGGACAGAACGGAACCACCGTCACGAACCACACAACGAGAGACCGAGCATCGGGTGTGACAAACAACGCGATCTACATCCGCGGAACGATCAACGGACAACAAAGAACTTGCCTAGTGGACACTGGGTCGGAGGTAAGCCTAGTTCCCTCTGCTGATGTTGATGGTTTGACGCTCCAGCCTAGCACGCGCATTCTTTTGGCTGCTAATGGGACGCAGATTAGAGTTTTGGGCCAGCTTGATGTTCCGATTAAGATTTCTAGAGGGTTTTCTATCGACACTAGTTTTCTTGTCTCTGATCAAATTGGTGAACCAATGCTTGGCATGGATTGGTTGAGGCAGCATCGTTGTCGCTTGGGTTTTGGACAGGGTGCATTGTTCATTGGTCGACGCCGCATTCCTTTGGTTAAGGGCAATGGAGCGCTTTGGTGTCGCAGGGTTATGGTTGCCGAGGAAACAACTGTCCTTCCTCGTTCTCAGTGTGATATTCCGTGTAAAACTCAGTATCGTGATTTGACGACCTCCGCACAAGCCTGGATGACTGAGTCTAAAGAAATCCAGCCTGGATTGCATGTAGCCAGAGTTGTGTTGGGTGATGATGCTGATGATGCTTGTATTCGTGTGGTGAATTTGAATGAACAGCCCGCCCTGTTGACGGCTAACCAAATGTTGGGCGACTTGCACCCCGTAAAGGTTGAGGAAGACAATGAGAGACAGACGGGTACTGCCGACGACAACTCTTTGATCGGGAAACTAATGGACGAAATCTCTGAGGACGTCCCGTCTGATGTGAAGGAGCGACTGAAGGAGTTATTGGTCGAATATGAAAGTATTTTCTCGACCACTGACCATGACTTGGGTAGGACTATGATTTCTCAGCATAGAATCGATACTGGAGACTCTCGTCCGGTGAGACAATCTTTGCGTAGACAACCGCTTCCGTATCAGGCTGCTATTGACGCACAACTGGACCAGATGTTGGCTACTGGGGTGGTTGAACCAGCTGTTAGCGAGTGGGCAGCAAACGTGGTCCTCGCTAAGAAAAAAGACGGTTCCCTGAGATTTTGTATTGACTACCGGAAACTGAACAACCAGACTCGGAAGGATTCTTATCCTCTTCCTAGAATTGATGCTTGTCTTGATGCTTTGTCGGGCGCTGGGTGGTTCAGTACTTTGGATTTGCGCAGCGGGTACCATCAGGTCATGATGAATCCAGGTGACTCTGATAAGACTGCTTTCATCACTCGGCGAGGGACTTTTCGGTGGCGGGTCATGCCCTTCGGCTTATGTAACGCTCCGGCTACCTTCCAGCGGCTTATGGATATCGTTTTCTCTGGGTTGAACTTTGAATTATGTCTGGTGTACTTGGACGATGTAATAATCTTCAGCAGTACTGCGGAGCAACACTTGGACAGATTGGGTCAAGTTTTTGGGAGGCTTAAAGATGCTAACTTGAAATTGAAGCCTAGCAAATGCCATCTGTTCAGACGCACGGTATCCTTTCTTGGACATATAGTAACTGCTGACGGGATATCCGTTGATCCATCCAAAGTACAGGCAGTAACCGAGTGGCTTACGCCCAGATGCTTAAAGGAGGTACGGGCTTTTGTAGGATTGTGCTCCTATTACCGTAAGTTCATTCGGGGTTTCTCTTTGGTCGCCGCTCCTTTGTTTGCTTTGACGAGGAAGGACCAGCCTTTTCTGTGGGGAGACGACTGCCAGAATGCTTTCGACCGACTGAAGGAAGCGCTGACCATGGCTCCTGTACTTAGTCTACCGGTTGATGACGCTGCCTACACTCTGGACTGCGATGCCTCTGACGTCGGAATTGGTGGGGTACTTTCCCAGAATATCGACGGCGAAGAACGGGTGATTGCGTACGGTAGTCGGTTGTTTTCAGCAGCCGAACGCAATTATTGTATTACCCGAAAGGAATTGCTGGCGGTGGTACACTTTACCCAGGTCTTTCGGCAGTACTTGTTAGGCAGGCGGTTCACTCTCAGGACGGACCATGCTGCGCTGCGATGGTTACAGCACACTCCTGACCCGATCGGGCAACAAGGGCGATGGTTGGAGAAGCTGGCCGAGTTTGACTTCGAAATACTGCATCGTCCTGGACGCAAGCACGGAAACGCCGATGCTTTGTCCAGAAAGCCGTGCCGACAGTGTCATTGGGAGGAAGCTGATGCTACGGACCACTTCGTGCGGGAGGTAACGGAAGTGACGACAGGAAGCGACAGTACGACCGACATAGTGAGATCGCAGAAAGAGGACTCCGTCTTAAGCCTGGTGAGATCCTGGCTGAGCGAAGGGATGCCGAGTCTGCAGGAAATTCTGCAGGAGGAAGAGGCCGTTAAGGTCTATTGGCACCAGCGGGACACGTTGTACCTGAAGGACGATGTGATCTACCGACGGACGCCAGACGAACTGGAACAAGTACTCGTGCCGAAGGATCTTCGAGAAGACTACTTGAGGCTGGCGCATACTGGCGTGACCGGTGGACATCTGGGCATTCGTCGTACTCGATGGCAGGTTCGAAGACGTGCCTATTGGGTCGGATGGTCCGGGGACGTAAAGAGGTTCTGTCGACACTGCGACGGATGTTGCCGGTACCGACGGGGCGCGCTACAAAGACAAGGTCCTCTGCAGCCCGTGACCTGTGGAGAGCCGTGGGAGCGAGTGAGCGTGGACGTTACGGGCCCGCATCCGAGAAGCAAGAAGGGGAACGTCTACATTCTGACCATGATGGACAACTTCTCAAAGTTCGCCGAAGCCGTTCCGATGGCCAATCAGGAGGCAACCACGGTGGCCAAGGCGTTAGTGGAGACGATCGTCGTCCGTTATGGGGCACCGCTCCAGATTCTGACGGACCAAGGGAGGAACTTCGAAGGACATGTGTTCCAAGAAATGTGTCGGCTCCTGGAGGTGGACAAGGTCCGGACGTCAAGCTATCGACCGCAGAGCAACGGTATGATTGAGAGGTACCACCGCACGCTCAACTCCATGTTAGGAAAGGTGGTGAGCGAAAATCAGCGAGACTGGGACGAGCATCTACCATACGTGGCGGCCGCCTACCGCGCCTCGATCCACGACGTAACGGGTTTCTCGCCAAACTACCTGATCTTCGGAAAAGAGAACCGAGCACCGCTGGACCTTGTTTACGGGCCGCCGGAAGGAACCGACGAGAGTGGACTCACCTATTCCACCTACGTGGCCGAACTGTCGGAGAAATTCGAGAAGGCGTACGGCACTGCGCGGCAAAGCCTCAAGAAGAACGCCGAGAGACGCAAGCACAACTACGACTTGCGAGTGCGCCCTGCAAAGTTCGAGGAAGGTGACTGGGTCTACTACTTCAGCCCACGGAAGTTCGTCGGACGCAGCCCGAAGTTTCAACGGAACTTCACGGGTCCATTCCGGATTGTGCGGGCGTGCGGTCCCGTCAACTACCTTCTCCAAAAATCGCTGAAGTCCAAGCCCTTCGTATCGCACGTCGATAAACTCCGCCACTGTTACGGGAGGACGAAGGGACAATGGAGCGAAACGGGAACAGGGACGACCAATGGACCACCCGCGGAAGCAGCGAACGGAGCCACCGCTTCTTCGAGCGGTCGGCCAGGACACCGCTGGAAAGGAACGCTTTCAGCGGAAGGAGCGACTTCTGGGGATCGACATGGTCCCGACGACGACGACGCAGCCATGCCGGTTGTCAATCAGCCAAGGAACAGAACGCCTGAAACGGAAGAAAATTCGTACGACGGAAACTCCGACGAAGCGGGAGCCGGTCGACCTCACCGTACCACTCGTCGACCAGTCCGGTTCCAGTAGACGGCGTGCAGGTTCCGCGCACGACGACACAGGATGTTGTGAGTGAACGACGTTAAAAGATTCCCATTTTTGGCTAAAGGCCTTTTCTTTTATCGCCAAAAAGAGGGGGGGGAGTTCCTTTTATTCTTTAACGAGGCAAAATTTTATTGCGAGAGTATCATTTTTGCAGCAAGAGAAGGGCGCTTTATTTCAAATTGTGGAAAGAACTCTTTTCTTTTCTTTGGTAAAAAGGAACCAATTCGTTTTATTGGAAAAAGAACCATTTTTCTTGTTGTGGAAAGTATTATTTTGTGAAAAAGAAAAATTTTCCTTGCAAAAAGCACCATTTTTGTGAGCAGAAATGCAGTATCATTATTAGTTGTATAGGCCTAATGCTTCGTGTAAATCGGTTGATTAATCGTGTGGTTATTCGTGGTTAGCTGCATGAGATTCTTTTGTTAATCGTTTAATTAATCGCACAATTATTTGCGATTATTTGCATGCAAGCTTTGCTTTGATGAGTCAGTAAGTAGGACACGCTAAGTTTACATTCTGATCGTTCTTGATATTGGTGCCAGAGCATGATTAATGTGTTTAGAGGACATTCTCTTGTTGGTGGCTCTGTGCAAATAGTCGGTTTAGGATTGTATGTTAATTTCGTAAGTTGAAATTGTGCTTTGAATGATTGTGTAGCTTGTTTATTTTATTGATGGGTTGCTGCAGCGTATACGGAATATTTTGCATCGAACATTGCCTGTTATTACGGTTAATAGTTAAGATGACGCCAATGTTTTGATCTGCTTGTACAGCCGTGCCTGGCTTCCATTAATTTAATTACTTGTACTCGTATTATGTTGCAAAAGAAAAAAAAGAGAGAGAGAAAAAACGAAGGGGGTTGTGCGCAAAGGCACATCGCACCCAAAACAAACAAAAAAAAGAAGAAGGGGGTTGTGCGCAAACGGCACATCGTACCCAAAACAAACAAAAAGAGTACGGGGGTTGTGCACGACTTGCACTTCGTACCCGAAGAGAAAAAGAAATATTGTGGATTGTGGACCACTATGTGGCACAATTTCATCCAGGACTTAATTGTCCAGGTTTGGCCGACCCCAAAAGGGTACTTTTCTGTTTAGTTTTGATCAATGAGTTTTATTTACATACATGTATAGGCTACTGTGTCGTAACCGTATTTTGCGCCGATACGTGTACTGAGTTGCTTAACTGTACTATTGCGTTGCATTGCCTGGCGTTATATAAGTATTGGCGCTGCAGGGACTTAATTGTCCGGATTTATGACAACCACTAGGGTATTTTTGTGTTTTATTTTGATCACGTGTGTCTCAGTTATTTTATCACGCAGTCTGAGTTATTATGTCGCTGTCTGATTTATTTGCTCAGGCGATCCGGGACTTAATTGTCCGGCTTTGTGTGACCGATAGGTACTTCTGTTAAATTTTGATAATGCAGACTAAACAACATACTGCATTATTATACGCGCTGTGCTAACGCTACCGTTTACTTAACTGTGTTAGAAGTATAATCCTCGTGACTGGTTAATATTGTATGCGTTGTAATAATTAACCATTTCGTTACGTAGGCATGATTTCGCAGCCCGACTTATTGTCTGATGTGCACGTTGGGTCACGTGGTTCTGTAACGTTTCGCCGACCTGCTGTTTGTTTATATAGCGAACAGAGTTGTCTGTTATTACGTGTTTCCATCAGGGCCTATGTTATTTTACATGTGCAGGCTTACAGGTGTGTTAACGGGTCATACCTGTAATGTTCAACAATTGCACGGTGCTTAACCGTTGTAACATTTTCAGTACTGTTATCGACAGTTGTCAAGATTGTCACTGATGTTTACGCACGCTTGTTTATATAGTGACCAGCGTTATCTGTTATTACGTTGTTTCTATCCGGGAATGCATTATTTTACATGTGACGGTTTTAAAGGTTTACCGTCCCTGTAATGTTCATTACCTGCCCTGTGATTAACCATTGATTGTTATTTGTTTACGTGGCGCAACGAACATTAAAATGCGCTACGTAAATGTACATTTTTACTGTCTCGCTTACCAGATTTTAGCGTCTAAAATGTTTCATGCTGTAATGTTGTGCGCTTCAGGTCAAATTTTGACGGACTTTAATTATGGGCAATAGGGGCCAATATGGGCCGTTTATTTTTTTGACATGGCTCTTTCCTCCCTCAGTGCGGGGCACGTCCTTTCCGAGGGGGCCTCGGATCATTCGTGGGGGGGACGTGTTAAGATTTTTGCACTGAGGGATGGCTTGCCCTCATTTATTGCTTGCCCCCATTATTTGCTGCTGTTGCTGCTATTATTTGCTGCTGCTGCTTGCTGCTGCTGCTGCTGCTTGCTGCCTGCTGGCTTGGCCGGCTCAGCCTGCTGGCCCAGCCGGCTCAGCCTGCTGGCCCAGCCGGCTCGGGCTCCGCCTCTCTAGCCTAGCCGGTTTGGCCCAGCCGGCTCAGGCTCCGCCTCTTTAGCCCAGCCGGCTCGGGCTCCGCCTCTCTAGCCTAGCCGGTTTAGCTCAGCCGGCTCAGGCTCCGCCTCTTTAGCCCAGCCGGCTCAGACTCCGCCCCTAGCCCGGCCGGCTCAGGCTCAGGCTCCGCCTCTCTAGCCCAGCCGGCTGGCTTAACCTCTGCCCAGCCTGCGCTGATAGTGTATATAAGGAAGGTTGCTGCTCTTGCTTAGTGCAGACGAATGGCCTGGCGAAGAACGCGGTAAAACGCGTAGTAGTTGGCTGATGATCTGGCTTGACGAGCGGTAAAACGCTTGTTGAGTGATACTGTTGTGGAGAGAGGTAAAATCCTGAATACCAGCCTTGAGCTTGAACATCGGCCTCTTCAGGTGCTCCTCCACGTGACTGGGGTTGCGGTTTCCGACTACCGCAACCTAGCTGACGGACGAAGCTGCTACGACGACGGTTCTACTCCGGGTGCTGCAGAGGCAGAGACGACGGTCCGTCGTGCTTGACGACGCCGGTTCGATTCCTGACCACCGCGGATCTGCTCCGACCATTCACGCAGGCTCTATTGCCTGCCGTGCTTGACGACGACGGTTCGACTCCTAGCGTATCCGCGACGAATCTACTCCTAGCCTCGACGCACGGAAGCTGGCGCTACATAAACTGCTGCATCGACGCACGGAAGCTGGCGCTACATAAACTGCTGCATCGACGCACGGAAGCTGGCGCTACATAAACTGCTGCATCGACGCACGGAAGCTGGCGCTACATAAACTGTTGCATCGGCGCACGAACTCTGATTCCAGCGTTGTAGAAATTGACACAAACAGTTCGTTCTCGAAGTGCTATAGCGATTGTGACGCAATAAATTACTTGTGCTGTGAACTCCACATGATCTTCGTGGTTTCTTCAATAAACGTGTTTAAGCCTAGCCGGCTAGTCCTTGGTCTACAGCCAAGGCCGTACTGCGCGGACTGACTGAGGGTACCTTGACGACTGGGGTTGGTACTCGGCTCCTGGTGTTTTCGCCCAACCCCTGGTCCGCTACACTATTAACTGATACATAAGCTTAATTTGTTTCAGGTTTTAATCTAAGGCTAAGGCCGCTAAGCTAATATATAAGTTTGGGTTCAGCTAATAAACTGAATATGCAACTCGTTATTAAGAATTAATTGTGGTTTTTTATTTGGCTCGGGTTTAGGCCTAAGCAGAGTTGCTTGAAGAGTCGAGCATATAAAATGATAAATGAAAATCGTTGACCTAATTGATTTCAAGAGAGACACGCAGAGGCGTAGGAGACGGGAGTCCAGACTCCAGAGCGGAAAATGCCCCTCCCCCAATTTCGGGCAAGTCTGATTTTTCGCAGTGGCGCAACTAGGGGGGTGCTGGGGGTGCTTGAGCACCCCCAGGCTAAAAAGGTGACCCACGCAATTTTTCCAAATCCGATGAGTTTTTTGGGTGCGTGGGGGGGGGGGGGGGTAGGGGTCATTCAGTCTTTAAGATTACACAATCAAGCAAGTTCCTTTGGCACTCGCTACTTCGCACCATCGGCGCTTACAATAATAATTCCGAGCACCCCCCCAGAAAAATTTTCGGGCAAGCAGACCCGGAAAAAGAGAAAAAAAGTCAAAACAATTTCGGGCAAAAGTACCGGATGACTAAAAAAGAGGTCATCAGAATTTTCGGGCAAACGTAAGGGGAATTTTTCTTACGATTTCGGCAAGATGGAAAAAAGTTTGGAAGGGTTTCTAGTCTGTAATAACGTGCCACCAATGCCAGACTGAATGCCATTTTACATGCTTTTCATTCTTATTTCTGTGACAATCAAAACTAAGCAGTGTGTTTAAAGAAAATTCTGAAAACAGCAGGAGAAACTCCTTATAGGCCTACACTTGTGACAATGAGACGAAGTCAATAATAGCCTATACGTTATAACTATATACACAGTTAAGAAAACCTTTAAACCTCTTAACAACCAATAAAAAACTAGTAAAATGGCAATTTGGTAGATTAGACCATTTAAATACAACTAAATTCTGTATAACCTAGAACGGGGTTAACCACAACAGATTCACGTACAGTCGTACAGCAATAGAGGAACGGCTAAAAAATGTAATTTAGGGGCCTATTACAACACCCGTAAACCCATGGGTGTCATATCCTATAGTTATCCTTTGCTCATTCGTATCTGGTAAACCTAGGGCACAACATTGTCATGTATTATATTGCACATGACAACAAAGTAACAAAGCAGAGAGGTAATATAAGTGACCGTCAAAAACTTATATCTATGACATTATAAAGATAGAGTTTTAATTCACATAAGGCTATTATTCAACGCATTATTTGAAGCAAGACAATAATCGAAAGAAGTTCATTTGATGCAGAACACGCATACTTTGCTGTAGCGACTCTTAAACTGCTCCCAGTTGTTGTCAGCAATGTAAAGATGGGCGGTTTTCTTGTGCAAATGCATTGCCACCGGCCTTCGTATTCCGTTTTTCTTTGTAAGAAGTACCCGTTAGTAGAGGTCAAAGTAGCAAGCTCGGACATCCAACCAGTACAGCCTTGATTTTCGGACATTTGACCAGTACAGCCTTGATTTTCGTCCATTTGACTGATACCAGCCAAAAAAAAATTGAGAGCCCGCGCAGTTTGACCAATACTAGCCTTGAAAATGGAATATACAGCTCGATCTAAAGAGAAGATATTCCAATAAAAATGGTTTACCCGAATAAAACTAAAACTGAATTACAAAAAATCGCCAGGCAGCTCGGCTTGGTTGGAAATACAACAAGACTGCGGAGATTGGAGTTGATTGTTGTAATTGACGTCCACAACCGCGAATGCTGCGACGATGAATGCCCATGTAAGTATCCACGGCCGGATCGACAACAAGGGCCAGGCACGATTACCGTCGTTCGTCGTCGGCGCAATGGCAACTCACTCCCGTGTGATGTTAGTTTGATCGACAACGAGATCATCGTCGTTAATTGTCAATGCAATGGCAACTCATGCCTGTGTGATGTAAGGGCGTGAGTGGACTACGACGTAGATACGGGATTACAATATCGCAAACGATTTTACACCGTTGGTTTATAATCGTCTTTGGATCAATCAAATATTATTATTTTTTTTCTCTTGTGTATAGAAAAATAACTGAAAATGGAATATACAGCTCGGCATAAAGACAAGATATTCCAATATAAAATGGACTACTCATCGTACAATCTGAAAGAATTACGACAAATTCCTAAACAGAGAGGACAAAGAGGATACTCGAGTTTGCGAAAAGCGGAACTCATAGCGTTCATATCGCAGGGAGATCGACTAGGCGCTCGGGCGCAGGTCAGCAAAGCGCCAGCGCATACTCCCGCCACTGTGCGAGAATTGCGAGAAATTGCAAAAAAGAGAGGCGTGCGAGGATACTCGAGATTAGCAAAAGCGGAACTTACGGCATTCTTGTCTACTACTTGGAAATTTTTGAAGACGAAAAATCAAACTTTCCCGGATTGGCTGACTAGTGAGATTAGTAAGTTACCCCCGCAAATAAAACCACCCGTTCATAGGTTCAAACTTCGAGAGACTGCGACGGCTATCAAAGGGTTTACAAAAAGATACACGATCGATGGCGACAACGGGATCGATGTTGCAACTTTTCTCAAGGCTGTAAGACCGCAGGTAGTTAGGTTGCTAGGGAAAAATCGCGGGGTAAAAGTTCAATTCGATCTCATGTGCGAAATGGAGAAAGTAGATATGAAAACCGGCGAAGTAGTAACGGCTGAGCCTAATTTCAAATCAAAGAGTGATATTATTTTAGAAGCAACCGATGTGAGGGAAATATATACCAACGCAGCGGATAAAATTAAGGAGAGCATGGCCAGTTTTCAGATGCGGGGGAGTAATTGGAGATTCAAAACCGTTTTGAAGTTGGATATCGATACAGTGACATATAAACCATTGAAAGGTAGTTCCTACATTCCACTTCCAGATTATTTAGCGAATAAAAAGGCTATTATTAATATGAAGAACAAAGATGAAGAATGCTTCAAGTGGTGTGTAACGAGAGCTGTAAACCCCGTTGAAGAACACCCGGAGAGAATTACGAAAGAATTAATTAGACAGTCTGAGGAACTCAATTGGTCCGGTATCGAATTCCCTGTAGCAGCGGATGCTAATGTGCTGAGTAAGTTTGAGCGAAATAATAATATTAGTGTTAATGTTTTTGGTTACGAGAAAGAAGTGAATGTATTCCCACTATATATATCAAAGCATGAGAATGATAGGTGTGTAGATCTATTACTCATTTCTGATGGAGAAAAGAAGCATTATTGTTGGATCAAGAATTTCAACAGACTGATGGCGGTGAAAACAGAAAATACTACTACATCAATGTACTATTGCAAAAGATGCTTGATAGGATTCAGTAGAAAAGAATCGCTTCACAAACATACTGAGTACTGTTCGCAGCAGGACGCCCAACGAATAGAACTTCCAGAACCTGGGACTATGCTAAGTTTTACACATCACTATCGGAAGATGCGTGTACCGTTTGTGTATTTTGCCGACTTTGAGTCGTTCATCAAACCTATCGGTACATGTCAGCCCGTTCCTAGCACGTCTTACACCAACAAGTATCAAAAACATACGCCCAGCTCGTTTTGTTATCACATGAAATGCTTCGACGATGATGTTTATTCCCAAGAGCCGGTGCGGTTTACAGCTGAAAACGACGACGATGATGTTGCTCAGTTATTCATAGACTCTATCGAAGAAAATGTAAAACGAATATACAACGAGTTCAAATTCCCCAAGAGGATGATATTCGGCAAAACTGAACAGAAAAGTTTTGATGAGGCCGTCAACTGCCATATCTGCGGGGGAGAGTTGCGTGAGGATCGAGTACGAGATCACTGTCATTTGACTGGAAAATTTAGAGGTGCCGCTCACAACCTTTGTAATCTGAAATACAAAGTCCCCAAGTTCTTCCCTGTTATATTTCACAATTTGAGCGGTTATGACAGCCATTTATTTATCAAGAAATTACGGGGTGAACACGGCGAGAAAATCAAATGCATTCCCTGTAACGAAGAAAAGTATATCTCATTCAGCAGAGAGGTCGTCGTCGATAAATTTGTAGACGCAGATGGAAAAGAGAGAGAAGTCAAACGCGAATTACGTTTTATCGATAGTATGAGATTCATGCAGACGAGTCTCGACGCGTTATCGAAAAATCTTCAGAAAGATCAGTGCAAGAATTTAGGGAAATTTTTTGAGGGTGAGAAGTTGGATCTTTTACTCAGAAAAGGCGTTTACCCATATGATTACGTCGACGGTGTTGAAAGATTAAACGAAACCGAATTGCCTCCGAAACATGCCTTCTATTCAAAACTAAACGATTCGGGTATTAGCGAAAAAGATTACGCGCACGCGAAAACGGTATGGGACAAATTTGAATGCAAGACATTACGACAATATCACGACTTGTATAATTTATCGGATGTTCTATTATTAGCGGATGTCTTTGAAAACTTTAGAGACGTCTGTATGAAGAACTACAACCTAGATCCTGCGTGGTATTATACTTCGCCCGGACTTTCTTGGGACGCGGCGTTGAAGACGACTGGTGTAGAGTTGGAGTTGTTGAGTGACTACGATATGTTGTTGATGATCAAGCAGGGAATACGAGGAGGTGTCAGCACGATTTCGCATCGATACGCGAAAGCGAACAACGAGTACATGGGGGAAGCTTTCAATCCCACTCAGCATTCAGTATTCATCCCATACTTGGACGCGAACAACTTGTACGGGTGGGCGATGAGCAAACCGTTACCAACTCATGGGTTTGAATGGATGATCGATGACGAATTGAATGATTGGAGAAACATTACCGAACGAGATGGCGTGGGATGTGTGTTAGAAGTCGACTTAGAATATCCAAAGGAATTGCACGACCTGCATAATGATTATCCTCTAGCTCCGGAGAGTGTAAAACCCGCGGGATCAAATGTAGCGAAACTCATTCCAAACTTGAATGACAAAGTAAAGTACGTCGTTCATTACGAAAATTTAAAATTGTACGAAAGTCTCGGATTGAAAATCGTAAAAATACATCGAGGAATAAAATTCGTGGAAAGTGCCTGGCTGAAAAAGTACATCGATCTGAATACTAACCTGAGAACGAAAGCTACTAACGATTTTGAGAAAGACTTTTTCAAGCTGATGAACAATAGCGTTTTCGGTAAAACAATGGAAGCTATCGAGAATCGAGTTGACATACGATTGGTGAGTGATGAGAAGGAAGCTATCAAGCTAGTCGCGAAAACTAATTACGACAGACGAACGATTTTCGATGAAAACCTCATCGCCGTTCACATGAAAAAGACCAAGTTGTTTTACAACAAGCCGATATATCTAGGGATGTGTATATTAGACGTCAGTAAGACGCTCATGTATGATTTTCATTATAATTACATCAAGGCCAAGTACGGAGATAGGGCCAAGCTATTATTCACCGATACCGATTCTTTGGCGTATGAAATTAAAACGGAAGACTTCTACAAAGATATTTCCCGCGACGTCCAAAGTATGTTCGATACTTCAGACTATCCGAGAGATCACCCATCCGGCATAGAAACGGGTGTAAATAAAAAAGTGGTTGGTATGTTCAAAGACGAGGCCGCGGGAAAACAGATTGAAGAATTTGTCGGGCTGCGATCCAAGTTGTACTCTTACAAGATGGCGGGTGAAGACTACAAGAAATGTAAAGGTGTGAAAAAGAACGTCGTCAAGAAATCAATCACTCACGCAGATTACAAAGACTGCGTGTTTACGAAAAGACAACAGTCGAGAGCGATGAACGTCATTCGATCCTATCGCCATGAAATTTACACCGAAGAAGTAAATAAAATAGCTCTGTCTGCCGACGACGACAAAAGAGTAATAATGGACGACGGGATCCATACCCTAGCCTATGGGCACTACACGCTGAAAACTAAACAAAATAAAGAATAATTTACACTAATATAAAATGGATGCGGTAAAAAAAGTGTGTACCAAATGCAAAAAAGAAAAAAGCTTGGACGAATTTCACAAAGATCATACGCAAAAGAACGGAATCTATCCGAGCTGCAAACTTTGTAAAAATGCCAAAGTAAAGGAGCTTGCACACAAATACGCGAGTCAGGAAAATAGGGAGACAAAAGATACAAAAGTTTGCAGTCGGTGTAAGGTAAGTCAGAACATATCGGAATACGACAACAATCGATTTCAAAAAGATGGAAAGGCGAATGAATGCAAAAATTGTAGACGAAAATATTATCTAGCCAGCGCAGAAGCTCGAAATAAATATCAAAAAGCGTATATTGCAACCCGAAGGCAGAATGACCCGGAGTTTAAATTACTAACAAATATGCGCTGTAGGCTTGGTGACGCACTAAGAGGCAAATCGAAATCACAAACGACACGTCAACTTGTCGGCATTGACTTTGAAATATTCATCAAATGGATTCAGTTTCAATTTGACGAAGAAATGACCATGGAAAATTACGGATCCTATTGGCAAATCGACCATGTTCTACCCCTATCTTCGTTCAACTTACTCGATGAAGAAGAACTCCATAGAGCCATGAATTGGGTGAATTTACGCCCTTTGCTGCCGCTGAAAAATTTGCAAAAAGCGAGCAAAATAGATCGTTGGTTATATGTTATGCAGGAAGTAAAATCTCATTACTTTTTGAAACATTTAGAAAATGAGTTTTGAGACATACAAAAATATAAATGTTGAAGGCATAGTTCTACCAAATACCCCTCTGTCAAACATACAGCTGATCGATGCCGCGAAAAAGCTCAATATCCCTAATTTCCGGGGAGTATTTCTCAGAGACGAGCTGCCGAAGAAACCTAGACAGTCTGAATGTGGGATATTGAATCTAGACGATTCTAATGGAACTGGCTCGCACTGGGTCGCTTTTTCAAAAAACGGCAAGGATAAAATATATTTCGACAGCTATGGCCTGCCCCCTCCTACAGAACTGGTAAAGTATTTACAGAGTCCTGTGTACTACAATAGCGAACGCGTACAGCCCGACAACGAAGTGTTTTGCGGTCATTTGTGTCTGTACGTCCTGAAAAAAACATGTAAAGATGGAGTGAATTTTCAAGAAGTTATAAACAGCCTGCATTGAAAATTATATTCAGATGTAAAAAATGCCTGTTGATAAATTTGGACATACGGATTCGGGATCTACGCAAAGAGTAATTGCTGGGGGAGTTACTGAAAGTCAAGTAAATAGTACTTTTCTAAGGCTAGATGGGGCAAACCCAGCGACTGGAGATCTAAATATGAGTGGTCATACTATTAGAGGTCTGCCTACAACGAATACAGCGAATACGGTGAATACTCCGGAAGCGGGGATAGACGAGGCTGTGAGTCGGGGGCAAGTAATAGATTTACTGCGGAATCACGACGACGTCCCGACCAACAATAATCATTTGACGAATAAGAAATACGTCGATGAACAACTTACTTCGAAAGTGGCGACAGTAGTAGGGCCCGCGGTTAGCGCTTACAGTTCAACTCAACAGGCTATACTCGCTAGGACTCACACTGCAGTTACTTTTGACGTAATAAGATGCGGTACCGCAAAACACGGTATTGAACAGGGTATCGGGACGACTTCTTTCTTCCCCAGTAAAGCCGGGTACTATATCGTTTCGGCGTACATAGAATTTTGTAACAATAGTAATACCGCGTATGGCACCGTCCACCTGTATAAAAATGGAGCGTCGTACATGCAAATTGCGGGCGGAGGGAGCACGAAAGGTTCGCAAAACCATTCAATCGGTAGTAACATAGTTTTTCTAGACGAGTTCGATTACCTCGGCATACACGCTTTTTCATCCGTCGCTACGAACATTTTGTGTAGGGACTTTTCAGCGGCATTCTTACGGCCCTAATTAATAAAAATTATTATATTCAAAATGCCTGTTGATAAATTTGGTCATACAGATTCGGGATCTACGCAAAGAGTAATTGCTGGAGGCGTTACGTTGTCCCAAGTAAATAGTACTTTTCTAAGGGTAGATGGGGCAAATCCGGCGACTGGGAATCTAAATATGAATGGCAACTTCATCAAAGGCCTGTCTGTAACGAATAATCCGGATGCGGGAATGGATGAAGCACTAAGTCGGGGACAGGCTATTGCCCTAGTCGCCGATAAAATCACTAATAGCGTCGGGCCTACCGGTAGTAGAGATTACGTTACGGGTATGAGGGTATCTCCAGGCAATCTAGTGAGAAATACGGCGAGCGGTATTATATATCGGTTCGAAGGAACGGCTGGAGCTATAACAGCGGCGCCGGCATTATCCGCGAATTGGAGACCTACAACCGGACCGGCTATTTGTGTGTTGAGAGAGAATGCCGTTGCAGCATCCACAATCGTAAGTGGTGGCGCATTCTCGGGCACATATGCAACGCATGGTGGCGCATTCGGGAACGTATATGTAATGCATCGTCAATTAACGGTCGTTGCTATCAATACGGATTCGGCGTATACGACGTCCTTGGGCCTAATAACTATCCCTCGTACGGGCGTATATCGACTTGGCGGATTCGCGAATTTCTTGATAGGAAATGACAGTCCGGGCGAAAAAATAATCAGAATCTCGTATGTCAGAGACGAGATACATAGTGACGAACTTTTTGAATGCATGGCTGGCGGATCAACGGTTGGCAGCAGAATATCGCTCGTATTACCAACCGTCGCCATATTTTTAAACGCCAACGATAAGCTCGGTATGAGGGTATATTCTGTCATATCCGGAAACAGGCCAACAGCCGGTCGCCTTCTTCTCATGGGCGGGGCCGGATTGCAGGTCGAGTTTTTGTACTAGGTAGTCGTAGATACCTATCGTTCATATACGCACGATAGGTATCTGTAAGTCTCATTATTCTTCATCGACCATTCTATCATGATCTTCAATATACCACACTCATTTTCTGTCCGTCCGATTGAAACCTCAGTAACTTGTCTGAAATCACCACTGCGTACGCTTCCGTATTAGCTGGCGGCGCCGTATTGAACGTGCCTTTGATCTGGATATCGACCACCGATGACTTCAGACGCTCGGATTGCTTGCTCACGTCAAACACCATAATCGGTGTCAGGACAGTGCTTACCGCTTAATCGCTGACAGTGTATCAGTGTATAGTAATAGCTCTTATGTATAGTAGGGAGACAGTAGATGTCTGAGTTCTTGTAAAAGTTCTTGTACTTGACGGTAGTAAAAAAACATGAAACACAACGAGAAGTTCAAGATTATATATTTCATTTAAAACACGCTCGAGTTGTTTTATTTTACGAGTTGCTGCCAAACAAGGTCCTCACAATCGGAAACAAATCTTTGAAGTCCGAGGGCGTGATATTGCATTGCGTCATTAGTTCGTCCATTCCATAGTATTTTTCACTGAACGCGGCTGCTGCTCGGTACGCCCGCGCGAATTGTTGATTCGGAAATGATAGATTATAGTCGACAACTGGATATCGGTCCTGGTTCATCATCACGAACATGTTTTTGAGATCGCAATGATCGAAAATGGATGGATTGTGTTCTTGATCGCCGCTTTTGTCGGTTTGAAAACCCAAGATGATGTACCTAGGCTTCTCAGGTAATGTCTTGACGCTAAGTCTCCAGCTAAAATTAGTCGACTGTGCGACGGAGGTGGTATCGCATTGACGGGCTCTGTACGCAACTGGCAACGACGCTTTCGATTCGATCGTTTTGTACAACTGCATCTTCTCCATATCCGCGGGAATAACGTGCGGCATGAACCACGAGATTTTATCTATTCTCACTTTCCCTGCACCCGCAGCGGCGAGTCTAAAAATTGCGTCATCATCGGCTTTACGAACCAGAGTTAGCGTATGTTTCACACCAAAAACAACCTTGTCGTAATCATCGCAAAATCCGAAAATATGCTTCAATGGAACTACAAAGCTGAAAGTACCTTTGGCATTTGGTTTCTGAATTATATACGACTGTCTCACGGCGAAACCTTGATTATCCGCGATAGCAGCCGTCGCTCCGCTGTCCTTGTACCACAACTGATTCAAACCTTGAGCTAGTTGAAAATCATTCGGGTATTTGAGTAATCCGAGCATCGTCGTTGCTTGACCCGGGTGAAATAACGATTCAATTTCCTGATTCGATAGGGCATACGAAATTTGACTGAAAAGATGCATGAGCCCATTATTCGTAAGGGTTGCTTCATCGGCATTGACGTAGAAGGTCTCGGGGTTGGTCGCCTTCGTCAATCTACCCTCGAACAGCAGGTAAGATTCTGCTGGATGACAAAATAGATCTTGAAGTTCGATGTTTATTCTAATCTCGCCGGAGGTGTTTAGATTCGCCCCCGATATCGGCTCATACTCGTACCATTCGTAGCGTTCGACGCTTTCATCGCTCAATGGTTGTTCGGTAAATCTCAGAATATCGGATGATTGCATTTTTACTACTACGCGATAATATTTTTTACGCGACCTTCATTCCGGCGCCGTTTAGCGAGCGTACTAAATCTTGTATCGATATGGCGTCGTTCTTCTTCAGACCATCGCCCATCATCAGATTATTAATATTTGGAATATTCGGGCTCGACCCTACGCCACTCAGCCGCTCTAAAATTTGTCTAGTTTCCGGCGTAATTTTCTTGGCGGTGGGAGTAGGTGCAGGAGTCGTAAACAGTTTGACCACTGCTTTGTCCACTAATCGTTTGCCGGCGTCGATTGCGGTTGTTTTCCCGACATCGATGGCCTTTTTCCCAATTTCTTTCGCCACGTCTTTACTCGCGTTGAGAGCGGTCGTTGCTAATTGTTTGGCGGCGTTCGACGTTACTAGTCGTTTGAAAAATCCCGAAATTGTATCGAATATTCCCGATCCTCCGATAACGTATTGTTTTCTATACCTCCTTCTATTAATGACTTGCATTTTTCCTGAATTTTATAATGTCATCATTATATTTTTGTAAGCATCTTTACTCAGCACTTCCTGCCTCAATAACGTGTCGCACATCGCCACGATCTCGTTTCTCACGCCGGTATTGCCTGCTTTGAAGCTTTGAAATCGTAGTTCTAGCTGTTTCGCTAATACGTTTGGATCTTCAGAAATAACGATTACGCCCCCCACGCCTTTACCCACCGCATTACGAGTCCTTTTTTCCCATATCGGTTTGATAATTTCCCGATATTTGACGCTCGAAGATGCTTTCGGTTTGTTGGGATTTTTTGGCTGTCTGATAGCATCCGACGCGAGTAGAATCTCGGCGTAATCGTCTCTATCATTATTATCGTATATCGACGTGTTCGGCTGTTTCATCGTCAACAACTCCCAAAGCCCCGGTGTTCCGCTATACGTCTTATTTCCAACCGTCACATCGTCTCCTTGAATAAAAATCGGAGTGTCGCCGATGTAGAATTGACCATTTTTCGATCGTATTCCGAACGTCGTGTCTACAATTTTTCTATCGGAGGCGTATTGATGAAGGTACTTGGTTGCTACATCACCTAATTCTAAAGTTCTAATATCCTCGGTCGGATCGTCGCTATACGCTTCTATCGAGGGATACTGAGGAAATTGAATCTTCAACGAAGCGGGTAGCGTCTGTAGTGCGTTTGAAGTAGCTATCGAATTTTCTTTGATGGCGGATAGTAAGACATTTTGCTCTTTGGAAATTGCGGATTGCGACTCGACGATAGGCTTGTACAGCTTGGTTAGCTCTTGTTGCAGCCCCGAATCCCCCAATCTCTCCGATAAAAAGTTCTGTTGAATATTCTTCTTGGATTTCAGAAACTCTTCGACTATGAAATTTCTTTTCGCCGGGTCATCTATCTTTAGAAACGACATTTTTAATAAAAAAATTAATGTTTTACGACGTGTTTTTCGACATGTTTTCCGACGTGTTTTTCTACATGTTTTTCGACATGTGTAAAAACACAAGTTAGACGTATTTTCAGACATAGCGACATAGGTCTACATAGGTCCACAAAACTCTACAGGTCTACATGACTTCATACATGTTCACGTTAGTCGTCTTTCTACTAGATTCGGTATTTTTCTCAAACATGCTTTGAAAGGACTGCCTGACTTCCTCTCTTCCCCGATCGATGAGTGATTGTTTCGTTTCCTCATCCATCGCGTCTGCCGCAACTTTCGACTTACTTTTGATTTCTTCTTTCATGCCATTGAATTTTTCAATCTCGCTTAGAATCAGAGAATATTCCTCATCTGAAATGTGATCATCCACGAGTGCTTTTGAAATATGGTCGCTGATCGTGTTGAGCTTCGCATCAGCTAGCGTTTTGATCTTTTCATGCTTCTCCGCCTTGAGGGCGAGCTTTTTACAGATTCGGCTGCCAATTATGCTCAATAGCCCCGCTCCTAGCGCTGTCCCTTCCATAGCAATAGCGATGGGGGCTGCAATTATGGTGGACAATACGCCGATTCCCGAAATCCCGAGCCCCATCGTGACCACCATGAGGAAGGCGTCTACTACGCCGATTACGCTCACACTTCTATGGTACTTTTTACTCAACGTTGCTCTTTTGTCGCGTTCTTGCTCGATCTCCTTTTTGATTTCGCTAATCTTTTGAAGTCGATACGTTTGTGCGGACCCTGCGGCTATTTGTATTTCACCTTCTGGCGCGGAGAGTGTTATATTTGTTAGGTTTGGGTAGAGTTTGATGCCTTCGTATTCCATTCTTTTATTTATTAGCAACTAGCTGGGGTACCCGGCGTTGCCCGGGAAATTTAGGATTAGACCCGCTCAGGCCACAACCAAACCACACCCCACCTCCACCCAACCCCGTACAGCACCCCTTCCATCCGTTCCCGCTTCACCCCTCCACCCCATCCTCACCACACCCCCACCTCCACCCCAAAACCCCCACCCCCACCCCGTACACCCACACCTCCACCCGCCCCCGCTTCACACCTCCACCCCTCCACCTCACCCACCCCCACCCTCACCACACCCCGTTCACCCGCCCCATGCCACTCATTTCACCCACCCACACCACACCTCCACCCCACCTCGTACACCCCACCCCCTTCCATCCGCCCCGCTTCACCCCTCCACGCCACCTCCACCCCATCCTCACCACACCCCCACCTCCACCCCAAAGCACCCCACCTCACCCACACCCTGCACCCGCCCCGCTTCACACCTCCACCCCTCCACCTCACCCCACTCCCAACCCTCACCACACCCCGTTCACCCGCCCCATGCCACCCTTTTCACCCACCCACACCACACCTCCACCCCACCTCCACCCCACCCCGTACACCCCACCTCCTTCCATCCGCCCCCGCTTCACTTCTCCACGCCACCTCCACCCCATCCTCACCACACCCCCACCTCCACCCCAAAGCTTCCACCCCACCCCACCCACCCCTCCACCCGCCCCGCTTCACACCTCCACCCCTCCACCTCACCCCACCCCCACCCTCACCACACCCTCACCTTCACCCCACCTCCACTCCTCCACCCCACACTCTCACCACATTCCCACCTCCACCCCCAAACCCCACCCCACCCCGTCCACCCCACCTCGTTCACCCGCCCCATCCCACCCCTTCCGCCCTCCACCTACCACCTCCACCCATCCTACACTCACCCCTACCCTCCACCCCACCACCCGAACCCCCAGCCCAAGCCAGCTCCCACCCCACCCCACACCCTCCACCAACACACCCCAAACTCACCCACCCGACAACACCCCACCACACTCTGACCTCTCCACCTGTACGCCACCCGTGAAATTAGGGTTTAATGGGACGAAGAGGGTGGGGAGGGAGCGGAGGGGAGCGATGGACGTGGGAGGGGAGAAGGAGGGGTAGGGGGTTGGAAGGGGTTGGGGAGGGGTTGGAGAGGGAGCGGAGGGAGGGGATGGGCAGGGGAGGGGAGGGAGAGGAGAGGGGAGGGGCAGGCGAAGGGGGAGGGTTGGCAGAGGGAAGGGGAGGGGTGGGTGAGGGGGTTGAAGAGGGGGAGGTAGGGAGGGATGGTTGAATGCTCTTTTCAGCCACAGCAACGCGTGGCCGGGTTCAGCTAGTTGACTATAATTATAGTAAGACTTTACAGCAAAGCGGATTGGAAGATCATTTACATCAGCTGCGTTTATATAATGACCATGCAAGCGTTTAAAAAGGTGTTTAATAAACTTAGGGTTTTCGCCCCCACCGTGGCCCCTATGGTGGGGGAGATTCGCCAACAACTCCACTGGGTGGTTCCGATGGCCCTCTGTCTAGGTGCAAAGTTTGAAATCAATAGCTGCGTTTTATTGAAAAAAATTTGGGGGGTTTCGCCCCCCACCCTGGCCCCCATGGTTATAGAGAATCGCCAACCCCTCCACTGGGTGTCCGACGCCGAGACGGAGAGAGTAGTGAAGGTTTGGAGTGAAAAGGTCAAAAACTGTCGAAATGCATTCCGGTCAAACACACAGACAGACACACAGACAGACAGACAGACAGACAGACAGAATCCTCTCTTTATTAATATAGATATATATTTTTACTGCTGATATTTTACAAAACATAGCGAATCTCCTTGGTTTATAGTTACCGCCGAATCGGAGTTGTTTTGAATGGAAACTATGATATCATCAACAACCACATCTTCTGAAATCACTCCGTCTAGTAAGCTGCAGCGTCGTTCTTTGATACTCTGTCTGAGGGAAACGAGACAAAGACCCGCCGACATTTCTACACCGAGTCCAAGCCTTAGCGTATTTGCCGCCTTTGGTTGTATCGTGATATCATTTTGCGCAAAAATCTCCCATCGCAGACCTCCATGTTGTCTATTTGGGGTGTGAGTAACACCGCTCGTAATCTTCCAAAAGACTGAAACGGGCTGCGTTCTAACCTCTACCGGTCTAGTTGGTTTAGTTCCAAATTTGTGTATTGGTCTCGACATTTTACATATGATAATTTATAATATCATGCCGAGAATCGGAATGTTTCGAAACGGCGAGTTGGGGCCGAGCAAAAGTCCTTCACCACTCACATAGCCCGACCCTGTTTTCATGTACAGCCCGGATGCCGTTATTGAGCTACCTTTTTGCCACGGAGACAAGTACAAACCGGATCCGGCCGCTCTTATTTTGCACGCTATGTCACCTTTCTTGACATACATTACACCCGAACCGCTGATTTTATCGACAAGTTTCGATCCAGCCGCAGCACCTAACCCGCCTAATGCGCCCTGTGCTAAACTAGGCAGTACGCTACCAAGAAGGAACCGTCCCGCTGTCGCTAGAAACGGAAGTATAGCGCCTATGAAACCACCTTCGACTTTCTTGTTGTTCTCCAATTGCGTTTTACTCATTTTAATAATCATGCCAGTTCCTTTTTGGTAGGCTGCTGCCATTTTATTGATTTGCGCCTGGGTGAGAGCCAAAACGTGTTCGCCATTCAAATCATCGTGCGATAGTTTGATACTCACGCCGCTCCCCGCTTCAAGTGATCTTTTAATTTTGTCTTGTTGCGCTTCTGAAATATTAACTTTTACGCCCATGTAACGATTCATTTTATTAATAAATTACAAAAACTTTCAAACTTCTCTGATGTGAAACCGAATCGCCAATTCTTCACCTCGAAGATTTAGTAGGTTCCCATGTTGGTCCGTGAGCCTCGTTTCCATCGCTGAAATTGTAGATAGCAAAATCGGGAGATATATCAAATTATGCGGCACTTCGATAATCTTGTAACCCGGGCCTACGTTTGGGAAAAAAGAATATATCACGTTTTCCGATGTTCCGTTAGTGTACGAAGACCCGATAATGTCGCAGGTCACTCTCAGGCTGCTTACACTCATTATATTTACCAAGTCCTCCGATTCGTTGTATCCCGCCGAATAGATCCATCTGTTGAAACCTAGAACCTTTCCGATCGAATTCTTTGGCGTAAAGTCAACCATATAGCCCTCTGCCGTTATATTTACCACGGACCTCAGAGTGTTGGTGTTTGGCGCTATTGAGATACAGTATTCACCATTTACTCCGTCGAAATGTCCATTCCCCCGCATGACTCTCTGTATAAATTCGTTGATATCCGTTATTTCATAGCAACCCTCTGGAACTTGAATGTTTACCCAATCCGTGTCGCGATTTGGCGAATACCGAAAGACGTTGTTTGTCGCGTCGATATTCGGAAAAGAATAGTACGTCTCGAGGGCAACTAAGGCCATTTCATATTTCTTATTCTTCTCCAGTTCGAGTAGTGGATTAAACTTCGTTCTGATTCGCGTGCTCTTTTCGCTGAGAAAAATGGAAAATGATGTTTTTGGTTCCGTGTTGCAGGCCGTCTTTTCCGTGTTTTCCGATATCTGTTTGAGAAGCGATGATTCCATTTTTACTATACAATACAATTTTTACAAGGGCGGATCCTCGATTATATAAAATTCGTCAAGTCCGCATCGGTATTTGCCATTGTACTTGTCGCTAGTCAGGTCCAAAACAACGAATCCATGAGGCTGCTCCCATACTGTTTTGCATAGTTTTCTAAATTCATCTTTACCCATGTCTGTACTCACGTGATCGTTGTAAATATGATTACAATTTTTCAGGTCTTGTTTGAACAGGCAAATAAAGTTCGCATTTTCTCTGATTGTTTGGCGCGGTAATTTGAAATAATTCTGGGCGAGGTAAAAACAATCTACATTACTATGCCTCCCCCGATTGTAATACGTTTCACATTTGTTTTGTTTTTCCAATTGAAGATCATCGAATATCATCAGGTTCTTCTTTTCAGCGCTCAGATCTCTCGGGTCCGGTACATCGTCGGCGCTCTCAAAGAACTTGGCAATTATATCAGATTTAGCTTCTGAGTTTTTTGCTATTTCCTCCATTACAAGGTCCGGCGACGCATTTAGGCCCACGATTTCATCTCGCTGCTCAAACAACCAAACGATCGCTTCTTTCGGCAATTTTTCTTCGTATGCTTTTTTAATAATGCGATATTCCGGTTGAAACAGAGAAGTGCCGAATACCTGCAAGTTATTATAATCCAACCAGTCTGGCCTGAGTAAAAGATTGAGAAGAAGCGTTGTTTTTCCACACGCCGATTTCCCAACTATCAAACCGCGTATGCTTTTGGGTAACAACGGATTATTGAATCTTTTCGAGAGCGCTGTGCCCCAACTCATATCTCTAATCTCCATTTTAAAAATATATATTATTAAAAAACGAAATGTATTGCGTAAAGTGTAAAAAACAGACCCAGACGACAGATGTGCAGAACGCCGTGGCTAATAATGGGAGATCGATGCTCAGAGGTGTTTGCGTCGTATGCGGGAAAACAAAAACTCAATTCGTGAAGGCGTCCGCTGTTGCGCAAGGTGGGGATCTAGTTAGTTGAACGCTGCCACTAGCAACATTAAATTACCTTGGGCTAAATTTCCGGGCGAATTACATTTGCCAGGCCATCAGTTTACTGGTCCCGGTACTAGACTAGATTTGCGTCTGAATCCCAACGAAACCCCCAAAGATTGGAGCAAGCCTATAAACAGGGTAGATAGTGCGGCATACGTTCATGACCTGGCATACAATCAACACACTGATACGGCTTCTAGGAATGTCGCCGATAGAGCAATGATAAACCAGTTGAATAATATACCTAATCCAAGTCTGCGGGAACGCGTAGAGAGGGCGATAGTAAAACCTATTTTGTCCGCTAAAACGAGTCTCGGGCTAGGTTTAAAAAAAGCCTAGAATTACAGCAGGACCCGAAATGGACTAATCAATTAGCGAATGAATTACACAAACCAGTAGTGAGAAATTTTAGGACGAGGCGGGTCCGTGTTGGTGGGATTGACCAGATTTGGGCGGCTGATCTAATCGACATGCAGGCCTTCGCTAGAGATAATGATGGCGTGAAATTTCTATTGACCGTCATAGATGTGTTTTCCAAGTATGGGTGGATCGTTCCATTACATGACAAGAGTGGGAAGTCTACAGCCGATGGGTTCGTGAAGATACTCGGGGGTGGTCGACAGCCAGTCAAAGTTTGGTGCGACAAAGGGAAAGAATTTTATAATAAAAATGTGAAGAATTTAGTCGAGTTGTATTCTACCGAGAACGAGGGTAAAAGTTCCATCGTAGAAAGATGGGTGCGTACGATGAAAGAGAAGATGTTCAAGTACTTCACAGCTAATTCAACTAGAAGATATATCGATGTATTAGATGAGATGGTTAGTAATTATAATGACACGAGACATTCTTCGATCAAAATGACTCCCGCGAAGGCTAGTATGAAAGTGAACGAAAAGACGGTATTTATGAATTTATACGGCGACGAGATTTCAGAGCCTATTACACCAAAGTTTACAATCGGCGATCGAGTCAGAATAACTAGGAAGAAGAACATTTTTGACAAAGGATATATACCTAGATGGACTGAGGAGGTTTTTGTAGTATCTCAGGTTCAATACACAGATCCGCCAACTTACAAGATTACTGATTCTGCGGGTGAGGAAATACAAGGCTCTTTTTACGAGCAGGAGCTACAGAAAACAACTCAAGAAATATTTAGAATCGAAAAAGTGATTAGGAAACGCGGGAAGAAATGTCTCGTGAAGTGGTTAGGCTACCCGGACTCGTTCAACTCGTGGATCGAAAATGAAGACTTTCTGACATTGTGAGGCGATTTTGACAAAATGCGCCAGACGCCAACATTCCCTACTACTTGCGATAATTATCGAAACTGGTAAATCCCACCATTATTGCGTTCTATCACTTGACTGTGAGTGGCTATGGCTATGGCGGGAGGGCGGTCCTATGACGTCAGACTATAACTAGATACCCTGTGACCGCGGGACCCGTCACACTTTTCGATAAAACGTGACAGGGACGTTTTTGAAATCTATTCGACTGAGGCGTGACACGAAACATTTTCTACACGAAGATGATTATAACACTGTCGGCCGCTAGATGTTTAGGTCTATTTTATTATTCACGTTCTGAAACAGCGAGCTTGGCCGTCTCTCTCCTACCAACGACAACGACGATGATGATGCTGATGATGACTACGATGATGTTGATGATGATGAAGAGATGACGACGACAAATCGGGTTGATGATGATGACTACGACGATGTTGATGATGATGGTGGTGGTGGTGGCGGCGATGATGATGATGACTACGATGATGATGACTACGATGATGATGATGATGATGGTGGTGGTGATGATGATGTTGATTAGACCTATGTATAATGGCAGTGAGTTTGTCCAAAATAGGCCTACGTTAGAGACGTGAAAGAGACAGCGCATGAACTTTTGTGTTTTCGCTTTCGTTTTTCAGATGCCGAGGCGGTTGCCAAAACATATGAAAAAAGTTTCACGGGAAAATACGCCCGTTGTGTTTACGCCGCATAGAATCAGTCGTCGGGGCCGCAGAGCAAAATAAATTTACACAGGGTTCCATTGCGTAGACGCTCAACGACGATATACTTGCATGGGCGTTCGTCGGTGTCGATCAAACATGCATCACATGGGAATGAGTTTCCATTGCGCCGACAATTAACGGCGATGATCTCGCATGGGTGTTCGTCGGTGCCGATCAAACTTGCGTCACATGGGGATGAGTTTCCATTGCGTCGGCGATTAACGGTGATGATCTTGCATGGGCGTTCGTCGGTGTCGAACAAACTAACATTACACGGAATTGTAGATGTGCTGTGGACGTCAATTTTAGCAATCAACTCCGCTTTCCGCTGTCTTGTAAAATATCCATCCATGCCGCTCTGCTCGGCGATTTTTCGTAATTCAGTAACAGTTTTATTCGAGTAGTCCATTTTTATTGGAATATCTTGTCTTTAAGCCGAGTTGGATATTCCATGAATTTGAAAAAGTAAGGCTGACATTGGCTGAACTGCGCGGGCACTCAATTTTTAAGGCTGTATTGGTCAAATGGACGAAACTGAAGGCTGTACTGGTCAAATTGTCCGACGGTCAAGGCTGTACTGGTCAAATTGTCCGAAACTGAAGGCTGTACTGGTCGAATGTCCGAGCTTGCTGCAATGACCTCTACTCCCGTTTGAATTCCAGTTCAGGACTGAGCAGCAAAACACGGCTGTTGTTTCTGTCAAGTACCAGGACGTTTTCACTCTCATCGACAGCCAAACAGATTGGACCGTCTAATTGCTGAATGCTGAAACCTATCTTGTCACCAAACGACTTTTTTATGTTACCGCAATCGTCTACCAGGCACACTCGGTTAACAGCATCTCTGAAGCTACCATGACTGACGACGAAATGTCCGTTGCCGAGTTTTATGGCATGCAGTGGATGAACTATGGTCGGGCACAGTTTGATTTCGCGCAGTAGAGTTCCCTGTTGCGAATACTCTACTAATGCATTCCTTTCATAACATGCTGCAACTATTGTTGATTCTTCGGAGACAGAGAGACGACCGCTGTCCTTTCCAGTTGACCATTTTATGAAGTCCCGATTTTTATCAATTTGTAGAATTTCCCTGGCACGTCCATTCACGATGTAAACATTTCCAGCGACGCTTGCACAGTATCTAAGGTCCACACTTGGAACAAAGCCTTTCAAGGTCATTTGTTTATTGCGTTTACGCGTACGAGAGTCAAATACGCTGAGAACTGGACTGTTCTCGTACACTACGAAGATATCGTTGTTGGTAACTGCCATTCCCGTGATGCCACTATTGCCATCACTTTCATTTGCTGCTATGTTGCTGGCTCCTATTAACTCATTAGTGCCCAAAGTGGTTAAACTCAACAAATTAAGTTGTGGTTTCAGTAATCTCAACAACTTGGTGCAGTAACATGGCTGATAACTTATTTATTGATTCGTGCTACATTATCAGTACTTTCCATACTGTCCGTTTTAACGGACGTCGGGCACTAGCCCAGTGCTTAGGTTGCCATTGAGAATTAAGCGTTCTTCTTTTTTCATACAATGTTTGGTGAATGTTTTTGATGATTTGCAATATATATTAATTTTACTTCATTAGCTAATTATCTTCATTTACCTAATGTCAAGTGCAGGGCACCAGCTTATTTGCGAGCCTTTCATGTATTGTGATAGTGCTTGTGGCTCTAAAGATAAAGGTTTCCATCACATTTCTCAAGCCTTGCAATGGCAGTTTGTGTTTCCTAGTACAATCCAATGATTGTTACCATCGCATTGTACATCAGGCTTACAGGACTGCAGCAGCACGTTGACCTTGGGTGGATGGTACGCCAAGCACTTGAGTACTGGATGGTATGCCATGACACTTGTGTACACTTACATCTGTTGCCTTGAGTCAAACCTCTGCTGCCTTAGTAAACTTTGTAAGAGATACCAAGCCATGTCACACAGGTAGACTGATTGGACATCACAATTTCCGTTACCTGACTCATATCATGTTAGCATCGCGCCGAATTTACGTATCAACACATCGCCCATGCCTTGATTGTAGAGCAGGGACAATGGGACATGGAAGTTTGAAAAACAGACATGACTTTCTTCTGGCTGTGTGACTATCCCTGCACACGACCCTTGTCCACCATCCTAAAAGTTCATGCACTGAAGACTAATAGGCCTACTAGGGATTATGTTCTATACAGGGTGGGCGCATCTTGAACCAAATGCAAAACAGGGGAAATCAGAAATTAGCCAAAGCCTACGTCGGGAGGGGATGGTCGGCCGGGGAGAGGACGGACAGGGATTGAGTCTGGTCTCCTCTCGGGGGGGGGGGGTAAAAGTTTCTTACAACACGGCGATCACGCCAGCATATAATCAGTATAGTGAGGTGTGATACTAGTTCTTTGCACCTGGCTGCTATGGGTTTCAAGGTAAATTGGCCTGTGTACATATTCATCAAGTACAGGCTCCTTCATTACATGCCCCGTACCCAAACTCATGTCAGAAGTGCAAAAGTCTACAATATTCATGTCAAAATAGTCGCCAGTCTGAATAAACTGTAGACTGATGCTTACTTCATATTACAAGTAATGCAACGACGGTGGTAATTGCTGGAACAATGGCGCATAGAGACTTACTGTAGGAAACGTCATCTCTGGGCTAGTGCCCGACGTCCGTTATAACGGACGCTTACGTTGCAATCGAAATTTTCTTTGGAAAACTTGCGACAATTGGGATAATATTTTGTCAGCATATTGACCAATATGGCTACTACAAACAACATTTACACTTTCTCTAAATTCCTCCTGGTTCAATACCAAACATAAATATAATAGCTAAGGGTAGCGAGGATTTTAGACATGCTGCAATAGACACATTAGCACAAGCAATAAAATATTTATAATCCACATAATCCGGCAATCAAAATAGTGGAATCTATAGCCAATTGACCCACCATTTAAAAAAATAGTGATGACTATATTATACAGTTAACTCTAATTTTGGCAATGTGTTTTCTGAGCGTCCGTTATAACGGACGTCGGGCACTAATGGGTTAATGTCACCAGTTTTGGATCTGCGCTGTAGTCATTTTTTGCTAAACACAGTAAGTAAGCAAACAAGCAAGTAAGTACCCCGTAAAGAATCTTGTTAGCCCTAATAGAAAAAATGCGGATGTGGATATTTTTTAAATAGCCGTAATTAATATAATTTCATTCCTTATTATACCACTTGCGAACGCACAATAGGACATAAAACATCCAGGTTTCAATAAGTACTTGCAAGTAAGAATTGGTAATAACAAATGAAGCTAGAAGCTGAGCGAGATGTCAGAAATATTTTAAGTAGAAAAAAGAAATACTAATGTCACGCTGTATAATTTATGTTACAGGGAATGTGCACATTATATGCATAGGTAGGGGAACTTGGTCTAAAACGGGCCCCTTAAGGGAAAACTAATTTTTCTTGAAGCTTCGTGTAGCCAATTTGAATGAAATACAATAAATGTACAGGATATTTATTATTCTAATAAATGGCTAATATATATATTTGAGTAACCGGAAGTAGCTAGTGAAATTTTAGCTTTTAAAAAAATAGGCAAGGGGCCCATCTCACCCTATAGGTGTAGGTGAAATGGGCCCCCATGTATGGGTAAAATGGGCCCCTTTCTGGCGCATGAATTCTGGCTGACCACGACATTGTTTATAGTCAAACGTTCTCGATTTTGTGTTTTTTCTACGATCTGCGTTGGGCTCTGACCTTGTGGCTCATCGAACTCTTCTCTACTCAGCCAGGGGGCTCCTGGTCCCAAGTGCTAGTTTTTATGTTAAAAAGTGCTGGTGCTCTTCGATTGCGGGGCTCTCCAACTTCGAATGAACAAACAGATTGCTCTGCATCCTTGCAGATGGATGAGACTGATCCAGTTGGTGCTGCATCTAGCAATTCAGGCTTCATTCGGCATCCTGTAAATACAAACATCGGCTGCAGTGTGGTTCTTGGTTAAAAAACCCCACTTTGCACGTCTTCTTCAAGCTCATTTCTTCAATTTTTATTACTCTCTGTACTGTCGGTTGGTCATTCTTTTATAAGCTTACAACGTCTCATATATACCCGTCAACGAAACAGATTTACTGCTGTAATGATTTATGATCTTTAACACACATTTCTATATGTGTTTAAAACGGGCCCCCGGGGCCCGTTTTAGACAGCACCATAGGTCATTGCAACAGACGACCATTTTTAAGTGAAATGATAGAATATACTAAATTGACGATGACAGACTCATTGTCGAGTAAATACTGCTTCACATGATATCTTATGTCCACGGAAAATGTTTAATGCAAAACGCATACAAAAATATTTAACGCCAACTGAAATCGTAAGAAAATATCGAAATTTAAACTTTTGTCAGTTTCCGTCGATAGTTCGAAATTTTTTTCGGTCTCAATGCTGATGAATATTCAACAGAACAGCCTGAAGACGTTTGTCATGGAAAACGCGGTTCAACGCGCTAGATTAGCCCACTAAAGAGGGGGCCCATTTCACCCGCGGGGCCCGTTTTAGACCAAGTTCCCCTATGTTCCCTGGAAGTTGAGGGAATGTGTTAAAATATGCGTATTCCTAAATTCCTATAATAAGGGAATAGGCCTATAGGCAGGAGCGCTTAGGGAAACTCCAGTTGAAACGGTTATGTTTATACCAAGAAAATGTAGGGTTAGGGCTACTGGTAGATATACATAAATCTGCTAATAGACATTAACAAGGGAATACACAATTACGCGTCATCCCTGAAAATACACTTTCAATGTAGCAGAGGCCTATTGTATGTATACAGACGGCGTATATACCGTACTGCACAATTTTTAATTAGTGGACATTATGCAATATTTAGGCTACATAGCAACAATGGGCACATGCAATAATTATGAAAACATCAATGTTGGAAACCGTTTCATTCATTAATTCATTCATTTCGAGAATTTATATAGCGCCTCTTCAAGAGACCTACTCAGAGGCGCTACCAGCCCAGCCACAGATGAAAAAGGTGGATTTGAGCGACTTCTAAAACACAGAGGAATTTGGCCTCGTATAATAATTAAGGCCAATGGGAGCCTTTGGGAGGCCATTCCATGTGGCATCATTGCATCTGTCAGTGGAAGGCCTACACTGCAAGCAAGACATCAAAGGCGCGGTGGTGTAGTGGTGGCGTCGATGCCTTGGAGCCGGAAGGTTCGAGGTTCGAATCCACCTCGCCGCGTAAGGACCTTGGGCAGGTTCTTCACTCACAATTGCTCAGCGTTTCGGCGTGAAACTCCGATCGATGTAGTGTCCGCTCTGCATTCGGGAGCGCCTCTGAGTAGAATTAGCTTGAAGGGCGCTATAACAAGTGCACAAACACTGCACATACAAACACCGTACTTTAGTCTGTTTCGTTTTATGAAGTGCTCAGTTAACGCTAGGTAAGCGTTGTAGCCTATCGCACGCTGTTTGTTTTAAAAACTAGCTGGTTCGGACAGATGCAAAGAACGGGGCGGGGGAGGGGAAGCAAAATTAATAGGAACCTGATTAGCGGATAAGAAGAGGAGAACAGCTTTAAATAATTATCTTGTATGACTACTGTAACAGTCTGCCATTCAAAATATTAATTTACAGTGCTTTTAACTCTTAAACCGCCACATACTTTTGAGGTGTATGCACCCCGGACGCCAAATACTTTTTTGTTGCAATATACTTCGAAACGTCATGACTCATTCAGAAACATTGAGACATATAAGTATATAGGTATATATAGGTATATATGTATACACAGGTATATAGGTATATACAGGTATGAAGGTACATATATAGGTATATAAGTATATAGGCATTAGGTATGTATATATATATATATATATATATATATATATATATATATATATAGAAATACAACAATATAAAGGTATATATGGGTATATATAGGTATATGGGTGTATATATAGGTATATATAGAGGTATATATTGGTACATAGGTATATATATATATATATATATATTTAGGTATATAGGTATATATTATAGTCATATAGATATATAGGTATATATAGGTATAGGCCTATTGGTTATAATTATAGACCGTACCGGTGTTCAACGCATATGTGTTTCCAGCGTTCTGACAAATCTCTTCGGGAAACACACATTTGTGTTTCCGGCGGTTTAAGGGTTAAACACAGAGGAACCAGTAGCTGATTAAGGGTGCTATAGGCCCACGCAATACTGAACCTTTATTTGGGGTTAGGACGTCCGCATTTCGAAAATGCGAGGGAAATTCAGAAATAAAGCCAAATGCTGACAATGCGAACAAAATGGGGAAAGAAGGCATAGACAGTATTTCATAGATGGCGACTGAAGCAGTTAGGCCTACTTTTCACACCAGGCGGATGTTCTTATATAGGTTTGATACGGGTCCACGAATAAAATCATGGAAATGCAACGCCAGCACCAGAATCTTCCCAGACTCGGGATACGATGATCGAGTTGTGTAAAAAATTGTGTGCTGACTTCCTGATAGGATGATCGAGTTGTGTAAAAAATTGTGTGCTGACTTCCTGATATTTCCTCCAAAATTCTATGCAAGTGTTAAAGACGAATTAAGAAATAAACAGTTTACTTCGATAAAAAACCCATAAAGTTATGATCACTCTGGACTAACCTTTGACAACTCCTATGATGTTCTTTGTTCTGTAGACTTCGAGTGTCGTTGGTTCAGTCTTCGTGAATTGAATGTCAAAAGAACAAAGTTGGCGTCCGACGATTGATTCATTTAACAGTTTCAACTCAACAATTTGTTTATTTAAATCTTTTGCCATCATACATGACAGGCCGTTTTGTCGGTCGTTTGATGCTAGCTGTGCACAGTATATCTCAAAGTTCTTAAGACAATCAAGATGCATGTTAATTTTTTGCTCTTGGATTTCAATGCCTTCTATTCTCTCCATCTTGAGCAAAGCAAGGTCCTGCAACAGCGAATCCGCATGTCGGTCGATAAGTGCTATCAAGTCACGCCTTACTTGGTAAACTTCTGTTTCAATATCTTCTATCTCTTCAATGACCGCAACCTTTTTCTCAAGCAATCTCTCTTTCTTCTTCAAGGCGTCAGACACGCATTGTTCAGCAGTGCTAACGTTGCACTGAAGCTGTGAACGAATAATCTCCGCGCCGCTGGTCAGATCCGTCATTCGATGCTTTTGATGGTTTTCACGAAGACATACCAAACAAAGAACTTCATTGCAATCAATGCAAAACAAACAGATTCTCGCTTTCGTGCATGCCGCATGTGCTTGAAGTCCCTTCTTTAGTAGTTCTGATTTCAATCAGTCTCACTATGAAGACGTTCTTCCGTAGGGCAACAAAACCATCGTCAGGAATTGTGAACTCTTCACTACAGAGCGGGCAAGGCATTGAATCGCCAGGGTTCTTGTCAGTGTGATTTCCAATACGTTGCAGGCAAGTCAGGCAGAAAGTATGAATACACGGCAAAATCATTGGGTCTCTGTATGTTTCATCGCAAATGTAACAAGTAGTTACAGAATCGAGTTCGTCTTGAACTTCTGCAGACTTTTCTTCCATGGGTGTCACTTTGCAGAAATTTTTCCAGCTACTTGGGATTGTTCTTTCCAAGTTCAAGTCTTTCAATTCATCGAGCTGCCTTATAGGTATGCGCCAAGGACCGAAATCAGTCAAATCCTGGTGGACTTCGTCGTCACTCATCGTCAACGGTTAAGCTGGATATTTACCGTATGGTAATCCGAGATCGCAAGGGTAGACCAATTTCGCTATCGTTAACTAAATTTCAACAAACTGCTAACTAACCTTAACTGAACTGTGTCCCAAGGAAAATAGGCTATTTAAGTCTTTATATAAGCTTAATGCTGCGGTTATCTGCTTCGTAACTTTCTTTATAATAAGACTAGGGTTACCATGCGTCCGGGTTTCCCCGGACATGTCCTCTTTTTTGGCCCCTGTCCGGGGCGTCCGGGCTGCTTTCGAGAAATATGGCTTTTGTCCGGGTTTTCCCCGCCTGTCTCCTGATCGATCGATCTTACCTAATTTTCGGAAAAGTAAGTCTTTTCCGTGTTATATACTATTCCGTTCCGTGAACTAAACGCGCGTTCCAGCAATATTTAGGTCAATGGTATGGGTGTATACCATTGAACTTCCGGTTCCTGAGGCGGGCTTTTAAAGGCATAGTTATAACGCTAGGTACACTGTACAATGTACATAATTATAATGGTAAATAAAAATATAATAATTAATATATTCAAATTCACGAAAAATTTGAAAAAATCGCCGAAACGTAGGTATTTACAGACGCACTGAAAACCCAATGAAAAGGTTTTCTCAGCAGCCAGCCTAACTTCTTGAAGGCCTTCAGTTTTGGGGCTGAGCTTCAAGCGTAGTCTATGGTAAGTAAGAAAGTACGTAAGAAATTCACTGTTTTGTTTCTGTGTACAGTCAGTGACAGACTGACAGTAATGTAATGTGTACTGAACTGAAGTAGGCTACTGAACACTCACTCAATAATATTGTAACGCCCGCCCCCGCGTACACTCCCGGAGTTGCCACTTCCGGTCCAACGTGTGAGGGGACCGCGTACTGTTGTGAGTCGTAGTCCAGAGAGATAGAGGGAGGAAGGGAAGCGGTGGCTCCCGGGTTCGAACTCCGTCCGGTCTGAGGCGGCCAAGCCCCTCGGGCTCCTACCGCTTTGTATGAAATCGGAGCTTTACTCAACAGTCGCTCGCTCCTCCGTAATATACCAGGGTTGGGCGGTAAGATAAAGTCTTTGGGCCTAGCACCCGAACTCTCTTCCAGGCCGATGGTCGAGTGGTAAGGAGCGTCTACAGTAATTGCAGTGGTGGAGGTACCAGGGTTCGAACTCACAACAGATTTCTGCGTTGGTATGGGCGATTCTAACCGTTCAATGCGAGCCACGACTTCCGTCAGAGCTTCTCTTACGTTGTAATGTACTGCAGAGATTTCCTCTCTGACATTATTCTGTACCGAGGCAATCGCCTCTTCCACGTTAGTTTGTACGAAGGAAATAACTTCCTGTGTGTCGCGTATAGACGCCTGGGTATCTCTAGCATTTGCTTGCATATCAGTTTTTACTGAAGAGATCGCCTCTTGAACATCCGTTTTTATAGATTTAGCGTTTGTTTGCATTGCCTCTAGCAGTATTCCCATCTCAAATGCAGACGGTGGTCTGGAAGGTTGCGATGGAGTTGACGTTCTGCTCGGCTCCATGGCGCTATATAAGTTTCGATAATTTCACTTCCTAGGGCTAGCAAGAATTAAGACAGCAAGTTTAATTAGTATTTCTTATCAATCTTGAAGACACAGATTATTAAATATTATTCCGTGCAATTCAGACATTGAGCACAATGTAGAAAGAAAATGTAATTATGCAAGTCAATGCCCGAAAATGTAATTGTTCAAGTCAATTAATGACATATAATTGTACTGGTCAATGCAAACACCCTAGATCGGAGTATGTCTAACTTTTATCCCCAATTTAGCTCTCAAGTGCATGAATGAATTTCCAGTTCGCCCAATATTTCTACACCGCCCATCGCATTATACCCTTTTAACTAGACTGTACCTGATATCCGAAGACAATGGACAAAGCAGGCGAAGTGCGAAGGGTGACGACAAAGAGTGCGACGAATCCAGGAAAGCGTCGAAGAATATTGGGGGACGTCGACGGTGAAGCCCCGGAAGAAACCGGCGAAGACCAACGCAGGTTTGACGCTAGAACCGAGATGGCGCGACGAGAATGCGTGATCCACTTCGCGATTAAAATAACAAATTGACGCCACTTGGGCCACAAATGCAGAAAATAACCACTTGGTAAATATTTCCAAGTAAACAGAACAGATGTCGCTCCAGCGAACCGGAGAACAGAAGTCTGACGTGGTAGGCTTAATTCCAAGAATGAACCGGAGAACAGAAGTCTGACGTGGTAGGCTTAATTCCAAGAATGAACCGCCGTGGAAATGCGCCGCTCCAATCACCACGTTGACGATTCGACGCTCAGAATGAGTCACTCCATGTGACGATGCAGAAAATAATACAGCGGCACTAAATCCTGGCCTCACTTCGAATACAATCCGGCTTTGAACCTAACACTTTATTATCGAGAGTCGCACCTAAGCAGTAACTAATGCAGCGCCGCTAAAATCTGGCTTCACTTCAATAAAACCCTCAGTTCGGATCTTAATATTTATCTCGCCAATAATACGTCTTTACTCCTTGAAGACTCGGTCACGACTGCCTCGGTTGCGCGATCTTCTCCTATCTCGGCCTCGGGTGACGTAGGACGCGAACTACTGCGCATGCGCTGCACGTGCTGTCATCACGTAGGGCAGCGTGACCCGGCGTGATGGAAAATACCGACATACGAGTCCATGCTGCATGCACAAACTACACGCAACCGGCCAGCAGGGTATATCGCTCCGTCCGTCTGCCCATCCGTCTATATGTACTGCTCCGGCACTGCGTCTGTCAGCCTGCTTGTCCGCCTGGCCGTATCGGTCGGTCGTATCGGCCGACTCCTCTTCCTCCTTTTCGGCCGACCCTCCATTTCACGCAAGTGTGTGAAAGACTCGATCAATAATGTGGTAGCTATGGCGACGGCTTACGTCATGGCCTTAAAATCGTGTCGAGCACGATCTCAATATTAAAATCTAGGTCACCAATATTATCTAGGTCACCGAATGCAGCTCAAGAATATTAATTTTTAATTTTATAATATAAATATATAATTATTGGACCCCGAAAATACCATGCAGAATTCAAGGAAATAATGATATAATATATATATAATAGAAACCAAAAATACGTGGCGGCTGGGTATCCCAGTCGTGACACTCTCACCGGCCATCCCTCGAATTTCTGGCTCTATTTAATTGGACAAATGGAGCCTGAAATTCTGTAAGACTCTACTCCGATTTTTTTACATTAAAAGTGTTAAAATTAAATGCATAAATCAAAAAATATGCCATGAACAATTATAGCAGCAGCGTCGAACAGCGTTCAGCGATAAGCAATGAGCACTGATTCAAAGTTCAGCATAAAGCATTATTTCCTTATCAGTTAGAGTCACTGTGTTTTTATATAGCGCCAAGTTCGATAAACATGTAAACATTTATATATGTCTATTTATAGGTCTACTTTTATCACAAGCCTACTTCAGTCCAGTACCATGCAGAAAATTCAATGGCAAACCCCAACCTAATTCCACAGACAGCAATTTAGTCTTGACCCCAGAGGTCATCATAATTAGCCTATCACTTAAGCTTATCACGGCGTTTCCACACACACAAGGTTTCTTAGGCTTATCCTGTGGTAAAATTCTGTGTTTACAGAATATAAGCTTACCCAACAGTTCGCCAAAACCTCCAGTTAACGCCTAATTACAATTCTATTCTCTAATAACGGCCTTTAACACCATAGCCTATAATAGCACATAGCTAACTCCAATGATTAACTGCCTGTCCGTGTATTACTATTAAAATTTGCCATAGAGAAATCAGCATAATATCCATCTAACAGTAGGCCTAGACCTGATATTAATATAACATTCCTCATTAATCCTATTTAGTAACTGAGACTAAAATAAGCGACATATTAGGCCTGAGCTATAGGCCCTACAAGCAATGTGTACAAACAGCCCTGCACAATATAGTAGGCTGTAACCTAAGTTTATATTCTATGCGTGCCATGTCTATGTCCCAGCGATATTAATTTTAATTAATAGGCTCCATTAGCCAATGCACAGAACACTTACAGTAACATCAGGTTAATTAGGTCGACTTAATATAGTTCAGTTTGCACTAAAGTACAAGGTTACACTGTAATCTCGTTCACGATATAGCGTAATCAAAGTTAATTATCATAGGCCTATGTCTGTAATTATCAGAGGCTCATCATGATTAAAAGGCTAAAATTAAGCATACTGTCTATGCACGAATCTATATACTATTATTATTAATTCACAGTCATTGCTGTCTTCTTATCCTCCGTCTATCATTTTAATCATAATATTTTGTGTTAACTTAGCGTGAATATAGTGTATCTATACTCTTCATTCCTTCAGTCTATCATTTAATCGTATGCGTTAAACAGGCCACACACAAGATCCTACACGCCTGGGAAGAATCATTGGACAACCTCACCGGCGCCGCTTTGAAGCTCGGATTTAACCGACCTCCCCCTCACCGGGTGTACATCACGCATCGTGGGAGATTAGGACAGATACGCCTACGTGCAGGATAAACGACATCGGTCCATCGCGCTGTCTTGCACAAAAATTAGGCCTAATAAAACATTCATGAATTTAGGATATACACTGATCCAAATATTGATCCGTACACAGTGTACACATAAAGTCGTATAACCACAATATATACACACCAGTCCATATAGACAAACTGAAACTTAGGTCATTCCTGCATCGTATTAAAACCCTTGCAGACCGATTAATAATAATATTATTATTAAATTATCCTGCGGAATTATAGGCTACCAGTTCTACAGTTAATAATATAAACCGCCACAATATTAATATACTCAGCCGTGAATCTCATTAGGCTTTCAATTTCCATCGTTAGCCTGACCAACAAATTAGTGTAAACATTGCACGGCGGAATATTTAAAGAGTGCGGCAATTTATCCACAGCCAGCCTAAAATTAAATGTTATTATCATATATGCCTTATTATTATTATAAACCGTAGGCCTACAAAAAGAGAATATATATATATATAATCAACCTGAGCTAATACAATTGTTATGTAGGGCTCCGGCCGATATACTAATTTAATTAGACCTATATAAGCCAAACACAATAATATAATACTAGCCATTTTAGTTAATCTATGCTAACGCTTATTATTATTTCTGAACTAAGAACATATATATAGGCCTATACACATTTATACCATTCATGACAGCTATGTATTATTAATAAAATCTGTACCTACAAATTATATAGGCCCCTCAGCAGTTAATCAACAGTATAATATTATTATCACTTATAGGCCTACCTTAAGCCTATAATTTAATTATATAGCGCCCTTCGGGATATAAGCCTACAATTTAATACTATAATCGCGTGTACCCTAGGCCTATAACATATATTTATATGGCGCCTTGCGATATGTACATTAATATAATTACAATAGCTGAGCAAAGCAGAACATAGTATATAGCCTATGTTTCAGTGTTATTCATGCAACCTATATATAATTATATCGCTGTTAGTGCTACAGTAAGACACTAAGGGCCTCTAGAATTTTTATCTAGCGCCAATTTAAATCATCATTAGTGTATCTATCCATTATTATTATTTATCTGCGGTGGCCACAGCTAAGCAAGAAATCCCAAGTAGGCTTTCTTCTGCATAAAAATCTAACTAAGTGAAGCTCTTAATATTATTCTTAGACAAATGAATTAATTAATCATGCTATATATATAGGCAGCAAAAAAAATAAGCCTACTATTATAATTATAAAACAGGACATCTAAGGTCATATAATTATTATCATCCTAGCCAACGCCTTAATGAATACAAGGCGACCTTAGCCATTATAACATATATATATATCTCCTCAGGTCAGAAAATCATTCATATAGCGCCAACTAATTGATATAGCGCCAAACCACAATATATATCATCCGAAGCAAAATTAAAACCTGTCCATCGTTATAATGCAATGCAATGCAATTATTAATTTATGCAATTCAGTACAAACACACAGTTCAGTCAACCTACAATACAACATTACAGCTCTTACACAGTAACTCACACATGTAAAAACCATTACATGTAAAAATAACTCATTTTCATCACAATTGAACCAAAAAAATGTTACAGATACTTCTGCATTCAGAATCTCCGCCATTAAACGGTCATTAGCAAAGGTCACCAGATGACCTTCAGTTCTCAAGTTCATGACTTCCGGTTGGTTCCCCCGGCGATCTCCAATTCTGATCGTCAGCAGACCCGTTGCGTAATGGGCATCTGCGTAACAAATGCAAGCTAGAGTCACAGTAGAAACAGCGGCGCTCCTCGTTTGGCGAATTCCGACCACTGTTTCGCCTCTTCGCCGGACGTGGCGAATTCTGGAAGCGACGCTTCCGGTTCCACTGGTTTCCGCTCGGCTCTGGAACAGCACTCCGTACAGCGAACACCCGACCCACGATAGGTTCGCCGTTCACTGGTTGACCGACGTTGTCGCTAGGCGGAAATTGCTCAACTTCCGGTCCCGCCTGTTGTCGATATCTGCACGAAAAGCTCAAATGTCCGGTCCTATTGCAGATATAACAGCGTCGGTAATCCCTCCAGTTAGGTCCGTTCGCGTTCGACCAACCATTTCCGGTCGAACCGTTCTGACCTCTCCACGAACCACCGTTATTATAGTCTCTGAATTGTGGCGCTGACCCCGATTGTTGCCCTTTCTTTAATTGCTCTATTTCTCCATTCATCCTCTCCATCTGCCGTTTCAGGTCTACCACTATCGGATCCTCGTT
This sequence comes from Lumbricus rubellus, assembly GCA_945859605.1. Classification (NCBI taxonomy): domain Eukaryota; kingdom Metazoa; phylum Annelida; class Clitellata; order Crassiclitellata; family Lumbricidae; genus Lumbricus; species Lumbricus rubellus. The sequence continues at coordinate 4,414,697 of OX243814.1, read as the reverse complement.
TTCTTTAACAGCGTTGACCCGTCCATGTCGTCGCTCGTGCTGTTCATGACCACTGACTTCCGCTTTCTGATAGCCGTCCAACCTCATAGCTACCTTGTACGCTTCGTCAAGGGACTTCGGTTCTCGTTCCCTAATCTTCAGAGCGAGATTTCGGTCGCCCAAGGCATCCACGAATGCCCGAATAGCGATGGCTTCGCTGTGCGCTGTCGATGAGCCAGGATACGCTCGCGACGACAAAAGCCGAATATCATCGACCAATACTCCCAGGTCTTCGTCGCCTTTCTGCTTCCGGGTGCTAAGTTGCGTCTGGAACAGGGTTTGTTGCTCCGCATTACCGTACCGTTCCCGCAGTCGTTGGACCAAAGCCGTCCAGGTATCCACGTTCGACTCGCTCAGCAAATGGGTCGCCGGTTCGACTAAGGAGACGACCAGTTGATTAAATTTCTCCTCGTCCGACCAGTCATTGTTCCTTGCGCATACGGTGAATTTGCGCAAAAAGACTTCCACATCCGTCCTTCCGCTGTACGATCCAAGTTTCGCCCATTGCTTCGGTTTAGGAGGCGAAGCCGACGACGATTTGACCTCAGCCACTTTATTGATCGTTGACGCAGTTGGTTCCGGTTCCTTTCTCGTTCCCACAGTGCTACTCGTCGGAAGTTCCCAGTCGCCTGTTGTCTGTGTCGCCACTGATGTCATAGGGACTGTTTTGGCGGGGCCAACGGAAGCGTTGACAGGCGCCAGCACCTTCGTCTCATTTACCGCCGACATCGCCGCTTTATTGTCGTCGGTTGTTTCACCTTTATTCAGATACGTCGGTTTCAGAAGCGCTTGACGAGGCAGTTCGACGTCACGACTAAATCCAAAATTCTGAGCGCCGAGGCATGAGTTCATCCTCGCCGACTCCACGACGGTTGGCCACCGAGGAAAGGCGACGTCGCTGGTTCGAGGCGGGTTGAGACAGCGAAGCGGATCGAGCCACATCCGGTTGTCGATGCTGTTGTACAGCGCGTTCGGAGCATAGTTCGGAGCAGCCATCCATGACACGTATGGATGCTCAGGGTGTGCGCTCGGTTGCATCCAGTCAACCGCTGTAGTTGCCACTGGACCAGGTCGAAGGTCAGGTCGAGCGTAGTCTCGACCAACCATGGTCGAAGTAACCAGCCCATCGTAGTTGGGCACGGAGTGATAGGTCGGCATTCCCGACGTTGATTGGAAAGCGTCGACCCGCTTTGCCATCACTTCCGTTCTTGGCTGATCCGCATGCACGAACGATTCATGCATTCTCCATTGCGGATCAGGTCGAGGATAATCCACGTGAGAGGGCGAAGAAGAGGCCAAAGGAACTGGGTTGACCTTATCACCCCCCTCCCACAATTTATGATCAATCGGTTTATTTATTTCAAAATTTCTAAACTCCGATTGCTGTGCTGCTTGCATTCTTTTATCAATTATTTTCACAGTTTTAGGTCTAGATTCCATTATTTTACTAACTTCAATGTCTATGCTACCATCATCATCAGACATAAATTCTACATTATCAGCAAATTCCCTTTCCTTCCTTCTTTCAAAAGATAATGCAGTTTCTCTTCTTCCGACATTTTCAATTTCCTCCTCCTCATCCAAGTCTCTAGAACTAATTCGACCCCACTGACTGGGACCAATTGTAACGCCCGCCCCCGCGTACACTCCCGGAGTCGCCACTTCCGGTCCAACGTGTGAGGGGACCGCGTACTGTTGTGAGTCGTAGTCCAGAGAGATAGAGGGAGGAAGGGAAGCGGTGGCTCCCGGGTTCGAACTCCGTCCGGTCTGAGGCGGCCAAGCCCCTCGGGCTCCTACCGCTTTGTATGAAATCGGAGCTTTACTCAACAGTCGCTCGCTCCTCCGTAATATACCAGGGTTGGGCGGTAAGATAAAGTCTTTGGGCCTAGCACCCGAACTCTCTTCCAGGCCGATGGTCGAGTGGTAAGGAGCGTCTACAGTAATTGCAGTGGTGGAGGTACCAGGGTTCGAACTCACAACAGATTTCTGCGTTGGTATGGGCGATTCTAACCGTTCAATGCGAGCCACGACTTCCGTCAGAGCTTCTCTTACGTTGTAATGTACTGCAGAGATTTCCTCTCTGACATTATTCTGTACCGAGGCAATCGCCTCTTCCACGTTAGTTTGTACGAAGGAAATAACTTCCTGTGTGTCGCGTATAGACGCCTGGGTATCTCTAGCATTTGCTTGCATATCAGTTTTTACTGAAGAGATCGCCTCTTGAACATCCGTTTTTATAGATTTAGCGTTTGTTTGCATTGCCTCTAGCAGTATTCCCATCTCAAATGCAGACGGTGGTCTGGAAGGTTGCGATGGAGTTGACGTTCTGCTCGGCTCCATGGCGCTATATAAGTTTCGATAATTTCACTTCCTAGGGCTAGCAAGAATTAAGACAGCAAGTTTAATTAGTATTTCTTATCAATCTTGAAGACACAGATTATTAAATATTATTCCGTGCAATTCAGACATTGAGCACAATGTAGAAAGAAAATGTAATTATGCAAGTCAATGCCCGAAAATGTAATTGTTCAAGTCAATTAATGACATATAATTGTACTGGTCAATGCAAACACCTTAGATCGGAGTATGTCTAACTTTTATCCCCAATTTAGCTCTCAAGTGCATGAATGAATTTCCAGTTCGCCCAATATTTCTACACCGCCCATCGCATTATACCCTTTTAACTAGACTGTACCTGATATCCGAAGACAATGGACAAAGCAGGCGAAGTGCGAAGGGTGACGACAAAGAGTGCGACGAATCCAGGAAAGCGTCGAAGAATATTGGGGGACGTCGACGGTGAAGCCCCGGAAGAAACCGGCGAAGACCAACGCAGGTTTGACGCTAGAACCGAGATGGCGCGACGAGAATGCGTGATCCACTTCGCGATTAAAATAACAAATTGACGCCACTTGGGCCACAAATGCAGAAAATAACCACTTGGTAAATATTTCCAAGTAAACAGAACAGATGTCGCTCCAGCAAACCGGAGAACAGAAGTCTGACGTGGTAGGCTTAATTCCAAGAATGAACCGCCGTGGAAATGCGCCGCTCCAATCACCACGTTGACGATTCGACGCTCAGAATGAGTCACTCCATGTGACGATGCAGAAAATAATACAGCGGCACTAAATCCTGGCCTCACTTCGAATACAATCCGGCTTTGAACCTAACACTTTATTATCGAGAGTCGCACCTAAGCAGTAACTAATGCAGCGCCGCTAAAATCTGGCTTCACTTCAATAAAACCCTCAGTTCGGATCTTAATATTTATCTCGCCAATAATACGTCTTTACTCCTTGAAGACTCGGTCACGACTGCCTCGGTTGCGCGATCTTCTCCTATCTCGGCCTCGGGTGACGTAGGACGCGAACTACTGCGCATGCGCTGCACGTGCTGTCATCACGTAGGGCAGCGTGACCCGGCGTGATGGAAAATACCGACATACGAGTCCATGCTGCATGCACAAACTACACGCAACCGGCCAGCAGGGTATATCGCTCCGTCCGTCTGCCCATCCGTCTATATGTACTGCTCCGGCACTGCGTCTGTCAGCCTGCTTGTCCGCCTGGCCGTATCGGTCGGTCGTATCGGCCGACTCCTCTTCCTCCTTTTCGGCCGACCCTCCATTTCACGCAAGTGTGTGAAAGACTCGATCAATAATGTGGTAGCTATGGCGACGGCTTACGTCATGGCCTTAAAATCGTGTCGAGCACGATCTCAATATTAAAATCTAGGTCACCAATATTATCTAGGTCACCGAATGCAGCTCAAGAATATTAATTTTTAATTTTATAATATAAATATATAATTATTGGACCCCGAAAATACCATGCAGAATTCAAGGAAATAATGATATAATATATATATAATAGAAACCAAAAATACGTGGCGGCTGGGTATCCCAGTCGTGACACTCTCACCGGCCATCCCTCGAATTTCTGGCTCTATTTAATTGGACAAATGGAGCCTGAAATTCTGTAAGACTCTACTCCGATTTTTTTACATTAAAAGTGTTAAAATTAAATGCATAAATCAAAAAATATGCCATGAACAATTATAGCAGCAGCGTCGAACAGCGTTCAGCGATAAGCAATGAGCACTGATTCAAAGTTCAGCATAAAGCATTATTTCCTTATCAGTTAGAGTCACTGTGTTTTTATATAGCGCCAAGTTCGATAAACATGTAAACATTTATATATGTCTATTTATAGGTCTACTTTTATCACAAGCCTACTTCAGTCCAGTACCATGCAGAAAATTCAATGGCAAACCCCAACCTAATTCCACAGACAGCAATTTAGTCTTGACCCCAGAGGTCATCATAATTAGCCTATCACTTAAGCTTATCACGGCGTTTCCACACACACAAGGTTTCTTAGGCTTATCCTGTGGTAAAATTCTGTGTTTACAGAATATAAGCTTACCCAACAGTTCGCCAAAACCTCCAGTTAACGCCTAATTACAATTCTATTCTCTAATAACGGCCTTTAACACCATAGCCTATAATAGCACATAGCTAACTCCAATGATTAACTGCCTGTCCGTGTATTACTATTAAAATTTGCCATAGAGAAATCAGCATAATATCCATCTAACAGTAGGCCTAGACCTGATATTAATATAACATTCCTCATTAATCCTATTTAGTAACTGAGACTAAAATAAGCGACATATTAGGCCTGAGCTATAGGCCCTACAAGCAATGTGTACAAACAGCCCTGCACAATATAGTAGGCTGTAACCTAAGTTTATATTCTATGCGTGCCATGTCTATGTCCCAGCGATATTAATTTTAATTAATAGGCTCCATTAGCCAATGCACAGAACACTTACAGTAACATCAGGTTAATTAGGTCGACTTAATATAGTTCAGTTTGCACTAAAGTACAAGGTTACACTGTAATCTCGTTCACAATATAGCGTAATCAAAGTTAATTATCATAGGCCTATGTCTGTAATTATCAGAGGCTCATCATGATTAAAAGGCTAAAATTAAGCATACTGTCTATGCACGAATCTATATACTATTATTATTAATTCACAGTCATTGCTGTCTTCTTATCCTCCGTCTATCATTTTAATCATAATATTTTGTGTTAACTTAGCGTGAATATAGTGTATCTATACTCTTCATTCCTTCAGTCTATCATTTAATCGTATGCGTTAAACAGGCCACACACAAGATCCTACACGCCTGGGAAGAATCATTGGACAACCTCACCGGCGCCGCTTTGAAGCTCGGATTTAACCGACCTCCCCCTCACCGGGTGTACATCACGCATCGTGGGAGATTAGGACAGATACGCCTACGTGCAGGATAAACGACATCGGTCCATCGCGCTGTCTTGCACAAAAATTAGGCCTAATAAAACATTCATGAATTTAGGATATACACTGATCCAAATATTGATCCGTACACAGTGTACACATAAAGTCGTATAACCACAATATATACACACCAGTCCATATAGACAAACTGAAACTTAGGTCATTCCTGCATCGTATTAAAACCCTTGCAGACCGATTAATAATAATATTATTATTAAATTATCCTGCGGAATTATAGGCTACCAGTTCTACAGTTAATAATATAAACCGCCACAATATTAATATACTCAGCCGTGAATCTCATTAGGCTTTCAATTTCCATCGTTAGCCTGACCAACAAATTAGTGTAAACATTGCACGGCGGAATATTTAAAGAGTGCGGCAATTTATCCACAGCCAGCCTAAAATTAAATGTTATTATCATATATGCCTTATTATTATTATAAACCGTAGGCCTACAAAAAGAGAATATATATATATATATATATAATCAACCTGAGCTAATACAATTGTTATGTAGGGCTCCGGCCGATATACTAATTTAATTAGACCTATATAAGCCAAACACAATAATATAATACTAGCCATTTTAGTTAATCTATGCTAACGCTTATTATTATTTCTGAACTAAGAACATATATATAGGCCTATACACATTTATACCATTCATGACAGCTATGTATTATTAATAAAATCTGTACCTACAAATTATATAGGCCCCTCAGCAGTTAATCAACAGTATAATATTATTATCACTTATAGGCCTACCTTAAGCCTATAATTTAATTATATAGCGCCCTTCGGGATATAAGCCTACAATTTAATACTATAATCGCGTGTACCCTAGGCCTATAACATATATTTATATGGCGCCTTGCGATATGTACATTAATATAATTACAATAGCTGAGCAAAGCAGAACATAGTATATAGCCTATGTTTCAGTGTTATTCATGCAACCTATATATAATTATATCGCTGTTAGTGCTACAGTAAGACACTAAGGGCCTCTAGAATTTTTATCTAGCGCCAATTTAAATCATCATTAGTGTATCTATCCATTATTATTATTTATCTGCGGTGGCCACAGCTAAGCAAGAAATCCCAAGTAGGCTTTCTTCTGCATAAAAATCTAACTAAGTGAAGCTCTTAATATTATTCTTAGACAAATGAATTAATTAATCATGCTATATATATAGGCAGCAAAAAAAATAAGCCTACTATTATAATTATAAAACAGGACATCTAAGGTCATATAATTATTATCATCCTAGCCAACGCCTTAATGAATACAAGGCGACCTTAGCCATTATAACATATATATATATCTCCTCAGGTCAGAAAATCATTCATATAGCGCCAACTAATTGATATAGCGCCAAACCACAATATATATCATCCGAAGCAAAATTAAAACCTGTCCATCGTTATAATGCAATGCAATGCAATTATTAATTTATGCAATTCAGTACAAACACACAGTTCAGTCAACCTACAATACAACATTACAGCTCTTACACAGTAACTCACACATGTAAAAACCATTACATGTAAAAATAACTCATTTTCATCACAATTGAACCAAAAAAATGTTACAGATACTTCTGCATTCAGAATCTCCGCCATTAAACGGTCATTAGCAAAGGTCACCAGATGACCTTCAGTTCTCAAGTTCATGACTTCCGGTTGGTTCCCCCGGCGATCTCCAATTCTGATCGTCAGCAGACCCGTTGCGTAATGGGCATCTGCGTAACAAATGCAAGCTAGAGTCACAGTAGAAACAGCGGCGCTCCTCGTTTGGCGAATTCCGACCACTGTTTCGCCTCTTCGCCGGACGTGGCGAATTCTGGAAGCGACGCTTCCGGTTCCACTGGTTTCCGCTCGGCTCTGGAACAGCACTCCGTACAGCGAACACCCGACCCACGATAGGTTCGCCGTTCACTGGTTGACCGACGTTGTCGCTAGGCGGAAATTGCTCAACTTCCGGTCCCGCCTGTTGTCGATATCTGCACGAAAAGCTCAAATGTCCGGTCCTATTGCAGATATAACAGCGTCGGTAATCCCTCCAGTTAGGTCCGTTCGCGTTCGACCAACCATTTCCGGTCGAACCGTTCTGACCTCTCCACGAACCACCGTTATTATAGTCTCTGAATTGTGGCGCTGACCCCGATTGTTGCCCTTTCTTTAATTGCTCTATTTCTCCATTCATCCTCTCCATCTGCCGTTTCAGGTCTACCACTATCGGATCCTCGTTTTCTTTAACAGCGTTGACCCGTCCATGTCGTCGCTCGTGCTGTTCATGACCACTGACTTCCGCTTTCTGATAGCCGTCCAACCTCATAGCTACCTTGTACGCTTCGTCAAGGGACTTCGGTTCTCGTTCCCTAATCTTCAGAGCGAGATTTCGGTCGCCCAAGGCATCCACGAATGCCCGAATAGCGATGGCTTCGCTGTGCGCTGTCGATGAGCCAGGATACGCTCGCGACGACAAAAGCCGAATATCATCGACCAATACTCCCAGGTCTTCGTCGCCTTTCTGCTTCCGGGTGCTAAGTTGCGTCTGGAACAGGGTTTGTTGCTCCGCATTACCGTACCGTTCCCGCAGTCGTTGGACCAAAGCCGTCCAGGTATCCACGTTCGACTCGCTCAGCAAATGGGTCGCCGGTTCGACTAAGGAGACGACCAGTTGATTAAATTTCTCCTCGTCCGACCAGTCATTGTTCCTTGCGCATACGGTGAATTTGCGCAAAAAGACTTCCACATCCGTCCTTCCGCTGTACGATCCAAGTTTCGCCCATTGCTTCGGTTTAGGAGGCGAAGCCGACGACGATTTGACCTCAGCCACTTTATTGATCGTTGACGCAGTTGGTTCCGGTTCCTTTCTCGTTCCCACAGTGCTACTCGTCGGAAGTTCCCAGTCGCCTGTTGTCTGTGTCGCCACTGATGTCATAGGGACTGTTTTGGCGGGGCCAACGGAAGCGTTGACAGGCGCCAGCACCTTCGTCTCATTTACCGCCGACATCGCCGCTTTATTGTCGTCGGTTGTTTCACCTTTATTCAGATACGTCGGTTTCAGAAGCGCTTGACGAGGCAGTTCGACGTCACGACTAAATCCAAAATTCTGAGCGCCGAGGCATGAGTTCATCCTCGCCGACTCCACGACGGTTGGCCACCGAGGAAAGGCGACGTCGCTGGTTCGAGGCGGGTTGAGACAGCGAAGCGGATCGAGCCACATCCGGTTGTCGATGCTGTTGTACAGCGCGTTCGGAGCATAGTTCGGAGCAGCCATCCATGACACGTATGGATGCTCAGGGTGTGCGCTCGGTTGCATCCAGTCAACCGCTGTAGTTGCCACTGGACCAGGTCGAAGGTCAGGTCGAGCGTAGTCTCGACCAACCATGGTCGAAGTAACCAGCCCATCGTAGTTGGGCACGGAGTGATAGGTCGGCATTCCCGACGTTGATTGGAAAGCGTCGACCCGCTTTGCCATCACTTCCGTTCTTGGCTGATCCGCATGCACGAACGATTCATGCATTCTCCATTGCGGATCAGGTCGAGGATAATCCACGTGAGAGGGCGAAGAAGAGGCCAAAGGAACTGGGTTGACCTTATCACCCCCCTCCCACAATTTATGATCAATCGGTTTATTTATTTCAAAATTTCTAAACTCCGATTGCTGTGCTGCTTGCATTCTTTTATCAATTATTTTCACAGTTTTAGGTCTAGATTCCATTATTTTACTAACTTCAATGTCTATGCTACCATCATCATCAGACATAAATTCTACATTATCAGCAAATTCCCTTTCCTTCCTTCTTTCAAAAGATAATGCAGTTTCTCTTCTTCCGACATTTTCAATTTCCTCCTCCTCATCCAAGTCTCTAGAACTAATTCGACCCCACTGACTGGGACCAATTGTAACGCCCGCCCCCGCGTACACTCCCGGAGTCGCCACTTCCGGTCCAACGTGTGAGGGGACCGCGTACTGTTGTGAGTCGTAGTCCAGAGAGATAGAGGGAGGAAGGGAAGCGGTGGCTCCCGGGTTCGAACTCCGTCCGGTCTGAGGCGGCCAAGCCCCTCGGGCTCCTACCGCTTTGTATGAAATCGGAGCTTTACTCAACAGTCGCTCGCTCCTCCGTAATATACCAGGGTTGGGCGGTAAGATAAAGTCTTTGGGCCTAGCACCCGAACTCTCTTCCAGGCCGATGGTCGAGTGGTAAGGAGCGTCTACAGTAATTGCAGTGGTGGAGGTACCAGGGTTCGAACTCACAACAGATTTCTGCGTTGGTATGGGCGATTCTAACCGTTCAATGCGAGCCACGACTTCCGTCAGAGCTTCTCTTACGTTGTAATGTACTGCAGAGATTTCCTCTCTGACATTATTCTGTACCGAGGCAATCGCCTCTTCCACGTTAGTTTGTACGAAGGAAATAACTTCCTGTGTGTCGCGTATAGACGCCTGGGTATCTCTAGCATTTGCTTGCATATCAGTTTTTACTGAAGAGATCGCCTCTTGAACATCCGTTTTTATAGATTTAGCGTTTGTTTGCATTGCCTCTAGCAGTATTCCCATCTCAAATGCAGACGGTGGTCTGAAAGGTTGCGATGGAGTTGACGTTCTGCTCGGCTCCATGGCGCTATATAAGTTTCGATAATTTCACTTCCTAGGGCTAGCAAGAATTAAGACAGCAAGTTTAATTAGTATTTCTTATCAATCTTGAAGACACAGATTATTAAATATTATTCCGTGCAATTCAGACATTGAGCACAATGTAGAAAGAAAATGTAATTATGCAAGTCAATGCCCGAAAATGTAATTGTTCAAGTCAATTAATGACATATAATTGTACTGGTCAATGCAAACACCCTAGATCGGAGTATGTCTAACTTTTATCCCCAATTTAACTCTCAAGTGCATGAATGAATTTCCAGTTCGCCCAATATTTCTACACCGCCCATCGCATTATACCCTTTTAACTAGACTGTACCTGATATCCGAAGACAATGGACAAAGCAGGCGAAGTGCGAAGGGTGACGACAAAGAGTGCGACGAATCCAGGAAAGCGTCGAAGAATATTGGGGGACGTCGACGGTGAAGCCCCGGAAGAAACCGGCGAAGACCAACGCAGGTTTGACGCTAGAACCGAGATGGCGCGACGAGAATGCGTGATCCACTTCGCGATTAAAATAACAAATTGACGCCACTTGGGCCACAAATGCAGAAAATAACCACTTGGTAAATATTTCCAAGTAAACAGAACAGATGTCGCTCCAGCGAACCGGAGAACAGAAGTCTGACGTGGTAGGCTTAATTCCAAGAATGAACCGCCGTGGAAATGCGCCGCTCCAATCACCACGTTGACGATTCGACGCTCAGAATGAGTCACTCCATGTGACGATGCAGAAAATAATACAGCGGCACTAAATCCTGGCCTCACTTCGAATACAATCCGGCTTTGAACCTAACACTTTATTATCGAGAGTCGCACCTAAGCAGTAACTAATGCAGCGCCGCTAAAATCTGGCTTCACTTCAATAAAACCCTCAGTTCGGATCTTAATATTTATCTCGCCAATAATACGTCTTTACTCCTTGAAGACTCGGTCACGACTGCCTCGGTTGCGCGATCTTCTTCTATCTCGGCCTCGGGTGACGTAGGACGCGAACTACTGCGCATGCGCTGCACGTGCTGTCATCACGTAGGGCAGCGTGACCCGGCGTGATGGAAAATACCGACATACGAGTCCATGCTGCATGCACAAACTACACGCAACCGGCCAGCAGGGTATATCGCTCCGTCCGTCTGCCCATCCGTCTATATGTACTGCTCCGGCACTGCGTCTGTCAGCCTGCTTGTCCGCCTGGCCGTATCGGTCGGTCGTATCGGCCGACTCCTCTTCCTCCTTTTCGGCCGACCCTCCATTTCACGCAAGTGTGTGAAAGACTCGATCAATAATGTGGTAGCTATGGCGACGGCTTACGTCATGGCCTTAAAATCGTGTCGAGCACGATCTCAATATTAAAATCTAGGTCACCAATATTATCTAGGTCACCGAATGCAGCTCAAGAATATTAATTTTTAATTTTATAATATAAATATATAATTATTGGACCCCGAAAATACCATGCAGAATTCAAGGAAATAATGATATAATAAATATATAATAGAAACCAAAAATACGTGGCGGCTGGGTATCCCAGTCGTGACAATATTTAAATTGAAACCATGTACAATAAGAACAATATTTTGTGCAGTTTAATGGGTTTTTTGTAGCCTACAACACTTGACATTGGTGTAGCACTATGAAGCTAGGAGCGCGCTACGAGATGGTAACCGCATGAACATTTTGTGTGTCCTCTTTTTCATCTGAGCACTTATGGTAACCCTAAATAAGACCATAATAATCTTATTGTAAAACATTATCAAGGCACCACCCATAGATATAATAAACCTGGATGGTTCACGCCAGGCTAAATCTAAATTTAAACTGATGACAACACCATCTCTATGCAAATGACGTCATACGGGGAAGAAAGCTTCGTGCAGCATGGTTGTCGTGTGTTATTGATGCGAAAGTTTTAAAACGTTTTTACATCTAAACCGTGCCGATTTCTGGAAGTAAAATTGTATGGAAAATGCCTAAATCATGTGTTGCTTATGGGTGCACAACAAGGCGTGTTACTGGAGGAGCACGCACGTTTCACAGGTTAGTAAAGATTCAATATATCGGGGCATATAGGCGTACTACGCTGGATCAAACCCGACCAGTTAAACGAAAAAATTTTAATATGAGATTCATTATTTCAAGTATTTATATAGCACCTCTTAAAAGAAACTACTCATAGATGCTCCTGACTCCAGTACAACCAAAAATAATTTTCAAGTAGGCCTAGTTGGTAAAGGTAAATGACGGCTCGGTAGCAAGTAAGCATTATGGCCGCCGCAGATAGGTGCAGAATAGAGCGGCCTGACATACGGCGATCGATAGCCCAATATTTCCGCAACCTACGGCGATCTATAGACCAATGTTTTCGCGAAAGTAAGTAAAAAATACCATGAAAAGGTGTATTTTCAGAAATATTAATACGCTTAAATAAGCTAAAGAGCGCAACAAAATCGATTGACTTTAACACATTGGCCGCCAGCTACGAGATATCGCACGGTAAAACCACGAGATCTCGCGATCGCCGTATGTCAGGCCGCTCTATTCTGCACCTATCTGCGGCGGTCATAATTTTACTTGCTACCGAGCTGCCCTTAACGTCGACCCATATGTTGGTTACTTACTGTGGAATAATGTCCCTCTAGCTATTTTTTGCTTACCTAAACTTTAGATTTAAAAATCCGCTAATCTATCTTTTAGCGGTCTAAATTATTTGCCATTGCATGGGCTTTAGCATTGGTCAAATGAATAAGGCATGGATTGCTTTCTAAATCTGTTCTTGATGTATCCTGCCCTCACTAATTCATTTCCTTACGTTTTCTCACTTGTAACACCACATGTGCTTATCTCGACAATCCAGACGAGGACTACGATCTTCATCTCAAGATGACTTTCTTCTCACACGTTCAGTTAAGATATTTGAAACCGTGTATTTGCACTAACCAGTCCAACGGAAGGGAACAACCTTCAGGAATTTATTCGCAAATCATCTTCTTTATTACTCTTCAAGACAACTACCACTAATAATAATAATAATAATAATAATAATAATGCTAATAATGGATTTAGTTGTCTTGTAAACTTATACAATTGCTGACTATGTTGCTGTTTTAGTTAGCATTGTGTACTTTTTTGCAAAAATGTGATGGGTAAGCTAATCATTGTTATTGCATAAACCATGTGCTTCGTTTTTTGTGTGGATTTTTTAGAAGTTTGTTATTACATTAACAAAATTATTATAATGTACCATGGAATACATGCTATTTTACTGTGTTTTATTTATTTGTGTTGTTGTTGTTGTTAGCTTACCAACGAATCCTGGTCTGTGCGAAAAATGGATTGCAGCAACTAAAACGAAAGAATTTCAAACCATCTTCATGGAGTCTTATCTGTTGTGATCATTCTGTTGAGGAGGCGTTTGATAGAAGCAAAACTTCTGGATTTTGCTCTAGGCGATATTTGAAACCAGATGCTGTTTCGAGTGTCTTTGCGGTTCCTGATCACTTGGCACCAAAGAAAGTGAAACCTCGCAAGCCACCACTGAATCGAAATTTTCCTCAAGTCAACATGTAACATTGCTGTCAGTTTTCGTTCTACTATTTCGACGCCACTTGGTCCAGATACTCTGATCATCGAACCATGTCAGCTGTCAACGGAATCTGTTGGTTGGCTCCACCACCTGTGTGTGCCTGCCAACGGTGACTCTTCCAGCTTACTGTGCAATGTTTTGCTAACTGTTCTCATAGTTTCTAAGTGTCATTAACATCAACAGGCCAGCAGAGAGATCGCCTCTGAGTAGCTTTCTTAAAGAGGCACTTTATAAATTCATGGAATGAATAATAAATTGGATATATTTTTTTATGTGTGTGTGTGCACTTTATGGAAAATAGGTACTGGTAAATTATTAAGGTAAACATTAAGTCATGTCATATACAAACTAACCAACGAACAAATTATCTTAAAAAAAATTCAAGTCAGAACAATTTAAAAAATATATAATTATAGTTTGTAAATATGTAATTGGATTTTGGATTGTATTTTATTATCATGTAAAAAGTGTAAATTTGATTATAGTTGCCATGAAAGTTTTCATGCTTCTGTTAGCACAGTATTTTAATAATGCCGTTTATAACAGGTGTCCCTCCAAGCATGTGATATTGACATTGCTAGAATATTTTGTCTTCTTATTCCTTAGATGCTGCAGCATTCCAGCTTTCCAGATACTGCAGTTGAATGTGTTTTGAACAATATACAGAAAGATTTTTAATGTGCTTAAATGGGACTCTTTAAATACATTTGATTCTTTTCTGGTTGTATAGACGTTGTTCACATGCTAACTGATGTAAACAACTTTTTGCTCCATTGTTGCTTGAGAGTAATAATAACAACAGTGTACTCTGTGTTTGTGCCAAAGTATGTAGTTACCGCATTTTAACTTCTTCCTTTTTGTGATGAGTGTGACATTGACAGCTCACAGAAGTGATCATCGTTTTTTAGCTGTGTCTTTTAAAGTTTTTGTTCGTACTTTGTACATTTCTTTTAATAAACCTATTTATGAGAAGTTCTCATAATTAAATTTTCATTTATGAGCAATTTATTTATATTAGAGATTTACTCTATTAACACTAGCGCAATGGATGATATAATTCAAATATCAAGTCATTACGAGAATTTGTATAATTTTCATTGCACACCCCAACTCCACATAAATCAATATTTGACCTTGACCAGTTATTTTTCTACCATTCTCATACTGCATCACCACTGCACCCAGATTCTGGAATTATCCTTCTGAATTCTGCATGTTCTCAGTTCCCCTACTATACACCCACTGACCCACCTACAATAATAAAGGCAAGTTAAGCATGTGATTTCTTTAACCAGCTGTCAAACTGCACTCTAGTGAAGAAGCATGGTTAAAGTATATAAGTAAATATTTTTACACAATCAAGCCTGTGGCCGTTTAAAGCTAGCCACTTGATTAGTTTGTGCACACTGTTAATTAATTAACACATTAATGGGGTGTAGTGGTGGTGTTGCCTTGGAGCCGGAAGGTTCAAATCCACCTCGCCACGTAAGGACCTTGGGCAAGTCCTTCACTCACAATGGCTCAGCGCTTTGGCGTGTCCGCTCTGTAGTCGAGAGCGCCTCTGAGTAGGGAGAGTTTGAAGGGGCGCTATAACAAGTGCACAAACAAACTCTACAACACTGACTCTTCGTCTGCTTTAGTCTGTCTGGTCATTAGGTCTTGGCCGTAGGCTGCGGTAGGCAATAAACATTAGGCTTCAGAAATAGAGGCAACCTATGAAGGACTTAACCACGGTTTCTTAGGTTTGCAGATGACAGGTTACTATCGGTTAGGACTCAGGAGGCATAGAGTACAGAGTAGGCAATCTCATCAGCACAGAAGGGACACTGCGGAAGCACACCCCGTCGTAGAGCCAGCTAGGCCAGAGACGATGGACAATCACTCTGCCTCCTAGGCCTATCTCTGACAATCGGACGGTACTCCACTTGATATCTGTGGACAGCTCTACTGATCCGAATAATATGTTGCTCTGTGTTCAACTTTAACGTGGCGCTTTAGAATTCTAAAGTATACGATTATGAAAAGTAAAGGTCTATTGACTCAGTTTGAGAGCATGTAGGCCGGCTGCTTTCTGCACCGTATGACGTCACCAGCATAGATTTGATGTATGCATCACAAATCTGACTGCTTGCTGTATCCAGGTTTATTATATCTATGGCACCACCCGTAAAAAGAAAGCGATATTACGATTAAGAGTGTCGCTTTGCATGTTTCGAATGTGACGTTCCTAAAGACGCCATTTTCATGCTTATTCTATTCATTCAATCATTCAGACATTTATATAGCGCTCCTTCAAGTAAAAAACTACTCAGAGGCGCTCCCGACTCCAGCGCGCCCAAAAAGAACAGTTTTAAGTTTAGTAAGGAACGATCCTGGTAGAGTCCCAGGGTGTAGGCGCACCTCAAAAGGAAGGCTATTCCAGACCACCGGACCAACCACAGAAAAGGCTCGATTCTTCATGGTAGCAGTACGAGCAAAAGGAACCAAGAGGACCCCCTTATCAGTAGAGCGTAGCTGACGACGTCCTTGGATACTCAATGAAAGGCTGCATAGCTCTCGGAGGTAAATTGGGGCGATGCCCTGACAGCATCGCCATACCAATGCAGACACCATATAATTATTATCTCTTTATGTACCCAGGTGCGGTGTGTCACTAAGTCTTGGTTTTGTCATTTAACGAATATATAGGCCATACCTATACGTAAATTAGGCTAATAAATACTAAAATTATTGTTAGGCCTATGTAGTAGCCTAAATAGGGCCTAGTAGTCTACTGTCGCTCAACTGGAAAATCTACTCATAATAGCCTAGACCTTGAACAAAATAGGCCCATTTCTTATGGTTTTCTTGAAGCGCAATAGCCTAAAGACGATGATTTGCGATTAAATTCCGACCTTCTTCTGGTTCTCTGCCCCTATATAGGCATGTCCGAATGTCCAATGTCGCCACTCGATCCTCCCTCCGCTTGGCCTTCTCCTTTAGTCTTTGGTAGCCTATCCTATTTTCTCCATCATCGAGTGCAACATCATCTGCTGTGGTCTTCCTCTTGTTCTTTTCCCTTCCAATTATTCCTCTTCTATCACTACTTTCAGGCCTACCAGTTTGTCTCGATACTCAGCGTAGGCCTATGTCCAATCCATATAGTCATATTTTTGTCTTTCTATTATTGTTTTTAGGATAAAAATATTATTATATCTTTCCTCTCTAGGTCTAATCCTTTCCAGCACTTCCTCGTTTGTTTGTGTTCCGTCCAGCTGATCTTCTCCATTCTTCTCCAAGTCCACATTTCGAACGTTTCTTAAATTCCGGTAGTTTGGTCTATTCAGACCAGTGCAAATGCACGGTCTCGAAAATCATTTCCTGACTGAACGTGTGACGACAAAGTCACCTTGAGATGGTAGGCTTAGTATCTGGCCAAAACCGCGCACACAAAACCGCGCACGTTCAAAACCGCGTAAGATGAATACCGCGGCGAAGATAGACACAACCAATTAGGCCTAGGCCGAATCGATTTCTTTGCCGTTATCGGCACTGCAATTTAGGCCTAATTCTACAACCAGTGTCTAATGCTATGAGTCGTAGGCCTAGGTAATTAATTTCTACTTACTTTCATTGTGAATGCAAATATTTAGTAAGTTTTTATTGCTGCAAAAAGGGTTTCCTTGGCCTATAGCCTATCGAGATTGGATTGGTCAAACTAATAAACTTTGCGCAATTATAAATGCAAATTTAAGTAAAGAAATCTGCATGGGGGCAGGGCCAACGCCACCCTAGAAATGTCCATGCTCGTGAGAAACCAGGATTGAAGTTTATGCCGTAAGTCGTCTGCACGTTATCAAATCGGAAAACAGTTGTTGCATCTTGTGACGTGTACATAAATTCATAAACCTGAACATGATTCAGGAGAATCTGCATAGATTCTGTTTAAGTTGAAAGCAATGTTTCCAGCTGTCTTTTAATGTAGGCCTAGGTTTGTTAGATACATGAATGCATATTCATTTAACCCGTACGGTATAAGAAGCTAGTATTGGTCCTTGACTACCTCAGGCAGTTCTTGAAGGTTCTGTTTTAACTGTTGATGAATCGTTACATTATGTCTCCTAAGAGATTCTGACTTTCATGACACACTACCAATGCCAAGACTGATTAATGACAAGTTTTTCTTATTGCAATGAATCATACTACATAAACCAAACACTGAAGACTTCAAAAGAAAATGCTGATGAAGAACAATAGAAGAGATTCTCAATTATCCACTTATCATTAAGTTTAAACGAAGTGAACTGATGCTTTATACTTGCGCAACCTGTTCTGACTACATCTCAAGCTTAAAACTAATAGACAAACAAGAACTAATTAGTAGAATGACAAAACTATGAGCTCAATCGACCACTTAAGTCCAACTAAATACTGCAAGAACAAAAGTAGCTTTCAAGATAAGCTTCCAGAACAGTTACATTAAAAACTCAGTGATCAAAATATTAAAAAATATCCCTTGGAATTCGTATCATGTCATAATAGATAGAATCCTTATTCCAATCTGGGAAATTTATAACTAGGCATCTGCATGCATTCTCTTGCACATGAACACAAAGTGCCTCCTATACATTTCACAATATAAAGTTTCAAATCACTTATAATTAAAATCATTTAAAGCAAGCAGTGCAAAAGAAAAATCCAAGCTTGTTTATTTGATGCTGAACACGCATACTTGACTCTCGTTCCCACCAGCATGTTCCCAGTTGTTGTCAGCAATGTAGAGTCTTCGGGTTATCTCGTCCAAATGCATCGCCACTGGCCTTCGCAAACCGTCCGCTTTTGTAAGAAGTTCTCGTTTGAATTCCAGTTCAGGGCTGAGCAGCAGAACACGACTGTTGTTCCTGTCAAGTACTAAGACGTTTTCATTCTCATCGACAGCCAAACAGGTTGGGACGTTTAACTGCTGGATGCTGGACCCTCTCACGCAACCAAACGATTTTTTTATACCACCAGTATCGTCTACCAGGCACACTCGGTTAACTGCGTCTCTGAAATGACCATGACTGACGACGAAATGTCCGTTGCCGAGTTTTATAGCATGCAGTGGATGAACCATGGTTGGGCACAGTTTGATTTCTTTCAGTAGAGTTCCCTGTTGTGAATACTCTACCAATGCATGCGTTTCATAACATGCTGCAACTATTGTTGATTCCTCCGAGATGGAGAGACGACCCCAGTCGTTCCTAGTTGACAATTTCTTAAGCTCCCGATTTTTATCAATTCGAAGAATTTCTCTCGTCCATCCATTCACGATGTAAACATTTACAGAGTCGCTGACACAATGTTTAAGGTCCATTTCACGGACGAAGCCCGTTAAGGGCATCTGTGCTGTGCAATTACCCGTATGTGAGTCATATACACTGACAACTGGACTGCCCTCGAACACTATGAAGACACCGGTATTCGTAACTGCAATGCCATTGATGACATGACCTTCTTTTGCTGCCTTCTTTTTTGTTATAATTCTCGTCGCCAACTCTGGTTTTGCACTGTAGTCGATTGTTTCTAAACACAGTAATCAAAGCATGAGCTTAAAATGAGCAGGGAAGTATTTTAGGAAATGCATTCAGTTAATTAAACTGTTGCAACTCCAAATTACACTTGCAGACACGGCAGAATGACCGAAAGATTTGTAACTTTTTACATAAGGCCTAAAAAAATGTTGTGTTTCCGGTAACAGAGCTAAAAAAAATTGGGTAGGTAGGTCGGAAAATATTTTTATTTTGGTAAAATATTTTTATGCAGTGACTATCCGAAAAAGTATACCCCACTAGTCTTTTTTGCACGCTGAAACAAAGTACGTGTTCTAAGCAAGTATAAACTGCCTATTTCCCGACTGTCTGCACCTAAAACTGCTCTAGAAACAGTCCTATTAATTTCATTCTGTTGAAGTCTCTTATATTATGTCAATACAAATGTTAACAAAATATTTTTTGAAAAAAATTTAAATTTTTTGAAATAAATTATTTTGTTAAATTATTTTTTTACAAAAATATTTGAGTCGCGGCCGTAAAAATGGGTCGGTCGGGTTACCGGAAACACAACAATTTTTTTACGCCTAAGCAACAATAGTACAAGGTCTAAAATAATTGTATTTCTAAAGTTCATAGAATTTTCATATTCAAACGGCTTCTACGAAGCGTTACACGCAGCATTTTTTCCATAAGCACTTCAAGACCAAAGAAAATCTTACTGTCCAAAGCAACAGCAGTTGAGTTTTTAATTACCAGCAATTCATTAAGAGGTAGGTAGAGAAATTTCAAATCAGTCAATGTTTTTAAAAATTATGTCAAATCTGAAAAGCCAAACAGTCGTATTTTGAATAATGCATAAAATATGCCTGTATATACCTATCTTCAGCTAGACTAGATACTCCACAACTTTGACAGCAACTTTCTTATAATGGACTTTAGATAGTAGTAGCCTACTGACGTACTAAGTTAATGAAATTTGAGCTACTTTAGGGGTACCGCTATTCATTAAATAAACGCATGCGATGAGGGAGACAAAAAAGCAGATGGCGTTCAGACCAGTACGAACGCCCGTATCCAAATTGTTAAATAATTTTTTATTGCCAATTTAAAATGAAAGCCTGACTGATGAAAAATGTGCGCCGAAATAGAAGGAAGAGTGATGAAACCAATTATTTGCAAAAATACGATGCCTTCGAATAAGATGGAGGTTCCAGTTCATTGTTAAAGGCGGTTATTAAAAAAATAAACTGATACTTCATTTTGAGGGCGGACGTCCTCAACGACTAACAAAAAGGAGAGGAAGGTGAAACCAAATGCGGGTAAATGCGAACAAGGGAAAGGATGGAAAGAGGGGCAGGTTCCAAAGTAGACCGCCCCATCCTTCATCATTCACGGTCGACTCCTTAAACATTTAGGTCCCAACTTTGCACATCTGGAAGAGTTTCAACGGGGTTCGTCCTAATGCTAACTGCATTCCAAGATTGGGAATGCAGGGTTAGCAGCTTCATCTTCTCGAACTATGATGAGTTATGGCCAATCGAGTCGCTCACTGATATAATCTGTTGAGCGCCTCTGAGTAGTTCCTTGAAGAGGCGCTATATAAATGCTCTGAATGAATGAATGATATATCCGTCAAACTGCTAATTAAGTGCAAGTGACAAGTTCCCAATTATTCAGTTCAATCTTTTAATATAACATGTATGAATTGTATGATTTCTATAAACTGACCTGTAAGTTCTCCTATGATGTTTTTAGTTTTGTAGACTTCGAATGTCGCCGGTGCAGTCCTCGTGATGTTGATGCCAACTAAACGTCTTTGGCGTTCAACTGTTGATTTATTCAACAGCCTCAACTCAACAATGTGTTCATTCAGCTTGCTTGCCATCTTACAAAACAAGCCGTTATGTCGATCAGTTGACGAGAGCTCTGCACAGTACACCTCGAAGTTCTTAAGAGAATCCAGGTGCTTGTCAAGTTCTTTCTCTTCCCGTTCAATGTTCTCAATTCGTTCCTTTTTGAGCATACCAAGGTCATTCAGCAGCGAATCCGCATGGCGGTCGATAAGCGCCTTCAGATCACGTCTTAATTGGAACACTTCTGTTTCAACATCTTGTATATTTTCTAAAACTGACATTTTTCTTTGCAGTAATCTTTCTTTTTTCTTCAACGTATCAGACATCCATTGTTTGGCAGTGCTAGCGTTGCACTGAAGCTGTGAGCGAAGAGTATCCATAACGGTGTTTAGATCGGCCATTCGATGGTGTGGATGGCATTCACGTATACATATAAAACATATAAGTTCTTTGCAATCAGAGCAATACAGACACAGATTCTCGTTTTTGTGCTTGTCGCAGGCAATTGTCGCCCCTTGTTTGGTAGTTGTGATTTCAATCAGACTTGTCATCAAGACGTTCTTTTCTAAGGCAGTAAAACCATCTTCAGGAATTTTAAACTCAACTCTACAAAGTGGACAAGGCATTGAATTGCCTGGATTCTTGTCAGTGTGATTTCCAATATGTTGCAGGCAAGGCAGGCAGAAAGTGTGAACACACGGCAAAATCATTGGGTCTCTGTACGTTTCATCGCAAATGTAACAAGTAGTTACTTCGTCGAGTTCGTCTAGAACTGCTTCAGACTCTTCTTTCGTGGGTGTCACTTTGCAGAAATGCTTCCAGCTGGTCTGTGTTGTGCTGTCCGACTTTGCGTCATCGAGCTTCTCTGCAGATTTCTCCATAGAGTCGAACTGTAAACATGTATTTTAGCGCCGTAAATTATTCGCTCATTTGCAAGTCATTGCAGCATTATTATTTTTAAACTATCCAACTTCTAGTTTTTTTTACCGTCTTACTATAGACGGTAAAAACCTTAGGTTGCAAATATTTTTCCGTAAAACAACTTCTATTTAAGAAAAAATAATTTTTCATCAGTCCAGCTTCGATTTCAGCCAGCTTGTTTCCCCAAATGCCACTTCTATTTAAGTAAAAATAATTGCATCGATCCAACTCTTATTTAGCAAAAACTTAAACTTCTTGTCGTCAATCCAACTTGCATAGATCTGACCAACGCTGAAAGTCAGTTACGAATAATTTCCGACGCTAAAATACACGTTTACCCTCGTGGCCTTGAGGGTTTCGTCTTCACTCATCGTCACCGGTTAAACTGAATGTTTGTGGTAGGCCTAGATACCCGGGATTGCACAAGTTTACCAGGCAATTACGGTAAAACTTCAATATACCACTAATTAAACTTTATCTGATAATTAAATGTTGCGAAGAAAACATATTTGATGACTTGTGTACGTTGAGCATAAAAGAAAGCGATATATTTGTAAGAGCAGCGCCCACGCATTTGACGTAAATATGACGTAAAATTAATTTAATTTTGTTGCGCTATACTATCAACTACGAAGAGCTACCTTTGAACAATAGGTCTAAAATTTTATGTGTCTCCAGTATAGATAAATTCAAGCTAATATGTCTATTGTATCCTAGCAATTGTATCCCTAGTGACCTCCTTTATTAAGTAAGTAAGTAAGTAAGTATATTCTTTATTTCTTAACCAGCTGCCAAACAGCACTCTGGTGAACAAGTATCACATACAGATTTAACATAAAAACATAAAAATTATTACGCCAAAGAGACACCACAGTAACGAAACGATGCTGTCGAAGGATAAATAGGCCTAATAATAGGCCTAACAATAATTTTTTTCTTTAATCAAACACCTGCAAACGCACTGCACTTTACATTTACATTTTACAAAATTTATGCAGTAATCTTAATTGACATCAAACTGAACAGAGAGCCTGCAACAAAGACCTTTTGTACATACATAGCAGCCTACAAAGAATGTCCAGTGTCCACCCAGCGGGGGCTCGAACTCGCTACCTCTCGCACTCTGCGCCAACGTGCTATCCATTACTCGACCCCCCCCCCAATCATCATGTAGGCCACCCATAGAATCGAAATTGTTGGTTGATGACTTCAAAACGAATAAGCGCAATCTAGTACAGGGCACATGTAGGCTGTAGCCAAACTGCTAGTCATCTATCTATCTATCTATCTATTCATTCATTCATTCATTCATTCATTCATTCATTCATTCAGAGCATTTATATAGCGCCCCTTCAAGAAACTACTCAGAGGCGCTCCCAGCCCAACCACGAACAAAGAAAAAAGACTTGAGGGACTTGTAGAACGCAGCCGGATGGACCACAAGTAGTGAGCGAAGCGTAACCGGGAGGTCGTTCCAAACAGTAGGCCCCACGACCGAGAAAGCACGGCGCTGCTTAATAGCCAAGCGAGCCCGCGGGACCAGAAGCTCACCTTTAGACGAAGAGCGAAGTACACGACGCGCTGCAACGTCAGAGACTGGACAGCACAGATCACGCAAGTATGATGGAGCACAGCCAAGGACACAGCGAGAGACCACAGCAGCAATGCGGTATGAGATCCGCTGGGACACAGGCAGCCAGTGCAGCACATCACGCATATAGGCAGAGACAGGCGCAAATTTAGGAAGCCGCCCAATAAGGCGAGCAGCTGAGCGCAAGACGCGATCAAGTCGCCCCAGGACCAGAGCCGTTTTAACGCCTAGGCACGCGAGGCACGGGCCTAGGGCCCCGCGCATCAAGGGGGCCCCGCGGCGACCCAAAATAATAGACTACATCACATAACAAATGAGCAACATGTTAGCCTATAGGCCCTATACGAACATTGATGTATGTTAATTTATTTTACACTTTTAGTACAAATATTGCTAGCTGTGTCAGCAGTATAGGCCTACTATATTATTAACAAATGTAACAAGATGGCATAAATGCACATAGAGGATATGAATGCAATACTCTATATCTGATTGAGGTGGGAATCGGATTACGTTCAGTGTTTAATCTAGGCATCTTCATGGGGAGCTCCACCAATACAATGAGTAGCCTAAGCTTATAGTTTACTGTTATTATTTGAACAAAGACTATTTTTGTACAACTAACACTTAGTGGTATAACATCATTAGTCTACTATACTTGGCTTTCCGATTTTGGTATTTCTTCCTTGGTTTGTGTAACATTTGCAACTTTCTGATAACTGTTATACATTATACTGTAATGGTCCAGAAGTAGCAGAACTAAGTTGCAGAACTTGATACGCAAAGAAATTATTATTGTAATAATAATTATACAAATTGAAATTTTCAACCACTCTTTTTATCAGTACTGAAACAATATAGTGATTTTGTTAGGATCGCAGCTTACAATGCTACCATTAGGCCTACGTTGTGGAAACTGATAAAGAAATTACTATAATTGTAAAAACATTTATTGAAGTCTTAGAAGACTTAGACCATTCAGCTCAGCACTGCAATAGTTGAGAATTTTTTTTAAAGATGGCAGCTTAAAATGCTGCCATTGCAATGAAAAAAATTAAAATTTTCCGGTAGGGAGGGGCGCACTCCCTCCCTTTGTCCCTCTCCACTCGGCGGTACGCATCTGAGCGATCGACCGGCATAACTCGTTCTCAGTCTCCAGAAACCTTAATTTTCCCCTCTCAGAGGATGGGAACTAGATGAGACTCATACATGTAGTTACGTTTAGAATATTATTAGTGTCTGTGCCTAGGGCCCCAAAATTCCTTAAAACGGCCCTGCCCAGGACCCCAAGGGGAAGACCAACAAGTAGGGAACAACAGTTGTCGATTCGACTTGTAACAAAGGCGTGGACAAGGACGACGACCGCATCGTGAGAGAGAGAACGGGAGACCACCCGGAGCTGACGAAGCTGGTAATAGGCACTCCTCGCAACCAAGTTCACATGCTGGGACAGAGTAAGTTCAGAATCGAGAGTGAGACCCAGATCACGAACTGTGAGGGAAAAGGTGATATGAGGAAAGAGCAGAGCAAGTTGGGAAAGGTCAATGCCCTGGAGTTGTCTACGGCCACCCAACCAAATAAATTGCGTTTTGGAGGGGTTTAAGAGTAGCCGATTGGAGGCCATCCAAAGAGAGAGGACATCCATTTTCACACACATCTGGCTGACAGCGGCCACCGCATCAACCGAATAGGTATGAATGTAGGCCTGCACATCATCGGCAAATAGCTGGTGCAGAAGGCCCTGAGATGTCAGTAAGGAGCAGATATCAGCAGTATAGAGAAGATAGAGCAGCGGGCCCAAAACGGAACCCTGGGGCACCCCGAGAGGGGCAGGGACCCAAGCAGACCTGGACGACCCAAGAACTACACAGTTAGAGCGGTCAGTTAAGAAGGATGTGAGCCAGTCAAGAGGCTGGTCCACTAAGCCGAAAGAAGTGGAGAGGCGCTGCAAGAGAATTGAGTGGTCCACGGAGTCAAATGCAGAGCTTACATCAAAAAGAGCAAGGAGAGTGACTTGACCCCGGTCAACTGCGCTATAGAAGTCTGACAAAAGTCGAAGCAGTAGAGTCTCCGTGGAATGATTCCGACGAATGATTCTATCTATCTATCTATCTATCTATCTATCTATCTATCTATCTATCTATCTATCTATCTATCTATCTATCTATCTATCTATCTATGTGATTTATTTAGCGCCTCTTCAAGGGCTCTAATCAGAGGCGCATGTATCTACATGTATAGCCTAAGTGAATAAAGCGTCTGACAAAGTACTACATTAAGGAACCAAAATTCAGTTGGATAGATGAGGTAGGCCTAATTTTGTGCATAAATCTAATATGGAGACCTATGGATTAGCATTAGGCTGTGCTTAAAATTTTAGCAGTTGGATTGCAACAATTATTGAATGCATAGGCTAATAGGCTAGGCTAGCGGATGGATTGATGAAAGTTAGCCTATTATGATCGATTACTTGTAAATACTGAAGCCCATAGGCCTAGATGTTTCAAGCATTCGCATAATTCAACAACCATTTAGGACAGCATTAGTTTCGGTGCCTGGGAACCGGAGGGCTCAGGGTCGAATCCAACTAGAGTCGCCGTGTAGACACCTTGAGCAAGTCCTTCACTTGTAGCCTAATTGCTCGTGCGCTTCGGCGTGAAACTGCGATGCAGTGTCCGCGCTGTAGTCGGGAGCGCATGTGAGTAACCAAACACTGCAGTGTTAAAAAATATTGATGAAGGACAACATAATTTTTTAGAGATTCTCAATTAATGACTTAGGCCTATTATTAAACTGAAACGACGTGAACAGTTGCTTAATTATAGCTGCGAGTCCTTTTCTTACTAAAGTTGAAGCTTTGAACTAACAGACAAACAAGAAATGACATAAGCAGAATGACAAAACCGTGAACTCGATCGACCACTTAAGTCCATCTAAATGCTGCATGAACAAAAAGTGGCTTTCAAGAACAGCTTCTATAGAACAGTTAGGCCTACATAAAAATGCAACGACTAAATATTTAATAAAATTAATAATATAATTCATATGATGTCCGATAGTAGAAGCCTTATTCCAATCTGTGAAATTTATAACTAGGCATCTGAATATGCATTCTGTTGCACGTGAAGAAAAAGTGCCATCTATACATGTCACAATAATAGTTTCAAATCAATTATAATTCAACTCACTCATTACACTCAAGCAAGCAATGCGCAAGAAACATCTAAAGTTCTTTATTTGATGCTGAACACGAGAACTTGGCTACCGCTCAACTTACAACTCTCCCAGTTGTTGTCAGCAATATAAAGTCTTCGGGTGATCCCGTCCAAATGCATTGCCGCCGGCCTTCGTAATCCGTTGGCCTTTGTAAGAAGAACCCGTCTGAATTCCAGTTCAGGGCCAAGCAGCAAAACACGGCTGTTGTTTCTGTCAAGCACTAGGATATTTTCATTCTCATCGACAGCCAAACATGTTGGGAAGTCTAACTGCTGGAGGCTGGAGCCTCTCTTGTCACCAAACGACTTTTTTATGTTGCCACAATCGTCTATTAGACACACTCGGTTAACAGCATCTTTGAAGCTACCATGACTGACGACGAAATGTCCGTTGGCGAGTTTTATTGCATGCCTCGGATGAACCATGGTCGGGCACAGTTTGATTTCGTGCAATAATGTTCCCTGTTGCGAATACTCTGCTAATGCATTCGTTTCAGAAAATGCTGCAACTATTGTTGATTCATCTGAGATGGATAGACGACCCCAGTTGTTTCCAGTTGACAATTTCATAAAGTCCCGATTTTTATCGATTCGCAGAATTTCCCTGGTCATTCCATTCACGATGTAAACATTTCCTCCGTCGCTGACACAATGCTTTAGGTTCATTTCACGGACAAAACCTTTTAGCGTAATTTGTGTCGTGCACATACCCGTATGTGAGTCATATACACTGACAACTGGACTGTTCTCGTGCGCTATGAAGACACCGGTATTCGCAACTGCCATGCCAGCAATGCTGTAACTGATGCCGTTACCTTCAGTTGCTGTCGTTCCTTTTGTTCGAATTGTCGTCACCAGTTTTGGTTTTGCACTGTAGTCGATTGTTTCTAAACACAGTGATAGCATAAATAAGAAGGGATGCATTTAATGAAAAGCAGCCAGTTAAACTGCAGCAACTTGAAATACTTGTAAATGATGCTTTCAAATCTATATAAATAAAAATCTAACGGCGTTCGCACGAATCTTCCTCATAAAGGATCTTGGTAAGTCCTGGACCGATTCTTTTCAAAATTGCAGCAAAACGTTCCGTTAATATAGGCGCAGGTTTGTATAATGCTTTTTTTCCAAAATCTTCTACGACAAAAAACAACTTTCACTTCCATTCGACCGATTCCGAGTTGAATATGCGCTATAGCCTATGAACCTTGCGCAACCACCATTTTTAAACGCGAACTAATTTTTGCCAATGCATTTGGACGGTTTCAATTTGAACTCACAATCGGTCGAATCGAAGTGAAAGTTATTTCTTTTTGTTATGGACGGTTTGAATTTTAACTCTCAATCGGTCGAATCGAAGTGAAAGTTATTTCTTTTGTAAAAGATCTTCAAATTCGACCGTTTTACGCCCGCCGATAGGCTTTGCTTCGGGCGCGTGTTCCGTTTATGTAGCGCATTTCAACACATTCAATTCCGGCCTTTTTGATGTTCCGCGTCGCTCTGTTCCGCGTCGCTGTCGGCCCGTGTCGGAAAGGGATGGTGTGAGGGAGGAAAGAAAGGGAAGGAGCAGGACGAAGAGGGAGAGGAGAGATGAAGGATGTAGGGGAGGGGGAGTGGAGGGGGAGGGGAGGAGAGGGAGGGGAGGGGTGGGAGGGGGAAGGGGAGGGGGAGGGGAAGGGGGGAGAGGGGAGGGGAGGGAAAGAGGGGGAGGGGAGGGAAGGGGGATGGGAAGGGGAGAGGGGGAGGGGAAGGGGAGAGAGGGGGAGGGGACAGAGGGGGAGGATTGGAGGCAGAGGACGGTCTTTTCTGCCACAGCAACGCGTGGCCGGGTTCAGCTAGTAAAATATAAATAATAGTTAACGCTAAAGGTCTTTAAGAATAGTTTGATACAAGTTTTATTATCAGCACGGAGGCCCTCAAAGAGGGGAGGGTGAGCCAAATACGGGCAAATGTCAGCAAGTGAAAGAATAGAAGAGTACGGTCCAAAGTAGATATTTTCTTATGAATATCCTTCACGGTCGATAACCTGTATGCAAGAAATTTTAAACGGGGTTAGTCAAAATGCTCACCCAGCATTACCAATAATGGGAATGCAGACTTATTAACTTCAACTTTCCAAACTATGATGGATTATGGTCAATAGAGTCGCTCACTGTCTGATATAGACTCTGCGTAAAATTGCAAGCAACTTGAGCAAGTGCTAGTGACGAGTTCCCAATTAAATTACAGATCAAACTCTTAATATCAATCAATGAAACACATAAATTTATATAGTGCCCCTTCAAGATCACTACTCAGAGGCGCTCGATAACATATTATAAACACTTGTCTGCTTATATCCATGATTTTGATTTATTTAAACTAACCTGCAAGGACTCCAATGATGTTATTAGTTTTATAGACTTCGATTGACATTGCTTCAGTGATGTGGATACCACCAAATGAAGGTTTTTGTCGTTTAACAGTTGATTCAATCAAAGGCTTCAGCTGAACAATATGTTCAATCAGCTTGCTTGACATCTTACAGAACAGGCCGTTATGTCGATCAGTTGATGCTAGCTCTGTACAGTATATCTCAATGTTTTTCAGACAATCCAGATGTTTGTCAAGTTTTTTCTCTTCGCGTTCAATGTACTCGATTCGCTTCTTCTTGAGCACACCAAGATCCTGCAACAGCGAGTCAGCATGTCGGTCGATAAGCGCCTTCAGATCACTTCTTATTTGGTACACTTCTGTTTCAACATCTTGTATATTTTCTAAGACTGAAAACTTTTTCTGCAGTAATCTTTCTTTCTTCTTCAACGTATCAGACATCCATTGTTTGGCAGTGCTAACGTTGCACTGAAGCTGTGAACGAAGATTGTTCATAGCGGTGCTCAGATCCGCTATTCGATGGTTTGGATGGCATTCACGCAGACATAACATGCAAAGCATATAACTTTCTTGCAATCAGAGCAATACATACATAGATTTTCTTTTTCGTGCTTGTCGCAAGGAATAGTCGCCCCTTGTTTGGTAGTTGTGATTTCAATCAGACTTGTCATCAAGACGTTCTTTTCTAAGGCAGTAAAACCATCTTCAGGAATTTTAAACTCAACTCTACAAAGTGGACAAGGCATTGAATTGCCTGGATTCTTGTCAGTGTGATTTCCAATATGTTGCAGGCAAGTCAGGCAGAAAGTGTGAACACACGGCAAAATCATCGGATATCTGTATGTTTCATCGCAAATGTAACAAGTAGTTACACAGTCGTGTTCGTCTTGAACTGCTTCAGACTCTTCTTTCGTGGGTGTCACTTTGCAGAAATGCTTCCAGCTGGTCTGGGTTGTGCCGCCCGACTTTGCGTCATTGAGCTGCCCGGCAGATTTCTCCACAGAGTCGAATTCACTCGTGGCCACGAGGGCCTCTTTTTCACTCATTATCGTCAACGGTTAAAATGAATGTTATCGGCAGATACCTGGGAGTGAATAACTTCACCAGCTGATTACGGTAAAACCTTATTCTACCACTAATTAAACTTTACTTGATTATGTTGCGAAGAAACTAGAAAACTATAAAATTATAGTGAGCAAAGACCGTTTATAGAGTCATTCATGGTGAGTTTGATTACTTGTGTACATTGAGCTTAAAAGAAAGCGATATACTTTGTAAGAGCTGCGCCTCACCTTTTAATGCGCCTGACTTGCTAATGACGTAATAACATTTCATTTTGTTGCGCTATACACGCATACTACGGAAAATGTACTTTTGAACAGTAGGTCTAAAATTCTATATGTCTTTGCATCAATACAGGCTAATATTTCTAAGCGTGTCCTATTTGGTTCCACGACAACTGGTTCACCGACATCTGGTTCACGCTAATCATTGTTCACAAATATGAAATCTGGATTATAGCCAGAAGACTAGGCCTACTTTTTCAGAAGATGTATGGTTTAATATGCTTGCTTGTTGCCAATATTGGACTATTGACCTTCAAATTATGTGTAAAATGTTTATTGGTGACTGTTTTTGCGCTTTGGCGTTGTAATTGCGCTATATAAATCAATAGTTCTTCACAATAAAATATGAATTTTATTCAGGCCCGCCGAGAGGGAGGGGCAAAGGGGGCAAATGCCCAAGGGCCCTGGGACTTTTAGGGGCCCGGAGGAGGCCCGGGCTACACTGATTAGTCTATATTCTATACTTTTTAAGAAACTTTCCTCCATGACATCCGGATACTTGTCTAGGCCATGAAGAAAGAGCATATCCAAAATGCATTTTCAGGTCAGCAGACAAAATAGAGAACTACTGAGATATTATACACGATTTTGCTGCAGTTAAATCCACAATATTGCTTGTTGTGATTCACCTTGTCACCTATATTTGAAAATCAAATTCTTAACACTGCATATTAACATCATAAACATATGCATTAGGCCTATCGTATAGCCTATGTTCAGACCGACACTTTTGTTATTTCGATTTCTTTTTATTTAAATTTGCTCAGAAAGCCTAAAGATAGTTTTGGGCCCGGCCGTGACTAGGCTACTCTGCCCAGGGGCCCGGAATTTCTGTCGGCGGGCCTGATTTTATTGCCTTAAATTTGCTGATTCAGAAATACATACTTTATTTTGCTTAAGTGTGACCATTATTGCAGCATTGTTATTCTAACATAGGTAGGCTACCCTCAATTTCCGAGATATACCAAAAACAATTCAGGCGAGATTGGGTTAAAAGAAAAATGTTGAACAGCTGATATTCCTGTTATTCACTTATGCAATTGAAATGAAGTAAACAGATTCTCTAAACTTGGTCAGCCAGATCTGAATACCTATATAGCCTATCCTACTATTGAATTAATTTCAATTCAATTCGCTTTATTGCAACCAGAAAACACGATGACATCAAAAGTAGAAAATGTGCATGCATTGGCTACAAAGGGGGCCATAAAGGGATGGATATCAGTACGTTTATAAATGGTTTCCATTCGTTCTTGGCTCTTGGTTCCATTCGCACAAACTATAGGCCTACAGCTATGCAATATCGAATCTTTTCCGTGGTGGATCCAGTTATAAATGGGTTCCTGCAGAAGCTTCGTGTGCTTCCTGGGGTTCTTACTGAAGGTGTTAGAGTCTAAAGAGCTTCCGAATAGCCCTTGAAGAGGCGCTACAGAAACTCCATAATGAACAAATGTCAAGGCTATAGGCTAACTGACCTGTGGGAAATTGAATGCAATAAGTAGGAGAATGCAATTCTGCAGCAGCACTCCTCAGAATCCTGAACATTCTGTATGAGGATTTCCTTTATATCAAAGCCTTCCAGTTACATTCATTTCTGTCATTTCGTGAATTTATATAGCGCTTCTTCAAGAAACCTACTCAGAGGCGCTCCCAGTCCAGCCACAGCTAAAATAGTAGGTTTTGAGCGACTTATAAAAAGCAGGTGAATTTAGTCTAGGCATAAGTCGCAAGTTTAGTGGGAGGCCATTCCAGATAGCGGGACCCACAGTAGAAAAGGCTCGGCGCTGTCTTGTAGAAGTGCGAGCTCGAGGAACCAAAAGCTCCCCCGTTGTCGTAGAGCGAAGAGCTCGACGGGCTGCAAGGTCGGAGACAGGTCGACAAAGAATAGACAGGTATGATGGAGCACAATAAGTAAGGCAACGCCAGACAAGTGCAGCAACTCGGTAGGAGATGCGCTGTGAAACAGGGAGCCAGTGAAGAACATCACGCATATAAGCAGAGACGGGGGCATATTTAGGAATGCGGCCAATGAGGCGAGCAGCCGAACGAAGAACTCGTTCAAGGCGCCCAATTAGTCCAAGTGGCAGACCCATGAGTACCGAACTGCAGTGATCAATTCTACTGGTGACAAAGGCATGGACAAGTGTCAGAGTAGCACTTTGAGAGAGAGATCTTGAGACAACTCGGAGTTGCCGAAGCTGGTAGTAGCAACTACGAGTGACCAAATTGATATGCTTTGAGAAATTGAGCTCTTGATCCAGAGTAATTCCAAGGTCGCGGACTGTGAGAGAGAAGGATATATCAGGGAAAGTTGCGGTTATTAAGTGCAGGTCAATTGATGCCAATTGCCTGCGTGTACCAAACCAGATAAACTGAGTTTTAGAGGGATTTAGTAACAAACGATTAGATGTCATCCGGATGCCATGTAAGATGCCATCTTACATCTTGTAAGATAAAAAGGTTTTCTAAACAACCCGAATCTGGAGACTTTACTTCTATTCGGAAAGCAATGTTTTACATCAAAAAGTCGTTAGAGTTATGAAGCGATACAAGAGAATTTAATCTTGTTTTTTAAATAATGTTTTCCAGCTGCACCCTGCAATGTGTACAAAGTTGTTTTAAAACCTGACTGTGAATTAGAAGAACCTTCTTTTGCTTTGAGAGTTCAAAGGACTTCTCGTAGCTATGGGAAGTCACCTGGGCGCCTTCAGGCAGATCTTAAACTCAATACGCAAAGCTATAGGGTACAAAGTACAATGTTGTACATGTATGTATCGTTTGAATTAGGACTCTAAGGTTTATTTTCTGCATGACACTTACACACAACCAAGACAGACTGAATATTTTTTTTAACTTGCATTCTTTTCAATAGGAAACTGGAAAACAAACAGTGCATTGACAGACAATGTTAAAGAAGAACAGAAGAGATTTCCATTAAAATTCACTTAAATAATGCTATTCAAACGAATTCAATCAATTCTTTACAATCTGTTTGGACTGTCTCCAAAACTTTAAACTAAGAAACCACAGTCAATTATTAGTAGGATGGCAATTGATTCTATCATTCGAATCATTGAATCAAAATTCGATTATTCGACCGCTTAAATCCTCTGAATACTGTGTACTGTAAGTTATATATGACTCTCTAACACAGCTTCTGAAACCGTAATAGAATGACTAATTAAGTAATATCGCAGCTCCTCTATGGGATTCGTATCGCATCCGAAAGACAGAGAGGCTATTTAAATCTGCGAAAACACAACACATGCATTTGGCTGTGTGTGATGACAAAGTAACAGCAGAGAAAGAAATTAGTGCTCTTATACAATCATGTCACTGTGTAGCACAAGAGTGAGTTTCAATTCACTCATCGTTCACCCCAACCATAATCTGAGCAAATACAAATATGTTCATTTCAAGTTGAACACGAGTATTTTGCTATCACTTTTCGGATTATATTCAAAGTTATTGTCAGCAATGTATAGTCGCCTGGTTATGTTGTCCAAATGCATTGCCGCTGGCCTTCGCAATCCATTCACCCTTGTGAGGAGTTCTCTCTTGAATTCCAGTGCAGGATTGAACAGTAAAACACGACTGTTGTTCCTGTCAAGTACTAAGATGTTTCCATTATCATCGACGGCCAGACATATTGGACCGTTTACCTGCTGGACACCAGAACCTTTCTGGTCACCAAACGTTTTTGTTAAAGAACCAACATCATTCACCATACACACTCGGTGAACTGTGTCTTTGAAACTACCATGACTGACAACGAAATGTCCATTGTCGAGTTTTATTGCATGCAGTGGATGAACTATTGTCGAGCACAGTTTGAATTCGCGCAGTAGAGTTCCATGTAGTGAGTACTCTCTTAATGCACCAGTTTCGTAGCACGTTGCAACTATCGTTGAGTCGTCTGACACAGAGAGACGACACCAATCGTTCATTGTTGACCATTTAATAAAATCCCGATCTTGGTCAATTCGGACAATTTCCTTCGTAGGATCATTCACGATGTAAACATTTCCAGCGACGCTGACACAATGCTTAAGGTCAATGTCACGGACAAAGCCTTTTAGGGTCACGTGGGTCGTGCGCTTGAACGCAGTTGAGTCATAGATAGAGACGACCGGATTCTTGCAGTTTACTATGATGATTTTGTTATCGGAAACAGCCATGCCAGTGATGCGACTCATGCCAACAGGTGCATCTAATGCAGTGTCGCTTGTTCTAATCGCCGTCACCAGTTCTGGTTTTCCTCTGTAGTCGATATTTGCTAAGCACAGTGAAAGCATTGATTTAGAAGGGACACATTCAATTTTTATTTTAAACTGTTGTGAACGACGCAAAACGCAAAACAAACGTCTACCGCTGATTGACAGAACTAACGCAGTGATTTAAAAAAAAACCCATAATATTAAAGGCTGACAGATCGCATTGTGTTACCTTAAGCAAAATTTAGTCGCTGCAAGTTCTAAAGATCACAGTAGGCATACTTTATAGAATCAAAGTAGTTCAAAACCAAAAGATCACAAGTTTTTTCCATTACCAATAGTAGTTCGAGAAGTAAATTTCACTAGAATTTTCCATAAGCAACAGCAGTTGAGCCTTTTTATTGCCCGAGGTAACGTGCTTATAAAAAAATCCTTTAATTCAGTCAAAGTTTGTCTAACATGTAACTCTAAATCTGAGAAAACATGCCACGCAATTCGAAGCACTCATTCCGGGATATAAAATACTGATATTGTAAGTCGCTCCAGGAGGTTCATTACTCACATGTTGAGGCAATATGTGTGATGATATCCCACGCCATTCAAAAGTTATGCCCTAAATAGCCGAGGCACCAGAGGGACGTTTGCATCACAACGCAAGCCCATATTTCTGCGTATTTTTTCAATGTTCATGTTGTTTAGTTCAAATTATATAATTAAAATAAAAAGATCACAAGTATCAAAATCTCTTAGCAAAATTTTTTAGGCCTACAATACCCCTCTCAACATCACATTATTTTACATTTTCACACTGCAATGGTAGCATCTTAGGCTGAAATTTTAACAAAATTTCTCATAATTTCATTGCTGAAAGACATGGTTTAATACTTGAATAAAGTCCTCATCCATGCATTGTTTACATTTTTTAAATTCCATACTGTAATGATAGGCTTTTAAGCTGTCATCTTAACAAAATTGCTAATTTTAAATGCTGCGAGTCATATATTGTATTTCCATCCTGCAGAGTGTTGCCTCCCCAATTGCTTCCAATTTCTTGGATTTCTCCACTGTAACCGTAGATCTTTAAGTTGTCATCCTAACAAATTACTCATTATTTATTTATTATTTTCTAAACCGTTACCTAAACAAAATTACTCATGGTTTCAGTGATCAGAGACGTAGCCTCAGATTTCAATAAATGTCCCTTTCCATTGTTTAGGTATTTTACACTGTAATGGTAGCATTTTAAGTTGTCATCTTAACAAAACTGCTCATTATAGATAAGCAGTGGACGAGGCTGTAAAAGTTTATATAATGACATTCATGAATATTTCTGAAATATTGGGGGTGTAAGCATCTCCATCCCCACCACAAACTTGTGGAGGGGGAACAGTCCATCTACTCCTTCTTAAGTCTCCGCACATGCCAACAGACAAACATGAAAATGAGACATCATCAACGTCCTCTTAAAGGCAGACCAATTATCTCACTGCAAGTCTTGTACATACACCAAAATTATGTGGTGTTAATGATGAGTTCTTATAATATCAGTAATTCTTAACTTTGATATACTAAACGTAAATGCATGATTTCTCGGCACTAACCTTTAACTACTCCAATGGTGTTCTTCATTTTGTGGATCTCCAACAACGTTGGTTCAGTTTTCGCGAAGTGGATGTCAAATGAATGTAGCTGGCGTTCAACAATTGATTTATTCACCCGTTTCAACTCTGCAACCTGTTCCTTCAGCTCGCTTGCCATCTTACACAATAGGCCACTGTGTCGGTTATTTGATGCCAGCTTTGCACAGTATATCTCAAAGGTTTTAAGACAATCCAGATGCCTGCTAAGTTCTTTCTCATCAATCTCAATGTGCTCGGCTTGTTCCTTCCTGAGGACAGCTAGGTCCTGCAACAGCGAATCCGCATGTCGGTCAATAAGTGCCTTCAGATCACTTCTTATTTGTAACACTTCAGATTCAACATCCTGTATCTTATCAAAGACAGCAAACTTATTCTGAAGTAATCTTTCTTTCTTCTTCAACACATCAGACATGCATTGCTTGGCAGTGCTAAGGTTGCACTGAAGCTGTGAACGAAGAACGTCTCCAGCGTTGCTCAGATCAGAGAGTCGATGGTTCTGATGGCTTTCATGTAGACATACCAAACAAAGAACTTCATTGCATTCAGAACAATACAGAAATAGATTCTGGTTTTCATGTTTCTCGCATACACCTGAAGTGCCTTCTTTGGCAGTTGTAATTTCAATCAGTGTTGCCATAAAGAAATTCTTTTTTAAGCCAGCAAAACCATCTTCAGGAATTGTGAACTCTTCACTGCAGAGCGGACAAGGCATTTGATCACCAGGATTCTTATCAGTGTGAGCTCCAATATGTTGCAGGCAAGTCAGGCAGAAAGTGTGAACACACGGCAAAATCATTGGGTCTCTGTATGTTTCATCGCAAATGTAACAAGTAGTTATTTCGTCGAGTTCTTCATGAAATACATCAGACTCTTCTTTCGTGGGTGTAACTTTGCAGAAATTCTTCCAGCTGGTATGTCTTGTTCTGCCCACTTGCTCGTCATCGAGCTGTCCTACAGGTTTCTGCCAAGAAAGTAATCCACTCGATTCCACAGGGATATTGTCCCCATCGCCAGCAGATAAATTGGACATTTATTGGATGATAGCCTACTCGGAATACCCGAGTTGAGTAAGCTTATAGGTTAATCAGTAGAATTGTCTCACAAGCGAAAATTTCCCAGAAGCTCTTTTATCGTCCATCAAATTAGCTGTCGCTAATTGAAATGATTTAAAAGCCTAATAACTAACCTTCTCTTAAGTTGTCGAGAAAACATTAATTAAGTATTTTAAACATGTTTGAATAATTTCTAATGCACCTTTAGTGAAAGAAAACGATATAATTATAGCCTACCATAATATAAGAGAAACGCCGTGCGTGACGCGTATTTTTACGTTTGACGCAAGTTCACGCAAGAAATAAAGTAATAAGCCCAAACTTTCTCCTTAGACCCAGAATCATGTTTATGCAATGTATTTTAGCGACATAGGGCCTAAACAAGTTCCTCTTTCTAATAATGTAGGCCTAGTTTTTCGTCGCAAGTTATTTGAATACTTAGGCCTAATTCATTGCATCCATCAGATTTTGAATTAGGTCTAACCTCTGCCAAATGCTCTCCGAACAGAAAGTTTTCGCCTATTTCGACGTGATTAGGCCTATCAGTTTCTCTAGCTAAAGACTTTCAGTGTCTTTCAGATTTCAACCTCGCAACTCATCATGCAATTTCCAAATTGCAATAACTTCACAAAATTGGCTATCCAAACCGCCAACGTGTATAATTCAATAATCTCAGACAGCATAGGCTATTGCGCAATGCGCATAGCACCGTCTTGCAAAGGCCTAAGACACAATGAAACATCGACTGTGTTCTCGAGCAAGCGACATTCGCTTGGTGGAGTCTTTAGTTGTCGTAGGCCCTAATCGCAATCTCCTAATTTCTATGGTGCCACTCGAGAACCAAACGCAGGGCACCAGTTTATTCGCGAGCGCTGTGTCTATTCCGAAGAGCTATTCAAATGAGTAATATGAAGGAAGACGTAGTCTGGTTACCAGAGGCATAGGCGTACGGGAGATTTCAGCAGTGGGGGGGTCAAAGATTTTACTTCTGCCCGAAAAATAAATCTCGTGGTGGGAAATACTATTTTTCCAAAAAAGCTAAAATAGGCCTATGTCGCGAAAAATACTATTTTTTCGTTTTCCCCCGGGTCTGCTTGCCCGAAATTGGGGGGGGGGGGGGATTTCCACCCCTAAACCCCCGTACGCCTCGTACGCCTATGACCAGAGGATAAGAGGCGGCAGGGTAAGCTTACCTGTTATAAGGTGCTTTGCGGTTTATAGTAGGCCCCTATGAGAATTGGAAGGTGGAAGCTCAGGTGAGTCGGGGTAAGAGTTCCTAAAGAAGCGAGACTTTAGATTCGAATGAAAAACCCCAGTAGCCTGGTGATGGATAGAGATGATCACGGTGGGTGATGGTGGGTATGATTACTGCAGCCCAGACTAATTAGGCCTAATTATTTTATTTAGGCTACTTCTAATGGCTACATGTACATCAATCGATTCATCTTGCTACGTTCTGATTGTGTCGCCACAAACATAGGCCTAATTATATGGTATACAAACTCTGGTGGCACTTGAAAAAGTAGACATAGGCGCTAGGCTACATCTCTGCTGAGGAACTTCGGCTTTTGCTGTAGGCCTATCTGGGCAAACATGGCATGAAGGTGTACAGGTAGTTGAATGTAGCCTATATGACCAAGCACTTTTAATATTTGCGCAAATAGGCACTTCTTATTGAATCACCTAATCGCATTTTTTTTAATAACCTATAGGGCCTAACATTTTTCTTTATAACATTTTCTTTATAACCTTGCTCTGACACTCACATTTGTTGCAAAAATCAGTCGTCTGTGGACGAAAATGCGTAGACCCTATAATAGGCAATTGCATATGGACATTTATTAGCACTTTCCAGTTGTTTATAAAAGTGCTGGTTAACATGAGATGCTTGTTAAACAGATTAGGCTAATACAATAATAGGCCTAGGCCCTAGCCTATACAGGACCAAATAATAATGTTATTACAGTGCTAAATCAATCAGTTTGGTATTGTAAATTACTTTGAACAGTTCGTGATCAGATGGAGGATCATCATCATCATCATCATGAAGCATGCCTCATCGGGCGTTGCATGTGGCGGCAACAATTTCCATTGTTGCTCATCATTTTCGTGGGCTAAGTGTTCCTCGGTTGAGTCGCAACTACAATGCGAGTAGATCAGAACCGGGCAGGCTGATCATCCCTGTAAAGGTTTCAGATTACCCCCTCCTAAACATTACCCCCCTGAAAACTGTAAATTGGACCAATCATCGCATTTATTGCACTAAAATAATCGGAAAAATCATCCCGCTTCTTGTTTTGGTCTGAAGAATTTCATCCGTCATCCCACTTCGTGGTTTGTTATCAATATTTTCATATGTAACTAAAATACTAATCGCCGCTGAAGTTTACATGGAGAAAATGGCGTCGAGGCTATTATTTTTTTGGGATCAAAATATTGATAACAAAACACGAAGTAGGATGACGGATGATATTCTGCAGACCAAAACAAGAAGCGGGATGATTTTTCTGATTTTATTAGTGCAATAAATGCGATGATTGATGCAAATCTAGTTTCCGGGGGGTAATCTGAGACCGGTTTCAAGTTACCGGGGGGTAATGTTTAGGAGGGGGTAATTTGAAACCTTTACACCGGCGTTGACTACCTCAGTCATCCGTCTTCACTCCATGACCCTAAAGCAGGGGGGTTGTTTTAGGCTAGCCCACAGCCGGATGCAGTTTAACGTCATACCCAGGACAAATTGGTCTAATTGGATGGAGGATCACAATATAATAAATGGTGTCACGACAACTCGTCTACCGACAACTCGTCTATAGTATACCGACAACTCGTCTACCGACAAGTGGTCTACTGTAGCAGACAACTGATCCAGCGCTTGAGAAATGGAAGCTGGATGAAAGATTTTTACAGGTGAATTGGAGGATGGTTTGATGAAAAACGCAAGAGAAGTGGAATCTGGATGATGGTTCTTTCACAGGTGAAATAGACGCTGGATTGACGAAAATAACGCATGACAAATGAAAGCTGGATGAAGGTTATTCTAGATCTGAAACAGAAGCTGGATTGATGAAAAACCGCTTAAGTAAGGGGCCGTCCATAAAGTACGTCACGCTCGAGGAGGGGGGGGTTAAGAAAGTGTGACAGTTTGTGACAGGGGAGGGGGTCAGGCCATGTGTGACGTCACACATTAATTTTTTAAATTTTATTTCTAATTCTTTTTTTAAAAATTTTTTTAGAATTTAATAGCTTTAAGATAATTTTCACACATTTTGTGAAACATTTGAATTAGTTTTATGTTTGTTTGTATGTTTGTATGTGCACTTGTTATAGCGCCCTTTCAAGCTCTCGCTACTCAGAGGCGCTCCCGATGCAAAGCGGACACTGCATCGGAGTTTCACGCCGAAGCGCTGAGCAATTGTGAGTGAAGGACTTGCCCAAGGTCCTTACGCGGCGAGGTGGATTCGAACCTCGGACCTTCCGGCTCCAAGGCAACGACGCCACCACTAGACCACCGTGCCCCACAAATTTATGTCACAATAGCATGAAATACGTATCCCTGAATGTGTTGTTCACGATTCCTGCCTTGTTTTAGGCCTCATGTATAGCCTTGCCATGTTAATTATTTTTAAATTTCGAAAGTGTGACGTACTTTAGGGGGGTCCGAGATTTGTGACAGTTTGTGACCGAAGGGGGGGGGTAAAAAATGTCAAAAATAGCGTGACGTACTTTATGGACTGCCCCTAATGGAAGCGGATGAGGTTATTTTTTATATCTGAAATAGAAGCTGGATTGACTAAAATAACAGGCGAGAAATAGAAGCTGGATGAAGGTATTTTTAGATCTGAAGTAGAAACTGGATGCATGTTGGAATACATGAATGAAAATCAACAATCCAGCTTTCATTTTAGCCAAGAAAACATTTTCATAAATCCAGCTTCTGTTTCATCAATAGGCCTAGGCCTACAAGTCGTCTGTAGACCAGTTGTCGTTAGACCAATTGTCCGTAGACGAGTTATCGGTAGACGAGTTGTCGGTAGACCAATTGGAACCATAATAAATCAATATATATATATATATATATATATATATATATATATATATATACAATGCATATAGATGTAATTATTCACGCTTGAGCACACGTCTATGTACAGCTGCAAACTCAAAAAATACAATCATGTAGGCTAACTTCTCCGCAGTTCAGCATAATTAGTCGGCGAGATTCACAACAACAAACAACAATCTCTAATTAACTTTCTCGATGTAGACGTATTTTCCCAGAAGCGAAAGCTGTCTTCCTGTTTCGCAAAGTCATTCTGTTTCCTGCAAACAGAAAAGACGCATAACCACATTGTTAGCTGAACAGATCCCTGCACGTCGTGTTTGAACGCAATGTTACAGTCCTACGCCGCTGGCGACTGCCTAGGCCTACTAGGCCTACGTGTGCTAAGGCGACGTGCAAATGCAATTGATGGATCAATACGCATCTTTGCAGATATTTTCCTACGAGTTTGAGTCAGTCTGATCCGAAGACGGTCTTGGGCTTCGAGAGTCTTTGCGCAAACATAGGACACAGGCGCTATAAGAATAACTAACCACTTATATTTACGAATAGCACCTGTTTTATGGAGTCCTTCCTGTTGGGAATTTCCTGTACAAGTCTCCCTTTCCAGCGTAGGCCCATGCGATTGCATACATTATAATGCATGTAACATTATGTTTGTATAATTGTATGTATACGTATGTATATAATAAATTATGTATTATATATATGTATGGATGTACATGTATGTATGTATGTATGTATGTATGTATGTATGTATGTATGTATGTATGTATGTATGTATGTATGTATGTATGTATGTATGTATGTATGTATGTATGTATGTATGTATGTATGACATACATACATACATACATACATACATTGTATGTATGTATGTATGTATGTATGTATGTATGTTTGTATGTATCTATGTATGTATGTATGTATGTATGTATGTATGTATGTATGTATGTATGTATGTATGTATGTATGTATGACATTGTACATGCAGATCTATATATTCTAAGGTAGTACTA
The DNA here is from genome assembly GCA_945859605.1 of Lumbricus rubellus. NCBI lineage: Eukaryota > Metazoa > Annelida > Clitellata > Crassiclitellata > Lumbricidae > Lumbricus > Lumbricus rubellus. The sequence goes on along the minus strand of OX243814.1, from coordinate 4,372,277 downwards.
AAGTATAAATCGAGACAATTTCTGTAGCGCCTTTGAGAACTTCGCAAAGCGTTAATTGTCTGCAGGTAGTCGATGGTTGTGTGTAGTCATGACATCAGTGAGACGAACAACACGCAGAAACGTGTCTGAGCAAACAATGCGTAGGCGCTGATCTAGTAATAATTATGATTTATTATGTACTCAAAAGGATGGTATGCAGTGGTGTGATTGTGGCTAATTAGTCTGAATGTAGGCTATGCGTGAATGTTGAATCATCATCATCAACCACAATCGTCTGCCTCCCCGATGAATCCTGGTTTTGATGGCTTTCCCAACCATCTAATTTTAGGACGCATCTCCAGGAGTTTCCCAAAAGCCTATCCGGTCTCCCGTCAGCTGCGGGTGGTTTTGTTGGTTGAAAATCCGTTGCTATTTATAGAAACTGCGACGCTTTAAATCCGGGAAACTGAGATCACCAGATGTTCTTAACATAATATTGAGCCATTGCCGATTAACCTGTCACATGTTGGCTCATGTCTCAAAGCTCCATCTGGTCTTTTAGTTCCTGGTATCTTTCCACAATACACCATGCGTTTTTTTCGCTCATCTGTTCTGTCGGTCTTTGCATCGTTCAGTCTGTCTGCAAAATTACAATTTGAAATTAGATGCAATTACGACAATTAGACTATGATTAAAACGTGAACATTACGTAGGCATAATGAAACTTAAACAGACCTTCCATAGAACTGTTAGTAGGCTAACCTTATTAACCGTGTGCACGCATCTACATGTATGCATGCATGCATGCGACACATCAGCATGTATCATCATTAAATTATCTGTACGTGCATGTAGCCTATGTAGGCCTATGTGAGTGTACGTGCATGTATGCATGTGAGTGTGTTTGTGTTTGTTTGTGTGTGTGTATGTGTGTGCGCGTGTGTGTGTTTAAGCACTAAGCGTGTGTTTTCGAATGTTTCCGTGAATGTGTCGATGTGCAGAGAGTCACGTTTCTATGAAATCGAGGCTCCATTTGTATTTCTGTGAATTTGCGTCTCATCGTCTAAATAACCTCTCGAGGTCCTATCCTCTTTTCCATAAATTATGCAAAATATGTTAGACGTGCATAATAATAATAACGAACGCAGAAATCCCCGCCATGTTCTTTCGAAAACGAAACTATAGTGTCAGCGTCCATTTAAAGGGACGAATCAGCTGCGGTTTGTTTACTGATCGACGATCGACTGAAGCGAGGCTTTAAACATTATATTGTTGTCCTGATTATAACTGATCAATAGCCTACTAGAGTTTTTTGCTATCAACATCTGCGCCAACTCGAGTTCGTTCAGCTAAACACGATCAACAAAAAGGTAACGTTGAATGGTCGAATATGTCGATTTATTTTAAAATATAGTCCTTTGTTATCATTTAAGATGAAATGAAGACATTATTGTAATAATGGCACAAAGGACAAAGGGCCACAGTTTGCTTTAGGACATGCTAAATCTTATTGCAATTCTACCTGTAAACTGCTATCGGTTAAACTTGTGCAAAATTTATTTTGTTTTTGTCGAAGAAGTTTAATTAACTTCAGTTTGTCAGCTTCCACACAGAGCCGGATTAACAAAATGTGGAGCCTATGTTCAGTAAAACTGTGGGGTCCTCAACCTTAAAAAATAACAACAAGAAAGACAAGAAAACGTGTTATATTCAACGAATCAACATTAGTCAATTATTAATGCGTTCCTGCTTTTTTAAACAATATTCCAGTCTTGTGTTGATAAAGGTCTAGAGTTACTGTAGACCAGACATCTTTTTGCGGCTTAAGAAAATTGGAGTGATTAATGGTAAGATAAGTTCTGTAACCAGGTCGTAGTCATAGCACTTGTTCAAGTAAACAGTGCAGAAGCGATTTATGCCCCAACTAATTTCATTCATTCTATCGGCTTAATACATATAATGCACCTTCAAGAAATCTACTCAGGAGCGGCTCCAGCCCAGCCACAGTAATATTGTGATCTATAAAATCGTCAAAAGGATGGTTTGATTTGTGCCATTGGGCTGATTAGCATGCGTGAATGTTGATTCAGCATCAACTACTCTAACAGTCGTCAGCCTGTGCAAAATAATAATAATGACATTATTAATTATTAATATAGGCTAAATGCGTCACATAGTCATATAAGCTTACATAATATTTATTTATTTATTTAAGAAATTAGGCTGTGTATTATAGGCTAGCACCTCTTCATAATATAATATTTTGTCAAAATCAGTCACCTGGTCACCTGGTGCCGTCAGCTTCTGGAGCTCTGGCGAAAGCCTTGGTGTATTCTCTCCAACGTCTCCTCTCTCTAGTCGCCTCTCGTAGCTCCTCCAGTCTCATGCCAGACTTTTCCTGTACCTCATCCAACCATTTCTTCCTAGGTCTTCCGCATCTTCTCCTTCCCTCAGCGCATGCCGTCATCAGCTCCTTTTCCAGACCGTTAGATCTCATCACATGGCCAAAGTAGCTCAATTTTCTCCAAGTTGCTGTTTGCTGCAGTGTCTCCTCCCTCTCTAGTCCAAGCTCCTCGCGCACCGATTCGTTAGTTCTCTTCTCCGTCCATGAAATCCTTAGCATCTTTCTCCAAATCCACATCTCACACGCGTTGATTTTCTTTTCCATATCCCGTGTCTTTGTCCATGTCTCGCATCCATATAGGACCACTGGGAAGATCAGTGCTCTTACCAGTCTTTTCTTTGTTTCCCTGCTCACGTATTTATCCTTCCAAATCTTTTCCAGACCGTTCATTGTCGTTTTCCCCATTATTATCCTCCTCCTTATTTCCATATCACTTCTTCCCTCCTTCTCTATCATAGATCCCAGGAATGTGAAGCTCGATACTACCTCTATCGTTTGCAAAATCAGTAGTTTGCGAAATTTGACAAGTTGCTCTGAGATTGTTTATTCGTTTTTACTATTATAATACACATAATGAAAACATATTTTTTATTGCATGTGTGGGGTTCCATAAAGTGTGCGGCATCAGGTCCTGTTGAACAAAACATCGTGAGTGGCGGATCCAGAACTCTTGAACTCTTCCAAGGAGGGGGGGGGGCAAAATCTGAGATCTTGGGACGGGACATGTGAAAAAAAATCGAAATTTGGTTCTTCGTCCCCAAAAGATCGGTCTTCCGCTGAGAAAAAAGTCCTTTTCATCCGCCGAAAAAGTTGATGACCCTTTTTTTAGTCATCGCGGTCTTCGGCTGAGGAAAATATAGCCTACTTTTTCATCCGCAAAAAAGTTGATGACCTTTTTTAGTCATCGCGGTCTTTTTTTTAGTCCTCCACTTGAAAACCGAATGGGAGTCCACGTACCGTGCGATTTTCGAAATAAGGGGGGGGGCAATATGCCATTAACCCATATTTGTATTGCTAATTTCAGACCGAATGGAGGGAGGCCACGTCCCATGGCAGTTTTAAAGGGGGGCCATTGCCGGATTGGCCCTCCCATGGATCCGCCCCTGAACATCGTCTAACTCTGCTTCCACATGAAGACTGTTTCAATTCTCCCACAGCGTCCACTGACTGTTAATGGCTTGGATATTTTTTATAGTGGTTTAATAGCATACAATTACATGAAATAGGAGGAGAGTAGAATTTGCGTGTCTACCTGGCAGTGGTGAATTTGAAGATTCATTATGAATTGCTGCATTCATAATTCTCTTTCTCGCGTTTCATTTGGCGGTCGATTGAAGACAACTTTTCACAGCTACTCGTAGCTTAGGCCTACCTTTCAGGTGAATAGATAAAAATATTATTATTATCATTATTATCATCATAATCATCATTATTATTATCGTTATTATTTTTATAATTTTTTAACTACTACGACTACAGCTGCTGCTGCTGCTCCAACTATGATATTATAATTAACATCATCAGTCTGTAACAGCCAGATGATTGTTCTGTTTTCTTAGGAGACATGAACTACAGAGACACACCGATTCTGGTTGGGACCATCAATGGCGCCGGACACAACGGTGGCGCCATATTTGGAACGACAGTCCTAAAAGGTGAACTCTTTGTTCTCGGCTACTACAACGATTTCATCAAAGTCTATGACGTAAACGATCCATTCCCGTTTAGACGTGAGTGGACGATCCCTGGTATGCAGTGTCCTGGAGACATCAAGACCTGGCAGGAAAGGAATGAGTTGTTCGTGATCGATTGGACGAACATAGGACAGAGAAAGATAATGCATGTAGTTGGTCCAGATGGAAGCAACGTGAACACATGGACGACGGAAGACGACTTTGGACGTCTCTCCATTACCAAGGAAACAAATATTGTTGAGACATTCCATGACCACAATGCGTTGGTTGAATTCACACCTCAAGGGAACCAGGTTGCGATGATTTCCGTACAACCCGATCAAGGCATCAAGGGTCTGCAGCATGCCATTAAACTAAGCGACACTCGTTTTGTGTTGAGCCATGGAGATCCAAGCGACGAACTACACAGAGTTTGTGAAGTGGACAACACTGGACATCTTCTGAGGTCATTCGGTGGAACGAGAGGATCGGGTGTGGATCAGCTTAACGTGCCAGTCTACCTCGCGATCGACAAGACTGGATCGATTCTTGTGCTTGACAAGTTCAACGGTCGAGTTCGTCTGCTCAACTCCGACCTCGTCTTCCAGAGGGATCTCGTGACGAGGGAAGATGGATTGCGATACCCAGTGAAGATGGAACTTGACGAAGACAAAGGTTTACTTTACGTATCGGACAACAATAGAATCGACAAGAAGGTGACCGACGGTCAAGTTCTGATTTACAGAATAAGAGACGTCTAAGTGAAACCTTGAAATCAGATTCATTTCATGGGTTTGCTTAGCAGAAGACATTGCTGTACTGTTCGCGATACCGGTGCTTCCCAGTTGGCTACTTTCTACAAACTCTTTCAGTATTTTGCAAATCTATTAGAGACCAATCGAAACTGAAGCAGCACTTGAAACAAAAGCTTTAATTTAAGGTATTTAATTGAACTGCAGAAGCATTTCATAGTTTATATGAATTCAGTTAATTGAGCGCTTAGTGATTGAAATGCTAGTCGTTAATCATTTTCGAGATGTCATTGGCTATTATAGGCGTGATTTATTTTTGTTTCTGTTGCATGGACACTTTAAAGTAGCCTTATTTAACCAAGTATTATTATTATAGCCTAGCCATTGCTTATTTATTAACTGACGTCAATATTACTCCTAATATTCGCATATTCTAGTAATAATTGACAATGCTGTCTAAATGATATATAGGCTAATCTATCAATTGCTATTCTTTGTAAAAAAAAAATTCTATTTACATGTCCGACTTAATAATAATTATTGACAAATTTTGTCATTGGGGTATTTACTCGAGGAGACAACTTGGTCCCTCGAAGTGTTGTTGACAACTATATCCCCATCCTTTCTTTCCTTTCCCCTACCTTCCACCTCCTCTCAGGCTCCCACTCTTTTCTGCCGTATAAGCAAATCAAATATGCTTTGTTCACCACAGTTATGCACAATCGCTGGTAACAAGTTAAACGTTTGCGTTGTGTTTTGTAACTGTTAGGCTAATTATAGTGCTTGCGACAGTGAAACCCCCATAGAACTGGACAACAATCACGTCATAATTATGATGGTCATTCAAATAAAGCTCATTGAAATAATTAACTAATTAATTAATTAATTAATTAATAATGCTCGAGTGATGCAAAGCTATTTTCAGCATATGGTCATGCAGTGTTCGACAACAGTCGGCCTACTGTGATGACCAATTTTAACATTTACTATAGCCAGACATCATCGTCACAGTTCAAAGTTAAGCATTTATTCGTAGAACCGAGGCTTACCTCAACGCAAAATGTGATCACGCTGTTTAATAAATCGCTAGAGCCACGATATTATCTTAGTTTAAAAAACTATGTAGAAACATAAAAGACCATGATTGTGAAATCATGAGTAGGCCTATCTTATCTCGACTTTTTGCCGTGACAAATTTCATTATTAAGGGCTCAAAAACACTTATCTGAAATATAATCTTGTACATGTACTGCTCGCCGTATCAGTGTAGTATAAAATGTCAAGAAGGTTATCGCTGGTGATTAAACACCAATCAAAAGCTGCATATTGACGTCAAAGTACTTTGTATTGCATTCTCGTTTTTTAAATTATCTTTATAGCAGTTCAATTGCTTAGTACCGTATCGTCTTTGTTGAATTTCATATTATGTACCGTACCATGATAGTATGTATTACAACAGTTTCTTCTACCAATGCCACTAGCAAACTAAAACAATGGCGCTAAATAATTGCATTCTGAGGCAGATTGAATAGGCCTCCTATATCAGCTAGTCGACTGACCTGATTGAGGCTTGATTTGCATACCAGAACGCCATGATTGATGCCTTGTACATTAGCCACCTGCGCATTGTGCGCAATAAATGTAACTAATTATAAAATTTATACATTATTATATACAGAAAAAATCACTGACTAAAAAGCTATTCTAGACCTTCATTAAAAGAAATAACTAGTTATTACAATATTTTGCATGCATAGAACTCACTAATTATTCTATTATTCTGCACAGATTTAAGTTGCTATTACTTCACGTATATATATAAAGGTTGTTAATTATTACATTTTGCGTTTATTACATCTGACCAATCAAACTTTTTCCAACTCTCTCAAGTCGATTTTTTTCTCTTGCCGTGAGCCCGTGACTATATAGGCTGAACAATGAATAGGTTTCTTGAAGAGTCCATATAGCCTAGGTCCATGCAATGAATGAATAAACATTATTTTTACATACATGAAGTTAATTATTATTAACTATTGCAATAGTTTACATAGCTATAAGTCAAAGTTACAAGTTAGACCTATTATATATTACTTACATATGAAAAATTACTAATTAGGCCCTATTAGTAGACATTGCCTTAAATTAAAAAAAACACCATTCAGATGTCATGAACGCATACCCTGAACACATGATATCCATCGTATTAAAAAAATTCTACCCGTCAACAAGACTTTCAAGATTAGACAAACCTTCAAGACTGCTTCTACACATTATGTTCTAATGCTACTTCCTTTACAGACAGAGGAGAACCCCAGTGTTCAGCTTTATCCGCTCCACTTTTCCCGCTAAAATCCTCTAGCCAATGAATGTCATCCACCTCACGTGACACTGGGTATAATGCGACTATAATCACCATCGGGAAATTATGAAATAGCATGCACGGCCTAAATGCATAATGAAGCACAACTCAGACCCGGACTTATATGCAAGCCTACGCAAATGTAGCTAAGCACAGACAAACAGACACTCGTGTTGAATGACTGACTGTCTAACTTACTCACTCACTCATCGTTAGGCACATTGCTTACTGATCGACTGACTGACTGACTGGTTTACTGACTTGCTATTGCCCTCTATAATTATAGACCGAATGACTGGTTTGTTTCGGTGGGTGACTGACTGGTTTACGTACCTGGATACTACAGTACTGTCTTATTGGTAGGAAGAGAAAGAACTTACACCTTGAACTAGGCCTACGGATCTATAATATTAATCGACAGAGAAGGAAAATCTAATATGATCAGACGAAGAGACAGAGACAGAGACGGATAGCTAATGGTTTTTGCGTGTCATTGGGGTCACAAGGAAAGCGGACATTACGCAGAGGCAAACAGACAGACAGACAGACAGACAGACAGACAGACAGACAGACAGACAGATCCCATTCACAGGCAGGCAAGCAGAAGTAGGCTATTCGTTGCTAAGCCGCCGCACTATTTGCCTGTTTGTACAATCGGAAAAGCAAAAACGAAACCTAGACATGAGTTACCAGTTTCTCAACCACGTGGTTTTTAAATCTGTCCTAACCCACGTCTAATACTTTTTATATTGACAGCCATGATGAAGGTTTCTTACCCGATCGACTCAAGTTAAAGCGACCAGTGTCTAGAACGGTCAACCTTACACAGAGATCAGGCATGATTTAAAATTGATGCTAAGTGCACTGCAGCGCCCGGACCCGAATAGTGAACCGGTGGTTGTCAGAGAGACCAACATTGTAGGCCTACCAGAGGGAGGCTTACGATAGAAATTCCTCTCACTCGATAAATTCATTACGAAGTGAGCAAAACCGCTAGCGTAGGCCTACATGTAGGCCTATACCACCATACCGTGCATTCGCCCCAGAAAAACTCTTAGGTTTACGTCAAATTACATTTAGGCGGTCCGTCGTTTTAGCGTTGCAAATTATGTGCAATTATAGGCCTAATTTTGCATTGGGTTGAGCGTTGTTCGAATGCAAGTTGGATTGACGAAAAGAATTCTTGCCAAGCAATATCGGATTGATGAAAATAATTGTCCTTAAATGGAAGTGGATGTGATGAAATGATTCTTCCTTAAATTGTGGTTGGATTGCTGACAAATAACTTCTTTTTAAATAGAGGTTGAATCTGAATTGATGATAAAAATTGTTCTTGCGTAAGCAGAAACGGGGTTGATGATTTGAATTATTTCCAAAAATTAAATGAGGGCTGGACTGATGAAAAGGATCATCATGCCAAAGTTGATGTCGCATTGATGAGAATTAATATTGCTGCATTGGATGAGTAATTTAGAACGCTGAAACCCATGACACTGTCGACACAGACCTCAGACTGACTGTTAAAAAAGGAACCAATCACAACTAGCCATAAGCTACAGCCTCCGGCCTCGATAGCAGTGGTGAGCTGTCAACTTAGCCTAGTAACAAGACAACGGTATTTGTTGTGCAAGTTTGGGCTTTAAACTCGACGCCATGTTTTACTGATAGCAAAGATTACATTATTATGTTGATTGTAATGAAATTTGTTGAAGGAAGATGCTAAGCTTACACTTTAAAAATCAGTCAGGTAAATTATTGATTTTTGAAGAGGTTATGATTGTGAACACAGTTTGCATAGGCCTAGACCCACGCCATTGTGACAAACCGTTGAGCTGCTTGTCGGGCTATACCATATCCTGTTTATAATAATAGTTGCGCGTGTATTATAATATTAGCCTATAGGCCTATGCTAATATGCCGTTGCTACATGTAGGCCCTATGTTTAAAATTATGTGCATTTACGCATACCGTATACATGCATGTGTGCCATTAGCCTATGGGTCTGCAAATGCATGTGTATTAAAAGCCTATTTGAATTTACATGTGTGAATGCATGAATGTATGTAGCCTAGCGTAGCCTATGTATGCACGCACAGTTGACAATGTGTGTTTGCATGCATGTTTGATTGTATTTGGTAATACGGTGACCCCAAGAGACTACCTTATTGCCCTTTCTTTTGCATCCAGAACAACTAAATTTATATTCAACCGGAACAGGTTGACTACAATAAAATCATTGATTGACTGAATTGATTGATTGATTGATTGACAATTTCTTAAGAAAAATGTACCGTTTAGTGAAAATATTCCATCAAGGCATTCGGTTGAGATTACTTTAGGCCAATAATAAGAGCAACAATGGCATGCTTTTCGCTGTAGCCCCTATCGTCGGTCGCACTACAGTAGTACAGTAGGCGGGAATGTAGTATAGTGAAAGTTCTAATATTTACACATTTTAACATTAGGCCTATATAGGAATATTTATTTTGTTTTTTATTTTGTTTAGTCATGACTGAAACTGACAGCAGAAGTTTGGAAGTCACATCAGACTATTTCGCAAATGAAGGCCATGGTGAGTGAAATATTCTAACGAATACAGTAGGCCCTACTGTTGACTTTACTTTCAGCTGTTACAGAAGTCCTTCACTTCACAGTATGTACACTAGGGAGGATAGAATCTATGGGGCAACCTTTTTCAGTAGGTACACGTGTATGTAGTAATCACACATGTTCATTTGTGTAGCACCTTACATACTCACGAAGGCGCCAACGTAACTATCCAACTGATCTGAACAGAATGCTGCACATGACATCTCGAGAATATTTTCTGCTCTGCGTGCGTTCCAATGTTATGAATAATAATAATAATATTATTATAATAATATATTATATTAATGGCGGATTGCCACAGTGGTTTAGATAATGCATGAGAAGGCACGTTGGAACGAGAACGATGTGCAGGAACATGGAATCCTCAGATTACGTCTAGCAGAAGGACGCGAGGAACTGAGGATCGACGACCTGGTTGGCTTGAGACAGCAACTCAGAGCATGAGCGACCATAGATATATTTCCAAGAGGGCAAAAACAATGGTGGCAGTTAAATTTTGTAGCATAAGCTTGAAAATACAAAGAACAAGAAGGACGTGGATATTTTCACCAAGGTTTCTTAATGCAAATTTATCGGTTTAAATGTGCGTATCACATGTATAATTAGTGCTCTAGTGCGAAAAAATGGTTAAAAGTAGAAAGATATTCGTTAAAAAATTATGTGTTGATTTTCCTGGGATGGGCACCAGGGCAAGTGCCCTATGAACACAATATCATGCATAAGTAATACATAGGCTAGATACATTGCACTCACAATGAGTCATGCACAATTTCATACTCTGATTTATTCCGAATTAATACGGAAGAAATCATATGTAGGCAGGGGCTTCTATCCCATGTATAGGCGGGCGCGACTTGCGCCCAGTGGAAAATAGGGGGGGAAACAGAAGAAAGCCAAAACTCACATCGATAGGGGGGAAGGCCAGCCATGGAAGCAGTGTTTAATCTAGTCATCTCCATAGAAAGAAGTTTTCCTCAGAAATTACTTCTCCTTTAAACATTTTTCAACATTGTATTAGTTATTAGTTATAATAGTATTACTATCTACATTATTTCATCACAACTGTTTTAATACGCCACGATAAAATTTACTATTACCTAATTATAATAATATTATTTATGGCCTACTACTTTAATAAATGATACAATCATATTATAAGGATTTGATTTAATGTTAATACTTGTACAACTAAATGCAGTGTTTAATCTAGACATCTCTGGGAGAGAGTTCTCCAAGAATGAAAATTTTCCAGAAAAATTGATAGGTGTTGTGAGCAATTATATAGAATAATTTCCCCATCCATAAAAGTATATAATGCAACATTGACCCCCCCCCCCATATAAATTTGACAGGTTTATACAAGTGCAGTTATCCCGTCAGTAGAAGAATTGGACTGCAAAGTATCGAAGTAGGCCCACTAAAAATAAGGTCATGCATCAGCATTTTCGGGAAGTAAATGTATGTTTTAATGAGGAAAATTAGGCGAAAGACTAAAAAATGTCAGAAAATTTCTTTCTGAGCGGTTTCCGTTCGCCCAAAACAGCCATATACCCCTCTCCAAAGCCTAAATTCCCCAAGGCAGTGTGACTAGGTAACACACTGATTAAACACTGAGCTAAATGGCTTAGGCCTATCTCCAGTGTTATCTTTCAAATTTCAGACTGTCAAATTTCAAAATATTTTGTTTTTTGAACACTTAGAAAAACAACATCATGTTTATGTAGGCCCACATTGTATTTTATTGTATTGCAGAAATTGCAATGCGGAAATTGCAAGAATTTCTAATGGGGGGGGGGCGCATCTCACACCCAAAACCCCTCTCCGTCTTGGCGCTACGTGCATCGGTGATCTAGCTCTGCTGGACCCTTAATTGTTTGTCTCTTCCCCCCAGAAACCTTCATTCCCTATAGTTAGGGGACAAGATTACATATTGCTGGGAGAGTAGGTCGGCCCAATAAGGGGGGGGGGAGAATATGTATTGCGCCCGGCTGCTTAGGGGGAATAGAAGCCCCTGTATGTAGGCCTATTTCATTTTATTCAGTCGTGTGACCACTTCTGTTTTAACAATGTCTGAGTAGTGATTAACATGTTCTCAAGACAGACATCTTTATCACCGCCGATTAAACTCTACAAGACACAGGGCTTAAAGTGTGCATGGACGGTCATGGACGGCGTCCAGGCACTTCTTTTAAATTCTCTACACCGTCCTGCCACTTATTTCGCCCAATAAGCAGGGAAAGGTAAGGAGCGTCCATGCACTTCTTTTTCTACACTTTAAGCACTGACAAGACACCATAATTTATATAATATGATCGATGCATGGTGGCTTCGAGTTTGACTGTTGGCAAGTTCTAGTTCCTTATAGATGGCTTGAGGTAGGTTCGAACGCGATCCTTTGGTTACAAGGCACATAACATAGTTACCCATGCTGACACCACAACGTCCCATAATATGCGATATAATCAAATAAAAATAAAATAAACAACTAATATCAATACCAATTAACTAACACAAAAAATGTATTAAGTAGGCTATACAAGAGCTTCAAGAGCTCACACGGGCCATGGCAATGGGCAGAGGACAATGGAAGAGCCTAGTGAAGATGGCATCAGACACCTACGGGTGTTGAGCCTATGGTTGCTGGTGATAATGATATATAAAGGAATCCGCCGACGGCTAAATATTTGAGCAATAATGAAGATATTGGCTAAAGGATAAGGGTTAATCCGTCATAATGATCTACACACAAAATGCGTGTTTCAATTATTTCAGATTCTGCTCCTACAGGAAATTGGATGTTTCCCCTTATTTTTGCTCTGCTTGTTGCCTTGGCGCCAGTTATCTATTATGTCATAAAACGGCATGAAGGTAGGCCTAACTTACGTTCACTATAATAATAATTGCTTTGAATTATAGGCTACTGTGTCGTATTGTATCGATAGATTGTATAGCGCTTTTCACGGAATGATCATTCTGTCCTGATTATTATTGATCAGTATTGCATTGCATTCAGGCCCGGCCTTAGGGCAAGGCGAGCGAGGCAGCCGCCTTGGGCCCCGCGCTTCCAGGGCCCCGCGCTGCTGGTCATGATTTTTTATTTTGTTAACAATTGACATTGACCATAGTTACAATCGGCCTATGCCTATTTCCAGAAAGGCACACTAAATTAATTGATTATTCTTGACGAGGATGCTATTGCTAACTATAAATAATTCTAGACCATTGTGAAATCACAGCGGATTTTGCAGCCATTAAACTGGGATGATTTCCAAAATGTAGCCTACCATTGAAGGAAAAACCCACGTCTTAATTGGTCTCTAATATACACTAACAAAGTTGCAATTAGAAGTACTCTGCAATATTTTAATAGGCCTATAATTGGCATCTAATGATAGATGTCAGATAAGCCTATTCAAATAATTAAATGAAACATAAATTATTGCTTTAGTGTTAAGAGTCCAATTTGCATTTTGATTTCATTAACCAATTTTCACTTAAATTTTGCACATGGGCGCCCGTAGACAATTTTGAAGAAGAGAGCAAATCACAATGGTCGCAGTGAAATTTCAGCAAAATCTTGAAAATGCAAAGCAGGAAACTACGATGTTCATGGATATTTTTCACATAGTTTCTGAATTTATACGTTTCACTCTGTGAATCATTGGCATCATTACAGTGCTTTGACGCAAAGAAATCTGTTAAAGACCATGGGCGTCCGCAGGAATTTTTCTAGGGGGGGGGCGCAAACTTTCAAATAATTGCCACATGGTCTAAATTTAATGGGTGACAGTTTGAATATCCATATTACCACGAGAGAATCCTATAGCTTACCTATACGTTTAATATGCGCCCAAAGAAAGATGTATAGGTTCAACTTGTAGAACGAATCGATAATCACATTGAAAATCGCGTTGTAACAACCACAACCAAATAATCTAAATTTATGTGCAACTGCGAAAAATCCAGGGGGGCGCACTTGCGCCCCCTTGCGCCCCGCTGCGGACGCCCATGTTAAAGACATATAAATATAGCTGTTAAAATATAGGTGTTGTTTCTACAAGGGGAAGTGCCCCTCTTGCCCCTATGTGCGGGCACCCATTAGTTTTGCACTACTGATACTTAAATAGGCCTACATAAAATTATGGTAGAACCATGCAGTTTTGATAGGAAACCAATTCCGTATATTTTGCTTGTGGACCCACAGCTGCCTTGGGCCCCTCGCACGCTAGGGCCGGGCCTGATTGCATTAAGCATTTATCAATGAATAAACAAATCACATAATAATTTTACGAATGTAGTGTGTTGAACAATATCGATCAACATGAAATGAGACCTTTTAAGAAACTTTATTAACCCGTGCTAACAATTAGTTGTTTGTATCAACTAATCGATAATAATCTGTATGGGAAATAATGTTTGCCTCGTAATTAGTGGAAATACAGCTCAAATAAATAGTTGTTGAGTCTGTTTTTCCTATAGTGCTATATTCTTAACAAGTGTAGCAGGTTTTACGGAGGTCTACAGTTACATGTAGACGTTTTGTCTTGATGTACGAAGTTTAAAACACCTGTAAGTAGTTCCGTTTGCAATTTTACATTAAACTGTCTAAATCTGTTTAATGTCTTTCAGAATATGTGGAGTTACAGGAAACTCTTACGTTAAACATCTACGAAGAAAACAGTACGGAGAGTACCAAGAACATGCATTCTGCTGTAGACCTAAACGACTCCATGGGCTGAATTATTTAAAGACACTATTAATAATTGTACAGAAGAATAAAATCGCGATTTAAGTTATTATAGCTTCTAGAGGACTTTGACAAGCAAAACCTTAGTTAGACTTGAATTTTTAAGACAGTGGTACAAATTTTAGCCATGAGAAGATCGCTTAATTATGAGTCAAAATGTAGGCCCTATGCGAGGTGATTGCTTTCTATCGAAGCCCTATGAAGTTTACTCCTGTTATAAAATTGTTACAGGATTTGCTTCTAACAGAGTCATTTTCAGATTCCAAGCCTGGTCTATATCGAACATGGTTCACGACAATTGGTCTACCGACAACTCGTTGGTCTAACGACAACTGGTCTACAGACAACTCGTAGGCCTATTGATAAAATAGAAGCTGAATTTATGAAAAGGTTTTTTTGCTTAAATGGAAGCTGGATGAATGATTTTCATGCATGTATTTAAACATGTATCCAGCTTCTACTTCAGACCTAAAATATCTTCTGCCAGCTTCTATTTTTCGCTGGTTATTTTTGTCAATTCGATTTCACATATAAAAAAACATCACCCAGATTCCATTTCTCTTGCGTTTTTCATCAATCCCATAGGCATTACGATGCGGCGGTCCAAGGAAGGGGGAATGCGCCCCCCCCCCCAAATTGCGGGCAAATCTGTTTTTGGGGTAAGTAGACCCGAAAAAATAGTGAAAGAAATTGTATTTTTCACGAGATTTTAACCCGATGACTAAAAAAGACGTAATTTTTTCGGGCAATTTCGGACAAGTGTGCTTTATCGGCAGTGATGCGACTCTGAATTTTGAAAAAATGTCAGCTCCGGTCGAAAAAGGCTAGAAGAGGCTAGATTGACAATTTCTCTTGGAAATAGGCCTACATGGATTAATCCATTTTGTCCAGCCTGAATTTTCTGACGACCTTTTTAAAGTTTTTCGCTCCAAAATTCACAATTTGTGGTCCATATTAAAACAATTGTCGACTTTTTTCATGTTTTTTGTGCATTTTCACCTTAGAAAGTCTATTCTTAATTTCTTATGTGTAAAAAATCCGAAAACCGCGGTGAGAAAAAAGGCTAGATCGTTACCAAAAAACCCCTAGAAACCTAGATTACACCGACAAAACCTAGATGTAGGTGGAAAAGCTAGGAGTGGCATCATCGTTTAGCCTATCGGGCAAGCAGAATTGGGGAAAAAAGTGAAAAATAGTCTTTTTCGCGAGATTTCAACCCGATGACAAAAAGTCTTCCACTTTTTTCCTGGAAAAAGTTGTAGGCCTATTTTCACGAGAATTCCGGATTTTTTCGGGCAAAAGTAAAATCTTCGCTTCCCCCCTGCCGAAATCTCCCGTACGCCTATGATCAATCCCACATCCATTTCACCTGTAAAAAAACTTTCATACAGCTTCCATTTCTCTAGCGCTGGATCAGTGGTCTATAGACCAGTTGTCTGTAGACGAATTGTCTGGAGTCCACTTGTTGGTAGACGAGTTCTCTGTAGACTGTTGTCGTGACACCATCGATCAAACATGATGCAATAAATTATACCAGACAATATGCCAGAGATGTTTTCCGTTCCAGATCAGGCAGGGGGAACTCTTTAAAGACATACCAGTACCTCATCGACATCGATCTGGGATGCAACTGTGGCTGCGAAAAATCCATGCGTTTCGGTTTTGGTTATTTTAGGCTCCACAATCTCCATAGCTATCCCGACGAAGCGCCATATTTACCGGATCGAGAGTGCATATATAGTTTAGTGAATCGATGAATAGGCAGCAACACGGTGAGAAATGAAGTGCTACACGTGATGCATCCAAGTGTTTTTGGTAACCAGTCATGGCGACTGTAAACACCGCTTTCCATATAATATTGTGGATTAGGCCTAAAGGGATAACAGTGAGGCCAGACTCTCTACAGCAAAGTCTGCGTTGCACACCAATTTTAAATTCCGAACATTATATGGTGAGTAACAGCACTGTGTCCTTGTTCGAATCGCATAATGACTTATCTTTACAGGCAAATGTGTCACGTCTCGTTTCTATACTATTGTAACGGACTAGGGCTGGGCAAAAGTTCACCAGGATCCGAGAACCAGCCCCAGTCGTCCGGGTCTCGTAGAATCGTCCGCTGGATAAGGCCTTGGCGGTAGACCAAGGACTAGCCGACTAGGCTTGAGCGTACTAGTTCAGAAGCAACCGTGGTCCCTGCAGAACCAGCCGAGGATTGTAGTCGAAGTCGAAGGCAGGACAGACCGTCAGTTCCGTCCCTGCAGCACCAACCGTGGATCGTAGTCGAAGTCGAAGGCAGGACGGACCGTCAGTTCCGTCCCTGCAGCACCAACCGTGGATCGTAGTCGAAGTCGAAGGCAGGACAGACCGTCAGTTCTGTCCCTGCAGCACCAACCGTAGATCGTAGTCGAAGTCGAAGGCAGGACGGACCGTCAGTTCCGTCCCTGCAGCACCAACCGTGGATCGTAGTCGAAGTCGAAGGCAAGACAGACCGTCAGTTCCGTCCCTGCAGCACCAACCGTGGATCGTAGTCGAAGTCGAAGGCAGGACGGACCGTCAGTTCCGTCCCTGCAGCACCAACCGCAGATCGTAGTCGAAGTCGAAGGCAGGACGGACCGTCAGTTCCGTCTCGAAATACCTCGGCTTACTCGTTTTCCTCTACCTCTATCTCCCTGCGCGTTGCGTCTCACACACACAGCAACAGCAACAACCCAAGAGCCTCAAGCACACACTAATAATCGCTCTCAAGCACACAATAATCGCTCCTCAAGCACACAATAATAATCGCTCTCAAGCCCACCACGACCCGAGCAGCGACCCTTCTTATATCCTCCAGCGTAGGCTAAGGTCGTTAAGCCACGCCTCCTGGGGTCGGGGTCGTAGGCTAAGGTCGTTAGGCCACGCCTCCCGGGGTCGGGGTCGTAGGCTAAGGTCGTCAGGCCACGCCTCCTGGGGTCGGGGTCGTTAGGCCACGCCTCCGAGGTCGGGGTCGTTAGGCCACGCCTCCTGGGGTCGCTAGGCTAAGGTCGTTAGGCCACGCCTCCTGGGGTCGGGGTCGTAGGCTAAGGTCGTTAGGCCACGCCTCCGAGATCGGGGTCGTTAGGCCACGCCTCCTGGGGTCGGGGTCGTTAAGCCACGCCTCCGAGGTCGAGGTCGTTAGGCCACGCCTCCTGGGGTCGGGGTCGTTAAGCCACGCCTCCGAGGTCGGGGTCGTTAGGCCACGCCCCTTGGGTCGCTAGGCTAAGAATAGCCTCCCCAAACTTCAACACTATTGTGCAGAGACATGGCGCATAGGCCTATAAGCTACACGGTGAACCTAAAAAACCGAACCTTTTTCAATAAATAAAGAAATTAACACCAAACGTGTAAACATATTATTAAGAATCAAACTATTGTAACGGACTAGGGCTGGGCGAAGTTCACCAGGATCCGAGTACCAGCCCCAATCGTCAGGGTATCGTAGAATCGTCCGCTGGATAAGGCTTCAATTGTAGGTTGAAGACTAGCCGTCTAGGCTTGAGCGTATTAGTTCAGAAACAACAGTGGTCCCTGCAGAACCAGCCGTGGACCGTCGTCGAAGGACAGGACGGACCGTCGTATCCGTCCCTGCAGCACTAGCCGTGGACCGTCGTCGAAGGTCAGGACAGACCGTCGTATATGTCCCTGCAGCACCGGCCGTTGACCGTCGTCGAAGGGCAGGACAGACCGTCGTATCTGTCCCTGCAGCACCAACCGTGGACCGTCGTCGAAGGGCAGGACGGACCGTCGTATCCGTCCCTGCAGCACCAGCCGCCTTCGCAGGTCAAACCAGATCGTAGCCGCAACCACGCGGTCTAACGTCTTCGCGGTATCGTTCGTCTCCTCTTGGCGTATTCGTCCCTCCGTCCGCTCTCCGTGTCTCTATATATTCTGTCTAGATATATCTCGGCTTTATCTGCGTATCTATCTCTCAACTCTCTACTCCTGCATTAATAAGAATCTCTCTCACCAACAACAACAACAACCTGTCATATACCGTTTATTAACGAGGTTTCATAACTAGGATGATCGCCTCAATCATGTACATTTACATTTATGCAGTGTGTCAATACATACATACGATTTGTATAGGCATTATGCCACTAACATACATTATTAAGATAGTCCTGTAAATCTTTAGTCTATTGTAATAATAATTAATGCATTATTGTTCGTTGGTTTGCGGCGGCCGTAGTGGCGCCGCATAGCGAATAGGTGGAAAACTTAATAGCGCCTGCATATATCGACCGATCGGAGAGCATAGGCCCCAGCTCCAAAGAACAACAACCTGTTGTTGTATTCGGGCTTAACGACACTGTTTCATATCGAAGATGATTAGTGTCGGAGGCAGAGTACAACCTCACGCTCCACGTTTATATTGCGACCGAGCCACCCGCAGTAAGGATCCGAGAAATTAATCTCTGACCGGGAATTGAACCCGGGCCGCGGGCGCGGCGAGCAAGCTACAACCCACTCGACCACGCAGGATCTCTAACAACAACCTGTTGAAATGTTCAGGGCTTAACGACACTGTTTCATATCGAAGATGATTAATGTCGGAGGCAGAGAACAACCTCACACTCCACGTTTATATTGCGACCGAGCCACCCGCTGTAATGATCCGACCGGGAATTGAACCCGGGCCGCCGGCGCGGCGAGCGGGCTACAACCCACTCGACCACGCAGGATCTTCAACAACCTGTTTGCTTGATATAAATTTATTACGGGAATCCATCCCAAGATGATCATCCCAACCAAAACATTTACAGTTATGCAATTTTGACATCAATTTCTGACAATTAAGCAGTTTATAGAAGACAGTTGTATATATTACCAGGTAGGTAAGCATATAAAGTTCGCTTTTATGCGGAATGTTATGTCTAGAAATAATAGGCCTAGGCCTTTTAAGTAAAGTTCGAGAGTTGAGTAGCGGCCGCCGTATGGTGGCGCCGCTTTGTGAATGTCTCGGAAATAATCTTGTGCTTGCATATATCGACCGCCCGGAGAACGGCGGCCCTAGGCCCAGTGCGTGCAGCAGAGGAGCAGGTACCGCCACACCCCAGACAGGCAACACATGCAAGCACATATACATGAAAATTATACAATACATAGTAATATGCAGTGATTCTTGGATGTTACTGACAGTTATTAGGCCTATAATTGTTCATCATAGAATGTTTGTGAATCCTACAATGCTTGACGGCTAGCGTAAGGTAGCGCCGCGTAGCGAATAGGTATAAAACTTTTCAATGCTTACATATCGGCTGCTCAGACCGACAGGTGGATCCAACCCCTGTGTGTTTTAAGCACAGGGGTCAGAGGCATTGCGATCCAGGCAGAAGACATGCAAGCACTTATATAAGATATTGACATTAAAAACATGCAATGCATTAGGTCTAGGACATACTAATATTAGATGCATTTGCATACACACGGATACACATGCATACACAGTCAGAGACATATACAACATAAACACCCATGCACATGCATGCATATATACATGTACGCAGACATATATATATATATATATATATACATGCATACATGCATACGGCGTTATGTGATGTATACAGGCATACATTCACACACATAGTTACATACACAGTCACACCCATATGTACAGACAGACATATATAGAGGCGAAAATATATGCAGGCATATAAGGCATTATATGCATGCATTCCGACAACATACACACAGATACGCATGCAATACATACCCCCCGTGCATATATAGGCATATATATATGTGCGCAGACATATATATGCATGCATACATGCAGGCGGGCATACATGCAGGCGGGCATACATACATACACACACATACATACACACACATACACACACACATACACACACATATACAGATATACAGGGTGGGCCATAAAAAAGTAATCCCCTACGATTTTTTGCCCATATCTTGGCCAAACATAAGAATTTTAGAACGAAACTTCACGGTCTTAAAGGCAATTCATATTTACGTACAATGGTAAAATTTCAACAAAATATTTCAAACGGAACAAAAGTTATATCACTTTTAGTGAGGTCACCCACCGTTTTTTGACGACTCAAAAACGCGACGCTACAAAAAGTTGCAAAAAACAATTGAATTATTCTGGTTAATATCTTGGTCAAAAGTAAGAATATCGAAATGAAATTTTATAG
This sequence comes from Lumbricus rubellus, assembly GCA_945859605.1. Lineage (NCBI taxonomy): Eukaryota > Metazoa > Annelida > Clitellata > Crassiclitellata > Lumbricidae > Lumbricus > Lumbricus rubellus. The sequence continues at coordinate 4,351,571 of OX243814.1, read as the reverse complement.
GATTAAAGACAATTCATATGTACACATGATGGCCAGATTTCATCAAAATATCTCAAACCGAACAACAGTTATACCACATTCAGTGAGACCCCCACCGTTTTTTGACGTTTCTGAAGGGTGACGCAACAAAAAGTAGCAAAAACACAATTTCATTAAGTCTCATCTCAAATATTTGTTTTCAAATAGCCTTGATATTGCCAGATGATCATTATTATTACTATATAAAAATAAACAGGACACCAGCGTAGCTGCACGTCACTGAGAAGTCACTTAGCAAGATGATAATCAAATTGGTAAATAAGGAATCTGTCAGATTAATCAACAGGGCCATCATGAACTTTGCAAAGATACTCAAAAGAAGTTTTGGCACTGGTGGTAGGCACATTGAACACAAGCTGTGAAGTACTACCAAGTTCAATTGACAATAGTTATTTGAGACGAGACTTAATAAAATCGTGTTTTTGCTACTTTTTGTTGCTTTTCGTTTTTGAATCATCAAAAACGGTGGGTGGTCTCGCTAAAAGTGGTATAACTTGTGATGTGTTTTAAATATTTTCATGAAATCCGGCCTTAATGTGTAAATATGAATTGCCTTTAAGCCAGTCAAATTTCATTTCAAAATTCTTACTTTTGGTCAAGATATTGGGAAAAAACCTAATTTTCTTGCGTTTCGTTTTTGAATCGTCAAAAAACGGTGGGTGGCCTCCCTAAAAGTGGTATAACTTTTGTTCTGTTTCACATGTGGCGATGAAATTTAGCTATTGTATGTATATATGAATTACCTTCAAGCCCGTAGAATTGGATTTGAAAAATTCCTATTTTTAGCCAAGATATTGACAAAAAACCGTAGGGGATTACTTTTTTTTGGCCCACCCTGTATATATACTCATATAATAAATATAATTATAAGCAAAGTTCATCAATCGCAATGGGTGTCTATTGCATTGTTCTAAGGTGCTGACTTTCTTCTTTCTTTCTTGATCTTGGTCTTTGCCTTCGTCTTTGGTTCTTCCCTTGCTTAATGGCGCAAGGGACCGCCAGGGTTAACCAGGGTCATTCCTTGTTAGGCACAAGGTTCGCCATGATGAATACAATGTCACAACCGTCGACCGGAAACCTCCACCCACTTGTACACGAGGTTCAAGCAGGTAGGTTGACTGAGTGCGGTTGGCAGATTGAATGTCCAGTTCATCCGCGCGCATTCCCTCATGAGTTCGTCTTGGAGACCGACCATGGAGGGGCATTCCAGCAGGAAGTGACGCACGGTTTCCTGGACACCGCACACGTCGCAGTTTCCGGTGTCGTGTCGTCCCCATCTCTGCAGCTGCGTGTTGAGGAGGCAGTGGCCGAGACGGAGTCTGGTGATGGTGACCTCCTTCTTCCGGATTGGATCAGCGTACTTGCGACCAAGGCTGACGATCGGCTCGACGAGTCTGTAGTCGGAGCCGGTTGCGGAGGTGGTCCATTCCTGCTGCCATTTCCGGACGAAGTGGTCTCTGTAGGTGTGTCGAGCTTCTGGATACTCGAGCGTCGTCGGGATGTCCACGGTGGAGTTGTGGATGACCTGCTTGCACAGGGCGTCTGCTGTCTCGTTGCCTGCGATGCCATGATGACCAGGAATTCAAACGATCTTCGCTGGCGACTGAGCGTGTTGTCCGTAGTCATCGATGGCAAAGATGAGGTCAACGAGATGGTGCTGTCGGGTCCCTGAACGCTGTCTCTCCAGACTCTGCAGCACACCGAGAGAATCTGAAAAAACAACAACATTGAGTATTTTAGCGTTGGAGGCCCATTCTATCGCCCTTCCTATGGCCTCCATTTCTGCTGCCAGGACTGACGAACCATCGCTCATCCTGTAGCATCCATAGTGACCACAAGAGGGCACATAGAATGAGCACGAAGCTTTACCTGCGTTGTTGCGTGATCCATCCGTGTAGACAGCCACATGATCCTCATAGGTGCGGATGTGATTCTCGACAATGGACTTCCTCGTTATAAGGTTGTCCGTGTCTCGAATCGCATCCATGAGTGTGGTGTCTACAACCGGATGGCGGACGTTCCAGGTCGGCTTGGCAGTGCAGGCGAGCGGCTGGATCGTAGGCTTTGCGATCTCAGCGTTGATTTGTCTCGCCTTCACTCGAATCGGGTCCATGTCGTCCTTGGCCGTCTTCGTCTTCCGACCGATGGTGATTGTCTGCGCCGGATGGTCCTCGATGGCGTCCGCCTTCATGATGAACTCCATCATCTGCTGCTTGCGTCGGAGATGGAGCGGCATTTCTCCACAGTCGACCTGCAAAGCACACAAACTTGTACCTCGCAGCGCTCCAGAAGCAATCATCAACGCTTTACACTGGATTGTGTTAAGCGCCTGCTTCTGGGTCGTCGAGGCACTCTCGTAGGCGATGGAGCCGTAGTCGATGACCGAGCGGATCAGCGCCCGGTAGACCATCAGGAGCGTGTCCTTCGACGCCCCCCCAATGAGACCCTGCGATGGCACGCATCAGATTGAGACGCTTCTTGCAGCGGTCTGTCACATACCGGATGTGTTCGGACCAGCTGAGATGCTGGTCAAATATCACACCGAGGCAGCGACCCTTCTTATACCCTCCAGCGTAGGCTAAGGTCGCTGGCTAGGGTCGTTAAGCCACGCCCCCTGGGGTCGCTAGGCTAAGATCGCTAGACCGGGGTCGTTAGGCCACGCCCCTAAGGTCGGGGTCGTTAGGCTAAGGTCGCTGGCTAGGGTCGTTAAGCCACGCCCTCTGAGGTCGCTAGGCTAAGGTCGCTAGACCGGGGTCGTTAGGCCACGCCCCTAAGGTCGGGGTCGTTAGGCTAAGGTCGCTGGCTAGGGTCGTTAAGCCACGCCCCTGAGGTCGCTAGGCTAAGGTCGCTAGACCGGGGTCGTTAGACCACGCCCCTAAGGTCGGGGTCGTTAGGCTAAGGTCGCTAGACCGGGGTCGTTAGGCCACGCCCCTAAGGTTGCTAACCTAAAGGGCGGGGCATAGAATAAGCAGCCAGCCCAAAACTTCAACAATCTTCAGACACAAACAAGAAGCGGGATAATTTTTCTGATATTTTTAGTGCAATATATGCGATGATTGATGCAAATTACAGTTTGCAGGGGGGTAATGTTTAGGAGGGGGTAATTTGAAACCTTTACACCGGTAAAATTCGTTTATGAACCTAAAAATGGTCTTTGATTATATTTGCCTCAGTGACTACGAGATTTACAACCGTGTGAGTTCAAGTGGCCATTAGCTGATGTGCTTACCTGACGGTGAAGTCTTTCTTTCTATATGATCCAATATAATTAGGCTATATCGGTGAACACCAGCCAACACGCAGGAGAAGAAGCCTAAAGGAAATGGGAGCTGGGTTAGCGAAGCACAAAGGTTTCCTTGTGGATCGGATTGATCCGGATTTCGGACTGTTGGATGATTTACTGGCCACTGGGGTATTGACAAGAGAAGACATGCATGAAATAAATCTGACGAACAACACAACCGAAAAAAAGAACAGAATACTTCTTGACATTGTACTGAAGAAAAACATTGCGGATGTGTTTTACTCTGCTCTAAGGAAAAGTGGACAAAATCATTTGGTCAACTATTTAGACGCTGATGGAAGTAAGTAAAAAACGGAGAGTAGCCTATCTATAGCACATACTTATGAAGTTATTCTATATAATATTATGTAAAGTTCTGTTGACAGACGTGAACGTCAATGCTCTATATGTGAACATTGTAATCCACATGTGTGTGAAAAGCTACAATGGCCAAAATGCTATGTCGGATGCTGGAGAAGGGATTAAGTTGAACTTATAATGCCGCTCCTTAATTTTAAAAGTTGTCTAATTGACAAACAATGCCCCGAAGAATGGTTTACGCTTTGCAAAAAATATAGATCTAATAATTGCCTTGTGCACAGGCTCTGTAGGCCAGTTAATGATAAACAATATGATTGTCCGACGAAAACCCTTTAGGTCTTGTTTAGGATGTCGCTTTAGGTCTGAGGTGACGTTGAAAATCATACTACACCGTGATTCAATAAAAACTAAGCCAAACTATTTTTCATATAGGCCTATCTCTAATGCCTGATAATATATCACGCTAAAATTTTCCAAACATTTAGAGAATTGGACCAAGAATATGATTCCAAAATGTCATGAGATAAAGTTGAACGGATAAAAAGATATGAATTTTTCAACTTCATATGCCGAAATTTCAGTTTACAAGCAATCTTCTGGGCTGTTCGGAGGCCATAATGTGGGAGAAATTAAGTATGGCGTCTCTCTTGTCAGCATTTCGATAGTTTCCTTGGCTCTGTGGGCTGGCGCTGTTCTGTTGAGAAATAAAACAGCCTTCTGAGGCTAAAGATTTCCGATAACAGGTGGAAGATGTCATAGGCAGAAACCTGGCCAGAGATTTGGGGGGGACGAAGGACAGGGGAAAGGAAAGAAAAATTTTCATCCGGCCAAAAAGTCAAGAAATTTTTCCATTTTCGCCGCAAAAAAAGTTGATACCAACCGAACAACAGTTTTTAGATCTTTTCTGCCGTCCTGCCGAAAAAGTCAAAAAAAATTTGTCCTTGCGCTAAAACATTGGGGGGGACGAATGCATGGGCCGTCCCCCCCCAACACTTTCTTTGGGGGGGGACCGTCCCCCTAGGTTTCCGCCAGTGGAAGATGTTGTGACAGCAGAACGTTGCGATAATATTTCCTACTCCGTTAATTTTACTCGAGGATCACTGAAGACAAAAATTGGGAACTATCAAGCATCTAAACCGCAACGAACACCATTACAGGCTTGCTGAAAACTGAAATTTCTGGATTATGAACTTGAAATATTCATATCTTTTTATCCGTTCAAATTTATGGCATGATATTTTATAATCCTATTCTTGGTTCAATTCGCTAAATATCTATGTCTATCTAATCAGTCAGGGCAATATGAGAAAGGCTCCAAGCGATTAAGACATAGGCCTACGCCAACTGTACACTGTAGGCTACGGAGAACAAAAGTGTAGATATAGCTTTTTATTATCATTCTGCTTTCATGAAGAACTGTACCGTAGTAATGGATACGGCCATGATTACTAAAAGTGTTTTTGGCCACTTCCAGTACCGTGTTCAATGTGACGCAGTTGCAGCAACAGTAGGCTACTCTGTATAGGCCCAGGGCTGTAAGTGTTTTTGGAAAAGTTGCCGGCGTAAAGGTTTCAAAGTACCCCGCCCCCTTAAACATTACCACCACCCCATGGAAACTGTAATTTGTATCAACCATCGCATGTATTGCACTAAAAAATCAGAAAAAATCTGTAACTAAAATACTAAATCGCCGTTGAAGTTACATGGAGAAACGGCTTCGAGGCTGTTATTTTTTTCGGATCAACATATTGATAATAAAACAAGAAGCGGGATAACGGATGAAAATCTGCAGACCAAAACAAGATGCGGGATGATTTTTCAGATTTTTTTTGGCAATAAATGCGATGATTCATGCAAATCTAGTATCCGGAGGGTAATCTGAAACCGGTTTCAAGTTACCGGGGGGTAATGTTTAGGAGGGGGTAATTTGAAACCTTTACACCGGCTCACTTTCAGCACTGTATAGGCCTAATTATATTCTGTAACCGTTCAATTTATGGTTTTTCCTATTCATGGTATGTATAATGTTGCAAAACTGAGTCATTAATGCTACCGTAGGCCTACAGTTTCTTTTTGAAATTATCGAAGGCAACTATTTATTGTTTGTGTAGAGTATAAGGCTAAATTTAGTGACGATTGGCCACTTCATGAATCAGACATCCGTCGACTGAACATCAATCACAAGAGTTTGGTGGATCTTCTTGATACGAGCGAACTATGCATCAGATTATTTTCAGCTGAAGTCATAAACGATCGTCAAAAACAGTTAATCTTTTCCAAGTCGACTAATGCTGAGAAAAACGAGGCACTGTTGGACATCTGGACAAAATTCAGTCTTCGACAATACAACAAGACAATAGATTGTTTGAGAGATTCCAATCAAAGTCACATTGCAGAAATACTTTCAAAAGGAGGAGGTGAGTTGAGCTTAACTTGCTTTCTAGGTAGGCCTAATGCATGAGTTACTGACCTATTGAGTCACCTGCTAAGTGAGTGAGCGAACAAGCGAGTGGGTGAGTCGTGAATGAGTGAATAGGGTCTACAGGTTCGAATAAACAAGAATGGTACGATTCTATACCAAATTAAAGATTAGTGATAAATAACGAAAATAACCGGGAACACGTGCAATGCAATATTAATTGAGCGCCTCTGATTAGAGCCCTTGAAGGGGTGCTATATAAATCACATTAATAGATAGATGGATATATAGATAGATGGATATATAGATAGATGGATATATAGATAGATGGATATATAGATAGATGGATATATAGATAGATGGATATATAGATAGATGGATATATAGATAGATAGATAGATAGATAGATAGATAGATAGATAGATAGATAGATAGATAGATAGATAGATAGATAGATAGATAGATAGATAGATAGATAGATAGATAGATAGATAGATAATTAGCAATAAGTTACTGATTAACATAACTGTAGACTATCGTGCATTTTCATATAGGCCTAAACCATAATTATACATTAAAAAGAAATAAGCCTCTGTTATTTATGTATACAGCCCTTCTTCGAGTTCAGGCGGACCTTGAAGGCGCCGTTGGAAGCGTAGACGAATTGGAAGAGATCATTACCAAATTTAATAGTGTCCTCGAGAATCAATCATGGGGTCTGACCCAGCAGAGAATCATTGCTGCCAGAAAGGGACAAAATATCGTCATCTACATCCACTGCCAGACGCGCGATGATCTGAAGCAGCTGAACGATCAACTGAAGACAAATAGACTGCATGAAAACATCGGGAGGGTCTTCGCTGAAGTGCATCCGCGTGGGGGTACTCTAAAGGTTAAGCTCACCTGGTCTGAGGACGAGTTCAGAATGGCTGTTGGATTCTTTGGTTAGTATGATTGATTGATCATCTCATCATAGAAATTCCATGGAGCAGAAACACGGCTTGATTTATCTAATGAAATGTGTTTTAAAGCAATAGATTACGAGCGGGATTGATTAAACGAATTTTTGCCTAAACATAGCACGTGAGCCTTCATTAAAGAGTTTGTGAATGTTTGCTGCATAGAGCTGAACTCAAAAGAGTAAAAATTCAATGGAAAGCTGTTGTTTAAAGGTGGTTAAATATACGAGAGGATACGAGGAGTTGGTGACCTGAAGCGTGTCACATCCATATTTCCAAAACCAATGGAGCGCACCGATCGTCGGCCGGGTTGACCCTGAAACTTGAACAACGATTGCTGACACAGCAAAATCCTACATTGGACAGATTTTATGGGCGGATCCACCAAATTTTGCATATTAATGAAGGCTCACGTGCTATGTTTAGGCAAAAATTCGTTTCATCAATCTCGCTCGTAATCTATTGCTTTAAAGGATAAAATTATTCTTCTTTGCATGGTTTTCAGCGGTGGTTGCGCACAGGTTGGGTTTACGGGAAAAAATATTTCGCTAGGTAAAAGTCCGATTGATAAAATTATTTTTAGTCAAATGGGCCTAGAAGCGGAATCAATTAAAAGATTCGTGTTGAAATTAGAGCTGGATTGATGAGAATTTCATCAGTCCAGCTCCAATCTCAGCAGGAATCATTTCGATCTTAAAGAAATCCACTCAGCAATTATAGGAAGCCAGTTTTTAGCTTCTCCTAAATACATAGAAATATGCGAATATTTTGGTTTGGTCGACGACTCGGGCTGTTCATTTTAGGCACGCGATGATAAAATTGGATTTATCCTGATACCCTAAGATGAACAAGTGCTCTAGGGTTACTGCACGATTCTAGATGTACTGGACGCTGAGATATTGAAAATTCCGAAAATGGCCGTCATTGAAACCGCAGGGAACATTTGCAATGGCTCTCATGGAATCCTCGCCCCTAACTATGTAGTATGTATGTTTAGATACCAAGATGGCGTTTCTAGGTGTACTGGAAGCTGAGATATTGAAAATTCCGAATTTCGGTCGGTCATTTTGGAAAATGGCCGCCAATGAAGCCGTAGAGAGCATTTGCAATGGCTCTGATGGAATCCTCGCCCCTATCTATGTATGCTTAGACACCAAGATGTCGATCCTAAGTGTACTGGAAGCTGATATAATTTAAAACTGTAAAATGGGGGATTCATTTTGAAAAATGGATGCCATTGGGGCCAGAGGTTAAATATGCGATGGCCCTATAGCCAAATATTTTTCTTATGACATGTTCATAGATTGTACCAAATTTTATGCTTGTATCACAATGAACAATTTTTAATCAGGTCGCTGTACTAGCAGCCCGATTTTCAATGCAAGAAAGCACGAAAACCCATTATATTTTGAACCCCATTTTGGGGGGTGACCCCATGGTCGGATTTTTGTCGGATTTTGGATAAGCTTATGTTATTCCACATGCAATTCTGAGCAGGAAACCGTCTTGGAGGCCTGTGTTGCAATTGTGCCCAGGTGAAACTGTAAATTGCCTGGACTATGCATGTAAGTGAATTATTGATTAGGTGGCAAGTATTGCCAAAATGGTGGTGCCTAAGCTCTCGATTGGCATTAGGCCTAAACACACTTGACGCTGGACCTTGGCTCACCGTCAAATAGACTATTGAAAATTAATCGTTCATAATAGGCTTTCCAGGAAAAGGAAAACAGGTTCACTGACTTTGGTATAACCACAAACCACGCTCTGATTACACTTACCTGTAAATTCCGATCCAGTATGACTTTTGGCTTACCATGCCACCGATAATGTTTTCGATACGCTATTCAAAGAAATGACTAACTACACATGTAGGCCTAATAATTATAATTATGCTCCTACAATTTTTAAGCTTTCTATATTTCTGCATAATTGCTCACGCCACATTGTGATTGTTTTGGCCTGTTGGATATGATATTTACTCAATGTGACTTCATTTACCCTTTAGCTTACGAATTGGTGTTTCAGAAATCCTAGCTGCAGTGAAAATGAAGGCCAGGATGATTGGAGGTTTAGGAGGTAAGGTTGAATGTGAACTATAGTGTGACAAGATATTCAGATAGTATAAACTTGAACCATAACTAGGCCTAAGTTGCAGGAATTTTATGTAAAATGTCTGTAAGTCAGACGTTGTCCTCATCTTAACACTTGTGAACTCAGTGTCTGCGGGTCTTCGATCTGACCCGTGACTGCTGTCCGTGATCTCGGCGTCGTACTAGAATCTGACCTCTCCATGAGGAGTCACGTGGCGCGAACCGTCGGATGCTGCTTCCGTCAGCTCCACCTCCTGAAAGGCTGCATCAGATCCTTGCCTTTCAACTAAGTTTCGAGGTAACAAAGGCGACCGTCGCTGCCTTTGTCTTTTGTCACCCCTCAGGTTGACCGCTGTAACAGCCTGCTGGTCGGTTCGCCCAAGAGTCTTCTGGATTGCCTGCAGTCAGTCCTCAATTAAAACGTTGCATTTCTCCTGCTATTCAACCGGACGAAATATGATCACGTGACGCCGTTACTTCGCGATGTTCTACACTGGCTGCCTGTTCCACAGAGGATTGAATTTAAGATCTGTCTACTCGTCTACACGGAGCTGCGCCTGATTATATGCGTGATTACTGCATCGTGACGCACTCCTCGGCCTCCGGGTTGCTTATTTCCAAAAATGTACATGGCAGCTGCAACTGCAGGGTTTTCAGCCAATTACGTGTCATGATAGGGGAATACAATCTGGAAGAGGCGAATACCATAAGGGGAGAAGGTAGTTGATGTTAGCAGTTATTGGTGAAGCTGTAGGCTATTAGCTTTGGTGAAGCTGTAGGCTATTAGCTTCACCAACAACAGTTACTGCTAAACTGCAGCTAAACAACCAACGCACACATCTTAAGAATCTAATGACGACACTAACACTAACCCTAACCGACCCTCACGACGCAAAAATCTTAATAATCTAATGACGACACTAACCCTAACACTAACCCTAACCGACCCTCACGGCGCGAAACGTTACCCTATACGCGAACGACACCTAGGTCTTCTATGCTATAGCCATGCTTAAATTTAACGATAAATAGCGCTAAAGTGAGACATAATTACCTGTGCAAAATGTTCCTCCATACGTAGGGTCATTTGTAAGAAATTTTAAACGTTTTACATTGCACTACGTCGAAAATCGTCAGAGCCTGCCGATCACGCACGTGTTGTTGATAGTCTACGAAGGGATGGGCCAGACATTGTACTCGACAACCTCCTCCCCCTACGGTCTTCGCCTCTTCCACATTGTATTCCCCTATGTGATTGGCGGGTTGCAGCTGGAATGTACATTTTGGAAATAAGCCTCCGGGTTACGACTTAGATCGCTCGACAAAAGCGATCTTCGTGTACGTCGGATGAAAACCCGTTTCGGTGACCGCGCTTTGTCAGTGGCACCGGCCCCAGATGCTGCGAGCGGCTTGCTCAGTTGACTCCTTCAAATCCGGACTTAAGAGTCATTTATTTCTCAAGGCCTATACTGCTGTTTAGTTTAGTATGTGAGGCGCCCTTGCAACGGCATGGCTGTGTTACGGCGCCATAGAAATCGTCATTGTTATTATTATTACTACTACTATTATAACTGGAATGTTAGGTTTAGGCTTCGATTTATTTTTATTTTTATTTTTTAATGAGCAAATCAAAAATGAATTTTTATTCAGCACTGTTATTGTTTAGGCCTGTCTAAGGGTAATCCCATAAATTGAGGAAGCAGTTAGACCAGTGGCGGCGCCAGGGGGGGGCTAGGGGGGGCTAAGCCCCCCCTAAACGTGGCTCAGCCCCCCCAAACGAAAAAGCCGAAAATGTCTATAACGCTTTCTTCGCAATAAGGAAACTAGACAACGACCAACGGCACCGAAATCAAACTATGTTATTGTGGCGAAATTCAAAATTGTCCTGGTGGATCCATGCAGCCCTTCCCCTCCAGCCCGGATTCAGAGCAATCCGAACCTCAGCCCCTTTCCTCCCGCTAGTTCGGACTTTCAGCCCCCTCCATCTTCCAGACCGCTCCGGACTTCAGCCCCCTTCCTCCCGCTAGTTCGGACTTTCAGCCCCTTCACTCCTCCAGACCGGTCCGGATATCAGCCCCTTCACCTCGCCAGTTCGGACTTTCAGTCCCTTCCATTCTCCAGACCGGCCCGGATCTCAACCCCTCCATCTCGCCAGTTCTGACTTTCAGCCCCTTCCATCCTCCAGACCGGTCCGGACCTCAGCCCACTTCATTTCGCCAGTTCGGACTTTCAGCCCCTTCCATCCTGCAGACCGGTCCGGACCTCAGCCCCTCCATCTCGCCAGTTCTGACTTTCAGCCCCTTCCATCCTCCAGACCGGTCCGGACCTCAACCTCCTTCATCCTGCCTTTCGGAATTCCAGCCCCCAGCTAGTCCTATACAATCACATACGAAATGGGGTTTTTATTAGCAGCAGCACTCATGGGGAGACTTGGGGAAAATGACATGGGGACGTTCCACAAGTTTGTAGTTAAGCCCGGAGGTGTGCGGAGCCCAATGCAGCAAGCGATTCTCTGAAAAGGGTTCTCAAGCATAGCATTTGCGAAGTTGATTTCCTGCCAATAAGTTACTGTAAGCTTATACCATAGGCTTTAATATTCTAGAAAACTCGAATTCTACCGGTAGGCATAGCCCGGGGCTGAAAGTGGTTTGGGAAAGTTGCCGGGTCTGACTGTGGCGTACGAACCCAAGCTTTTCAGCCGAAAATTTTCTGACGATCTTTTTTGGTCATTTGTCCAAAATTGTACAAATTTCACCCATTTTTTGTACCTAACGACCTTTTTAGCCATTTGCTCATAAAATTTCAAAATCATGCCATTTTTACCTATTTATTGTAGCCTATCTGACGACCTGGTTTTTTAAAGGTGTTTTTTCCAAAGATTGTTAAACTTGCTTCCCGACTGATACCCGGCACCAGCTGGTCACGAAAATCAATGCCGGGTCGCAGACCCTGACAGACCCGTCTCACTTTCAGTCCAGACCTAGCCTGCATGTACATGTACACTAGTAGTTGTGACTCGCTTTATTTGCAGACTCGCTCTTTCAGAATCTTTTCCAACACACCCAATCACTTTCATTTGGCAAAATGACCTGAGTAGGCTATTAATCAGGGCTTAAAGTGTGCCAGGACGGTCATGGACGGCGTCCAGGCACTTATTTTCGAGGCTGGACGCCGTCCTGCCACTTATTTGGCCAGTACTGCCTGCATGACTGCATAGCCCAGGGCTGAAAGTGGTTTGGGAAAGTTGCTGCATGGACGGCGTCCATGCAGTTACGGACGACCGCCCATGACTGCCTAAAAATGGCTCCATTTGAGGTCGACACAGCCAAAAATGCGCTGGTCGCTGGGGCTCCGCCCCAGACCCAGCTGCGGGAGCTTACGGTAAAGACAAAAACCTTTCTTTTTTACACTAACATTTTGATTTCTATTGTTATCCTGGTAGCTTGCGACACTAAAAAACCACTTATTTTTGAAGTTTTCGCGACTTTATAATTCACAAATATCTGGCAAAAAATAGCCTAAAAATGGCTCCATTTGAGGTCGACACAGCCAAAAATGGGCTGGTCGCTGGGGCTCCGCCCCAGACCCCGCTGCTGGAGCTTACGTTAAAGACAAAAACCTTTATCTTTTACACTAACATTTTGATTTATATTGTTATCCTGGTAGCTTGGGACACTAAAAAACCACTTATTTTTGAAGTTTTCGCGACTTTATCATTCACAAATATCTGGCAAAAAGAGCCTAAAAATGGCTCCATTTGAGGTCGACACAGCCGAAAATGCGCTGGTCGCTGGGGCTCCGCCCCAGACCCCGCTGCTGGAGCTTACGACAAAGACAAAAACCTTTCTCTTTTACACTAACATTTTGATTTCTATTGTTTCTAATCTCCCCTCAAAATTCAACCTCTCCTCCGCTTGCACTCACCTCTGCTGCTTTCCTTTCACGACTGAAAACCGAACTCTTCAAGCTATCCTATCCAGATTCCAATCAGTTTCCATAACTACCACCATCACCGACAACCACCGTAGCACCATGCTGTCTCCTCGGCTTGACCTCCATGGATTTTGACCTGGCACCGGAACGGAAACGGCAGCTCTGGCTATTGCGGACTTGATTTGATATAGGCCTATCGCCGGTGAATAAGCTGGTCTCCCTGACGTGGCTTTTGTGGGCGCTGAGAAATTCTCGAAGATTTACATTACATTACATTATCCTGGTAGCTTGCGACACTAAAAAACCACTTATTTTTGAAGTTTTCGCGACCTCATCGTTCACAAATAGCTGTCAAAAAAGAGCCTAAAATGGCTCCATTTGAGGTCGACACAGCCAAAAATTCGCTGGTCGCTGGGGCTCCGCCCCAGACCCCGCTGGGGGAGCTTACGACGCTCCCCCAGACCCCCTAGTCGGTACGGGCTTCGTGCCTTTGGCACTCGCAAACTTGGCGCCTTCGGCGCTTCGTAAAAAAACTTAAGTTGGGCTTAGGGCTTCAGCCCCCCCAAACCCTAAATCCTGGCGCCGCCACTGAGTTAGACCCTATTCAAAAGCGATCAAGTGAATTTCATGTAGGGCCTACGATACGGGTAAAAATCTAGTAGCCTATAATGACCAAAACGGAAACTTATTGTCGGGTGAGATATTACTGACAGTAAAATGAATAGAATAGAAATTATCGCAATATTGCTATTATTATTATTACCATTATTATTATTATTATTATTTATTTTTTTTGCCCTGAGGTACTTCATTCCCCCAGGGACTTATGGACTATTATTGATGGAAGAATGTATGTCTGGTGGGTCAGGCCTCGTCTTCAGGGTGTGAGGCAAAAGTGCCTTTGAAAGCGACCAGGTTGTAGCGTTGGATGCAAATGGACAGACGTTGAAAAAGAAAAGAGGCTTCACGTCTGTCACCACTGATTGAAGAGATGCGGCTGCCAATTTCATTAATGAAGTCTGAGGCCGACGGGTTGAGCGGACCCAATGTCTCTATGGCCACCGGCTGAAAGATGTAGGAAGTGGGCAGGCCTCCGTATTTTTGTTCTTTGCGGATGGCCGCCTGCACTGATGCAGGCCCGACCAAACCGTTCGGGTGGGCTATGTACGAGGCGGCACACGTATGAACGATGGTGGCATCCCACGCCAAGTATTTCCCCCCTGACCAGGGTATGAGGGTTGCCCCGTCCGGCCTTTTTCCATCGGATCTGAAGAGACCCGCCGGTTCCTTGATGCTTGGAATGTCATCTCTGAGGAGGGCACGCCAAATGATGTCATTTATGGCGTGGTGACGAAGGGAGCGACCCATGGCTCTCCTGCAGACGAAACCATGATGGCCCTCGGGGCCAACTCCCTCGCCACAATGGCATGTGTGAGGACCACACAAGTCCAAGCCCAACCTCAGACCCACCGCCACCCGGACAGCCTCGTTATCCAGGACAAGGCCACAAGCGGCGATTGGAAGCGCGGACAGCCAGTCAGCTGCTGAATGGGGACTGCCCGACGCGTCCAGCCTGGCTCGGTTGACTAACCCGACGGCACTCTGGCGGATTTCCGCCTTGTCCTTTTCAACCAGGGGCCTGTCCCAAAGGCTCTGTTTTCCGGATAAGGGGTGCATTGTCGCCGGCAAGGTGTCACGACGGGCCTCCAGCAGATCCGACACGAACTGGTCAGGAGCTGCCACACCAGCCGCAAGGATGGCAGATTGCAGGTCGAGAGTCGACGCGGCTGAAGCCAAAAAGACGGAAGAAGCCAGCGAAGCGACTCTGCGGATGCCAAGTCCGCCATCTTTGATTGGTAGCCCGGCCTGGATCCACTGGAGATCATTGAGAGAGCAGTTAACAATGGTCTCAATGCCCGTCCTCATGAGTCCATCTAATGTTACTAGGGCAGGGTGGTCAAAGCAGGGGGGAGCAACGGAGAAGGTAGCTCACTTTCGATGCGCCGAATGAAGAACGCAGTAAGATCAGGGCGTTCTGTGAAGGCAAAAGACACAGTCTCTCCAAAGCTCGCCTGAACACATCCCCATGACGTGCTAAAGCATCGTCCAGCGCCTTCCCCCTAAACAAAGGGGCACCCAACAAAAGTAGTGCTGTTCCCTCGACCCTAGTGTAGCTCGACAAGGGAAATGCTAATTCCAATGTGGCGTCCGGGGAGAAAACCTCGCACTTGGTTGGGTTGAGGTGAAGGCCCAACAGTGGTCCCAATCCCACTACCAACTGCACGTCCCGGACCACAGACTCCATGTTGCCGCCGAGAGTCAAATCGTCAAGGAATCCAACTTTGAGGTCAGACTCTAGCGATTCCAGCACCGGCTGCAATGGTAGACTAAAAAGGAGAGGGCCCAACGGGTCGCCCTGCTGGGGGCCAACCTGCGATGACAGAAACAGGTGACCAAACTTAAGGACAGATGGAATCGAATATGCTTGGTGAACAAATGGATAGATCTCTGGATTGATCTTGTGGACCGAATCCAACATGACGTCACGCCGTAAAGAGTTAAATGCGTTGGTGAAGTCCAGCTTCACCAACACCTGATCGCTACGCATACTGCTGATAAACCTACGGGTAGCATGGACAGCGGCCTCACAGCCGCCCGGGACACCGATTCCCAGCTGCAGTGGCGCAAAATGAGATGGAAGTTTAGATATTGCATACTTATTTGCACATTTGGCAGCTAGTCTTCGCCAAATGTAGCCTACTGCTATCGGTCTCAATCCCCCCGATTCTTTGTTGAGGGCGATCATATTGCCCCCAAACAAAATTGGTCTGACATCAGGCGGGCATTCGCCGCGAAGCAGCAAGTTGATGAAATCCGATAAAGCTTCGATAAGGGGCTGCTGCATCCCGTTATGTCCGATCAGGTCCAACAGATGACCTGGTCTAAAGCCATACGGACCCCCTGCTGACCCCGCCGGAAAAGATCGGATTGCTTCTAGCACCTCGCCAGCCGTCACTTGCCATGCCACCATGGAAGCAGGGTCGGGTAGGCCCATAAGAGCCTCTGGGCATGGGTCTGTTATTATTATTATTATTATTTTTTATTTTTTTTATTTTTATTTTTTTTTTAAATTTTATTTTATTTTTTTTGCTCCGAGGTATACAGGATCTCTCAGGGACTTATCTACCGCCTAATTATTATTATTATTATTATTATTATTATTATTATTATTATTATTATTATTATTATTATTATTATTATTATTTTTATTATTATTATTATAATTATTATTATAATTATTATTATAATTATTATTATTATTATTATTATTATTATTATTATTATTATTATTAGTAGTAGTAGTAGTAGTAGTAGTAGTAGTAGTAGTAGTAGTAGTAGTAGTAGTAGTAGTAGTAGTAGTAGTAGTAGTAGTAGTAGTAGTTGTAGTAGTAGTAGTAGTAGTAGTAGTAGTAGTAGCGTAGTAGTAGTAGTAGTAGTAGTAGTAGAAGTAATAGTAGCAGCAGTAGTAGTAGTAGAAGTAGTAGTAGCAGCAGCAGCAGTAGCAGTAGTAGTATACTAATGAGAACAGAATTTCTAACAAGTTTGTGGCGCACCGACAAAACGGCGCAGGACAAAACGGCGCCGACATAACGGCGCCGACAAAACGGCGCACCCACAAAACGGCGCGGTACCAAAACGGCGCCGTTTCAAAGGAAATTTGTTTATTAGTACTTTGTTTAATTGGTAGAAACGCTCAGAAAATATATACAATAGTCCATCAAAACTAGAATCAACGGATCATCTTCATCAAGTAATACAGTTAACAGACGTTTTATAGCAGTAATAGTCAAAATATACTAAACTAGGAAATAGAATAAACTGATCATCTTCATCAAGTCCTGAAGTTAAAATACGAACGTTATAGTAGTAGAAGTAGTATAAAAAATATTCTTCTTTATAATACCGCCGGTTTGTTAAATCAACAAACGGGAGTTGCAGATTTTCAAAGGCGAGTAACATCAATGGATTGCATTGCGATAAGCGATAACACCGTTTGTAAGTTCTGTGGACGTTGTGTGCATACCATGTGAGAAGTTTTTCTTTCTAATTGCGTATCACTGCCATTCAAAGTGATGTAGTCTATGTTCGAATTGATCTTGTAACAATGGGCAGCAATCTTTGAAAGCCTATATAAGCAAACAATTACTAAATGGGTATCGTAATCTTTGTACAGCGCCGTTATGTCAAGCGCCGTTTTGTCGGCGCCGTTATGTCGGCGCCGTTTTGTCTTGCGCCGTTTTGTCGGCGCACCCAAGTTTGTTTAATTTATTCCTGACGCCTGTTCTGCCCTTCCACTATGCCAATGACTGCAATGAACAGCATTTGATGTAGAAACTCAAAGGTCTTTTATTTGTATTACATTATTTTTACATTACAAATCATCGTTTTGCATTTAGCTAGAATATCATTGTGGAACGTACCCCAAATACTCCAAGAGTCCACATAGGGTATATAAATAGGCTAATACATATTAATATTCTGATACCAAGACATTAATTAACCTTGAACTTATAAGGGTTTGCTTAATTCTTTCTGGTGCCTGTTTGCCTGAAAAACAGAAATGTCCGAAGAAAAAAATGTGGACGGGGTATTTCTCCCTCTGACTCTACCTTTATGCCCATGACTGTAATGAACTGCACTTGGTGTAGAAACTCAAATACCTTTTGTTTGTTTTACGTCATTTATACATTATAAGTCTTCATTTTTAAATGTGCTTAGAACATCATTTGGGAGGGGTCGCACGTGTCCCATTTGCCCAAGAGTTCACTGAGAGTATATAAGTATACTTATTAATGTTCAGTTACCCATGGGTGGAGTTTGGGTTCCGTTCTTGGAGGGAGTTAAAATTGACTTGGGCTTTGGGACGGAGACTTGCTCCAGAGCGAGAGGCGCCGACAATATTTTCTCAAGATGACCTTTTTTAGTCATTCGATTGAATCTCGTGAAAAGAAATATTTCCCGGCCAAAAATGCTGAGTCTGGGTCTTCTTGGGGGTTGGGGTGGGGGTGGGTAAGCCTTTTTAAAAGACCCCATGGCCCTGATAAACTCCGCCCATGCTGATACCATAACTTAATTAACACTGTTCTTAGAAGACATAACTTTCTAGCATGTTGAAGTCCTCAGCAATCCGACATTACATACAAAACACACGAAACATCATTATACTTCCCCCCATTTTTTGGGGAGGGTGAACCCGTAGTTCAAATTTGGCCGAATTTGGATTTGTTATTCAGCAAAAGATTCTGAGCAGGAAACCGTTGAAGCACTCTTGTCCAGGTCAAGCTGTAAATGGCCTGGACTCTCTGTAAAGCTACCGTGAAAGTAACCCAGGATATTCTGAACTTCTTTATGAAAATGTAATGTTCAATTACTGGCGGAGTAATAATGATTAGGCCTACAATACTAATAATAATTATTAATTTTAGGTACGCTACAGTACGATTTATGTCATTGATTTATTAGTTTACCTGCTCATGCATGCTACTTAGCCTAGTTGCGAAGCTTACAGTATATATTACTATATAACGTCACTAACGTGGTGTGACGCTGCTATTTGCATAGGCCTAAGCTACGTGAAACAAGTCATGTTTCTGGCTGAAATAAAACTTGATTTGTGAATCGATTAGTTTGTGAATATTGTGAATAAGTTATGTGCCATTTTATGTTGATCAGGAGCTGCTGCTGGCGCTGCAGTTGGAAGCATTGTTCCAGGAATAGGATCTGTTGTTGGCAGCTTCGTTGGTTTTGTGGGCGGGGCTATTGGAGGTATTGTTGTAGTAGATGCCATCTTTGATGAAATCCTCGTCCACGGACTTCGGGGAGAAAGCTCATAATTTTATGCAAAAACCGTGTCCGTAAAAACTAAGCAGAATTTAATATATTATTCTGTGTCGGGGATGCGCCTAACTATCTGACCGTCACTAGGATGCAATTACGGCAAATGTCTCAGCTTCGAGGATAGGCCTACATTTAAGTGATAATTAGGCCTACATTTAATAATTATTGCTTTCATTAGACCTACATAATATGCAAAACATTCTGACTGGGAATAAGTTGTGTCCCTGATATTGATTTTACGCTATCTACATGCAATAGGCGTATAATTGTGAATCATACATAGGCTACACAAAAAGTACACATTGCATTAAAATTAAATTCTTTTTTTACAATCAGTCACTAATTTATTCCGACATTTTATACACCGTGGTTCAAAAAAGTAAGCCAAATTGTTTTGCATATATCTCTAATACCTGATGACATATCATTCTAAAAATTTCCAAATATTTAGAGAAGTGGACCAAGAATATTATTGCAAGATTTCATGAGATAAAGTTGAACGGATAAAAAGATAGGAATCGCTAAACTTCATATGCCGAAATTTCCGTTTACAAGCAATTTTCCTCTGGATTCAATAAAAAGTAAGCAAAATTGTTTTTCTTACATCTTTAATGTCTGACGATTAATCATACTAAAATTTTACCAATGTTTAGCGAACTGAACCAGGAATAGGATTCCAAAATATCATGTCATAAATTTGAACGAATAGAAAGATATGAATATTTCAACTTCATCTCCCGAAATATCAGTTTTCAGCAAGTCTTTTATGGTGTCCGTTGCGGTTTCGACGCTTGGTCGTTCCCATTTTAGTCTTCATTGATCCTGAAGTAAAAATTAATTGAACCTATTATTGCGACGTTCTGGTGTCACATCTTCTACCTGTAATCAGACATCAAGCCCCAGAAGGCTGCTTTCTTCAGCACAGCGCCTCAGCCCACAGAACCAAGGAAACCATCGAAATGCTGACAAGAGATACGCTAGACTTCATTTCTCCCACATTATGGCCTACGAACAGTCCAGATTTGAATCCTGCCGACTATAAAGTGTGAAGCGTGATGCAAGGCCGAGTCTACCAGACAACAATCCACGATATAAACGATCTGAAGCAACGCTTGCTGGAAGTGTGGGATGGCCTGAACCAGATAATAATCGACGATGCTGTTGCCCAATGCATGGCGCCAGCGCTTTCAGGCTTGCGTGCAAGCAGGAGTAGGACATCTTGAGCATCTTAATTAATGAAATAATCAAACCATACTGTTGGAATCCTATTGTTGGTTCAATTCTCTACATATCTGTAAAATTTTAGAATGATTAATCATCGGGCATTAGAGATACAAGAAAACATTTTATTGAATCTGACAGAAAATTGCTTGTAAACGGAAATTTCGGCATATGAAGTTGAAAGATTCATATCTTTTTATCCGTTCAACTTTATCTCATGAAATTTTGGAATCGTATTCTTGGTCCAATTATCTAACTATTTGGAAATGTTTAGCTTGGTATGGCATCAGGTGTTAGAGATATACGCAAAACAATTTGGCTTACTTTTTTTGAACCACGGTGTATATTACACTCCTTCAAGAGACCTTCTTAGCGAAGTCATTCGTTCTTATGTTAGGCTAGTTTGAAAATCCCTCTTGATTTTCTAGAACTGAGACTTTGAATTAACGGGTCTATAGCTTTACGGGATAATTTTGCATGAATGTGTTACTGCACTCAACATAATTGGGTACATTAGGTACAAGAAAGTTCTCAAATAGCTTTACCAGCGAACTTATATTCTGGTTCCCATGAAGGATAACGCAGCGTAGGCTATGTGTCTTATTGAGCTCAGGTCCCAGGACCTGAAACAACTTATCCTTGCTTATTTGGAATTCCATGTTTCACTTTGTTTAAACATAAACTTAAAAATCACGTGCTTCACTCTATGTTCTATTAAGCTGCCGAACACCATTTTTAATTTGCCTATTTTCGTTTTTACTACTTTTCTAAATAAATGATCTGGGCGCACCCGACATTATTTCTTTCTATGATCTAGTCAACTAGTTAACAGATCTTTCCGGTGTGCCGACATTTAAACACACGACACATAAACACGCGACACTTAAACACAGACACTTAAACACAAGACAGATAAACACACGGACAGATAAACACACGACACATAAACACACGGACAGTTAATCACGCGACATTTAAACACGCCGCACTCAAACATAAGCACGATAGATGAAGACAGTGACAAGCAAGCCCGTCAAGCAAATCATCACTTCCAAAAATGATCACACGGTTCCCCCCTCTTCCAGAGTCGTATAGGATCATATCGGCAAACCGTTGGGGAACGTCGAAATTGGTGTCAGATGATGGAGGAGGCAGAGGAGTTCCGTCAGCGTTGTCTGCCAGTGCCGCTTTTCTATGACGATGAAGACTTCGAGCAAGGGTTGCTCGCTTCGGGAGCGCCTGCTGAACACGATCATCCAGTTGACGAGAAACTGATCCTACAACTGCGGCAGGTGTAGCAGATGTTTCGCCCATCTTTTCCTTCATTTGAGCGACGGCAAGACGAGCGAGTGATGTTGAGATGTTACCTTCATGATTATATATTATGTTCTTGATCATTGTTGCTGACGATTCGACCTTCTAATGTTTTCAAATGAGCCTTACACTTGTAACTCTGATACTTTTTACATCGCCAATATATTTCTCCATTCTTATTATCCCTGACTTTAATATACTCAAAATTTCTGTATATCACTGTTGAACGTCCTTTTGTTGAGACGCCAAATGTAACAGAATCGGAGCATGTAGCCATATCGTAAGAGTCATGCAACGGCGGTGTAACAATCGAAGTATCACATAATGTTATATGAAAGATGTTCGTAGACTAAATTCGTACAAAAACAAGGGAAGGTAGGCTGCAAAGTTCAAATTCAATTGGATGACCAGTCAGCGCTATGCAGACACAATTGGATGACCAGTCAGTGCTATGCAGACACACAGGCACTGCACACTGTGGTGCACAAAGTCTGTGCACTGTGAATGATAGTGTCTGTCGTTGTGTCTATGTCTTGTGTGTTTGAATGTCGCGTGATTAACTGTCCGTGTGTTTATGTGTCGTGTGTTTATCTGTCCGTGTGTTTATCTGTCTTGTGTTTAAGTGTCTGTGTTTAAGTGTCGCGTGTTTATGTGTCGTGTGTTTAAATGTCTGGCGTTCATATTTCCACTTATTGACATAATATTGCATAACCGGTTGCTGTCTCTTTTTACTTGCAGCCTACTCGGGTATTCCTGAGAATTGGACAGTGTGTTCTCTCCTTTTGCATTTTTTAGCAATAGGCCTATACATATTGTTTGTAAAAAGATGTTATGTTAATCACTATCACTTTAAGCAATGGTCATAATGTTTATGATTATTCGTTACTCTGTTTCCAAGAGGCCAAAATTTGCACTTTGCATTTGTGAAAATAATTGGCCTTGTTTATTCTTTTACTGCGCGTGTACCTACAGTGTGCATGGAAGAAGCCAAATTGACCTTAAATATACTCTGCTCATTCACAAATTTTCATTCAGATTTATATAGCACCCATCCAAGAATACTGCTCAGAAGTGGTTCGATCCATCCTCCGTTAAAAAGAACGATCGTTATTATTATCTACATGTAGATCAAATTTTAATAATATGCAAACATAGGTTCGGTATGTCATGTTACTTTTAAGGCGCACGCGAATGATCAATTTGTGCATATTGTGATCTGGTGAACGTTGGAGATTGCGCTTTGGTTTCTTCTTCATCCTCCTGTTGTATAAGACGCCTGACCGCACTCATATCCAGATACTCGGTTCCGTCAGCTCCCACAATCTGAAGATAGGAAACCATGTGTGTGATAAGCTACATGTAGCCTACATGTGCTACGGTAACAGTAGTAGGCGTACTCAGATTCACATTTCGGTATGACCTTGCGCGGCGAATGCGCGCGTTACAAATTTATTTGATGATGATGATGATGATGATGATGATGATGATGATGATGATGATGATGATGATGATGATGATGATGATGATGATGATGATGATGATGATGATGATGATGATGATGTTGATGACGACGATGATGACGACGACGATCATGATGATGATGATTATGATAGGTATTATTATTATGTTTGCCCTAAGTTTTGACCTACTTTTATAAATCCTGAGGGATCATTGATAGCCTACCTCATGTAAAAAATTATAATGTCTTTATGAAGAGTAGTCTATTCCGCGCTCAAATGGCACTGTAGGCTACAACATCGCGTTCAAATCCTGCAAGTATTTGTACCAATCTTTTACACTGTTACAAGTTAAAATTAACGAGAACATATTTATGTATCTCACGCAATGGCTTACCACTCTACTAAGAGATGCACTAGAACTGTCGAGCAGTTCAGGTGTTCCACTTTCTTCAGTTTCATTTGGATCGGATAGGCCTACGGGTGAAAGAGTGAGACAGGAATCGACGAAATCATCTTGTGCCTTCTCTGCAAAAATTATGATCTCATAGCATTACGAAGTTTTTCTGCTTCCAACTCAAAGTTTATCATTCACAGCGTGATTTATGTTTCTCAGTACTCCAATGCATATTGTAGCCTAATTGTCAATGGTTGTAAGTGTGATGGTCTGATAATTTTTATAGCGCCAGTTGATTGTCGGTTTATTGACAGCCAGCACTGGCGTGCAAGCCAACTTCTACAGTTAGTAGGTCAATATAGGCTACAAGACAGAAATTCTTAGAGACACGGATAATCATCGGAGAAAATGAGTTCAGAAATGGTTGTTTGTGACAATTGTGTCGATATCGGAAGACTATTCTGTGATCAACAAATGATGCGTCGATATAACATCAATACAACATGAAGTTTATGAACAAACATAATGATACTATGATGCAGTTAAGTCAAAACTGCATATGCCTGCACGCAATAGACTCATCTGTTAGGTGATTTTTCAAAAGCAAAGTTTAACGGTGGTAACAGAGAATGCAACGTAATTCGGCCACTTAAGTTTTTCCAGAGTTTAGCCGCATTGGAGGACAACTAATGGTATCCAGACGTTTCCTCCCCAGACGATTCATCCCAGGACGGTTCATCCCGGACGATAATAATCATCCAGTGGACATTTCATCCCCGGACGTTTCATCCTCGGACGTTTAATCACAGGACGGTTCATCCACTGACGGAAATTTAAGGCACAGGTTCTAATTACGTGCAGGTCTCATAAAGAGAACAATTGAGCCTATGAGGCTGTAACGGAATCTCAGCCGGATGGTGGGAAGAGCGGATGCCTAACTCTCCCACCAGGTGGTAAGGCTTGCGTGTCGCACACAGATGGCGCAAGTCCGGCCTCCGTCGTCTATCGAAGGGCTTAGCAGTGTTTCCCCAGTCGCGACGTCCGTACGAATCAACACGAAGACAGCAGTTATTTTCAGACGATATATTGTAACACACAACTCCACACGTCAGAAGCAGGCATGCACGTGATACACCGCGAACTATCGAACCCCAGCAGCGGACGGTCATACACCTCTCGGCAACTCCCACAGCAATGGCTGACTACGGGGCGCCCCACTGCGTCGAACACGGGCACTACACGGCAGCGGCAGCGACGTACTGCAACGGCGGCAAAGGCAAGCACCGACGATCGCTCTCGACGACGACGACTGTTGATGACCGACTGAGCTGGACTGAACTCGACGACTTCCTGCGACGACTGCGGACGAACTGAGCTGACGACACGCGCTGCTACCTCGGAAGGACTAACTGAGCTGACCTCCTGCGACGACTGCGGACGAACTGAGCTCATGCGTGCAGGCAGCACTTCTATTTATACAAGACCGATGGGACAGGGGTCCGGACAGGAGGCTATGACGTCAGAGGTCCAGACCGGGGCCTGGAAGCGAGGGAGGGGGGGAGGCGACTGTCATGTCCGGGATCACTAGGTGCAAGGGAAGGGG
Organism: Lumbricus rubellus; assembly: GCA_945859605.1. Taxonomy (NCBI): domain Eukaryota; kingdom Metazoa; phylum Annelida; class Clitellata; order Crassiclitellata; family Lumbricidae; genus Lumbricus; species Lumbricus rubellus. Next base: position 4,326,637 of record OX243814.1, on the reverse strand, counting down.
AGGGGACCGCTACGTCAGAGGACCGGACAGAAGTCTATGACGTCAGAGGTCCGGTCCGAGGTCCGGGGTCTTCCCGCGCAAAGATCCGGGCATGCGCACTAAGGGGACCGACGTCAGAGGTCCGTCCGAGGACTTCCCGCGCAAAGATCCGCGCATGCGCACTAAGGGGGGGGGACCGACGTCAGAGGTCCGGTCCGAGGACTTGGCGCGCAAAGATCCGCGCAAGCACACGTGCCAACGACGGCGCGAATCGACCGCCAACGAAGCCAATTAACCGATAGCAAGATCGCGGCGGCGAAGGAGGGGAAGGGGGGACTACCGCGGGTGCACAGGCGAATTTCGCTACATCCTCCTCCCACCACGATTCTAAATGTCCCTATTTCGAGGGTCAGGACCCACGGGACCTCCCGGAAACAAAGACCCTCCCGTGACCGTCCGCATTAAACAATAACAGGCCAACGGGCCAATGGCAACATTCCTGCCTTTAAACGACTGCAAGTCGCAACAGTCAAACAACACTGTCTCTAAAATGTCCAGAGTCTCTTACAGGTCTATTCATAGAACGCAGCCAACGGGCCACAACAATCAGATACTTAGTCTATAACTTAACATAGCCAACGGGCCAACGACACGAATCATAAAAGCATGTTTCAACTTTGAAGCAAAGAACAGGCCAACAAGCCACACATAATGAACACATATAATTAACCGATGCTAAACTTAAGCGAACAAGAATGTCCATTATTCATAAAAGTCTCAAGTTCAACAGTTCACGAAGAAAGTCTCAGAGTCTAATTCTCACTTCATAGTTTAAACGTCTATTCGTAACGAACCGGACGACGGACCCTTCGCTTAGGTCAGCCATCCTGGTAGTTCGCAGTCACAGGCGACGAAACATCTGCGGCGGTGGACTCGTTAGGCACACGAGTGGCAGTGTCGTTTTCCTCGTCCAGACATTCGTCCAAACACGGACGCAGTTTGTCCACATGAGCGACGAAAGGCCGTGAATGCCTCGACTTTCGTAGTCTGTAGTTGACGTCGCCACATTGTTCTATCACGTGAAATGGACCCGTGTACATTCGCGAACATTTCGGACTGCGACCCTGAAAACGTCGAGGAGTGTAATACCACACCCGGTCACCTGGAGAGAACTTCCTCGGCCGGATGCGCAGGTCATACGCATGCTTTCGGCGTTCAGCAGAGACTCGCTGTTGTTCCGTTACCAAGCGATGCGCGTCCTCCATGTTTGAAGCTCGACCGACGTGAGACGCTACGTCGACGTCGACCATATTGTCGTCGGTCGTCATGGCAACCGGTGCTCGATGCGCGCAGGTAGCGGCCGTCGTACAAGCAGGACCTACGACGTTGCTCACAGCAGCGGTAGCTGCTGCCGTCGTACAGGCAGGACCTACAGGCATCAAGGGTCTTCAGCATGCCATTAAACTAAACGACAATCTTTTCGTGTTGAGCCATGGAGATCCAAGCGACGAACTACACAGAGTTTGTGAGGTGGATAACACTGGACATCTTCTGAGATCATTTGGTGGGGCGAAGGGATCGGGTGTGGATCAGCTTGACGTGCCAGTCTACCTCGCGGTCGATAAGACAGGATCGATTCTTGTGCTTGACAAGTTCAACGGTCGAGTTCGTCTGCTCAACTCCGACCTCGTCTTCCAGAGGGATCTCGTGACGAGGGAAGATGGATTGCGTTACCCAGTCAAGATGGAACTTGATGAAGACAAAGGTTTACTTTACGTATCAGACAACAATAGAATCGAGAGCAAACAATTCGAGAAGAGGATGACCGATGGTCAAGTTCTGATTTACAGAATAAGAGATGTCTAAGTGAAACCTTGAAATGAGATTCATTTCATGGGTTAGCTTAGCAGAAGACATTGCTGTACTTTTCGCGATACCGGTGCTTCCCAGTTGGCTACTTTCTACAAACTCTTTCAGAATTTTTCAAATCTATTAGAGACCAACCGAAACTGAATCAGCACTAGTCTTGAAGCATAAGCTTAGGCTTTAATTTAATGTATTTAATTGAGCTGCAGAAGCATTTCATAGTTTATATGAATTCAGTTAATTGAGCGTTTAGTGATTGAAATGCTAGTCGTTAATCATTTTCAAAATGTCATTGGCTACTAGAGGCGTGATTTATTTTTGTTTCTGTTGTTTGGACACTTTAAAGTAGCCTAATTTAATCAAAAATACAGCCGAGCCATTGCTTATTTATTAACTGAAGTCAATATCACTCTTAATATTCACATATTCTAGTAATAATTGACAATGCTGTCTAAATGCTATGATCTATCAATTGCTGTTCTTTGTGAAAAAAATTCTATTTACATGTCCGACTTAATAATAATTATTGACAAATTTTGCCATTGGGGTCTTGACCCGAGGAGACAACTTGGTCCCTCGAAGTGTTGTTGAAAATGATCTCCCCATCCTTTCCCTTTTTTCCCCTACCTTCCATCTCCTCCCAGGCTCCCACTCTTTTCTGCCGTATAAGCAAATCAAATATGCTTTGTTCACCACAGTTAAGCACAATCGCTGGTAACAAGGTAAACGTTTGCGTTGCGTTTTGTAACTGTTAGGCTAAATATAGTGCTTGCGACAGTGAAACCCCCATAGAACTGGACAACAGTCACGTCATATGATGGTCATTCAAATAAAGCTAGAAGCTCATTGAATTAATTAATTAATTAATTAATTAATTAATTAATTAATTAATTAATAATGCTCTAGGGATGCAAAGCTATTTTCAGCATAATTATGGTCATGCAGTGACCATATTTAAGCTTATTTATTTCCATCAATCAAGTTGAATCTACAAAATTCTTAGGTGTGCATATAGATCAACATTTGACCTGGAAAGTTCATATTAATCAAATTGCAACTAAAATTGCTAAAAATATTGGTATTATTTCCCGCGTTGCTTATATCTTGCCAAAGACAATTAGAATGAATTTGTATTATACCCTTGTCTACCCCTACCTCACATATTGCAACCTTGTTTGGGCATCGACATACGAATCCAGGCTTCATAAACTTGTAATCTTACAGAAGAGGGCTGTTCGTATAATTGCGGGTATTCGTAAACGGGAACACACTGGCCCTTCCTTTAATGAACTTCATCTCCTGAAAATTGACCAGATAAAGGATCTCCAAATTAGCGAGTTCTTTTTTCGACTCGAACACGGTCTCCTTCCTTCGGTATTCCAAGGTTACCTCCCTCACGCCTCTGACATCCATTCGCATTTCACTAGAAATTCATCTGCTTTTCGCCCTGTCAAAGCTCAATCTAATACTAGGCGGTTTACTATTAAATCTTATGGCACTAAAGTATGGAACACAATACCAATTGACATTCGTCAATCGAGTAGTCTGCAGGTATTTAAAAAGAAACTTCGTGTTCTTCTACTCTCCTCCACTAATGCTACTTGAAGTGCACAGGACCATGTGTAGTTAAGATTTTAGTTAAGTACTTAGTTAAGTTTGTTTCTCTATATGCTCTTGACAATATAAGCTTTTCTGCAATCTGTCATCACCTAATTTGTTTTAGTCTCTTTCTTTTCAGCTATCTTGATTAATTTTTTCTTGGGACTTTTTTACTTGGGTGACCCTTCCCAGCGGGATGTCCATCCCTTTTGGGCCCCCCTTTGTAGCCAATGCATGCATGTTTTGTACTTTTATTGTTTTCTTGTTTTCTGGTTGCAATAAAGTGAATTGAATTGAATGCAGTGTTCGACAACAGTCGGCCTACTGTTCCGACCAATTTTGACATTTACTATGGCCAGATATCATCGTCACAGTTCGAAGTTAAGCAATTAGTCGTAGGACCGAGGCTTATCTCAATGCAAAATGTGATCACGCTGTCTAATAAATCGCTAGAGCCACGATATTATCTTAGTTTAAAAAACTATGTAGAAACATAAAAGACCATGATTGTGAAATCATGAGTAGGCCTATCTTATCTCGACTTTTTGCCCTGACAAATTTCATTATTAAGAGCTCAAAAACACTTTTCTGAATATAAGCTTGTCCCTCCTACTCGCCGTATCAGTGTAACATAAAATGTCAAGAAGGTTATCGCTGGCGATTAAACACCAATCAAAGGCTACACGTTGACGTCAAAATACTTTGTAGGCCTATTGCATTCTCGTTTTTAAAATTATGATTATCTCTCTAGCAATTCAATTGCTTAGTATCGTCTTGGTTGAAGTTCATATTATGTACCGCACCATGATAATATGTATTACAACAGTTTCACCTACCAATGCCACTAGCAAACTAAAAACAATGGCTCTAAATAATTGCATGCTGAGGCAGATTGAATAGGCCTACTATATCAGCTAGTCGACTGACCTGATAGAGGCTTGATTTACATGTGCCATGATTGATTCCTTGTAGGCTACATTAGCATAGGCGTACGAGGCGGGGGTGCAGGGGGGGCAATTGCCCCCCCAAATTCGGGCAAGTTTGGTGGTTTTTTCGGGCAAAAAAGTCGCGGACGACTGAAAAAAAAAGGTCGTCAATGTCGGGCAAGTCTGGTTTTTCGGGCAAAAAAATCGCGAACGACTAAAAAAAAAAAAAAAGGTCGTCAAGTTTCGGGCAAATCTGGTTTTTCGGGCAAAAATAGTCGCGGACGACCAACTTTTTGGCCGGATAAATTTTTCGGGCAAAAGTTAAATCTTTGCCCCCCCCCCCCCCGCTTCTGAAACCCCCCCCTACGCCTATGTACATTAGCCACATGCGCGACAAATGTAACTAATTATACCCTATTATAATATAGAAAGAAATCACTGACTAATACACTATTTCAGACCTTCATTGAAAGAAATAACTAGTTATTACAATATTTTGCATGAACAGAACTCACTAATAATATTATTATTCTATTATTTTGCACAGATTTAAGTTGCTATTACTGCACGTAGATAAAGGTTGTTAATTATTTATTACATTCGACCAATCAAACTTTTACCAAATCTCCCAAGTCGATTTTTTTGTCGTGGCTAGGCTGAACAATGAATAGGTTTCTTGAAGAGTCGATGTAGGTCCATGCAATGAATGAATAGGCTAAACATTATTTTACATACATGGAGTTTATTAATTATTGCATTAGTTTGCATAGCTAATAGCTATTAGTCTAAGGTAGAAATTATTATATATTACTTACATATGAAAAATTAATAATTAGGCATTATTAGTAGACATTACCTTAAAAAACACCATTCGCATGTCATGAACTCATACCCTGAACACATGATATCGATCGTATTACAAAAATTCTACCATTCGACAAGACTTGATAATTATTAGACAAACCTTCAAGACTGCTTCTACACACTATGTTTCAATGCTACTTCCTTTACAGACAGAGAAGAACCCGTGTTCAGCTTTATTAGCTTCACTTTTCCCGCTAAAATCTGCTAGCCAATCAATGTCATCCACCTCACGTGACACTGGGCTTAATGCAACTATTATAATCACAATCGGGAAATAGCATGCGCGGCCTAAATGCACAATGAAGTACAACTCAGACCCGGATTTATATTATGCACGCCTACGCAAATGTAGCTAAGCACAGGTAAACAGACACTCATGTTGAATGACTGACTGTCTAACTTACTCACTCACTCACTCATCGTTAGGCCCATTTTTTACTGATCGACTGACTGACTGACTGGTTTACTGACTTGCTATTGCCCACTATAATTATAGACCGAATGACTGGTTTGTTTCGGTGGGTGACTGACTGACTGGTTTACGTACCTGGCTACTACAGTACTGTCTTATTGGTAGGAAGAGAAAAAACTTACACCTTGAACTAGGCCTACGGATCTATAATATTAATCGACAGAGAAGGAAAATCTAATATGATCAGACGAAGAGACAGAGACAGAGACGGATAGCTAATGGGTTTTGCGTGTCATTGGGGGTCACAATGGAAAGCGGACATTACGCAGAGGCAAACAGACAGACAGACAGACAGACAGACAGACAGACAGACAGACAGACAGACAGAGAGGCAGATCCCCATTCACAGGCAGGCAAGCAGAAGTATTCGTTGCTAAGCCGTCGCACTATTTGCCTGTTTGTACAATCGGAAAAACAAAAACGAAACCTAGACATGAGTTACCAGGTCTCAACCACGTGGTTTTTATTTCTGTTCCAAACCCACGTCTAAATTTTAATTCTTTTTATATTGACAGCCACGATGAAGGTTTCTTACCCGGTCGACTCAATTTAAATAGACCAGTGTCTAGAACGGTCGCACTTACACATGGATCAGTGTTTAATCTAGTCCCCGTCCTCTGGGGGGGGGAATTCAGGTTTCTGGGGGGGGAGACAATTGAGCGTCCGAAGGACGCTCGTGAGGCGCGTAGCGCCGAGACCGTGAGGGGGAGGGGTATGGGTATGGGGAGGGGGATTGCCCCTCCCCATCAGAAATTTTTTGAATTTCCACATTGCAATGGCAGCATTTTATGGTGTCTTCTTAACAAAAACCTGTACTTTTGAGAGCCTCACCAGAAACTTTTGGAATTTCCACATTGCAATGGAAGCATTTTAAGGTCTCATCTTAACAAAAACCTGTACTTGTTCAGAGCCTCATGAGAAATTTTTTGAATTTCCACATTGCAATGGCAGCATTTTATGGTGTCTTCTTAACAAAAACCTGTACTTTTTGAGAGCCTCACCAGAAACTTTGGAATTTCCACATTGCAATGGAAGCATTTTAAGGTCTCATCTTAACAAAAACCTGTACTTGTTCAGAGCCTCATGAGAAATTTTTTGAATTTCCACATTGCAATGGCAGCATTTTAAGGTGTCATCTTAACACTCATTTTAGCAGGATTGTGTCACATATTATAATAGTAAATATTTACTATAGCCATATAATAGTAAATAATATTACGGTATATTATATTATAACAGTTAATGTAATGCGATGATGTAAGCAGCAGCTAAAACTATTATCATTTTGCCAAATTTTTCTGGAGGGATGTCATCTCTGCTTTTAGTTAGACAAAAATAGTGTTTATACAAACATATACAGTAAGTTATACTCATTGCAACATGATAGTATCATATATTATGTTAGTAAAATTAATAATGTCATTATTTATAATCATAATTGTAATAGTAAATAATATCACCTTATATTATAACACTTCATGTAAAACAATGATGAAAACAGTAAAAAACAATATCATTTTGTCAAATTTTGCTGGGGGGGGAAATGTCAATCCTGGGGGGGGGGAACTTTCCCCCCCAGAGACGTCTAGATTAAACACTGCACATGGATCAGGCCCGATTTAAACTGGGAAGCTGGTGCTAAGGGCACTGCAGCGCCCGGTCCGAATTTTTAGGACCCACAGTTATAGAATGTGCGTAGTAAAAGGCTTACGATAGAAATTCACCTCACCCGATAAATTCATTAAGAAGTGAGCAAGACCGCTAGCGTAGGTCTATTATACCACTAGGCTATTATACCATGCATTCGCCCCAGAAAAAAACTCTTAGGTCTGCGTCAAATTACATTTAGGTGGTTCGTCGTTTTAGCGTTGTAAATTATGTGCAATTATTATAGGCCTAATATTGCATTGGGTTGAGCGTTGTTCGAATGCAAGTTGGATTGACGAAAAGAACTCTTGCCAAACGAAATCGGATTGATTAAGATATTTTTCCCTAAATGGGTGTGGGGTTGATGAAATGATTCATCCTTAAGTTGTGGTTGGATTGATGAAAAATAATTTCTATTTAAATAGAAGTTGAATTGATGATAAAATTATTCTTGTGTAAGCAGAAACGGGGTTGATGATTTGAATTATTTCCAAAACGAAGGCTGGACTGATGAAAAGGATTCATGACAAAGTTGATGTCGCATTGATGAGAATTAATATTGCTGCATTGTATGAGTAATTTAGAACGCTGAAACCCATTACACAGACATCAGCTTGTCTGTTAAAAAAGAACCAATCGCTGCTAACCATACAGCCTCCGGTCTTGATTGCAGTGAGCTGTCAACTTAGCCTAGTAACAAGTCAACCGGCTTTTGTTGTGTGTGGGCTTTAAACTCTTCGCCATATTTTACTAGTAGCCAGAGTCGTTGTTTTTATTAGCAAACACTAATAAGCTTATTAATAATAACACTTATTAGGCCTATTGATTGTAACGAAACTTGCTCGTGAAAAATATTATAGAAAGAAGATGCTACACTTTAAAAATCAGTCGGGTAAATTATTGATTTTGAAGAGGTTATGATTGTGAATACAGTTTGCATAGGCCTAGACTCACGCCATGTGACAAACCGTTGGGTTGCTTGTAGGGCTATAGCGCATCCTGTTTACAATAATAGACTTTAATAGTTGCGCGTATTGCATTGTATTGAATTGTATTGTATTTAAACATTTATAAAGCGCCTCTAGTAGGGTGAACCGTTCAGAGGCGCTCCCAGTGCGCAAGGCCCAGCGAGAAGAAACAGGTTTTGAGAAGAGACAAAGCAGAGGAGAGACTACCAGAAAGAAGTGTAGAGCGAACAGAAGGAGAAAGGGCATTCCAAAGAGAAGGACCAATTGAGACAAATGATCGAGACTGAGCCATAACAGTTCTAGACCGAGGAACCAAGAGGTCAAATCTGTTGGATGAACGAAGTGGACGGTGGGAGGAAGCTGAGTGAGGACGAAGTAAAACATTAGTGAGATATTTAGGGGCAAGACCCCGTTGAGCCTTTATGATCAGAGTGAGGATCTTAAATTGTGTGCGAGCACGGAGAGGAAGCCAGTGAAGTTCATGAAACATAAAGGTAGAGATGTGAGAGTACTTGGGAAGGCGGGCAATCAATCTAGCAGCTGAGTTGAGAACCGATTGAATCGGTGAAAGACGAACTTTAGGAATACCAATGAGGAGAGCATTGCAATAGTCAATTCGTGAACATATAAAAGCATGAATTAAGGTAGTGAAGATGGAGGAGGAGACAGAGCGACGAATGGCTCTAAGACGTCTTAAATGGAAATATGACGAGCGTGTCACATTGGAAATATGCTCAGTAAAAGTAAGTGAGCTTTCAATTACAACACCCAGATCCCGAACACTTGAAGAGAAGGAAAACAGCGGAAATTTTTCAGAGAGCAGAATGAAATCAAGCTTCTGGAGCTGCTGGGGAGTACCTAGCCAGATGAATTGAGTCTTTGAAGTATTAAGCGAAAGGCGATTTGAAGACATCCATGAGTGGAGATGAGTAGTAAGGGATTCAATAAGAGCAACTAATAGCAGCTGGGAAGATGAGGGACCATGGACAAAAGCCTGAACATCATCAGCAAATAGATGGCCAGCAGCACTACAAATCGGAAAAAGAGAAGAGATGTCGGCTGTGTAAAGAATAAATAGGAGAGGTCCAAGAACTGAACCTTGAGGAACACCCAGATTAACATGAAGCGCGTGTATTGTAATATTAGCCTATATGGGTAAATATTTGATAACTGGTCATTTTAGGTATCCGATGTACCAGGAAAAAAATATGATTTTTCTTCTTAAAAGTTACATAAACAGAAATACAAATATAGCGTGAAGCTATTAATTGTATGGTTCATAACGGATCTGTCCTAATTCCCCCCATTAATTTTGTTTTGAAATTGTGGGTAAAGCACACCATGTCAGCACCGCAACCACAAAATGTCAGCACCGCAACCAATGAAAATATCCGTAAACAAGCTGAATAACAAACTTTAATGAGCAATTTAATGGTCCAATAAAAACTGCTTGACATGGGAAAAAGTAATATAATGTGAAATGAAAATGAATACCACCAGAATATTTTTAAAAAATTATAGGAACAAATAAGTGTGGGACCAAAATGTCAGCACCGCAACCGACTGGTATCAATTCTAAACTGTCGTAGACATAATGAACACGCAATAATAATGCAAATCTAAGGTGCTACACAAATACATAAATAGGCCAGCTGTAATTAACAAATGCTTTAAAATATTATTGTGAATGAAAGGTTAGGTAACAGAAAGCTAAGTTGGATGACAAACTTGTCAGCCAATGTCAGAATGTCAGCGCCGCAACCACAAAAATGTCAGCACCGCAACCATTTAAAATATCAGTAAACAGGCTGAATAACAAACATTAATTAGAAATGTAATGGTCCAATAAAAACTGAATGTCATGGGAAAAAGTAATATAATGTGAAATGAAAATTAATACTATCAGAATATTTTTAATAATTATAGGAACAACATGGTGTGGGACCAAAATGTCAACACCGCAACCGACTGGTTTCAATTCTAAACAGTCGTAGAAATAATGAACACGCACTAATAATGCAAATCTAAGCTGCTATACAAATACATAAGTAGGCCAGCTGTAATTAACAAAAACTTCAAAATATTATCGTGAATGAAAGGTTAGTTAAAAGAAAGCAAAGTTGGATGACAAACTTGTCAGCCAATGTCAGAATGTCAGCGCCGCAACCACAAAAATGTCAGCACCGCAACCATTTAAAATATCAGTAAACAGGCTGAATAACAAACATTAATTAGAAATTTAATGGTCCAATAAAAACTACATGACATGGGAAAAAGTAATATAATGTGAAATGAAAATGAATACCATCAGAATATTTTTAATAATTATAGGAACAACATGGTGTGGGACCAAAATGTCAGCACCGCAACTGCTTGCTTGGTTGCGGTGCTGACGGTTGCGGTGCTGACAAATTGTTTAAAGTATAAATATTAGGCCAACCCCGCTTGACGCGCGTAAATAATAATAGGTCCCTTCTCATCTGTACTTGCTTGCGATTCGATACATGACAATTAAACATGCTTAGATATTAGTTGTATGCTTGCATTATTGGTTGCGGTGCTGACCTAGAATAAAAATACGCGTGATGGTCATCCGACATTTGTAGCTAATAAACTTCTTACTTACTTACTTACTTACATTTACAATATGCGATCAGCTAATCAAGATGCATGAGATGCAATGTGGCAGAGCGCATGCGTAATCGATACATACGAAGCAGTTCTAATAGGTATGCGCCGGCCGCGGTTGCGGTGCTGACATCGAAAATCGCAAAGTGTGATACAGACTTTTGAAAAAATATTTAACACGGAAAACCTATCGCTGAAGATTAATTCTGTACACACTGTGATTGAAAATTATAATTTCTATTAAATGTTCATAAAAGATTGTAAAATTAGTACACTATATTAGCTACTACTTGGATTTGAAAATAATCAACCTACCTTTGATACAGGTTGCGGTCCTGACATTTAAGGCATTTCTTTAAATAAATCAATATAATATATAAATATTCTAATTTTTTTTTTAAAGAAATAGATCTGCTCAGTTAACACCTATTTAATGGTGTTTCGCTTTTTAAATTACGATTACCCGATTTTTATCGATTATGCTGTAACTTAAAATTACCGCTTTTCAAATATTCACCCATATGGTAATATGATGCCGTTGCTACATGTATGTATAAAAATTATGTGCATTTACGCATACATGCATGTGTGCGGGTATACATGTGTCTGCAAATGCATGTGTGTTAATAGCCTATGAATTTACATGCGTGTATGCATGGATGTAGCGTAGGCCTATGTATGCGCGTACAGTTGACAATGTGTGTTAGCATGCATGTTTAATTGTATTTGGTATTATGGTGACCTCAAGAAGCTACCTTAGGACCATTCCTTTTGCATCCAGAACAACTAAATTGATATAATTATTATTAGACCGATTTGTTGTGGAACAGGTTGACCACAATAAAATCATTGATTGACTGACTGCTGGTTGAATGGTTAAATTGATTGGTTGATTGATTCAATTGATTGATTGACTGACATTTCTTAAGAAAAATGTACTGTTTAGTGAAATATTCCATCAAGGCATTCGGTTGAGGTTACTTTAAGCCAATAAGAAGAGCAACAATGCTTTCGCTGTAGTCCCTATCGTCGCATTGTAAACAGGAATTTAGTATAGTGAAATTTAGAATATCTAAGCCTACACATTTTAACATTATACTTAGAAAAAAATTATTTTGTTTTTTATTTTGTTTAGTCATGTCTGAAACTGACACCAGAAGTTTGGAAGTCACATCAGACTATTTGACAAACGAAAGTCATGGTGAGTGAAATATTTTAACGAATAGGCCCTACAGTTGGCTTTACTTCCAGCTCTAGTCCTTCATTTCACTGTATATACACTAGGGTGGATCGAATCTATGTGGCAATCTTTTTCTATACACTGTATGTAGTAATCACACATGTTCATTTGTATAGCACCGTACAAGATCCTCGAGAAGGCGCTAACGTAGCTATCCAACTGATCTGAACAGAATGCTGCAAATGGCATCTCGAGAATATTTCCTGCTCTGCGTGCGTTGCAATGTTATGAATTCATATAATAATTATTAATGGCGGATTGCCACAGTGGTTTAGATAATGCACGAGAAGGCACGTTGGAACGAGATCGATGTGCAGTAACATGGAACCATCAGTTTACAACTGGCAGAAGGACGTGAGGATCGACGACCTGGTTGGCTTGAGACAGCAACTCAGATCATGAACGACCATAGATATATTTTCAAGAGGACAAAAACAATGGTGGCAGTTAAATTTTGTAGCATAAGCTTGAAAATATAAAGAATATGAAGAATGTGGATGTTTAGGCCTACACAAAGGTTTCTAAATGCAAATTTATCAGTTTCACGTTGCGTATCACTAGTAGGCTATTATAATAAATTAGTGCCTTAGTGCGAAAAAATTGTTAAATGCAAAAGGTATTCGTTACGAAAATTATGTGTTAATTTTTCAGGGAGGAGGCAAGTGCCATATGCACACATACATACTAGATACATTGCACTCACATAGTTGCATACTCTGATTTATTCCGAATAATACTGAAGAAATCACGTGTTCAATCTTGTGGCCACTGCCAACAATATCTGAATGGTGGTTAATTTATTCATAGTTCATTACAGATATCCCCGGTAGCTTGAGTTAGGCTCGAACACGCGATCCTTCGATTAGGCCTACAAGCAGTGATGGGAAGTATTTAAAATACTAGTATTTAAAATAGTATTTTAAATACAATCTAAGTATTTTGTACTTGTATTTTAAATACTTTTGTGACCAAGTATTTCTACTTTTACTTAAAATACTTTTTCGGTAGTATTTTGTACTTAAAATTGTGATGATGTTAAAATACTTTTTCAAAATACTTTTAAATCTCACCAGCTGCAATTAGCTATGCAATATGGCATTCTCAACTGCCCTAGGCTTCTTCATAACTCAAACAAAGGAGCCCTTGAACAGGAGGTTTAAGACAAACAATGGCCAGTTAAACAGGCTGATAGTGGTTAGTCATTGTTACGGATGACTGGGCACCGCTGACCACAGGGTGAGCGAAATTAATTACAGGTGTATTTGATGTATGGTGTAGGGGAAGAGTTTAGGGATCACATGTACAATAATTGTACACGTCTCTCTTACATATTAGTTTTATGGGGCATCAAATTGACACGCATATAATTATGTTTGAAATCAGCTTGATGTTTGACACCACAATGGAAATGTCTATGCTGATAAAATGGGACATACGCTAGATGTTTATGAATAGGACAAATGAGGATGGCATTAGATGTGTCTACTGGCTGGTGGCAATTGGAACTTATGTGACCTTAAAACAGGCGCAGAGTTTCATTATATTAATGGATCACAGACTACATAGGCCTACTTGACAATTGCAGCATACAGGAAGACACCTATGGATAACACTTAGTTGACCTGTGCTGGTGTATTGTATTATTATCACAACACAGACTTCGAACATTTACTTAAAAATTAGCCTAGAGGCTTTGCTGATGGGCAGAATTGTGACAGGACGTCTCAACATAACAGCTTTTTAAGGTATGTACGTTGAGCTTTTGTTCAGCAGTGTAAATTTTTGTTATCCATCCCATTGGGCCAGATTACTGAACAAAACTTTATATATTTTAGTGATTTTAAATTTTGATAAATTACAATAACCAATGCTGATTCTTTTTGCATAATTAGTAGGCTACCGATATTTTTATATGTCATTAAATTTGGTGCTTCTGTGGATCTTGATGTTAACGGACTCTGACTCGAACTTGGACCCCATCTCTAGTGTCTTGGACTCGAACACCTTTGGACACAGACAATGTTTGTTTTTTAATCAAAATTCCATGTTAAGAATTTTTTGTCGCAATTTAATATGACTTGCTTATTTCTTATATAGTTTGGTAGTGAGTATTTTGTACTTAGTATTTTAAATACTTTTCCAAGCCAAGTATTTTATACTTGTATTTTAAATACTTTTGTAAAAAAGTATTTTTACTTGTATTTTAAATACTTTTGTGACCAAGTATTTTTACTTATACTCAAAATACTTTTTGAAAGTATTTTCCCCATCACTGCCTACAAGGCATGAATCATAAAGCGCGGTGGTGTAGTGGGTATGTTTGTTGCCTTACAGTCGGAGGGTTTCAGGTTCGAATCCACCTCAAGTCGCCACGTAGGGACCTTGGGCATGGGCAAGCCTTTCACTCGCAATTGCTCAGCGCTTCGGCGTGAAACTCCGATGCAGTGTCCGCGCTGTAGTCGGGAGCGCCTCTGAGCAGTGAGCTTGAAAGGGCGCTATAGCAAGTACGCATACAAACAAACAAATATGCATATATAGACCCTATTGACCCAATGAAAAAAAAACCAACTGATATGAATGCCAATTAACTAAAACCACGGTTTTTGCCCATATCTTGGCCAGAAGTAAGAATATCGAAATGAAATTTTACAGGCTTAAAGCCAATTCATATTTACACATGATGACCAGATTTCATCAAAATATTTCAAACAGAACAAAAGTTTTATAGCTTTTAGTGAGGCCACCCACCGTTTTTTTGACGATTCAAAAACGCGACGCAACAAAAAGTAAAAAAAAAACAGTTTAATTATTCTGGCCAATAGCTTGGTCAGAAGTAAGAATATCGAAATGAAATTTTACATCCTTAAAGACAATTCATATCTACACATGATGGCCAATTTTATAAAAAAATATTTCAAATAGAACAAAAGTTATACCACATTCAGTGAGGCCCCACCGTTTTATTGACGATTCAGAATGGTAACGCAACAAAAAGTAACAAAAACAATTTATTAAGTCTCACCTCAAATAATTGTTATCAAATAGCCTTGATATTGTCAGATGATCACTATTATTACTATCTAAAAAGAAACAGGGTACCAGCGCAGCTGCACGTCACTGAGAAGTCACTTAGCAAGATGACAATCAAATTGGTAAATAAGGAATCTGTCAGATTAATCAGCAGGTCCATCAAGAACTTTGCAAAGAGACTCAAAAGAAGTGTTGGCACTGGTGGTGGGCACATTGAACACAAGTAGTGAAGCACTACCAAGTACATTTGACAACAGTTAGCTATAGATTTGACATGAGACTTAATAAAATCACGTTTTTGTCACTTTTTGTTGCGTTTCGTTTTTGAATCGTCAAAAACGGTGGGTGGCCTCACTAAAAGTGGCATAACTAATGTTCCCTTTGAAATATTTTGATGAAATCTGGCCATCGTGTGTAAATATGAATTGGCCTTAAGCCTGAAAAAATTCATTTCCAAATTCTTACTTCTGGCCAAGATATTAGCAAAACCTCTGTTTTTGTTGCGTATGGTTTTTGAATCATCAAAAAGCGGCGGGTGGCTTCACTAAAAGTGATATAACTTTTGTTTTCTTTGAAATATTTGATTGAAATTTGACCATTGTACGCAAATATGAATTGCCTTTAAGACTGCAAAGTTTCATTTAAAAATGCTTATGTTTGGCCAAGATATGGGCTAAAAACCGTAGGGGGTTATTTTTTTATGGCCCACCCTGTATATTGTTTCGTATTATATCCATGTACTAATTTGTACTTGTATATAGCGCTTCTCACAGAATGGTCATTCTATCCTGATTATTATTGCTCAGTAGGCCTACTGCATTGCATTAAGCATTTGTCAAACCCATCTAATGAGCGAATAGTTCAGAAGCGCGTATAATTATTGTAGTGGGCAGAGCCTCACGAGAAGATGCAGGCTTTGGGAAAAGAACAGAAAGAAGATCGACTGACAGACTGGATATTAGAGCGAACAGAAAAAGAAGGTGCATTCAACAGAGAAAAGATGGGAATGAAACAAAATAATGATCGAGTCTGACAGTACTGTAGTCGACTATTACAATCCTTCTAGCATACATTTTCATCGATTTTTGCTTTAAATGTTTCATTTAATTAATGACCGCAGGATATCGCAGGAGAAAGCAAGAACAATTCAATTCTTCGCATCTATCAACTTCAACGAAACTTAGTAAGACATTTTATAATTATAATTCAGTTATTTAATTTATCTATTGTCTTTCTTGCTCGTCATCCTCTTGTAGGCCCTATGTAGTTCCTTTTGCAAATTTAACAATAAGTTATTTTTTTTATCTGTTTAATGTTTTTCAGAATTCGTGGAGCTACAGGAAATTCTTACGTTAAACATCTACGATGGAAAAAGTTCGGGGTGCACCAAGGACATGCATTCTCAGGGCCGGTCTTAGGCATAGGCAAAGTAGGCAGTTTCCTAGGGCGCCGCAGTCTTTGGGGGGGGGGGGGGCGCCACGGCACCTGCGATTTTCTGTACACTTTATTCTTTTAAACTGAAGACTTTGGAAAGAATTTAAAATAATTATTGATTTCATTGCACCAATTCAGGCAGGCCTAATTCAATTTCAAGGACTGCATGTAGGCCCTATTTTATATCGATTAATAAAATTCAATTTTAACGGCATTCTTTATTATACTCTGTGATTTGTAGTCTATGTCTATAATAGTCTCTGCAGTCACTTCGCGGCCTCTCCGGTCTGCTGATCGACTTGATCAATTGATTGCAAGGACAAGGATTGCCATGGCCCAACACCGTGCCTTTGCCATTGTAGGCCCTTCTATGTGGAATGACCTCCCTCCCACTATCCGTAGTAAGATGTTATTGGGGGTGTCATCTTCAGCCCTTCGCTACTTGAAGTTTTTTTTATTTCCTCGGGGCTGTCGCGCTGAGAGCGCCTCTGAATAGCTAGTCTGTAAGAGGCGCTTCATAAACGCTCATATACCATACCGTACCATACCATACCATACCATACCATACCATACCATACCATACCATACCATACCATACCATACCATACCATACCATAATAGACCCGATGTCTATGGGCTAATACTGACATAGGCCTATAGTGAAAATTTCACTATATCAGTTTTAAAAGATTTAATCTTTCGACTGAATAGCCTACGCCAACAACTGAAGGATTGTTGTGTTATTTATAGTCGTTGTGTCTGGTGTGAATCTTTTGATCTTAAAAAAATGAAATGATATCAAACACTATGAGTCCATGAAGTGTCAAAAGTTATCGGGTGCTCAAAGTCGTAAGAAAAAGAACAGAAGACAGAAGTTAGAATAAAAAGACAATACCTACGAAACAACTTTATCTGTCAATGTCAGCGCCCAGCCGTCAGATAGGCTATAGTGACTCAAACTACGCGACGCTCAATTTCAAGGCTGGCCTTAGGCACAGGCAAGGCAGGCAGTACTGTCAACGGGGCTCCAAATTCTAGTGGGGGGGGGTCATTTGCACAAAAATGTATGTTTGTAGCCTTTTTAACTTTTAGCCATTGTACACGAAATTGAATTTTATTCAGCCTTCAGTGTAGGCTACTAATAAAAATCTAACAAAAATATAAATTACTCAGCTGAGTGCAGAGGCTCTGGCTGGTTCATCTTTAGATTCTGACGTGTGATGAACAATTATTGAATTTGAGTGGGGATCTGAGGGCGCGAAGTGTATGCTTTGCCTATGGAGCCAAATGCATGCTGGGGCGCCAAATGCATTCTTTTATCTAGGGCGCCATTTTACCTAAGGCCGACCCTGTGCATTCTGCTGTAAATGACTCTAGGAGCTGAATTATTTGAAGGCAATATTACATTTTTTGTACAGAAGAAATTATTATGCTACGAGTTAAATTATTATAGTTCTTTTAATGGATTTTGGAATACAGAAGACTTTATTTTGTGAGTTTTGTAAGTAGGCTGTTTTAATTTAATCCATAGTAGCCTATTGGTAGGCATATCGCTTGCTATTGATTAAAGCTTCAACATTTAGGCTATACTGTAGCGATTAATTGCCTACTGTCTACATTCATTCACTCCAAATATTTACATGTATATAATGCCTTTTCAAGAAGGCTACTCAGAGGCGCTCCCAGCCCAGCCACGGCTAACAAGAAAGGTAATAAAAAAAACAGATTCTTCTTGCTGATCTTGATTCTGCTTCCCAGCATAGGCGTAGGAGACGTGGGTCCGGGGAGGAGGCAAATGCCCCACATTTTGGGCAAGTCTGGTTTTCGGGCAAGCAGACCAGAAAAAATAATTTTTTTAATTTCACAAATAGGGCAATTTCGACCGGAGACGACTAAAAAAGGGTCGTCAGAATTTGGGGAAAAATTTAACATTCCCCCACTGCTGAAATGTCCCCTACGCCTATGCTTCCAAGCATCGTACCTATGCCTCTGTTGTTCCTTGGCTTTAAAATGTCTGCCAATTATATGATTTTAGTTATTGATGTCTCTCTGCCCGTGCGTTAGACCTTACATGTAGACCTATCTTATGAATTTTTCGGCTCCTCGCACTCTGAGCGTCTCTGATTAGGTAGAAGACAACAGTGAGAGGCGGTTTAAATGCACCAGCTATTTAAATTATTACCCAGGGCCGTGTTTAAGGTTCTTCGAGTGTCGGTGCAAAGTGTTACAGAGGGGCAAAGTGCCGTTCGGCAGTCTTATAAGATTAGTCATTTTACAAAAATATCGCTGTTCAATAGGCTAGCCTACGTGGTTTGTCGGCTGTGGCGGGTCAGTAAGCAAGCACGCAACGTCGGTGAACTTAGTGAAATTAGGCCTAATGTTTTCTTACACTTGCAGATTTTGCAAAAGGTTTAAGTAACACTGAGACTCGCAATTTAAGACATTTGGCCATTGGCAAAAAAACTCTCGGCTCCGGGGCATTCGGTGCACCGCACCGAATGGACCTATGTTAAACACGGCCCTGTTATTACCTGGTCGGACATTAATTTCAGCGGCGATTAGTATTTTAGTTACAGATGAAAATATTGATAACAAACCACGAAGTGGGATGACGGATGAAAATCTTCAGACCAAAACAAGAAGTGGGATGATTTTTCCGATTTTGTTAGTGCAACAAATGCGATGATTGATGCAATTTACAGTTTGCAGGGGGGGGGTAATGTTTAGGAGGGGGTAATCTGAAACCTTTACACCGGTCCGCGGAGAAGAGTTAAAAATAAAAAATTCACTGTAATTATTAGTTTATTTGTTTAAAATTGTGAAATTATTCGAATTGTTGTCCAAAATTTATTCAAATTTCTGTCTTAATATTTAAAAATTTGAAATAAATCAACGCGCCGTATTTTAACTTGCCAGATGGCGAATTAAAATTTGTAATTTATTCCAAATTTAATATATTGATGACTGCAGTGAGCTTATTTGTGTTGATCGTCGCCATTAAGGCCTATAGGTTAGCGGTCCGCGAGCTTCACCAAACATTATTGCCGGTCCGCAGCATGCTGAAGTTTGGGAACCACTGATCTAGTCATCCCTGTTACAAGTAAAATTAAGAGTGATGTCGTAAACACTTGCGATCTGCGACTTTTAAGATGGTACATTCCGTTGACTGCTTTTCGAAGCTATTGCCTCAGTTAAACCTATGTTTTGAGACATAGACGCGAGTGATGCTATTTGCCTAGCCCTAACCCATTCCTGTCGTCGTACAGCATTTGCCGAAATGCGATAGTATGAAACTTGTCTTCCTGCAAACTGCGTTTTCAAACGGCTATTACTACACTAGGCTACAACAAAATTCTCCTCCATGACGCGTTTTATTGTACAGTTTCGCCCGTTTTAGCAGGATCAATCAAAACTCCATCTCAAATTCTATTCCATTTGCGATTTCAAGTAGAGTTGTTTACGATTTCTTCTAAGCCGGAAACGCGGTGCATTGTGGGGCTTCGCGAAATCCAGAATAGAGGTCTAGTCATTGTGGTTTCATACGAGTTTGCCAACAGCTGAGCCTTGCTTGTTTTCATATTGGTGTCCGTGTGAGTCATTTTGAGAATCAGGAAGTGAAGTGAGAACATTTTCTTTAGAATTCTTATGGTCTGGTGCCATGGGCGGAGTTTATCAGGGTCTAGACCGTCTAGGGGGAAATTTTTTCGGCGCCGCTCGATCTGGACTAAGTCTCCGCCCCAACCAAAGCCGACGTTTTAAGCCCCTCAAAAACGGAAACCATAAGCTTACTCCGCCCATGTCTGGTGCAGTTTCTCTGTTACGCCTACGTCGTCCTACGATTCGTGTTCTGATAACAGACTAACCGTACTAACGTGACCAAGGAAGACGATCTGAAGAAATGAGATGACCTAGTCTTATTAAACTGACTTCTCTTATATCCTCATGGTTTTTTTCTATTTTCATATTGTTTGCCACTTAGTCGTGTAGGCCTACAAAATACTTCAATTTGCCTGAGTCAGAATAGACTCAGAAATATGTAAAATTGATTCGCAACAATATCGCTTCGTTGCCTAGCCTGGCTTGATCGTATCAAGCGAAGTGAGAACATTTTCTTTAGAATTCTTATGGTCTGGTGAAAAAACTAAATAAACTTCACGTGTCCTGATGACATAGCCTATGTTGTTTGATACGATCAAGGCAACGAAGCGATATTGTTGCGAAAAATTTCCTCCTAGACGGTCTACATGTAGACCCTCATAAATCCCCCCCCCATGGCACCAGACCAGATAGGCTATGCTTACTCGTGCTAGCGAAAGCAACTTTAGGCCTAAAGGACCTACGCCTACATGCATTCTTAGCTAAGGTGAATTTTTATTTCATGTTTAGCTCGAAGTAGGCTATGTTGAGTCATCAGCAGCGTTTTCATTTTCTCTTTATCGATTTAACACCATGGCTGCAATATCAGTCTGCTGTTGTTGGCCTGAATCAATGTGGGCCAACGGTGGCCTACGGTATGTTTTTATTCAGGTTGTCAGACAGACAACGCCAACTAAACGTCTTCCGCGAATGATTACACCGGCGCTGGTGTCGACCAGTGTAACATCTGAAATGATCGCCGATCAATACAATTTTATAAGAGCCCCAAATACAGCTTTGTCTGTATCAAATTGATACATCCACGCTCATACCTTATTCAGACCTAAAACATCCTCGTGCTTTTCCAATACCTGCAGTTTACTCAGGTCTACAAAGGCATGGGCGCCCGCAGAAATTTTTGGAGGGGGGGCAAAAAAATTTCGATGAAAAATGAAAAGTTGGAAATTAAGAACACGAGTATTTTTCAGTGAGGTTTCTTAATGCAAATTGTCCAGTTTCATTTTGTGCATCAGCTTTAATATGACTTAAGCTTAGCTTTTTAGTGTGAAGAAATGTGTTAAAAAAATCTAAAAGTAGCTGTTAAAAGTGGGTTCCTGAAGCGTCGCTGTAATATTATAAGTCCATTGAATGAATGACTAAATAAGCGAAAAATAGGTGTCAGTTTTCAAGGTGCAAGTGTTCCTCCAGCTACTTCTATATTGTTATAATAATTTATAAACTTCTAAAGCGCCACTTGAAAGCCACTGTTGAGAAATTATAAATTTTTACATTGGTATTGAATCTATAGCTTATTGATATTTAATTTTGTGCAGTTGTGAAAGGTTGCATTACAGCCATAATCGATAGGCCTACTATTTGCATGGGCGCCCGCCGGATGGTTAAAAGCCAATGGTTATTGTTCCAGCTTTTAGCAAGATATTGATAATGCCAGGCAGAAAATTAAGAGCATATTTATTTCTACAGAGATTTCTAAACATAGATTTATGACTTTCACTGTGTGTATTGTTCGTACCATTAGTGCTTTAATGCGAAGAAATTTGTTAAAACCCAAAACTAGTAGTTAGAAAAATAAGTTTCAATTTTCCAGGGGGGCAAGTGCCCCCCCTTGCCCCTATGTGCGGACGCTCATGTACAAAGGCAATCTGATGTAGGCCTATGTATGTATATAGGCCGACGTACGTGTATGTATATATATGTATGTATGCGCGCTTGTTATAGCGCTTTTTCAAGAATTCTACTCAGGCTTGATTTATTTGGGGGGTTTCAGCTTCGTTTGGCCCCAAACCTAACACTAGTTGCGTTCCTGATTCTGTATAATAATTATACCGTACATAATTATAGGCCTACATGTTTTATAATGATGCTATGGAATCCTTAGTTCATACCTATACCACCTTCGCGTTGCTGGACTTAAGTTGCTAATATCTTCTTTAATTAATGTCATTTCTCTCTGGAGTGCATTAAGTATGTTCATATGAGATGGGAATTGAGTGATATTCCATATTTTAGGTTACGCTCAGTTGCTTTGCAACAGCCAACCCGCAGAAGTATCATTGTGTTTCTGTGAAGGTCTGCCTTCACTTCAGCGATGTTTTGGTGTCGAAATTTTTTATTCTAATTAGCCCTTTAATTTATTCAGACTATTTACAAATCAATTCATTTGCTCATGAACGTTTGAGCTTATTGTTATTGCACAAGTCAAACACAGATTCTATATTTTGGACAGGGTAAAGGCTTTTCCCCCAGGACATCTGCCCTGATTTCCTCTGCCATAGCTCATGGGAGGAGACTTGGGCGGAGATTGGGGGGACGGGGGGGGACGAACGAGTGGCCGAAGGAAACACGCGAGATTTTTTGACGGACGAATGTCGCCGATAAAATTTCCATCTTTTGCCGGCAGAAATTTCTGATGACCTTTTTTCTTAGTCATCCGGCCGAAAAGTCAAGGATTTTTTTTAACTGCCAAAAAGTTGATGACATTTTTTTAGTCATCGCGCTCAGGGGTTGGGGAACAAATGCATGGGCCGTCCCCCAACACTTTCATTTGGGGGGCGTCCCTCTGTTCCCCCTAGGTCTCCACCAATGCCGTAGCTACGCACTGCTAACATTCATTAAACAGTTGATTAATCGATACCGGCTATGGCTACTAGTTTTTCCGCATCGTTCACTCACTGCGTAGGTGACTCAACGACGCCAGTGTCACGCCACCTGACTTTGGTAGCCTATATCTTGTACGTTTAACAGTAGGCTATTTACTTATTCGAAGATCACCAAATGTCTGAACGTAGGCTACTCGACAGTTTTCATTGAGTTGAACATGATTTTCAGGACGAGCTGCCATCATTTCGAGCAGAATTAACAATGACGCACCTGATTGTTCTTTATGTGTTGTATCGTTCTCGAGTCAAGGTTTGTTCAATAAACAAAATTTAATCTTTCGTGAACCATGTGCCTCAGTAGCTTATAGAATTCATCTTTAAAGCTGTTCAAAAGTTTTTGATTATGAAACTGTGACATTTGGTTAAGGCCCTGTCATTCAAACTCCATTAGAAGCAATTAGCCAGACCAAACTGAGTAGGCTAATTAGCCCGGTGTAAAGGTTTCAAATTACCCCTCCTATTGTATTGTATTGTATTTAAACATTTATAAAGCGCCTCTAGTAGGGTGAACCGTTCAGAGGCGCTCCCAGTGCGCAAGGCCCGGCGAGAAGAAACAGGTTTTGAGAAGAGACAAAGCAGAGGAGAGACTACCAGAAAGAAGTGTAGAGCAAACAGAAGGAGAAAGGGCATTCCAAAGAGAAGGACCAATTGAGACAAATGATCGAGACTGAGCCATAACAGTTCTAGACCGAGGAACCAAGAGGTCAAATCTGTTGGATGAACGAAGTGAGTAGAGGTCATTGTAGCAAGCTCGGACAATTTGACCCGTACAGCCTTGAGCTCGGACAATTTGACCAGTACAGCCTTGAGCTCGGACAATTTGACCAGTACAGCCTTAAAAATTGAGTGTCCGCGCAGTTTGACCAATACTAGCCTTACTTTTTCAAATTCATGGAATATCCAACTCGATCTAAAGACAAGATATTCCAATAAAAATGGACTACTCGATGAAAACTGTTACTGAATTACGAAACATTGCCGAGCAGAGCGGCATGGATGGATATTTTACTAGACTGCGGAAAGCGGAGTTGATTGCTAAACTTGGCTTTCACAACACACCGTCAATCTCGCCTAACGTTAGTTTGATCGACACCGACGAACGTCCATGCGAGATCATCACCGTCGTTGAGCGTCGACGCAATGGAAACTCATCCCCATGTGATGCAAGTTTGATCGACACCGACGAACGTCCATGCGAGATCATCGCAGTTAATCACCGACGCAATGGAAACTCATCCCCGTGTGATGCATGTTTGAGCGACACCGACGAACGTCCGTGCATGTATATCGTCGTTCAGCGTCTACGCAATGGAACCCTGCGTAAATCTACTTTGCTCTGCGGCCCCGACGACTGATTCTATGCGCGATAAACACGACAGACTTTGAGCGGACTACGACGTAGATACGGGATTACAATATCGCAAACGATTTTACACCGTTGGTTTATAATCGTCTTTGGATCAATCGAATATTATTATTTTTTTCTCCGGCGTATAGAAAATAACTGAAAATGGAATATACAGCTCGGCCTAAAGACAAGAGATCCCAATATAAAATGGACTACTCATCGTATAATCTGAAAGAATTACGACAAATTCCTAAACAGAGAGGACAAAGAGGATACTCGAGTTTGCGAAAAGCGGAACTCATAGCGTTCATATCGCAGGGAGATCGACTAGGCGCTCGGGCCCAGGTCAACAAAGCACCAGCGCATACTCCCGCCACTGTGCGAGAATTGCGAGAAATTGCAAAAAAGAGAGGCGTGCGAGGATACTCGAGATTAGCAAAAGCGGAACTTACGGCATTCTTGACTACTACTTGGAAATTTTTGAATACGGGAAAAAATAAAACAGTTTTCTCGGATTGGCTGACTAGCGAGATTAGTCAGTTACCCCCGCAAATAAAACCGCCCATTCATAGGTTCAAACTTCGAGAGACTGCGACGGCTATCAAAGGGTTTACAAAAAGATACACGATCGATGGCGACAACGGGATCGATGTTGCAACTTTTCTCAAGGCTGTAAGACCGCAGGTAGTTAGGCTGCTAGGGAAAAATCGCGGGGTAAAAGTTCAATTCGATCTCATGTGCGTAATGGAGAAAGTAGATATGAAAACCGGCGAAGTAGTAACGGCTGAGCCTAATTTCAAATCAAAGAGTGATATTATTTTAGAAGCAACCGATGTGAGGGAAATATATACCAACGCAGCGGATAAAATTAAGGAGAGCATGGCCAGTTTTCAGATGCGGGGGAGTAATTGGAGATTCAAAACCGTTTTGAAGTTGGATATCGATACAGTGGTATATAAACCATTGAAAGGAAGTTCTTATATTCCACTTCCAGATTATTTAGCGAATAAAAAGGCTATTATTAATATGAAGAACAAAGATGAAGAATGCTTCAAGTGGTGTGTGGCGAGAGCTGTAAACCCCGTTGAAGAACACCCGGAGAGAATTACGAAAGAATTAATCAGACAGTCTGAGGAACTCAATTGGTCTGGTATCGAATTCCCTGTAGCAGCGGATGCTAATGTGCTGAGTAAGTTTGAGCGAAATAATAATATTAGTGTTAATGTTTTTGGTTACGAGAAAGATGTGAATGTATTCCCACTATATATATCAAAGCATGAGAATGATAGGTGTGTAGATCTATTACTCATTTCTGATGGAGAAAAGAAGCATTATTGTTGGATCAGGAATTTCAATAGACTGATGGCGGTGAAAACAGAAAATACTACTACATCAATGTACTATTGCAAAAGATGCTTGATAGGGTTCAGTAGAAAAGAATCGCTTCACAAACATACTGAGTACTGTTCGCAGCAGGACGCCCAACGAATAGAACTTCCAGAACCTGGGACTATGCTAAGTTTTACGCATTATTATAGAAAGATGCGTGTACCGTTTGTGTATTTTGCCGACTTTGAATCGTTCATCAAACCTATCGGTACATGTCAGCCCGTTCCTAGCACGTCTTACACCAACAAGTATCAAAAACATACGCCCAGCTCGTTTTGTTATCATTTGAAATGCTTCGACGATGAAGTTTATTCCCAAGAGCCGGTGCGTTTTACAGCTGAAAACGAGGACGATGATGTTGCTCAGTTATTTATAGACTCTATCGAAGAAAATGTAAAACGAATATACAACGAGTTCAAATTCCCCAAGAAGATGATATTCGGCAAGAAAGAGCAGGTGCTCTTCGACTCGGCTACTGTTTGCCATATATGCGAAGGAGAATTTATAGGCGAAGAAAAACCAGTACGAGATCACTGCCATTTGACTGGAAAATTTAGAGGTGCCGCTCACAACCTTTGTAATCTGAAATACAAAGCCCCAAGTTCTTCCCCGTCGTATTTCACAATTTGACAGGTTATGACAGCCATTTATTTATCAAGAAATTACGAGGTGAACACGGTGAGAAAATCAAATGCATTCCCTGCAACGAAGAAAAGTATATCTCATTCAGCAGAGAGGTCGTCGTCGATAAGTTTGTAGACAAAGATGGGAAGGAGAGAGAAGTCAAGCGCGAATTACGTTTTATCGATAGTTTTAGATTCATGCCACATAGCCTCGACGCGTTATCGAAAAATCTTCAGAAAGACCAGTGCAAGAATTTAGGGAAATTTTTTGAGGGTGAGAAGCTGGATCTTTTACTCAGAAAAGGCGTTTACCCGTATGATTACGTCGACGGTGTTGAAAGATTAAACGAAACCGAATTGCCGCCGAAACATGCCTTCTATTCAAAACTAACCGATTCGGGCATCAGCGAAAAAGATTACGCGCACGCGAAAACGGTATGGGACAAATTTGAATGCAAAACATTACGCCAATATCACGACTTGTACAATTTATCGGATGTTCTATTATTAGCGGATGTATTTGAAAACTTTAGAGACGCCTGTATGAAGAACTACAACCTAGATCCTGCGTGGTATTATACTTCGCCTGGAGTTGCTTGGGACGCGGCGTTGAAGACGACTGGTGTAGAGTTGGAGTTGTTGAGTGACTACGATATGTTGCTGATGATCAAGCAGGGAATACGAGGAGGCGTCAGCACGATTTCACATCGATACGCGAAAGCGAACAACGAGTACATGGGAGAAGCTTTCAATCCCACCCAGCATTCAGTATTCATTCCATACTTGGACGCGAACAACTTGTACGGATGGGCGATGAGCAAACCGTTACCAACTCACGGGTTCGAATGGATGAACGATGACGAATTGACTGATTGGAGAAACATTACCGAACGAGATGGAGTGGGATGTGTGTTAGAAGTCGACTTAGAATATCCAAAGGAATTGCACGACCTGCATAATGATTATCCTCTAGCCCCCGAGAGTGTAAAACCTGCGGGATCAAATGTGGCGAAACTCATTCCAAACTTGAACGACAAAGTAAAGTACGTCGTTCATTACGGAAATTTAAAATTGTACGAACGTCTCGGATTGAAAATCGTAAAAATACATCGGGGAATAAAATTCGTGGAAAGTGCCTGGCTGAAAAAGTATATCGATCTGAATACCAACCTGAGAACGAAAGCTACGAACGATTTTGAGAAAGACTTTTTCAAGCTGATGAACAATAGCGTTTTCGGTAAAACAATGGAAGCTATCGAGAATCGGGTTGACATACGATTGGTGAGTGATGAGAAGGAAGCTATCAAGCTAGTCGCGAAAACTAATTACGACAGACGAACTATTTTCGATGAAAACCTCATCGCCGTTCACATGAAAAAGACCAAGTTGTTTTACAACAAGCCGATATATCTAGGAATGTGCATATTAGACACCAGTAAAACGCTCATGTATGATTTTCATTATAATTACATCAAGGCTAAGTACGGAGATTAGGGTGCATCAAACGCCCCAAAGTTATCAAAATGCATTGTCCCTAGGCTTAAAATGTTCCTTTTATCTCCAATATATCCCTGATCAAAAAGCATAAAAATAAAAAATTGTTTAGGAATCCCACCTCCATTTTTAAAAATGTACATAATTATCATTCGACATACACTACTTATTGAATTTGTCGGAGTGTATGGCGTTTTAACAGGACTTTGTTTTTTAGGCTGGAAAGAAATATATCATAGTTACTATATGCTTTATGTTTTTAGTGTTCTGTGTTTCCTATGATATATGAAGTTAACTATTCTATGTTTCAACATAGAAGGTTTGGTTTGGCGGCACCATAAAATTCTTCTTCAGCCGCTACTCAGAGAAGTCGTCACCACAGAACTCGCACTGGAACTGCTGCATTCATCCCTCATGATATATCACACAACGACCCAAACTTGTTGCCTTAGCTACACGTCTAAAAATGACTCCAACACAACAATCAGCCTACACTGAAGCACTCATATCTGAGGCTGGAAGAGACGGATGTGACAAAAGTCTCTACATCATACGCAACGACTGACAAAGCCAGGCGTCAAGTTGGACAAAATATAGCTTCGCCTTGCAAAGAGCAATGGGTTGCTCCACAGTTTTTAACACTGCATTGGGACTCCAAACAAATGCCATTGCTGTCAAATAAGAATATTAAGGAGGAGCGCCTTGCAATTGTTGTTGGGAATGCAAAAGAGATGAAGTTCCTCGGTGTGCCATCTTATGCAATGTGATCGCAGAGAAAAACGGGGGACATCATTGCTGATCTGTCCATTGATCTCCTGCGCTTATGGCAATGTAGTGACTCCATTGTCAACATGGCATTTGACACCACCGGATCAAATAGGCTACAGGACACGTCACTGCTGCTTGTGTTACAATTCAGATGCGGTTAGGTCGAGCTCTTCTCTGGTCAGGATGTCGACATCACGTTGGCGAAGTAATTCCTACACACGTGTTTGAAGATCTTCAAATTGAGACTTCAAAATCATGCACCCGAGGTGGTATTATTCTCAAGGCTTCGTAAGAACTTCAATCTCCTCAAGACACATCGGTCAGCAACAGAAAGACTACCACGGTTTGATTATAATGTGTTCAGTGAGAATGCGAAACCATTTGACATTTGAGGAGAACAATTTCGACAGATTTATAGTTCACAGCTGTCCTTTCGTAGAGATGACTATAAGGAATTTGCAGATCTCTGCCTCTTGTTTCCTGATGGAGAACTCCACAAGGCCAGATGGATGGCCAAATTGATTTATTCAATCAAGATATGTCTTTTTGAGCAACAGATTGCAAAGCTTCCACGCAACACAATAACAACAGAGCGTCAGGTCACAAAAGTGAGAGACTTCATGAATTTTGTGACCTTGGTTTACAGCTCATGGTGGATGACTTGTAGTTCGGTGACTGATGCGCCATGGAATGACTTGAAGCTATACAAATCATTCTTGCAAAATGACTTGCTGAATGCACAGGTCTCCGCGAGTGCTGCTCGTGCCTTCAAACGACATTTGTGGTATTTAACGGCAGATATGGTGCCACTTGCACTGTTTAGTAATAATGTTCCAGACACTGAACGACGTGCCCTTGCTAATCGCCTGCTTTCAGTTAAGCCAAAAGAATGCTTGCAATTGCCGCAGAACAGATTTGGATCGGGCTATGGGAAACCTAAATTTCCAGATGTAATCACAGCTACAACTCTTGCTGATCTTGCAGGGACTGACTCGTGCATGGTAGCCTATATGTTTGAAATACTACAAGTTGACACTCAGTTCCTCAACGAAGAGCTGTCCGACTGGTGGAGCCGCAATGACTATCAAACTGCTATAAGAAATATTGAAGCACTCAACGTAATAAATGACTGTGCTGAGAGAGGAGTGATATGATGCTCAGCTCCGATTTTCTGTCAGCATCAAAGACTGAACAGCATTATCAAGATGTGCTTCAAGTTGTGAAACAAGACCGGCAGAGACAATCCAATCCGCGCAAACGCAAGCCAACTTCCGAATGACAATATCCACTTGACATGTGTCATGTAATAGCATCGCAACATAAATGTTTTTAACAATAGTAATAATAAATATGTTCACTTCTAAGAATCTTTGCAATACTTCTGAAGATGGCTCTTGGCTAATACAGCACAGATAATGTTAAGAACTATTGGACCTATCTTTAAAGTCTTGCTGCAGCATAATAATGCATAATCTGATCAGTGTGTTCGCCATTGTAAAACTTCAGTTGCTGGGTGGGATACCTAGAATATGTCAGAAAATTCTAAAATTTTGGGAAACACACTTTTTTATTAATAGGAAAAGAAGTGAATTAGGGACAAAAACTTTTGAAAGTTTTTTAAAAGTTATGGGGCGTTTGATGCACCCTAACGGAGATAGGGCCAAACTATTATTCACCGATACCGATTCTTTGGCGTATGAAATTAAAACGGAAGACTTCTACAAAGATATTTCCCCCGACGTCCAAAGTATGTTCGATACTTCAGACTATCCGAAAGACCATCCGTCGGGTATAGAATCTGGCGTTAATAAAAAAGTGGTTGGTATGTTCAAAGACGAGGCTGCGGGAAAACAGATTGAAGAATTTGTCGGACTGCGATCCAAGTTGTACTCTTACAAGATGGCGGGTGAAGACTACAAGAAATGTAAAGGCGTGAAAAAGAACGTCGTCAAGAAACCAATCACACACGCAGATTACAAAGACTGCGTGTTTACGAAAAGACAACAGTCGAGAGCGATGAACGTCATTCGGTCCTATCGTCATGAAATTTACACCGAAGAAGTAAATAAAATAGCTCTGTCCGCCGACGACGACAAAAGAGTAATAATGGATGACGGGATCCATACCCTAGCCTATGGACACTACACGCTGAAAACTAAACAAAATAAAGAATAATTTGCACTAATATAAAATGGATGCGGTAAAAAAAAAGTGTGTACCAAATGCAAAAAAGAAAAAAGCTTGGACGAATTTCACAAAGATCATACGCAAAAGAACGGAATCTATCCGAGCTGCAAACTTTGTAAAAATGCCAAAGTAAAGGAGCTTGCGCACAAATACGCAAGACAGGAAAATAGGGAGACAAAAGACACAAAAGTTTGCAGTCGGTGTAAGGTAAATCAGAACATATCGGCATACGACAACAATCGATTTCAAAAAGATGGAAAGGCGAATGAATGCAAAAATTGCAGGCATAAATATTATCTCGCCTGCGTTAGGGCTGCCAACCGTCCCGGATTCGCCGGGACAGTCCCGGAATCGGCCTGTGCGTCCCGTGTCCCGGGTTGATCTCAAATTGTCCCGAAATTTGTGGTAGAGATGCACCTAGCAAAATGTTGTTATTTTGCATACTAAACTCGGCGTTGTGTCACTTGTGTGATGACTTTGCATTCTGCGCCCATTTAAACCTAACGTTGTTGGCTGAACATTGATTGTTGGGCTCAAGTCTTGAAAACTTCAGAAACCGCTGACACTCAGTGGCATATTATTGTGTCCTATGTAGGCTACAATTAGGCCTAGTCCGTAATTCTAATCAACGAAATTCAATGCTTTTTGAGAGATGATCGACGTGCTGATTTCTTCGACTTTGTGCCTATGCATTAGGCCTATATGTGGACAGTGTAAAAATGTAAATTGGTATAAATGTCGTATCTAGTGACTGCGGGCGTCCCGGAATGGCAAAATCAAGAGTTGGCAGCCCTAGCCTGCGTAGAAGCTCAAAAGCTCATTAGTTTGTGAAACATCTAGATGAAATATTAAAATGAGCTATACAACTGTGAAAAATATAAATGTCGAAGGCGTAGTCCTCCCGAATCATCCGTTGACAAATTTTGAACTGCTAGATGCCGCGAAAAAGCTCAATATCCCTAATTTCCGGGGAGTATTTCTCAGAGACGAGCTGCCGAAGAAACCTGGACGGACTGAATGCGGGATATTGAATCTAGACGATTCTAATGGAACTGGCTCGCACTGGGTCGCTTTTTTGAAGAACGGCAAGGATAAAATATATTTCGACAGCTATGGTCTGCCCCCTCCTACAGAACTGCTAGAGTATTTGCAGAGTCCCGTGTACTACAATAGCGAACGAATACAGCCCGACAACGAAGTGTTTTGCGGTCATTTGTGTCTGTACGTCCTGGAAAAAACATGTAAAGATGGAGTGAATTTTCAAGAAGTTATAAACAGTCTGCATTGAAAATTATATTCAGATGTAAAAAATGCCGGTTGATAAATTTGGACATACAGATTCAGGATCTACGCAAAGAGTAATTGCCGGGGGAGTTACTGAAAGTCAAGTAAATAGTACCTTTCTAAGGCTAGATGGAGCAAACCCAGCGACTGGCGACCTAAATATGAGTGGACATACTATTAGAGGTCTGCCTACAGCGAATACAGCGAATACAGCGAATACTCCGGAAGCGGGGATAGATGAGGCCGTAAGTCGGGGACAAGTAATAGATTTACTGCGGAATCACGATGACGTCCCGTCCGACAATAATCATTTGACGAATAAGAAATACGTCGATGAACAACTTACTTCGAAAGTGGCGACAGTGGTAGGACCCGCGGTTAGCGCTTACAGTTCAACTCAACAGGCTATAATCGCTAGAACTCACACTGCAGTTACTTTTGACGTAATAAGATGCGGTACCGCAGGACACGGTATTGAACAGGGTATCGGAACGACTTCTTTCTTCCCCAGTAAAGCCGGGTACTATATCGTTTCGACGTACATAGAATTTTGTAACAATAGTAATAACGCGTATGGTACCGTCCACCTGTATAAAAATGGGGCGTCGTACATGCAAATTGCGGGCGGAGGGAGCACGAAAGGTTCGCAAAACCATTCAATCGGTAGTAACATAGTTTTTCTAGACGAGTTCGATTACCTCAGCATACACGCTTTTTCATCCATCGCTACGAACATTTTGTGTAGGGACTTTTCAGCGGTATTCTTACGGCCCTGAATTAATAAAAATTATTAGGCCTATATTCAAAATGCCTGTTGATAAATTTGGTCATACAGATTCAGGATCTACTCAAAGAATAATTGCAGGGGGTGTTACGCTGTCCCAAGTAAACAGTACTTTTCTAAGGTTAGATGGAAGCAACAGCGTTACTGGAGATATAGATATGAAAGGTCATCATCTCGTTGGTTTGCCGACTGCTTACCCCGTTGTGGGTAACGACGATAACGCCATTAGTTTAGCTCAAGCTACAGCCCTAGTCGTCGATAAAATCACTAATAGCGCCGAGCCAACCAGCGATAACCATTTAGCAAACAAGAAATACGTCGACCGGCGGGTTGCTTTTAAAACGGCGGATATCGCTACGAGAGATTACGTTTCGGGTATGAGGGTATCTCCGGGTAATCTAGTGAGAAATACGACGAGCGGTATTATATATAGGTTCGAAGGAACGGCTGGAGCTATAACGGCGGCGCCGGCATTATCCGCGAATTGGAGGCCTACAACCGGACCGGCTATTTGTGTGTTGAAAGAGGGCGAAGAGGGAGCAACCACAATCCTAAGTGGTGGCGCATTCTCAGGCACATATGCAACGCATGGTGGTGCGTTCTCAGGCGCACATGTAATGCACCATCAATTAACGGTCGTTGCTATCAATACGGATTCGGCGTATACGACGTCCTTGGGCGAAATAACTATTCCTCGTACGGGTGTATATCGACTTGGCGGATTCGCGAATTTCTTGATCGGAAATGATAGCCCAGGCGAAAAAATAATCGGAATTGCGTATGTCCAAGACGAGATATATAGTAACGAACTTTTTGGATACAAGGTGGGCGGATCAACGGCTGGCAGCAGAATATCGCTCGTATTACCAACCGTCGCCGTATTTTTTAACGCTAACGATACGCTCGGTATGAAGGTATATTCCGCCATGTCTGGAAACAGTCCAACGGCCGGCCGCCTTCTTCTCATGGGCGGAGGCGGATTGCAGGCCGAGTTTCTATACTAAGTCCGTACTTTTCCGTTGATACCTATCGTGTGTTCTCAGACGATAGGTATCTACAAGTCTCAAAGTCTCATTATTCAGAACTGTCATCGACCATTCTATCATGAACTTCAATATACCACATTCATTTTCTGTCCGTCCGATTGATACCTCAGTAACTTGTCTGAAATCACCATTGCGTACGCTTCCGTATTAGCTGGCGGCGCCGTATTAAACGTGCCTTTGATCTGGATATCGACCACCGATGACTTCAGACGCTCGGATTGCTTGCTCACGTCAAACACCATAATCGGAAACAAATCTTTGAAGTCCGAGGGTGTGATATTGCATTGCGTCATTAGTTCGTCCATTCCATAGTATTTTTCACTGAACGCGGCTGCTGCTCGGTACGCCCGCGCGAATTGTTGATTCGGAAATGATAGATTATAGTCGACAACTGGGTATCGGTCCTGGTTCATCATCACGAACATGTTCTTCAGATCGCAATGATTGAAAACGGATGGATTGTGTACTTGATCGCCGCTTTTGTCGGTTTGAAAACCCAAGATGATGTACCTAGGCTTCTCAGGTAGTGTCTTGACGCTAAGTCTCCAGCTAAAATTAGTCGACTGTGCGACGGAGGTGGTATCGCATTGACGGGCTCTGTACGCAACTGGCAACGACGCTTTCGATTCGATCGTTTTGTACAATTGCATCTTCTCCATATCCGCGGGAATAACGTGCGGCATGAACCACGAGATTTTATCCAGCCTAACTTTCCCTGCATCCGCGGCGGCGAGTCTAAAAATTGCGTCATCATCGGCTTTACGAACCAGAGTTAGCGTATGTTTCACACCAAAAACAACCTTGTCGTAATCATCGCAAAATCCGAAAATATGCTTCAATGGAACTACAAAGCTGAAAGTACCTTTGGCATTTGGTTTTTGAATTATATACGACTGTCTTACGGCGAAACCTTGATTATTCGCGATAGCAGCCGTCGCTCCGCTGTCCTTGTACCACAACTGATTCAGACCTTGAGCTAGTTGAAAATCATTCGGGTATTTGAGTAATCCCAGCATCGTCGTTGCTTGACCTGGGTAAAATAATGACTCAATTTCCTGATTCGACAGGGAATACGAAATTTGGCTGAAAAGATGCATGAGCCCATTATTCGTAAGAGTTGCTTCATCGCCATCAGCGTAGGAGGTGTTGTTGTTGTCTGCCTTCGTCAATCTACCCTCGAACAGCAGGTAAGATTCCGCCGGATGGCAAAATAAATCTTGAAGTTCGATGTTTATTCTAATCTCGCCGGAGGTGTTTAGATTCGCCCCCGATATCGGCTCATACTCATACCATTCGTAGCGTTCGACGCTTTCATCGCTCAATGGTTGTTTGGTAAATCTCAGAATATCAGATGATTGCATTTTTACTACTACGCGATAATATTTTTTACGCGACCTTCATTCCGGCGCCGTTTAGCGAGCGTACTAAATCTTGTATCGATATGGCGTCGTTCTTCTTCAGACCATCCCCCATCATCAGATTATTAATATTCGAGATATTTGGGCTCGACCCGACGCCGCTCAGCCGATCTAAAATTTGTCTAGTTTCCGGCGTAATTTTCTTGGAGGTGGGAGTAGGAGCAGGAGTAAACAGTTTGACCACTGCTTTGTCCACTAATCGTTTGCCGGCGTCGATTGCGGTTGTTTTCCCAACATCGATGGCCTTTTTCCCAATTTCTTTCGCCACGTCTTTACTCGCGCTGAGAGCGGTCGTTGCTAATTGTTTGGCGGCGTTCGACGTTACTAGTCGTTTGAAAAATCCCGAAATTGTATCGAATATTCCCGATCCTCCGATAACGTATTGTTTTCTATACCTCCTTCTATTAATGACCTGCATTTTTTCTGCATTTTACAATGTCATCATTATATTTTTGTAGGCGTCATTACTCAGCACTTCCTGCCTCAATAACGCGTCGCACATCGCCACGATCTCGTTTCTCACGCCGGTATTGCCTGCTTTGAAGCTTTGAAATCTCAGCTCCAGCTGTTTCGCTAATACGTTTGGATCTTCGGAAATAACGATTACACCGACGCCTTTGCCCGCTGTCGGTGTATTACGAGCTCTCTTTTCCCATATCGGTTTGATAATTTCTCTATATTTGACGCTCGCAGATGCTTTGGGTTTGTTGGGATTTTTTGGCTGTCTGATAGCATCCGACGCGAGTAGAATCTCGGCGTAATCGTCTCTATCATTATTATCGTATATCGATGTGTTCGGCTGTTTCAGCGTCAACAACTCCCAAAGCCCCGGTGTTCCGCTATACGTCTTATTTCCAACCGTCACATCGTCTCCTTGAATAAAAATCGGAGTATCGCCGATGTAGAATTGTCCATTTTTGGATCGTATTCCGAACGTCGTGTCTACGATTTTTCTATCGGAGGCGTATTGATGAAGGTACTTGGTGGCTACATCACCTAATTCTAAAGTTCTAATATCCTCAGTCGGATCGTCGCTATACGCTTCTATCGAGGGATACTGTGGAAATTGAATCTTCAACGACGCGGGTAGCGTTTGTAGCGCGTTTGATGTGGCTATCGAATTTTCTTTGATGGCGGATAGTAGGACATTCTGCTCTTTGGAAATTGCGGATTGCGAATCGACGATAGGCTTGTACAGCTTGGTTAATTCTTGTTGCAGCCCCGAATCCCCCAATCTCTCCGATAAAAAGTTCTGTTGAATATTCTTCTTGGATTTCAGAAACTCTTCGACTATGAAATTTCTTTTCGCCGGGTCATCTATCTTTAGAAACGACATTTTTAATAAAAAAATTAATGTTTTACGATGTGTTTTTCGACGTGTTTCTAGACGTGTTTTTCGACGTGTTTTTCTACATGTTTTTCGACATGTGTAAAAACACAAGTTAGACGTATTTTCAGACATAGCGACATACGTCTACAAAACTCTACAGGTCTACATCATTTCATACATGTTCGCGTTAGTCGTCTTTCGAGCAGATTCGGTATTTTTCTCAAACATGCTTTGAAAGGACTGCCTGACCTCTTCTCTTCCCCGATCGATGAGTGATTGTTTCGTTTCCTCGTCCATCGCGGCTGCCGCAACTTTCGACTTACTTTTAATTTCTTCTTTCATGCCATTGAATTTTTCAATCTCACTTAGAATCAGAGAATATTCCTCGTCTGAAATATGATCATCCACGAGTGCTTTTGAAATATGGTCGCTGATCGTGTTGAGCTTCGCATCAGCTAGCGTTTTGATCCCTTCATGCTTCTCCGCTTTCAGGGCGAGCTTTTTACTGATTCGGCTGCCAATTATACTCAATAGCCCCGCACCTAGCGCTGTCCCTTCCATAGCGATGGCGATGGGGGTTGCAATTATGGTGGCCAGTACACCGATTCCCGAAATTCCGAGCCCCATCGTGACCCCTATGAGGAAGTTGTCTACTACACCGATTACGCTCACACTTCTATGGTACTTTTTACTCAACGCTGCTCTTTTGTCTCGTTCTTGCTCGATCTCCTTTTTGATTTCGCTAATCTTTTGAAGCCGATACGTTTGTGCGGACCCTGCGGCTATTTGTATTTCACCTTCTGGCGCAGAGGGTGTTATATTTGTTAGGTTCGGATAGAGTTTGATGCCTTCGTATTCCATTCTTTTATTTATTAGCAATATATATTTTTTTACCGTTGATAGTTTACACAGCATAGCGAATCTCCTTCGTTTATCGTTACTGCCGAATCGGAGTTGTTTTGAATGGAAACTATGATATCATCAACCACATCTTCTGAAATCACTCCGTCTAGTAGACTGCAGCGTCGTTCTTTGATAGCCTGTCTGAGGGAAACGAGACAAAGACCGGCCGTCATTTCTACACCCAGTCCAAGCCTTAGCGTATTTGCCGTCTTTGGCTGTATCGTGATATCATTTTGCGCAAATATCTCCCATCGCAGACCTCCTAGTTGTCTTACTGGGGTGCGAGTAACACCACTCGTAATCTTCCAAAAGACAGAAACGGGCTGCGTTCTAACCTCTACCGGTCTAGTTGGTTTAGTTCCAAATTTGTGTATTGGTCTCGACATTTTACATATAATAATTTATAATATCATGCCGAGAATCGGAATGTTTTGAAACGGAGAGTTGGGGCCCAACAAAAGTCCTTCGCCCCTCGCATAGCCCGACCCTGTTTTCATGTACAGCCCGGATGCCGTTATTGAGCTACCTTTTTGCCACGGGGACAAGTACAAACCAGATCCGGCTGCTCTTATTTTGTACGCCATGTCGCCTTTCTTGACATACATTACACCCGAACCGCTGATTTTGTCTACAATCTTAGTAGTTGCCGCGGAGCCTAGACCGCTCAATGCCCCCATCGCTAGACTTGGTAGCGCATTAGACAGAAGGAACCGTCCCGCTGTCGCTAGAAACGGAAGTATAGCGCCTATGAATCCACCTTCGACTTTCTTGTTGTTCTCCAATTGCGTTTTACTCATTTTAATAATCATGCCAGTTCCTTTTTGGTAGGCTGCTGCCATTTTATTGATTTGCGCCTGGGTGAGAGCCAAAACGTGTTCGCCATTCAAATCATCGTGCGATAGTTTGATACTCACGCCGCTCCCCGCTTGAAGTGATCTTTTAATTTTGTCTTGTTGCGCTTCTGAAATATTAACTTTTACGCCCGTGTAACGATTCATTTTATTAATAAATTACAAAAACTTTCAAACTTCCCTGATGTGAAATCGAATCGCCAATTCTTCACCTCGAAGATTTAGTAGGTTCCCGTGTTGGTCTGTGAGCCTCGTTTCCATCGTTGAAATTGTAGATAGCAAAATCGGGAGATATATCAAATTATGCGGCACTTCGATAATCTTGTAACCCGGGCCTACGTTTGGGAAAAAAGAATATATCACGTTTTCCGATGTTCCGTTAGTGTACGAAGACCCGATAATGTCGCTGGTCACTCTCAGGCTGCTTACACTCATTATATTTACCAAGTTCTCCGATTCATTATATCCAGCCGAATAGATCCATTTTTCAAACCCTAGAACCCTTCCTATCGAATTCTTTGATGTAAAGTCAACCATATAACCTGCCACCGATATATTTACCACAGACCTCAGCGTATTGGTGTTTGGTGTTATTGAGATACAGTATTCTCCATTTACTCCGTCGTAATGCCCATTCCCCTTCATGACCCTCTGTATATATTCGTTGATATCCGTTATTTCATAGCAACCCTCTGGAACTTCAATGCGCACCCAATCTGTGTCGCGATTTGGCGAATACCGAAAGACGTTGTTTGTCGCGTCGATATTCGGAAAAGAATAGTAGGGGTAAATGGTGCAAAAGTGGCAGGGTAGGGTAAGAGTGGCATCCCCACTTTCGAAGTAAGTACTTATTTTCTGAAACCTTTACCTAGTGCGAACATAGACTATCATTAAGTGTTATGTTTTCATAAGACAAAAGTTTCCAAAAGTTGAATGGTAAAAATTTTATATAATTTTTTCGATTTTTCGCGTTATTTGCAACTTTCACGAGAATCACAAATATGTTGATCACTTTCAGTATTAGGGTGGCACTTGTTAAAGTTTTATTTTGTACGGTGCAAAAATGTCTGTTCTTTTCAATGCTATAAGTTGTAAGAAATTATGCAACGCAATAATGCTGATAGAGCCTCGTAACTATGAGCACCCAACTCGGGGCAAAAGTAGCACTGTATGCCTCTCTTGCCCCCGTTTTACGTGCCACTATTGCCCCATTACTGACACTTTTGCCCCAGCGGTATGCTAGTTCTGCCCCAGCGGTATGCCATTTCTGCCCCAGCGGTATGCCAGTTCTGCCCCATGCCAGTTTTTCCTACAGGTAGCCTACTGGTATAGCCTATTCTATTAATTGGCGTTGTGCATAATGTACTAAGTGGTTCAACGTTATAGGCCTATAATTATTTAAAAGCGTAAAACTCAGCGAAAACTCACACTGATGAAGTATTGTGCCATGCCATGAAAATGGTGGCTAGTGGAGATTTTTCGAAATTCCAAGCAATGATAAAGCATGGAATCTCAAGCTATTGACCTACGCCATTAGCATCCTGGCTTTGTGCATTCTTATAGGCCTATTGGCGTTTCAATAAAGCGTCGGGACATGTCTGTAACTTGGATATCTGCTAGACCACTGCAGGATGAAGTGAAGAAGGTAGCCAACGTTAGGTAGGAATCGGCCAATGACACAGAACGATCAGACAAACAAAAGTTAAGAAACTTCAACAAGATATTCATTCATTAGATGCATTTATATAGGCGCCTCTTCAAGGAGACTACTCAAAGGCGCTCTAAACTTCAGCGCAGCTAAATAAAACTGTCTTAAGATGTGAGAGGAGAGACTGAGAATGACTTTTAGAAAGGAAGCAGAGTGTCAGAGGAAGGCCATTCCAGGTTGACGGCCCTAACACCGTAAAAGCATGGTTCTGCATATATAAATTATAGTGGAAGTAAGCCACGAGCAAAGACTGAGAACAGACTTTTCAATCGAACGATGGAGCGGAACTGGCGAGCACTGAGAGTATGGTTATACAGAGCTCACAAAGGTATGAAGGAGCAAGGCCTAGCAGGTAGCGCCAGATTAGAGTAGAGATCCTATTCTCAATTTGCTGCTAGACAGGAAGGTAGGCTATAGGCCTAATTGAGAACGTTACGCATAGCCTACAACTGGAAATAATGACTGAATTTGGGAATGCGGCCAATATGACGGGCTGCAGAGAACAGGACGCGATCAAGGCAACTCATGCAGGCGATCCTCCGTGCTTTTTAGCCTCAGGCAAACATAGACAGAGCAGCAGTAGTCAAGTCTGGTGGTAACGAAAGAATGGACACGGATAGCAGCAACAATAGGAGTAAGCGAGCGAGCAACAGTGCGCAGTTGACGCAGTTGATAATAACAAACATGCAGTGATTGTGTGAAGCACAATTAAGCTCTTGGTCCAGAGCAAGTCACGGACTTTGGTTGAGAAGACAACATGAGGAAAGGCAGCACCAATAGCCCATATACAGTAGCAACTTTAAAGCAGGACACGAAGGTGAAAAGTTTGTAAAGGCTTATGATGAAATGAAAACTTGGAACATCACCAGAATTCAGAAAATCAATGCAAAGCTCAATTCGACCAGGAAAACCAAAGCTTCGTGCTCAACGTGTGTGCTGTCTTGAGGAACCTGTGAGCACTAACAACTGAAAAGTCAAAACACAGGATAGTGATATGAATATTAAGGTACCACCTGCCTTTGAAAAAAGTAATATAAAAGGATTAACTGCACATATTTTTCTGTGACGAAATTGAGATAAGTGACGAGAGAGAAAGAGATAAATTGTTTCCTTTCTGGTCCTTCCAAGAAAAGTAAACATGATAGGATACCAATGGGTCTTAGCCCATCTTCCCCCATGAGGACATTCAGAACAGTGATGTCACTGACTCTCAGCCTATCATGCCTATGTGCTCAATGATTGTTCATCTTCGAAGAAATCCAGAAAGTGATGACACACTCAGCTTATCATCATGCACCTGTGAAGAAACTCAGGCAAGTAGAGCAGTGTTTAACAATAAAGTTGCTTCATGTAGCCTTAAGGTTTGATGTCTAGTTCTCTTGTTCAGAAAAGCCATCGCCGGGTTCTTCTGCCTACTGCTACTGGCAAGCGTAAAAGAAAGAGCGAATATTTAACAATGCTTCATGAAGGCAAGTGCGTGCAAAGCAAGTCTATAGAGGAAACGTGCATAAGATGGAGCAAAGATGGGGGCTACCTTCTGCGATGGCAGGTACCGAAAATGGAATGACAATGGAAGCCGAGAAATACAAAAATGCATTTAAAACGCATAAAATTAAAAATCACAATAGACTTATTTCTTGTGTGCTTTTGTCTTTGTTGTTTACTGACTAAGACCTTTGTTTAGATATCAGAAAATATTTAGCTTTGTTGTCATTTTGGTGATTCAAGCTTAATACAGAGTGTCAATTCTTTAGATTGCTTAGCAAAACCGATACTTGAGAGATTTCATGGAAGGTATCTTCTCATCACATTATGCATTGCTGTGTGCAATTGTTTTATTTAATATGCAAGGCATAAATTCCTGCTTACTGTTGTACAGCAAAATTGTTGAATACGTAGCCTATGTTACTGTCTCTGGGGGTACGAAGGGCATGCCAGTATTGCCCCCAACTAGGGGTAAACGTGGCATGATATTCATGCCCCACATGGTGGGGCAAGAGTGGCCTTTTGGGTGCCTCCTCCCCAAGCTAGATTGCGATTAAGAAATCGTATCTAGTTGCAATTTAAGCAAATTTATGGATGCACCGATGATCTACCTACACTACAAAACAAATTTTATCCTGATGTGTTTAACATTACATGTTTTATTCAACATTTTATGACTTTATGCCACTCTTGCCCCCACCTCCCCTACGTCTCGAGGGCAACTAAGGCCATTTCATATTTCTTATTCTTCTCCAGTTCGAGTAGTGGATTAAACTTCGTTCTGATTCGCGTGCTCTTTTCGCTTAGAAAAATGGAAAATGATGTTTTTGGTTCCGTGTTGCAGGCCGTCTTTTCCGTGTTTTCCGATATCTGTTTGAGAAGCGATGATTCCATTTTTACTATACAACACAATTTTACAATGGCGGATCCTCGATTATATAAAATTCGTCGATTCCGCATCGGTATTTGCCATTGTACTTGTCGCTAGTCAGGTCTAAAACCACGAATCCATGAGGCCGTTCCCATACTGTTTTGCAGAGTTTTCTAAATTCATCTTTCGACATGTCTGTACTCACGTGATCGTTGTAAATATGATTACAATTTTTCAGGTCTTGTTTGAACAGGCAAATAAAGTTCGCATTTTCTCTGATTGTTTGACGCGGTAATTTGAAATAATTCTGGGCGAGGTAAAAACAATCTACATTACTATGCCTGCCCCGATTATAATACGTTTCACATTTGTTTTGTCGTTCCAATTGAAGATCGTCAAAAATCATCAGGTTCTTCTTTTCAGCGCTCAAATCTCTCGGGTCTGGTACATTGTCGGCGCTCTCAAAGAACTTTGCAATTATATCGGATTTAGCGTCTATGTTTTTTGCTATTTCCTCCATAACGAGGTCTGGCGACGCATTTCGGCCCACGATTTCATCTCGGTGGTCGAACAACCAAACGATCGCTTCTTTCGGCAATTTTTCTTCGTATGCTTTTTTAATAATGCGATATTCCGGTTGAAACAGAGAAGTACCGAATACCTGCAAGTTATTATAATCCAACCAGTCTGGCCTGAGTAAAAGATTGAGAAGAAGCGTTGTTTTTCCACACGCCGATTTCCCAACTATCAAACCACGTATGCTTTTTGGTAACAACGGATTATTGAATCTTTTCGAGAGCGCTGTGCCCCAACTCATATCTCTAATCTCCATTTTTAAAAATATATATTATTAAAAAACGAAATGTATTGCGTAAAGTGTAAAGAACAGACCGAGACGAGAGATGTGCAGAACGCCGTGGCTAATAATGGGAGATCGATGCTCAGAGGTGTTTGCGTCGTATGCGGGAAAACAAAAACTCAATTCGTGAAGGCGTCCGCTGTTGCGCAAGGCGGAGATCTAGTTAGTTCATTGAACGCTGCCACTAGTAACATTAAATTACCTTGGGCTAAATTTCCGGGCGAATTACATCTGCCGGGCCATCAGTTTACTGGTCCCGGTACTAGACTAGATTTGCGTCTGAATCCAAACGAAACCCCCAAAGATTGGAGCAAGCCTAT
Source organism: Lumbricus rubellus (assembly GCA_945859605.1). Classification (NCBI taxonomy): domain Eukaryota; kingdom Metazoa; phylum Annelida; class Clitellata; order Crassiclitellata; family Lumbricidae; genus Lumbricus; species Lumbricus rubellus. The sequence continues at coordinate 4,282,780 of OX243814.1, read as the reverse complement.
AAACAGGGTAGATAGTGCGGCATACGTTCATGACCTGGCATACAATCAACACACTGATACGGCTTCTAGGAATGTCGCGGATAGAGCAATGATAAACCAGCTGAATAATATACCTAATCCAAGTCTGCGGGAACGCGTAGAGAGGGCGATAGTAAAACCTATTTTATCCGCTAAAACGAGTCTCGGGCTAGGTTTAAAAAAAGCCTAGAATTACAGCAGGACCTGAAATGGACTAATCAATTAGCGAATGAATTACACAAACCAGTAGTGAAAAATTTTAGGACGAGGCGGGTCCGTGTTGGCGGGATTGACCAGATTTGGGCGGCTGATCTAATCGACATGCAGGCTTTCGCTAGAGATAATGATGGGGTGAAATTTCTATTGACCGTTATAGATGTGTTTTCGAAATACGGATGGATCGTTCCATTACATGACAAGAGTGGGAAGTCTACAGCTGATGGTTTCGTGAAGATACTCGGGGGTGGTCGACAGCCAGTCAAAGTTTGGTGCGACAAAGGGAAAGAATTTTATAACAAAAATGTAAAGAATTTAGTCGAGTTGTATTCTACCGAGAACGAGGGCAAAAGTTGTATCGTAGAAAGATGGGTGCGTTCGATGAAAGATAAAATGTTCAAGTACTTTACGGCTAATTCAACTAGAAGATATATCGATGTATTAGACGAAATGGTTAGTAATTATAATGACACGAGACATTCCTCCATTAAAATGACCCCCGCGAAGGCTAGTATGAAGGTGAACGAAAAGACTGTATTTATGAATTTATACGGCGATGAGATTTCAGAGCCTATTACACCAAAGTTTTCAGTCGGCGATCGAGTCAGAATAACTAGGAAGAAGAACATTTTTGACAAAGGATATATACCTAGATGGACGGAGGAGGTTTTTGTAGTATCTCAGGTTCAATATACAGATCCGCCAACTTACAAGATTACTGATTCTAATTCTGAGGAAATACAGGGGTCATTCTATGAGCAGGAGCTACAGAAAACAACTCAAGAAATATTTAGAATCGAAAAAGTGATTAGGAAACGCGGGAAGAAATCACTCGTGAAATGGTTGGGCTACCCAGACACGTTCAACTCGTGGATTAATAACGAAGACTTGATGACATTGTGAGACGATTATGAAAAAATATGTCGTGTTTGGAGAAAAAAAAATTATATTCGATTGATCCAAAGACGATTATAAACCAACGGTGTAAAATCGTTTGCGATATTGTAATCCCGTATCTTCGTCGTAGTCCACTCACGCTCTTGCATCACACAGGCATGAGTTGCCATTGCATTGACAATTAACGACGATGATCTCGTTGTCAATCAAACTAACATCACACGGGAGTGAGTTGCCATTGCGCCGACGACGAACGACGATGGTCTCGCATGGCCCTTGTTGTCGATCTGGCCGTGGATACTTGCACGGGCATTCATCGTCGTAGCATTCGCGGATGTGGGCGTCAATTTTAGCAATGAACGCCGCCTTCCACCGTCTTGTAAAATATCCATCCTTGCCGCTCCGCTCGGCGATTTTTCGTAATTCAGTAACAGTTTTCTTCGGGTAGTCCATTTTGCATACGCGGGAGAAAAATTTTTTACGCCAGACGCCGAATTTGAAAAAGTAAGGCTAGTATTGGTCAAACTGCGCGGGCACTCAATTTTTAAGGCTGTATAGGTCAAATTGTCCGAGCTCAAGGCTGTACTGGTCAAATTGTCCGAGCTCAAGGCTGTACTGGTCAAATTGTCCGAGCTTGCTACAATGACCTCTACTGAAGTGGACGGTGGGAGGAAGCTGAGTGAGGACGAAGTAAAACATTAGTGAGATATTTTGGGGCAAGACCCCGTTGAACCTTTATGATCAGAGTGAGGATCTTAAATTGTGTGCGAGCACGAAGAGGAAGCCAGTGAAGTTCATGAAACATAAAGGTAGAGATGTGAGAGTACTTGGGAAGGCGGGCAATCAATCTAGCAGCTGAGTTGAGAACCGACTGAATCGGTGAAAGACGAACTTTAGGAAGACCAATGAGGAGAGCATTGCAATAGTCAATTCGTGAACATATAAAAGCATGAATTAAGGTAGTGAAGATGGAGGAGGAGACAGAGCGACGAATGGCTCTGAGACGTCTTAAATGGAAATATGACGAGCGTGTCACATTGGAAATATGCTCAGTAAAGGTAAGTGAGCTATCAATTACAACACCCAGATCCCGAACACTTGAAGAAAAGGAAAACAGCAGAAATTTTTCAGAGAGCAGAATGAAATCAAGCTTCTGGAGCTGCTGGGGAGTACCTAGCCAGATGAATTGAGTCTTTGAAGTATTAAGCGAAAGGCGATTTGAAGACATCCTAAGCATTACCCCCCCCCTCCGATTTGCGATTTGGTATTTTAGTTACATATGAAAATACTGATAAAAAACCACGAAGTGGGATGACGGATGAAAATCTTCAGACCCAAACAAGAAGCGGGATCATTTTTCTGATATTTTTAGTGCAATAAATGTGATGGTAGATGCAAATTACAGTTTTCAGGGGGTAATGTTTACGAGGGGGTAATTTGAAACATTTACACCGGTCAATCAAGGTTACCTACTTTCTAAATGACCTCATTAACAAACCGCCTGTTGATCGTTAATTAGCTCCTTATTCCTAAGCCCTAATTAAATTCTTGTTGAGGAACTGTATTAGGTATAGCTTACGCCTCATAATAGGCTACATTTCTTATCGCACAACTGTCTGCCTGTTAAATCAAATCTTATCCCGCAGCTACCTACGCCCCTGTGTGCAGCATCAGAATTGCAGAATAATAACTGGGGGTCAGACGTTGATTACGGTGTGCAATGAAGACAATAATAATTGTTAGCCTTAAAGAAGACAAGCCGGTTGAATCCCTAACCCCTGAAATTCTCAGCCCCGTTTTAATAGATGCACTTTATATTGTTTAGTGAAATTGGACAAACAATTTTTAAGAAGTGATGACAAAGCTATAGCCAATGGCTTGTTTGGGGTTCAATTAGGTCTATGGGTTGGGTCGGGAGCGCCTCTGAGTAGACTTCTTGAAGGGGCGCTATATAAGTTTTCGGAATGAATGAATGAATTATCCAATTGCCAGCCAATGGAATTATTGTGGAAACGAAATGTCTGGAAAGTGATCCAAATCCAAATGATGCCAGAAAAACATGTAGGCCTACTTGTCATTGGAACGGTTGCATAAAAACACAAGTAGCCTAAGTTGAAGTAACAGTGAAAAACAGTGTGGCAAGTTTTTAAAATAATGTCTTACAACGATAGAAGCCCAAGGCTAAGATTCTGAATTTTTATGATAATTAGCATAATATAGTCGTATTTGCATGTTCAATGCCCTGGTTTTCTTCAAGACTTCGCTCTCAGCGGGGTCTTCAAGGTACAAACTTTAAAATGGTCGGCAGTCTTGTTGAGATCAATCCTGCTCATGCACAGACATTTACGCAATGTTGCAAAAATTGTGCCATTCGCATAATATAATATAATATAACATGGGTTTTAAGTGGTTCAGAAGACGCTGGGCCTGTGTTAGAACCACTGCAAAGTTGACCAGGAACATCTAGTAGCCCAATTTTCCAAGTTTCCTTTTAAACGCTGCAACTGTGTCCACCGACACAGTGCTGTCGTCCAAGCCGTTCCAAATGTCTACAACTCTTGCACTGAAGAATTTCTGCTCCAATGTTCCCGTCGGCTTCTTAAACAATTTGTACCTATGACCCCGAGTTGCTTTGTTTGGTGCTGATTCAAAGAACTTCTCCCAACATAGTGCTTCCTTTCCAGTAATGATCTTGTATGCTTCAATTAGGTCTCCTCTGCTCCTCCGTCTCTCCAGTGTTGTTAGCCCACACCTTTCCAACCTCTCCTCATAGCTCAAATCTTTGTAACCCCAAATCATCTTCGTAGCTCTTCTCTGTACTTTCTTCAGTTTCTCAATGTCCTGCTTCAGGTAGCCTATGGCTTCCATGCCTGAATGCAGTATTCCAGCTATGGCCTAACCATTGATTTATAAAGCCTCAGTATTGTATCCTTATCTCTAGTAACTATTGTCCTTTTTATCAAGCCTAATCTTGAATTTGCCTTTTTTGCTGCTTCAGCACATTGCCTTGAAGGCTTTGCACTCTTGTGCATGATCACTCCAAGTCCCTTTCTTCATCACTCACCCTCAGTGCCTTACCCCCCCATTTCATATGCAAACTCCTGGTTCCTCCTTCCCATATGCATCACTGAGCACTTTTCCAAATTAAAGAGCATTTGCCAGTCCTGTGACCATCTAAACATTTTTCCTAGATCTTCCTGTAGTATATCTGCTTTTTCTTCATTACTCACTGCTCTACATAATTTTGTGTCATCCGCAAACTTAGAATTTTTTTTATAGAATCCCATCATCTATATCATTAATAAAAAAGTACAAGCAACAGTGGCCCCAACACTGATCCTTGTGGCACTCCGCTTAGCACTGCTGTCCACCTAGAGTGTTTTTCTCCTATTCCCATTTTTTGTCTCCTATCTGAAAGCCAGCTTTCAATCCACTTGAGTACCTGCCCACTAATCCCGCATGCATGTAACTTTTTAACTAGTCTTTTATGGGGTACTTTATCAAATGCCTTTGCAAAGTCTAGGTAAATCACATCCACTGGCTTTCCCTCATCTATCTTCTCAAAGACCTCTTCAAAGAATTCCAACAGATTTGTCAAATACGAGCGTCCCTTAGTAAATCCATGTTGACTACCTTTTATAATATCATGTTCATTAAAATGCTCAACTATGAGCATCGCTCATAAACGTGGCTTGTGAATCGGAAAAGATGCAAATCACACGCCATCTTCTGAAAGTGAAACAAACAAAACCACTGGAATTTCCCATTTCAGTATTCCCGCAATTGAATGCATCCAGAAAATGATTCGCTTGATTTGCAAAATGTCAGTGCTTAATGGCTATTCCTACCACTAGGCTACTTGATATCGAAAGTGATTGGCGCAATTTAGGCTATAATTACTAGCAGGTCCAGCACAGTCGAAATCTACTGACGATTTCCGGGAAACAGCCCTGTTTGCTCGTGTCTTAAAAACTATGAAAGTGATAATAGATTTTGAAAATACAGTAATAAAAAACGAGTAGGCTATAAATGACAATATTTTATAGAGGTGGTTGAAGCTCATCGAAGCAGTAATCCAGATATTAAGTATTAAGGAATCTCGCAAAACACTATTATAATAAGCTTAATGTAACACTGGGGGATCTGTAGGTCGTGTGTTAGTGGGAGTGGAATAATATCGCAGTAGCAGTTTGTGGAGAGTGCTACACTTGTCTGTTGATATTAGGGTAAAGGTGAGCACTGCCTAAATGTGAGCATCTTCGAATATTTCACAAAATCATCATATTCGATGGCGCCACACTGCGAAAGTGCGAATATCCATGGTACTAACCACAAGCACATACAAAAACGTTTAAATATACTTTCTTGCACTCTCTTTGCAAGAGCTAAATTATTTGAAACAAAATGATGCAAATAAACTATTTTTTTCCTTTTCGCAAATGATCGATAACTTAGTCATGCATAAGGCCATGGTAAAACTACTGGTAGGGCAGGTAGGCCTATTGTTAAAATCTGTTTAATGTCCACTTTAACAGTGAGCGATAATAAGAGATATGTCTAGTGCCGTTTAATTACAAGGATGTTGCTCTCATACTGACTGCCTGTGCCGTAATGTGAGCACGAAAAGAGTACCGCATTGTGAGCATGGTGCTCATTATGTCCAGCAATTTTACTGCAGTAGAAGTGCTAAAAGAATACCGTAATGTGAGCATCGTGCTCACATTAAGTACATTAATTTTTACTTTCTTAGAAGTGACAGGAAGTTTAAACTGATAATTTGAAGCCTACACTTAGCATATTAATCGGCCCATTTTCTAGATTATGCTTCATTGCTATAATTATAATGCAAGATAGTGCAATATTTGTGTGTGCTCACATTAAGTTATGGTACCCCAGTGTGAGAGAAGACCTGAAACTTTTTCAGGCTGAAAGAGATGAATATTGAGATGTCAAGAGCAAAGGATCTCATCAGAAACAGAGGAATTTGGAGAAGTCATGTGGAAGCCTCATCGTCGTCACTCGACTGACGGAAGAGAATAAAGAAGAAGGAAGAAGAAGACCCCAGTGTGAGCACCTTTTGCAAAATTTGATTTTATTGTAGAAAATATAATGTCAATTATTTGAATTTATAATGCTTAGACCTATTTGTTTTATAGACATAATATATTGTACCTACCTACCTATTGCAACTATCAGAAGCCTGTTATATTCTATCAGTTTTGTACAATTTCAAAATTTCGTTAGGGTGCTCACCTTTGGGGTCTTTACCTTACATGTGGTTTCATGTTCTGACGAATTAATTACGAAAGCACACTAGTTTTTCATCAAATGAAAATTTGAAAACTAGGCATTCACATCTGAGACTCAGTAGACCTTACATCATTGTATTTTCATTATGAATACCTCAGAATAAGGTCTTAGGCGTAAAAAAATTGTTGTGTTTCCGGTAACCCGACCGACCCATTTTTACGGCCGCGACTCAAATATTTTTGTAAAAAAATTTTATTAAAAAAATTATTTAAAAAAAAAAAATTCAAAGAAAAAATTTAAATTTTGTTTAAAAAATATTTTTTTAACATTTGTATTGAATTAACATAAGAGACGTCAACAAAATGAAATTAGTAGGACTGTTTCTAGAGCAGTTTTAGGTGCAGACAGTCGGGAAATAGGCAGTTTATACTTGCTTAGAACACGTACTTTGTTTCAGCGTGCAAAAAAGACTAGTGGGGTATACTTTTTCGGATAGCCACTGCATAAAAATATTTTACAAAATAAAAATATTTTCCGACCTACCTACCCATTTTTTTTAGCTCTGTTACCGGAAACACAACATTTTTTTAGGCCTTACAAGAAGTAATGTTCATCAAATAGGCCTCTACAACTAAAATAAGCATATTGTCACTAAGTCAGATCAGCAAAGCTCTTGCCATTGCGTCTTTTCACAATATTCACGTAGGCCTATAAGAAGACTTTACATCGCTCTATTTTCATTAGGAATACCCCATTTTAGGCTGCTCCAAAAAATAAAAAGTCGAAAACTCATTTCTCCCGGACATTTTCCCATGCATCTCATACAGATGAATCTAAAAATATACATTTGAAAATGTTATAGGGCCTATTCAGATATAAGCCTTGCCACCAGAACGATGAAGTCATAACAATGACCGCTAGTGTGGTCCGCAAATCTATGGGGAAAAATAAAGTTTCAACAATGCGTGACGGTACCATTTTTTTCTGTTATGCATCATGTGAAAATGATTGCTACCAAATTTTATTGAAATTGCTCAAAGTTTTGAGGTCGCTCTGCAGGGTGAGATATACCAGTACCCCGACTGCATGTACATTACATGTATGTCGACAAAACTCGACATTCATTTATGATTTAAAGTTAAAGGTCGTCATAGATGCAATGCTTTATTCAATCTGCAGGAAGAAGCTGACGCTACTATTCTTTTATTTACCGGGTAAATGCTTTTAGATAAGGGTATAAGTGACCTTTGGATAATTGTTTAAATGATAATAGAGGAGAGATAAATTTACGAATGCACTTGGTGCTAAGATGATAGTAATGCGTTCGATGGATGGGAAGATCCTTCCTGGTATTACAGGTAAACAACCATTTGATAGATTGCAGTAGGCTACTGGTCTCAAGATATACAAAGTGAATCAATTACACGGAGTGCAAAGGTTAAATTATGGTCAAGGTGAAGAAACAAGACAAGTTGTTGTGATTCTGTTGAAAGATTGTGGCTATAGAGTCAAAGTGACGTACTTCGATACTACAGCATTAAACAAAGAGACTATACTGGGAAAGACCCACTGCACCTTGCTTGTCAAAATTGTGATGCATGGTCATGAGTTCAAACAATCATTTGCACTAGCATCAAGTGGCCCACCAGACATAACAATTTGGAAAGTGGGTCTCATGCATTTATAGTTGGATGCTATTGTAAGTCACTTCCAGACAGCACTCCAGGATCCGAAATACCAAGATAATTTGGCAGCATTCATCAAGTTGTCAATTCAGACTTGATGCAAATAGTCAAAAATACTTAACAATTTAGCATCCAGCTTTGAGATGACTACTACGGGCTACTTCAACTCATTGTCGCCTTTCTTAGTAAAATTCCACCACGTGGAATCCGATCGATGGAACTCGTTGCAGTACATGGGGTAAGATGGTTGGCAGATATTGTTTCTTGATGTTCAGAGAACAATTCCTTCTTACAGACCAGAAGAAATATCAGTTAGATACATCAACCTGTTTTCTAGTCTGGTATTGGCAGGAGCATGATGTCTTGTCCCAACCAGATTAGCCTACAACACCTTCCAGCGACCTTCGGTATTTGAAGTCTATCTTCAGCTACAAAGAGTTCGAAAAAATTGTGTCATTTCTGCAGCAACCACCAAGGCTCTTTCTAAGGATTTGTGATATGTGAGTGAGGAGATGGTAGCCTTGGCCTTTTTAGACTCCGCCGTCAACCATGGAACATGCATGTGCACTTGTGCAGTGAAAGATGGTCAAGGCATCTCAAATTCAAGAACGAAACGAGCATGTGAAACACACATTCAAGTGCAGGTGAGCAGCGTATTTAAAGGTTGAAGATTTTGGTACGGTCAAAACTTTGAACATCTTACGGATAGTAGAACTGCAATGTAAATTCCTAACTGAGATTGGTAGCCTACCGAACAATTGAAACAAAATCAGGACTTTTAGAAGGCAAAACAGTGCACAAAGAGTTTCATTGTTGTAAACGGCATTGCCGAGAGGGGTGTTAAACTCCTTCAAGAATTCAAATCATCCACCACTAAATATGAATGGGAGAAATACCTAACGCAGGTTGTATCTGAGCACAGATCTCAGTTCTTTGACGAAAAAGAAGTATGTGTTGGGCATACTACTGAGACCAACAATCGAAAACCCTCTAAAACTGTTGCGCATGCAGAACATGTTCAGAATATGCCTGGCTTTGCTATACTTTTTAAAATTATTTTCAGACAAAATTATTAACTTTATACCAGTAGGCCTATTCAGTAGATCTAAATGCCACTCAATCTCCAACAGTCTACGATGATCAGTTTATTTCTTTAATCTAAATTCTAAAAGAGTTCTTGTCCATTATGCTTCAAATGCTAAGATTTGACTATTTTTCGCCATGGTAATCAATGGTGAAAAGTCAGTAGCATGGAGCTACCACTAAATATCTATCAATCGGGCAGAAATTTTACACTTATTCACTACTAAGGCAAGGTAACAGATAGAGAGGGTACCATCAGCTAAATTCGAGAAATTAATTTTGAGGACCACACTAATGACCGCTATAATTATTTCAAATACAAATTGCTGTTATGTGAGCATATTGCATAGGCTTACTACATTGGATGTGAGTGTGGATTAATTGGTTATTGAATATTGCATTGCTTCAGAAAAAGAAGATTGTAAAGCATGGTAACTATCTGAAAGTAAAGATGATAACAGTGCTGTTCATATTCGTATATTCAGCCGTTGTCTTTTGTATTTCCGCTACGTTGACTCAGTTATTATGTTACTATCCAAAAATAGCTGACATCTTAGCATCATAGTGACATAAAACCTGACTTCAGCGCGCATATATTTAGACTGATTCTCTGGCTATGCTAAAAGTTTCATACATACATTCATGTCTGTCAGGACTACGCTTACTGATTAATCGGACAGTGTATCAGTATATAGTTAAAGCTTATATGTATAGTAGGGAGACGGTAGATGTTTCGTTCTTGTTCTTGTTCTTGACGGTGAAAGGGAAAACAACACAACGAGAAGGATGATAATATATTATATTTGAAACGAATTTAATTGAGTTTTGTTTCACTTATAAATTACGACAAAACTAGTTCTTCACATTTGGTGCCGTGACCAGGATTTGGTCAAGCTTCGTTAAGGTTAAAAACGAGGACGGTGAAGAGCGGAGTTTAAAGTCGGGGCATTGCGTTGAAAGTACTTCGACGTGGCGATGAGTGAAGGACATTGAAGGTCGTTCGTCTACTCGTGAATTTATGGTGGTTGGTTAACCATCGCAACCAGAGTTCAGCGACGTTGGGAGCCGTATTACCAGAGGTCATTCTGAATACACGCGACGGTATCCGAAGCTGGGTGAGCTTTTCTTCGGTCGGGTGTTCGACGTCAAGAAGGTGAACCACAGTCTAGCTAGTGGGTCTGGTTTGACTGAATGTCTGGTGGTCAACGTCAAGAAGGTGAACTTCGGTCGTGCCAGTGGTTCTGGTCTGACCGAATCGTCTGGTGTTCTTCGTCAAGAAGGTGAACTGCTGTCGAGCCATTGCTTTTGGTTTGACTGAACTTCTGGTGGTCGACATCAAGAAGGTGAACTTTGGTCGAGCCATTGCTGTGGTTTGGCTGAACTTTTTCTTCCTGTGGACTTGTTACCAATGAACGTTGGAGCAAGGGAATACAGTGCAGGCCAGGACTGGATTCAGTGCAAGGACAATCTCAACTCAAATGTGGTTTGAATTGTATCTTTGACTCTTGTTTTGAATTGTCAGCTGTGTGTTTGTGTAGTTTAACCAAACATTGAGGAAGAGAAGGAAAAGTTAAAGTTCTTTAGTGCTGATGCATTAGTTGGTTTGCTAGTTAAGGCAGGGGCGGATGTTGAATCTATTCTATCTTTGAATAAGGAACAACTTATTGACTTGTGTTTGGTGGCAAAGGGTTTAAAGGAGGGAGTTTTACCCAAGACAGTTGTAAAGGAGATTACAATGGCTGAAACGATACAGATGATCATGGAACGAGAGAAAAAACACAGGGAAATTATGATGGAACGGGAGGAAAAGCAGAGGGAACGTGAGGAGAAGATGCAGAGAGAACAGATGGAAATTATGATGGAACGTGAGGAATAGATGCGGAAAGAACAGAGAGAAATTATGATGGAACGTGAGGAAAAGGAAGAGGAAAAGGAGAAAGAAAGGAGGAAGGAACAAAGAGAGTGGCAGGCAAAATTATTGAGTAGCCAGAATATTAGTCAAGAGAAGGCTAGAGATGATATGAAGAAAGAACGAGAAAGGAAGGCTAAGGAAGAATAGTCTATAGGGGCTAGGATCAATTAATTTGGGGACATATTGAAAAATGTGTTACCTAAAATGCCCACTGAAAATGGTGTCACGACAACTCGTCTAACGACAACTCGTCTAACGACAAGTGGTCTCCGGACAATTCGTCTAACGACAACTGGTCTACTGACAACTATCCAGCGCTTGAGAAATGCAAGCTGGATGACAGTTTTTAAAGGTGAAGTGGAGGTTGGATTAATGAAAAAACGCAAGAGAAATAGAATCTGGATGATGGTTCTTCTACATGTGAAATAGAAGGTAGATTGACGAAAATAACGCATGATAAATGAAAGCTGGATGAAGGTATTTCTAAATCTCAAATAGAAGCTGGATTGATAAGAAAACCGCTTAAGTAATGGAAGCTGGATGAGGGTATTTTTATATCTGAAATAGAAGCTGGATTGACTAAAATAACAGGCGAGAAATAGAAGCTGGATGAAGGTATTTTTAGATTTGAAGTAGAAATGAGTGTATGTTGGAATACATAAATGAAAATCATCAATCCAGCTTTCATTTAAGCTAAAAACCAATTTTCGTAAATCCAGCTTCTATTTCATCAATACTATTCGTCAGTAAACCAGTTGTCGTTAGACCAATTGTCCGGAGACGAGTTGTCGTTAGACGAGTTGTCGGTAGACCAGTTGTCGTGAAACCCTGAAAATATTGAGTTGCCATTGTATCTGGAATCAATAGAGAGCTTGTTTGCTATGTATTTGGTTCCGGAGGATTTAAAATGTGCTTTATCGATGCCTTTCTTGTCTGAAAAAGCTAAGAAGTTGATTCGTAGGTTACCAGTGGATCAACTAAATGCATATGTAAAATTTAAGGTTGCTTTGCTGCGGGAATTTAGGTTGACGCCACAAGAATACCAGGGGCAGTTCATGAAAGCAGAAAAGCTAGCTAGCGAGCCATGGATGCAGTTTGCAACCAGGTTGCGAACATATCTCAGATTTTGCCTTGAATCCAGGGAGGTGGACAATTTCCAGAAGTTACAAGATCTGTGGGTATCAGACAAGATGAAAGAATGCATGCCATATGTGATTCGATCGCATGTGATTGCTAAAGAAAGTGATGCTTGGCTAGAGCCAATCAAGTTAGCAGAAATCACCGACATTTTTTCTATTAATTTGTCTGAATACCACCATTTGAAGGACACTGAATTCAAATATGCATCAAAATCTCTGGATGGGAAATAATTTCAGAAAAGTACGAAAGATTTCAAGGAGTTTGAAAAGAAGCCATTTTTTCCAAATTCAATGTCAAAGGAATAGGTGATTCTTTTGGGGGATCCAAGGAGAATGTATCGGGAAAATCTGAGAAGCCCAAATGTTTCATATGTTTATCTGAACAACATCTTAAGGCAGCTTGCCCAAGGAATAAACTAAGACAAAACCATTTGAAGCAAAGGTTAACTTTGTAGATGTCGAAGGTGAGGTAAGGGAAGCCAATGTGTGTTTGGTCAAGATTGACGAGCTCAGTAAGGATGAAGAGTGGTATGAACGTGAAGGTTTTTGTAATTCATGGGAGGTTAAGTATGGACCTTATGATTACTGTAGAAAACCAGAGTATGGTATAGAAGACCGTGACATTGAGCTCAAAAGGATGAGAGGACAGAAGAAGCAGGAAGAAGTGGTTGAGATAGATTTAAACTCATTGTTTGAATATAACACATTGAATGTTTCTGCTGAAAATGTTGTTTCTGCTGAAAATGTTGTTGCAGTTAATTCATGTGTGACTCTATCAAGCATACCACGAGTACGTTTACAAATTGGTAAGGTGACATGTACTGCTATGTTGGATTCTGGCAGTGAAATTACGGTTGTAAACAAAAGGATGTTACCTAAGGTGGACGATGGCAGTCAACCTGTGGGGAAGGTAAAATTGCGGGGAGCTTTTGGGGTTCAAAGTGAAGCTGACCTAATGCATTTACCTTGTATGATAACATCTGATGAAGGACATAACAACAGGTTGTCAGTACTGCTCACATGTGCAGTTACTGATGAGTTAATGTCCGATATGGAATGTTTACTGACTTTAGATGATTATAAAGCATTAAAGCAGAGTCAGAAAGTAGATGAGAGTGTAATCGAAATTGACAAAAGACAGATATCAGACATATTGACTGACCCTGAATTGTGTAAAGGGGGATCTGATGTTTTGTGTTTGCAAAATGTGTTACAGGTTGAAGGTACGAGTGAAAATGAAACGTCAACAGTGGAAGATGATGCTGGAGGTTTGCCTATGATGGACATGTCTGGTGCAAATGCGGTTGATCAAACAACAGTAGTGTCTGATGATTTAGATGAAACACCACAGTTAGTCAAGGCAGCTGAGCAGTTGAGAATGGAACAGATTGCTGATGAAGGACTTAATGAGTGTTGGACAAAAGGTAAGGATAAGGAAGGAGGTTATTCTATCCGAGCAGTGGATGGAGTACTATTCCATAAAGATAGCATTGGAGGACAGATTGTTCAACAGTTAGTAGTCCCAAAGATTAAAGTCAAAGAGATTTTAGAGTTGGCTCATGACTGTGCATGGAGTGGACACTATGGTTCAAGAAAAACTTTACAAAGAATTAAATCTTCATTCTGGTGGCCTGGAATGAGTAAAGAAATTCAACGGTATTGTCAAAGCTGTACTGTTTGTCAATTGAGAAGAAGGAAAACCGTAAAGGATCGGGTACCAATTACACCAGTGGTCAGACCAACTAACACCCTTGAGATTGTAAATTGCGATATTATATGACCATTTGAACAGGTTTCCAGAGGGTTTAAGTACGTACTGTGTATAATCGACCAGTGTTCGAGATGGCCGGATGCTAGACCGTTGAGAACGATTAGTGCTGAAGCTATTTGTGAGGCTTTATTAGAGATGTTCTCTTATACAGGTGTGCCTAGAGTTATAGTCACAGATCGAGCTGTAAGTTTTCGAGGTAAGCTTATGAAGCAGTTTCTAAAGAGGCTGGGATGTGCACCTAGGTTTAGTTCTCCTTATCATCCGGAGGGGAATTCGATTGTGGAACGCTTTAATCAAACCCTGAAGAATATGTTACATCAAGTTGTAAAGAAAAAGACCTAAAGGTTGGGAGAAAAAATTAACATTTCTTCTATGGGCCTACAGGGAACTACCTAACGCGACGACGGGGGTAAGTCCTTTCATGATGGTTTATGGACAGCTAGGTCGGGGACCATTGACCATATTGAGGGAAACATGGACTGGTGATCAAGTTGCTCCATGGGAGTTAGCTGATACTAGTAAGTATATGCAGAGGTTGAGAAAGCAACTGCAGTTAGCCAAGGACATAGCTGACGAGCATTCTAAGGAAGCACAGAAGAGCTATGCACATTACTACAATCTAAGATCAAAGGACAAAACATTTGAGGTTGGTGATCAAGTTGTGTTTTTAGAGAGGGATTGATCTGATAAACTAAGTTCTGGTTGGGTTGGACCAGGGGTAGTCACCAAGAAGATTTCAGCATTCAGTTATTTGGTTCTAATGCCGGATGGGGTGAGAGAACGTTACATGCTAACTTCTTGAGATGTTTTAATCATAGAGTGAGTGCGGTTGGATTAATATGTGAGGGTGAAGAGGATTTTGGTTTTGTGGACTGTCAGCCAGGGACTGTCACTGAGGGGACTGACAGGACTGCTATTTTGGATCAAATTGACTTTACGCATTTGAATTTGGATCAGCAACAGGATATACGGGACCTTTTACAGAAGTTTACATTCGTTTTTGATGATAAAACCGGGTTATGTACATTGGGGTCACATTCAATAAAATTGCAAGGGGAGGTTCATCCACGAAGGCAAAAACCATATCGTATACCCCAATTGTTTAAAGAAGAGGTTGACCGTCAAATTACCCAGCTGTTGGCTGATGGACTGATTGAGGAATCAAACAGTCCGTGGGCTCATCCTGTTGTTTGTGTGAGGAAAACCGATGGCAAAGTTTGAGATTATATTGTGACTTCAGAGAGGTCAACTCATTTTCAAAATTTGATTTATTTCCTATGTGTCAGACTGAAGACTTAATTAATCAAGTTGCTGGTGCTAATTACATTACAATTCTTGATTGTTCATCTGGTTACTGGCAGGTGCCAATGCAGGAGGATTCGAAGGAGCTTACTGCTTTTGTAACGCATAGAGGAATGTATCAATGGCTGAGGATGCCATTTGGCTTGAAATGTGCTTCTGCTACGTACCAACGCATAGCTAATAAAATTTTGGAACCACATTCTGAATATGCAGATGCTTACATTGACGATTTTGCTATTCATTCTAGATCATGGAAAGAACATTTAAAACATTTAGAAGGTGCACTGGTTTCTATTAAAAAATCAGGTTTGACTCTTAAACTTTCCAAGTGTGTGTTTGGGAAAGCTAAGGTAAAATGGTTGGGACATTTGTTGGGGTCTGGAATTAAGGAGGTGGACCAGGACAAGGTAGCTGCTATCCAGAACATCCCACTTCCAACATCCAAGAAAGAACTTAGACAGTTCTTAGGGTTAACTGGGTATTATAGGATTTTTATTCCTAGGTATGCAGAAATTGCATTACCATTGACCGAGTTAACTAAAGGGAATAAGATGTTTTCTTTGGACTATTCGAGTAAAGCTTATGATGCATTTGTAACGTTGAAACAGTCTTTGATGAGTTCTCATGTTTTAAATTCTCCTGATTTTTGTGAACCATTTATTGTCCAAACAGATGCATCTGACTATGCGGTAGGGGTGTGTCTGGCTCAAATGAGGGAGGGTTGTGACAGGCCAGTTGCCTTTGCATCACGAAAACTGTCTGAAACTCAACGAAGATGGAGTACAATAGAAAAAGAAGGATATGCTGTTATCTTTGTATTACAACGTTTTGAACATTTCTTAATGGGAGCTAAAATTCTGTTATATAGCGACCATAACCCATTGAAATACCTAACGGCTTGTGCTCCGAATAACTCTAAACTAACTCGTTGGGTACTCTCTTTACAACCATTTGACATTGAGATTAGGCATCGCAGTGGTTCTATGAATAAAAATTGTGGTGCGCTTTCTAGGCTGTTTTAAGGTATAATGCGGTAGTTAAAGTAAAGTGTTTAATTTGTACTTGGGTAGTTGTTTACTATAATAGTTTTGGCAGGTATTGTAACGATTGTCACCAGCGGCGGGCCTAATCTAATTTCGCTTAATTTCGGAATGCGCTAGAAAATTGCTATTTTTAATCTCGGTTCGATTACGTAATGGCTAATAATAGCTCGGGACGCGATCTTGGCCAATCAGGAGGCTTCCCTCCCGTCACGTGGGGGTGTTTTCGGCGTCGTTTTCTAGTTTGCGATGGGCTGTTGATGGGAAAGGAACGATTGAAGATTTTTGTGAACAAAAATGCGTCTTTGTGACGGAAATGGTCTTTGTGACCGCAATTTATCTGTGTGATATAAGAGAAGGGTTTGATCCGCTGTGTGCGACTGACGTGGAAAGGTTTGGAACGCTACGCAACTAAAAATTTCGATCGGAAACAAGGCCGCTGTACAAAAATTCAACAGTGGGAACAATTTCTTTGTGGGAACAGAAACTGACAGATTTCTTCAATTATTTCTCTTGATTGACAGGGAAGTAATCAGTGTCACCTTACAATAATTATTTTTGATTGAATATTATTGATTGTGCATTTTACAAAAGTTCTATAGTAATTACTGACGAGAATAGTCAGATATTTCATTTGTTCTTTAGGCCGATTCAAGAAATCTGAATGCAAATTAGATTGTACTGAAATTAACAAGGACAAGTTGTTTAGGTTGAACTGTAAATTTAATTAATTGGATCCCGAGGAGATCCCCTTTCGTTCCCCTCGTTAGTGATTGAAAACAGGGCAATCACCTGTTCGTCGATAGGCCTTCTTTATCTCTGTGGAAGATAAAACAATTGTCATAATAATTATAACTGTAATAAATAATTAAGGAGAAAAATCTGAAAAGAACAATATTCGTATTCTTTGTGTAACTGATAATAATAAAATAATAATGTCAGAAAGTGAAACGGAAAAGAAGGAAGAGTGTGAGAAGAGTGAGTCAGAAGGAGAAGGCTTAGATGACTCAAAATCAATTCGGCTGGGAGGGACCAGTGGGGATCTTTCCGCTAAGGGTATGTCCCAGAGGCTGTTGAAAGCCTTAGAGCGCTTTGATACCTTGGCTTCCATTGTTAGTGATAGACAGGAGAGATTTGAGAAAGTACAAGAAGAGGTGAAGAATCTAAGTGGACTGCTTTTGAGGAAAATTGGGTCTGAGAAAACTGCTGCATGGGAACCGAACCCAGATAAGTCCTCAAGGGGGGCTGTCGTCGTCCACCAAACGACCGTGCGACCATGTCCAGCCATCACTCGTCCATCTCCTGGTGTAGAATTTGGTAACGAGACCCATTTCTCAATAGAAGCAGGAACAGCAGTTACTGATCGAGTCATAAAAGAGGGGCATCTTTCCTTGGAACCTGGGGTTAACTTTCCCCTGTCCGAGGACCTGGCGAAGTACTCGTTTCCCCAGCAGTTAGCCTTCTCGCGGGTGGTCCAGTCCGAAACTCCTAAAAGGCAAGAATCAGGAATAAGAGTAGGCGGCCACCTAGCGAGTGAGTACGGCGCTACAGTATGATTTGCCAGTGTTTAGTTTATACTTGTGTAGTTGTTGATTTAGTAAAAGATTTAATTAAGCCATGTTTATTTTTGTTATTGTTTACATCTCAGGACAATCAGATTGCTTTGTTAAAACCTGGTTTTCCCCAGGATGTATATATATGGTGAATTGTTATAGTAGTCTAGTTTCGGTGATTGTGTTATTTGTTATTAGGCTTGGAACTCTATTAGCCAATGTTCTAATTTTACTGTATTTTAAATTTTGATAGTTTTACCTAGAACATTGTCTTAAAAGAGATGGGCGTATGTCAGGGCTACGCTTACTGATTAATCGGACAGTGTATCAGTATATAGTTAAAGCTTATATGTATAGTAGGGACTCTAGGGAGACAGTAGATGTTTCGTTCTTGTTCTTGTTCTTGACGGTGAAAGGGAAAACAACACAACGAGAAGGATGATAATATATTATATTTGAAACGAATTTAATTGAGTTTTGTTTCACTTATAAATTACAACAAAACTAGTTCTTCACAATGTCATTCATTCATTCATTCATTCATTCATTTATTCATTCATGCAAGTATTTATATAGCACCTCTTCAAGAAAACTACTTAGAGGTGCAGCTCCAGACTCCAGCACGGCGACAAGGAACAGTTTTCAAGTCCTTACATGTATAGAATGTGTGATAGCCTACATTATGATACATACATGTACATGTAGATATACTGATGCTGGGTTGGGCTAACGATTTTCTGAATCAATAAGTGCATTAGCGACTCGACAAATAGGCGGCAATAATATGGTGTACTGGAATGAAATGGTAGGCTGCACGTGAATGTTTTCAAACATGCAACGAGTCATGGCAACTGTAAACACCGTTACCATATACACCGTGACTCAAAAAAGTAAGCCAAATTGTTTTTCATTTATCTCTAATGCCTGATTACATATCACGCTAAAATTTTCCAAATATTTTGAGAATTGGACCAAGAATATGATTTTAAAATGTCATGAGATAAAGTTGAATGGATAAAAAAATATGAATATTTAAACTTCATATGCCGAAATTTCAGTTTACAAGCAATTTTCTGTCAGTTTCAAAAAAATGTTTCCTTATTATCTCCAATGCCTGTTGATTAATCATTCTAAAATTTTCCAGATATGTAGAGAATTTAACTAGCAATATGACCCCAACAGTATGGTTTGATAATTTAATTAAATAAGATGCTCAAAATGTCCCCCTCCTGCTTTCACGCAAGCCTGGAGCGCTCGCGCCATTGCAATGGCAACAGCAGCGTCGATTATCCTCTGGTCCAGGCCATCCCACACTTCCAACAAGCGTTGCTTCAGATCGTTTATATCATGGATTGTTGTCTGGTAGGCTCGGTCTTGCATCACGTTCCACATTTTATAGTCGACAGGATTAAAATCTGGGCTGTTCGGAGGCCATAATGTGGGATAAATGAAGTCTGGCGTCTCTCTTGTCAGCGTTTCGATGGTTTCCTTGGTTCTGTGGGCTGGCGCTGTTCTGTTGAAAAACAAAACTGTCTTCTGGGACTAGATTTCTGATTACAGATAGAAGATGTTGTGACAGCAGAACATCGCGATAACAGGCTCCATTAAGTTTTACTCCAGGATCAGTGAAGACTAAATGGTAGACCTGGGAGTGACTTTGGTCAGCTAATCTGACCCCACTTGACCCTAAAGTGACTTGAGGTCGACTTGAAGTCGACTTCTTGGAGTCAAAACGACTTGACCCGACTTGGCAAAAAAGCAACCGACTTCCGACTTGAAGTCGACTTCTGACATGAAAATAGCCATTATAGCCTAGGTCTACGTACGGCTACTACTACAAAAAGTCAAGCCAATTTTTCCTGGCAAGCATTAATTTCATATAGGCATACCAATGAGCAATGAGGCCTCAACACTATAAATTGATGCATGAATCTGTTAAAGTTTTATTAAGCCAATTTCAGGCTGTGTGTGATTCAGTTTGAATAGTTTTGTGATGCTTTGGGATATCTAGTAGCCTAGACAATGTGACGGCAAATTATTAGGCCTATGAATTTAGTTTGTCCATTGTCTGTGATTATTCAGATTTCACTCATTATTATTATTTTTATTGGTGATATTATTAAGAAATAAATTTGTAAAACGCGCAAGGTCTAAGATTTTAAAAAATGGGGACCGCAGACTGGTTGCAATGCACTGAATGGTGTGCTATGAAGCCTATGATAGGCCTAATTTGTAATTCTGTTTTCATAATTATTCGGCCAATAACATCATTTCGCAGCTTAAACTAGCAAATAGCATTGCACGCGCATCATCATAGACCTACTCACTGACAGTAAAGTTTTTCATTGTCCTATTGGTAGCCTACGTATATGCAATAGTTTTTTCCGTCTGCAGACAGCCATGCAGATGCAGTGTAGGTCTACCAAAGCAGCGCCAAACTATCAATTTATTATAGCCCTTGTAGTTGTAGATCTAGCTTTCTTTGCGCCGAATTCACTGACCAATAGAAGTTCACTATTTGCTCATGTTCATGTCTTGATAAGCACAAGTGCTAATATTTTAGTAACCTAACATTTTTGTTTCACCATCTTAATTAAGCGCATGCCTAAGCGTGACGTTTTAGCATTGAATAGCAAATTATATGAATAGATCGGCAGACGGCAGTCTGCACGATAGTACTGTTAGTACCGGTAATTTGCGTTAAAATAAGCAGTAGGCTAAGTCTATGTTTAACAAAGACCTCATTCATTCTTGTAAACACAATACAAAAGCTGTTTAAATGTTGTCCTGGTCTCACGATAATTGGTTTGAAGTGACAAATTTAACTATGTTTGTGTCTCAAGTCGGTTTAAGTCGACTTGTGGTAAAAACAACTTGAAGTGACTTTTCTCTACAAAATTCGACTTGGGGTCAGTTGCGGTGAGCAAAACCGACCCGACCCGACTTCGGATGGCCAAGTCGACTGGGGTCGACTTATTGGGGTCGACTCCCAGGTCTACTAAATGGGAACGGCCAAGCGTCGAAACCGAAACGGACGCCATAAAAGACTTGCTGAAAACTGAAATTTCGGGTGATGAAGTTGAAATATCCATGTCTTTCTATCCATTCAAATTTATGACATGATATTTTGGAATCCTATTCTTGGTTCAATTCCCTAAATACTGGGAAAATGTTTTTATGATTACTCGTCAGACATCAGAGATGTAAGAAAAACAGTTTGGCTTACTTTTTATTGAAACTGACAGAAAATTGTTTGTAAACTGAAATTTTGGTATATGAAGTTTAAATATTCATATCTTTTTATCCCTTCACCTTTATCTCATGAAATTTTGGAATATTATTCTTGGTCCACTTCTCTAAATATGTGGAAAATTGTAGCTTGATATGTCATCAGGTATTAGAGATATACGCAAAAGACGTTGGTTTACTTTTTTGAACCACGGTGTATAGGCCTAATATGAAGTGATTGCAGTGAGGCCGGTCTTTAAAGCTAAGTCTGCGTTTCACACAAAGTTGAAATTTCAGAAAATTATATGTTGAGTACCAAGTGTGTCTGTCACTCCGTCTTCAAATCGTTTTCTCTCATGATTTATAAAACTTATTTTTACATACATGGGCATCAAGCCTCGCTTAGGACTATTGTGTTCAGAGCAGTGGCGTAGCAAGGTCTTGAGGGGCCCCTGTGCAGAGCTTAGGTGGTGGGCCCCTTGATTTTGATTTGATTTGATTTGTTTATTTATTTCCTTGGAACATATCAAAACAACCTGAACATAGTGCAACTTAACTAAACGTGTTCATACTGTCTGATTAACATATTAATATACACATTTGAAAGGAAACTTATCAGAAGCACATTTCATTGTATCAACCAGGAAAGGGGAAGACCCAGAAGGGGCACTAGCCCCGCTGGGAAGGGCCCACCCTATAGCTCAGCTTAATGTTGGTTGTACAGAAACAGAACATAGCAACTATGCTGTTAATACTGAAGATGATGATAACTCGACATTTAGTAGAACAACATGCAATCCTATGAGAGACCGACAAATAAAAAAACACAAAAAACAAGCTAGATGCATTCAATCACGTTCCCTTAGATTAAGATGGTCTCTCCAGCGCTTCTTAAATTGCGAGTATGTAGGTAAAGACTGAATACTTATGGGTATTGCATTCCAAATTTTTGGTCCACTGCAATATATTGAAAATCTACGATAATTTGTACGTGCATAAGACACACTCAGACCCTTGCTCACTCTTGTGTTATGGTCATGCACATCAACAATTCTGGTAAAAGAGTTTTAGAAAACTTCGGGTAGCATAGGCTATACCCTTTACAAACTTATACATAAAATTGCCCATCAGATAGTAATTCTTGCTTTCAAATTTCATAATATTATACTCTTCAAATCTATCCGCTGTGTGTGCACATCTATGATCACCAGCTATAACTCTAATCGCTCTTTTTTGTAAGAGCACAAGGCATTTTAACCTCGTCGAATAGTTGGCAGCCCAGACAATATTACCATAATCAAAATATGGATTAATTAACGTATAGTATAAGTTTTTACGGATGTGTACTGGGAGTAGGTGTGATATTCTTCCCAGGATTCCAAGATTCCTTGCAACTTTATTGGCAATTACATTAATGTGTTCTGTCCATGTTAAGCACTCGTCTACATAGACTCCTAGAAACTTTACAGAACGAGTTTGTACAAGAGAAACCCCATCAACTGACAAGTCTATCTGATGACCTTGAAGACTCTTATTTAGCGAACGAAATACAATAAAGCACGATTTCTTTACATTGAGAGAGAGTCTATTAGTCCTGAACCAGCCTGCTAGTTTGGCCAGTTCTGAGTTTATTATTTCCACTAACGTGGCCAAGGACTCGTGAGAGCAGAAAACATTCGTGTCATCTGCAAATAAAATAAATTTGATCATAGTAGATACATTAGGTAGGTCATTTATGTACAATAAAAACAACAGAGGGCCAAGGTTGGAGCCTTGTGGGACCCCAACTCTTACAGGTTTCCGAGAAGATAAGGTCCCATTACATATCACTTGCTGATACCTATGTTCCAGATAACTTTTAAACCATAAGAGGGTTATTCCCCTTACACCATAATTTTCAAGCTTACTCAGTAAGACATTGTGGTCAACCGTGTCAAAGGCTTTTGCAAGGTCCAGAAATATGCCGATAGAATATTTGTTCGTGTCTATTGCCTTGGATATAAGATCCTGCATATTAATTAGGGACATATCAGTTGAATGACCTGGACGAAATCCATGCTGTAGGGGATACAATATATTCATTTTATTTATGTAGTCGTTAAGTCTCTGGCACATGGCTTTTTCTAAAATTTTACCAAAGTATGGTAGTATCGATATCGGTCTATAATTGGACATTTCCTGCTTATCACCCTGTTTAAATATTGGTGTTATTTTTGCAACCTTTAGGGCTGGTGGAACAATACCCGTCACGAAAGAACAGTTGATAATATTCGATAATATATCAGCAATAGATTCAATAGAATTTTTAGCTACTAGTGGGTCAATCTCGTCTGGACCCATGCTTCGAGTAAATTTCATAGATTTGACAATAGCAACAATTTCATATGGGTTAGTCAAGGTGACTGCAAAAGATTTTAGAAGTGGGGGATTTAAAAATTCCTTAACAGTCTTTTCTGCTGCAGGTATTTTATCAGCAAGTGTCTGGCCAACCCCTGCGAAGTAGCCGTTAAATGCATGTGCAATCTTTTTAGAATCATCAACTGTAAGCCCATTTATGTTTAGAGAGTCTACAAGAGTGGCCTTGGGTTGCCCATTGATCAGTGACTTTCTGACATCCCAAGTTTTTTTAAGGTTCTGCGTATACTTGAGAAACTCCTCCGAATAGTATAATCTTTCCGCATTAATCCTAGTCTGTTTAAACTTATTCCGGTATTGCTTATATTTATCCTTATTCTCACTTGTGGGCGACTTTAAGTATTTTAGATACAGCTTATCCTTTTTCTTACACGACTTTAGCAGTCCTGATGTCATCCATGGTTTTTGTGGGCCATCTTTATGCACCTTAATTGCATGAAACCCCCATTCGATTTCAAACAGCAAAGCTGTGCGAAGCGTCTGGTTCCTTTACGAGATTTGCATATTTCACACCAAATTTAAATGAAAATAAACTAGCCACATTTTTATTACTTTAACAAATTTATCTAATGAAACATATTCTTCTCCAAATCAACAAAGAAAAATTGAACTATAATACCATACAAAAGTAGGCCTAATCACAAAAATTGCTTCATCTCCTGAAGTAGGCTATTAATCATCAATTATCCATAGGCCCTACTTAAATTATCCAAGCTATTGGGTTTGTTGACTAGAAGTCTAGAAGAGCGGGAAAATGTAACGAATTTGGCAAGTGTGAAATGATTCAATCAAGTCTACGGCTAACCTACTATACGGGGGTTTAAATCCGAAATGCCAAAATGCTCGTTTCAGCGCTTTCTCTTGTGCAAAATATCCACCACTTTTGAGGTGTCAAGCCTGAATTCATTTGATGATGTAACTGCTACCGCTAAGGCTACCTTTGAAGTTTGAGGCCTACTCAGCTCAGTGTCAATATTCATGTCAACCACCACCTCTGCACTGATCAAACCGGAGATCGACTCTGCCCCATGTCTGATGTAGTCAAATCGGTGCAAGCTCGCTCTCCGCAGGCATCATAAATGCGGATTTTTTTTGCATTATGGCGGTCTTCTTTACACTTTAGTAGGGTAGAAACCCGTCTGAGACACCCAATTGTCACGTGACCAGTGACGTCATCTTAATTAGGGTAATTAGGGTAATTAGGGTAATTAGGGCATCTTAAGACATCTTACCTAACATCTTAGGGTAATTAGGTCATCTTAAGACATTTTACTTAGGGTAATTAGGGTAATTAGTGCATCTTAAGACATCTTACTTAGGGTAATTAGGGTAATTAGGGTATCTTAAGACATCTTACCTATAATAATTAGGCCATCTTAAGACATCTTACCTATATTAATTAGGTAATTATGCTAACTATAGTAATTAGTCAACCCTAATTAGCACTACAAGACCCGCTCGTCCAACCCCACCCCGCCGGAAATGAGTCACCGGAAATGAGTCATCGGAACATCCGGCCATCAGCGGCAGCGAGGTAATTGCCCACTTACAAGGCATCGTCGGCGGCGAGGTAATTGCCCACTTTCAAGTCCTCGGCGACAGAGCGGTAATTGCCTGGGAACATCCGGTCATCGGCGGCAGAGTGTAATTGCCCACTTTAAAGTGCCATTCATCAACGCCCACGCTATAATTATCCACTTTCACATCCGGTCATCAGCGGCAGCGAGGTAATTGGACACTTTCAAGTCTCTTCATCAACGCCTACACTATAATTATCCACTTTCGCGATTCCAATCGATCCTGCTTTGATTCGTATGAAGGTAAAGACTCATGCATATTGTGGGTGAAGGAAATTTTTGAAAGAGCTGTGTCGGAGCGTATTCGACTTTACCTTCTACCTGCCAAAGCTTGATCTAATTGGGAAAAGCGCCCCACGTCGTCTCCTCGCCGCAGGGCCCGAGGTCGTCCGTGTGAGAAGGGGTGTCCGCCGCCGCCACCGCCGCGACGCATGAAGGTGCCACCGATCGACTTTGCACGGCGAAAGTTTCGGACTTAGCATTTTAAGAGTTGGCGAATGCAGGTTTCTGCTAAGTTGTGCGCGTCTGCGAAATCCTAATGCGCAATGCAATTCGCCACTCGTAGCCCTAATTCGTGTTTCTTCGCATGCCATTTTCGTATTCTACCAAAATTGGTCCCATGTTACAAATAATGACCAATTTTGTTTGCCCAAAACTTAAGAATGGAACACCCTCCCCACCCCTGCGCTTCACCAACTTAACACTCTCAACCATAAAATGTCTTGTTGTTTGCCTCTTGTAACCCTAAGTTGCCCTTCTTCACTCTCTAAGTTCGTACTTTACCAAAATTATTTGTGGCATACAAATAATGAACATGCGTGTTTCCACAAACTTAAGAATACTCACATCCCCCGCGCCATATTTCTACAACTTGATGCATTCGACCTGCATTTTCTGTGTTTCGTACTTCGAAAATTACAAGTTTGACTTCGTACAATTGTCCCAGTTGATGTCTTACATTGAAAAGTTCAAGTTCTTCACGCTCACACATCTAACTTATTCAGAATTTTATTTTGACAATGTTCGATTCGACCAACTGTGAGGTCATTCGCTTCAAATGTTTCTCTTACACAGCTTACATTCTTCTTTGTTATCTGAAAAGTTGATATCCTAAGTTAGCAAATTTGAGCAAAGCAAATGCGCATATGATAGAAATTGAAAAGTGCTGGCCGCTATGCGCTTTATCCGTTCTCGGCTACTTCCACTCGTTCACCCGCATATTGAAAATGGGTGTGTTGTTGAATGCATGCTTGCGAATTTCATATATTTGATATGTAATATGCTAAGATTAAAGAAAAGCGCCACCTGTTGAAAGGCATGTGTGTCGGTTCTGTGGTTTGTGCTCTTACATGCACAAGAATGTCAGCTTGTGCGCCATCTTTGGAGTTGGAAAATTATATGAGCTAGTTGACTGATCCTATATGCAGAGGAAATTTCTTGGGAATAGAAGGTTGAGAGTTTTCATGACTTTTGAGTTTGTGTGTGTGGATTTGTGTATATGCCTGTGTGTGTGTGTGTGTGTGTGTGTGTGTGTGTGTGTGTGTGTGTGTGTGTGTGTGTGTGTGTGTGTGTGTGTGTGTGTGGACTTAGCATGCATGAAAGGTTGAGTATATGTTCGTTAGTTGGGTATGTTCAGACTGAAAAGGATACTGGGGTGCTGCCTTGAATGACAAAGGACACCATATTGGATATGGAAGGTTGAGTGATTCTTCGACTTTTGAGTTTGCCTGTGTATGAATGTTGGAAAGGCTGCCATATTGGATATGGAAGGTTGTGTGATTCTTCGGTTTTTGAGTTTGGCTGTGTATGAAAGTTAGAAAGGTCGCCATATTGGGAATGGAAGGCTGAGTGATTCTTCGGTTTTTGTGTATGAGCGTGTGTGAAAGTTGGAAAGGTCGCCATATTGGGAATGGAAGGTTGAGTGACTCTTCGGTTTTTGTGTATGAGTGTGCGTGAAAGTTGGAAAGGTGGAAGGGTGAGGGATTCTTCGGTTTTTGTGTATGAGCGTGCGTGAAAGTTGGAAAGGACGCCATATTGGGAATGGAAGGTTGAGTGATTCTTCGGTTTTTGTGTATGAGTGTGCGTGAAAGTCGGAAAGGCCACCATATTGGGAATGGAAGGTTGAGTGATTCTTCGGTTTTTGTGTATGAGTGTGCGTGAAAGTTGGAAAGGACGCCATATTGGGAATGGAAGGTTGAGTGATTCTTCGGTTTTGTGTATGAGTGTGCGTGAAAGTTGGAAAGGACGCCATATTGGGAATGGAAGGTTGAGTCATTCTTCGGTTTTTGTGTATGAGTGTGCGTGAAAGTTGGAAAGGACGCCATATTGGGAATGGAAGGTTGAGTGATTCTTCGGTTTTTGTGTATGGGTGTGCGTGAAAGTTGGAAAGGTCGCCATATTGGGAATGCAAGGGTGAGGGGTTCTTCGGTTTTTGTGTATGAGTGTGCGTGAAAGTTGGAAAGGTCGCCATATTGAGAATGGACGGTTCAATGAGCCTGTGGTATTTGGACTTAGCTGCACAAGAAATGATGCCTGTGACTATCTATGTAATGCCTTGATGGAAGTTCATACTGTGTTTGGCCTTGTATGAATATGACCCGCTGAAGAAAATTGTTGTTGGTTGCTATAGTTTGGAATAATTTGGTAGGAAATGCTGAATCTATATTACACTTTTGGATAATTTAAATGTATAAATGCTTGATTTATGGCTATTTTCGAATAAAATGGTGAATAATGGATATATTCTAGAGACATACACAAAAATTCTCGCCTGCTGATTGGCTCATCGCTAGGAATTGCTGCTTTCTGATTGGGCAGTTCTTAGCCGTATAGAATAAATTTGTGTGCAGAGGCTAGGAATGGCGGGGTGGAGGGTGAGGCGGAATGCTATAGGGGAGAGAGAGATGCCGTCCCTAGACGTTCTCGACTCCTTATTGGTCGGTTTCTAGGTCTCTCGATTACTGTTTGGCTAGGTCTTAGGAGTAAAATGCGCAGTTTTTGGGTGGGGAGGGTGGAATGGCTGGATGGAGGGTGAGGTTGAGGGCTGAGGATGGAGAGAGAGGGTATATTTAGAGTTTCTCGCTTTCCGTTTGACCCGTTGTTAGGGTTCGCCGCTTACTATTTGGTAGATTCTTATGCATATAATGCAAATTTGCGTGTGTGGAGGGGTGTAATGGAGGGTTGGAGGGTGAGGTTAGATGTTGTAGAGTGATATATTACACCTAAAAGACGGGGATATTGATGGGAGTGTGGGTATGAATGATGCGGAGATATGCCGAGATAGAGAAATTGATGACTGAAGGAATACTGGGTGGGGGAGACTGATGTGTGGAAGGCAGTCCAGTGTGCCAATGAAAGGTCCCAATTACCCCTCTGTCGCATAGTCGCATTTCCGGTGACTCATTTCCGCAATTACCGCTCTGACGCTGATGTCTGGATGTTAAAGTGGGCAATTACGCGCTGCCGGCGATGACTTGAAAGCGGCCAATTACCTCGCTGCCGCTGATGACCGGATGGGAAAGTGGGCAATTACCTCTCTGCCGCCGATGACCGGATGTGAAAGTGGATAATTATAGTGTAGGCGTTGATGAAGAGACTTGAAAGTGTCCAATTACCTCGCTGCCGCTGATGACCGGATGTGAAAGTGGATAATTATAGCGTGGGCGTTGATGAATGGCACTTTAAAGTGGGCAATTACACTCTGCCGCCGATGACCGGATGTTCCCAGGCAATTACCGCTCTGTCGCCGAGGACTTGAAAGTGGGCAATTACCTCGCCGCCGACGATGCCTTGTAAGTGGGCAATTACCTCGCTGCCGCTGATGGCCGGATGTTCCGATGACTCATTTCCGGTGACTCATTTCCGGCGGGGTGGGGTTGGACGAGCGGGTCTTGTAGTGCTAATTAGGGTTGACTAATTACTATAGTTAGCATAATTACCTAATTAATATAGGTAAGATGTCTTAAGATGGCCTAATTATTATAGGTAAGATGTCTTAAGATACCCTAATTACCCTAATTACCCTAAGTAAGATGTCTTAAGATGCACTAATTACCCTAATTACCCTAAGTAAGATGTCTTAAGATGACCTAATTACCCTAAGATGTTAGGTAAGATGTCTTAAGAAGCCCTAATTACCCTAATTACCCTAATTACCCTAATTAAGATGACGTCACTGGTCACGTGACAATTGGGTGTCTCAATCGGGTTTCTACCCTACTCACTTTCTTCTCGTGCTTGTCGCTTAGCAGCGCCACTTGAATAAGACTTAGGCATAACTTTGGGGACAGAAAGAGTGCGGTATGAGAGTTTTAAAATAATACAATTTCCAAGTAGGCCTAAATATATTTGTAATAAGGTATCCTAATGATTATCATGGACATTCAGGCTGAAACCCCAAAAATCACTGGCACTATGTAACTGTGTAGGCTACGCTGTAGATGTAGGTTTGAATACATTCTGAATATCCTTAAAGTAAAAAATTGACTCTGACCCTCGGGGGCCCCTGACAGCCGGGGGCCCTCGTGCACTGCACAGGTTGCACGCCCTATTGCTACGCCACTGGTTCAGAGGCTGCTACATAGGACTATAATTATAGCCTACACGAAACATCGATATCCAAGCAGAAGCATTCCGAACCTAGACTTATCAACCCATGGGATTTCCATTCCAAATCGGTCTTGATCAGTGGCGCAGCCAAAGGGGGTTGTTATAAACCCCCACTGGCTTAGGAAAAAACCTTTTTAAAACGTTATTTGTTCAAATATATAAGAAAAAAACAAGCATCCGGTCATAAACCCCCCAAAAGAAATTTCTGACTACGCCACTGGTCTTGCTTATCAACGAATCCCAATCGGATCATCTGCTTTCAGGGCTTTCTTTTCTTCAACGAACCTTCTTAGCACTTTCTCTGTCTCCTCTTTCTGTGGTCTGTGCAATCGAACGCACTGGGCATCTATCTCTGGACAACCTAACTTGCTCGTGAATAAACTGGCGCCCTGCGCTTTGTTATAGAGTAGCCTATAGTGGCTTAGAAATTTTGATTTTACGATAGTAATGACCATTACTTTGATAATCGTCTTCAATGCGTGCTTTCACTGCTTTGCAACGGGTTTTATTTGACATAAAAACGATTATACACGGGATGCCTGAGGGGTCAAATCTAAGCCATTTGCTTTTCCCTCTGCTCTGTATCAGTGATCCCTACAATGTAATAATCATCATCAACCGATTTATTTATTTATTTCTAAATTTTATATAGCGCCTCTTCATGGTAGGCTACTCAGAAGCGCTCCCGGCCCAACCACGGCTAAATAAAACAGTTTTTAGGTTCTTAAGGAACAGAGCGGAATGACCTCTGGGAATTAAGCGCAATGTAACAGGAAGACCATTCCAGGTGGTAGGACCAGCAACAGAGAATGAACGACGCTGTCGCATAGCAGTCCGCGAGCGGGGAACCAGAAGCTCAATTTGGTTCGCCGATCGAAGGGTGGATCGACGCTGAACTCCTAAGGTGTAACATCAGAGTTCTCGAAGATACGGTGGAGCTAGTCCTTCAATGCACCGCCTAACCAAGGCACAGACCCTGTATGCAATCCGCTGTTGAGAAGGGAGCCAGTGTGAGATATCCCTCATATAAGATGAGACATGGTCCTATTTGGGGATAATTTTATGACCAACAAGTCGCGCCGCAGAGCGGAGAACCCGTTCCAGGCAGCCAATCCGGTCAGCCGGTAGTCCATGATAGAGGGTGCTACAGTAGTCAAGGCGGGAAACTACGAAAGAGTGAACAAGAGTAGAGGCAGCACTAAAAGACAGAGAGCGTGAGACCACCTTAAGTTGACGCAACTGGTAGTAACAGCTTTGGCATAGAAGGTTTATATGCCGAGTGAAAGTTAGCTCTTGATTTAAAATAATACCAAGGTCCCGCACAATAGATGAGACTGTAATCAGAGGAAACTCTAATGCTAAGAATTTCATGTCAATTTTTGCCAGTAATTGTTGACGCGTTCCAAACCAGATATATTGCGTCTTGGTAGGGTTCAGTGGCAAACGGTTAGAGGACATCCAGGCCTCCAGGGTTTCCATGGCCCTACAAATTTCTCGAACCGCATCAGCAGCGGCAGATGCTGAGCAGTGAGCATATGCCTGGAGATCATCAGCGTAGGATTGACTTATGATTGTATTTGCAAATAAAAGTGGTCCAAGGTCTGCAGTGTATAGTATATATAATAGTGAACCTAGGACAGAGCCTTGGGGCAATCCAAACGGGGCAGGACCGGTGTCCAAGATGATCTAGTAGTCCCACAAGCCACAGTGTAAGAACGGTCCTGAAGGTAGGAAGTAATCAGTGGCGGCGCCAGGATTTAGGGTTTGGGGGGGCTGAAGCCCTAAGCCCAACTTAAGTTTTTTTACGAAGCGCCGAAGGCGCCAAGTTTGCGAGTGCCAAAGGCACGAAGCCCGTACCGACTAGGGGGTCTGGGGGAGCGTCGTAAGCTCCCCCAGCGGGGTCTGGGGCGGAGCCCCAGCGACCAGCGAATTTTTGGCTGTGTCGACCTCAAATGGAGCCATTTTAGGCTCTTTTTTGACAGCTATTTGTGAACGATGAGGTCGCGAAAACTTCAAAAATAAGTGGTTTTTTAGTGTCGCAAGCTACCAGGATAATGTAATGTAATGTAAATCTTCGAGAATTTCTCAGCGCCCACAAAAGCCACGTCAGGGAGACCAGCTTATTCACCGGCGATAGGCCTATATCAAATCAAGTCCGCAATAGCCAGAGCTGCCGTTTCCGTTCCGGTGCCAGGTCAAAATCCATGGAGGTCAAGCCGAGGAGACAGCATGGTGCTACGGTGGTTGTCGGTGATGGTGGTAGTTATGGAAACTGATTGGAATCTGGATAGGATAGCTTGAAGAGTTCGGTTTTCAGTCGTGAAAGGAAAGCAGCAGAGGTGAGTGCAAGCGGAGGAGAGGTTGAATTTTGAGGGGAGATTAGAAACAATAGAAATCAAAATGTTAGTGTAAAAGAGAAAGGTTTTTGTCTTTGTCGTAAGCTCCAGCAGCGGGGTCTGGGGCGGAGCCCCAGCGACCAGCGCATTTTCGGCTGTGTCGACCTCAAATGGAGCCATTTTTAGGCTCTTTTTGCCAGATATTTGTGAATGATAAAGTCGCGAAAACTTCAAAAATAAGTGGTTTTTTAGTGTCCCAAGCTACCAGGATAACAATATAAATCAAAATGTTAGTGTAAAAGATAAAGGTTTTTGTCTTTAACGTAAGCTCCAGCAGCGGGGTCTGGGGCGGAGCCCCAGCGACCAGCCCATTTTTGGCTGTGTCGACCTCAAATGGAGCCATTTTTAGGCTATTTTTTGCCAGATATTTGTGAATGATAAAGTCGCGAAAACTTCAAAAATAAGTGGTTTTTTAGTGTCGCAAGCTACCAGGATAACAATAGAAATCAAAATGTTAGTGTAAAAAAGAAAGGTTTTTGTCTTTACCGTAAGCTCCCGCAGCTGGGTCTGGGGCGGAGCCCCAGCGACCAGCGCATTTTTGGCTGTGTCGACCTCAAATGGAGCCATTTTTAGGCAGTCATGGGCGGTCGTCCGTAACTGCATGGACGCCGTCCATGCAGCAACTTTCCCAAACCACTTTCAGCCCTGGGCTATGCAGTCATGCAGGCAGTACTGGCCAAATAAGTGGCAGGACGGCGTCCAGCCTCGAAAATAAGTGCCTGGACGCCGTCCATGACCGTCCTGGCACACTTTAAGCCCTGATTAATAGCCTACTCAGGTCATTTTGCCAAATGAAAGTGATTGGGTGTGTTGGAAAAGATTCTGAAAGAGCGAGTCTGCAAATAAAGCGAGTCACAACTACTAGTGTACATGTACATGCAGGCTAGGTCTGGACTGAAAGTGAGACGGGTCTGTCAGGGTCTGCGACCCGGCATTGATTTTCGTGACCAGCTGGTGCCGGGTATCAGTCGGGAAGCAAGTTTAACAATCTTTGGAAAAAACACCTTTAAAAAACCAGGTCGTCAGATAGGCTACAATAAATAGGTAAAAATGGCATGATTTTGAAATTTTATGAGCAAATGGCTAAAAAGGTCGTTAGGTACAAAAAATGGGTGAAATTTGTACAATTTTGGACAAATGACCAAAAAAGATCGTCAGAAAATTTTCGGCTGAAAAGCTTGGGTTCGTACGCCACAGTCAGACCCGGCAACTTTCCCAAACCACTTTCAGCCCCGGGCTATGCCTACCGGTAGAATTCGAGTTTTCTAGAATATTAAAGCCTATGGTATAAGCTTACAGTAACTTATTGGCAGGAAATCAACTTCGCAAATGCTATGCTTGAGAACCCTTTTCAGAGAATCGCTTGCTGCATTGGGCTCCGCACACCTCCGGGCTTAACTACAAACTTGTGGAACGTCCCCATGTCATTTTCCCCAAGTCTCCCCATGAGTGCTGCTGCTAATAAAAACCCCATTTCGTATGTGATTGTATAGGACTAGCTGGGGGCTGGAATTCCGAAAGGCAGGATGAAGGAGGTTGAGGTCCGGACCGGTCTGGAGGATGGAAGGGGCTGAAAGTCAGAACTGGCGAGATGGAGGGGCTGAGGTCCGGACCGGTCTGCAGGATGGAAGGGGCTGAAAGTCCGAACTGGCGAAATGAAGTGGGCTGAGGTCCGGACCGGTCTGGAGGATGGAAGGGGCTGAAAGTCAGAACTGGCGAGATGGAGGGGTTGAGATCCGGGCCGGTCTGGAGAATGGAAGGGACTGAAAGTCCGAACTGGCGAGGTGAAGGGGCTGATATCCGGACCGGTCTGGAGGAGTGAAGGGGCTGAAAGTCCGAACTAGCGGGAGGAAGGGGGCTGAAGTCCGGAGCGGTCTGGAAGATGGAGGGGGCTGAAAGTCCGAACTAGCGGGAGGAAAGGGGCTGAGGTTCGGATTGCTCTGAATCCGGGCTGGAGGGGAAGGGCTGCATGGATCCACCAGGACAATTTTGAATTTCGCCACAATAACATAGTTTGATTTCGGTGCCGTTGGTCGTTGTCTAGTTTCCTTATTGCGAAGAAAGCGTTATAGACATTTTCGGCTTTTTCGTTTGGGGGGGCTGAGCCACGTTTAGGGGGGGCTTAGCCCCCCCTAGCCCCCCCCTGGCGCCGCCACTGGAAGTAATCCAATTGAGAAAATTTCCTGAGATGCCAAAAGAGATAGAAAGTCTAGTTTAAAAAGGATATCATGGTCAACTGTATCGAAAGCAGCGCTCACATCGAACAACGCCAAAGGGTGACCTGGGAGTTGTCAACATTGTCAATGGCCCCATAGATATCCGAAAGAAGGCGAGGAAGTAAAGTCTTCGTGGAGTGGTCTTTCCGGAAACCTGATTGAAAAATTGGAAGGAGATCATTTTTATTAAGGGAGTGCGTGAGCTGGGCAGCTACAACGTTTTCAATTACTTCAGACAAAAAAAGAAACATTTGCTATGGGTCTAAAGTCAGTTGGATCCGCCACATCCGAACGTTCACTCTTAAGCACTGGAACGACGATTGACCGTTTTTGTGACTCGGGAAGCACACCATCACGGAGAGAACTATTGCAGAGGAGTGTTAGGGAAGGGAGTAGAGTGCCGACTAACTCTTGTAGAAGGAACGTAGGGAGAGGGTCTAGTTCGCAGGTCTTCGGTGCAGAGGTAAGAATGATTCTTCGCAGCTCTTGAGCTGAGACAGTGTTCAAGGAAGATAACTCACAGCTAACCGGAGGAAAGATCGGTGGTGAGCAGTCAGCCGTAGCGTCCCTGACGGTGTTTACATTTGTAACGAAAGAGTCTAAAAATGATGTTTGTCCAAATGCCTTCTTCATAATGTCTCTCCATGCACTCAAATCTGTCTTTGGCTGCGTACCCCACACCTCCACACCAATCTACAGTGTCACCCGTCCACTCTTGACACGGTCTTCCTCTTTTGTTGGTGCCCTTCATTATTGCAAATATCAGAGGATTTATCTCTCTGTCATCATTCATTCTGCAGAATGGCCGAACGATCTCAGTTTTCGCTGGATAGCCTTCTGCAGCAGAAGTTCTGCTTTAGGTACTTAGTCATATCTAGCCTTTTGATCTTACAATAGTGTTAAGTGACTGTTAACGATTCCTTTGATAACCTTCTACAATGTGTCTTCCATGTTGTATTTAGTTTTATTTGCAAATGACACCAGCGTCCTCTATTGAATTTAGGCCTAATCAAAGCTTGTTTCAGACTATGAATACAGAACTTCATTCTATATCCGAATGGATTGCTGCCAACAACAAACTCTCATTGAGTTTAGAAAAGATCGTATTTATTTTACTTAAATCACACAGAGATTTTTCTACCCCACCCCAACAGTCCCACCGGAGAACTTATCAGCGGTACTCCCGCCACATAGGTCATTTCCACGGTTCCATGACATTTGAACGGACGACAAAAGAAGTGCGACACTAGAACGACGACAGTAGAACGGTGTATTAGATGACCGCTGAGACTATTGAACGACTGTTGTACGGACGATAGATGACCGGTGGACGATTCACTATCGATTAGGTGACTTCGAAAGGGCGACCATCAAAAGAGCGACTTCAAAAGGGCGCCGATTTTAAAGGCAACTGATCAAAAGAGCGACCATCAAAAGAGCGACCGAACTAAAGGGCGACCATCAAAAGGGCGACCTATTGGACGTTCGCGCTGTGTGCCATTCGAGTGGTTCAATAAATTCGGTCAGTGAAAGGCGGTAGTTTTAAGAGAAATACGCAAACAGGCTGGCATAGGGGATTCATTCACCTATATGGGGCTTATCATCCGACCATTTCTAGATTTATTGACTGTTTGAAGAAAGAGCAGAGCCTCAACGAAATGAAGTTGGAACAATTATTCGTCTCGGGACAGCAGCAAACACACGGAAGGAAAGCATACAAGGAACTTGCCAAGCGTCGCAAAGTCGTGGTTGAAAATTACGGCAACAGAAGCAACCTGGAATACCTCAGAGGGATAGCTCATAACCTCTCACACAACATATGATCCTGCTAATAGCCATTGAACATTTATGCAGATACTGTTGCAGATACTTTTATTACATCTAGCCTACTTTAGTTAGTGTACATTTTCATTTAAAATTAATGCAGAGAAATTTGCAGAGACTTTCGTTACGTTTACTATAGTTTCTGTGTTTTAAATGAACATTTGTGCATAGACTTTTGCAGAGACCTTCCTTTCATTGACTATCATTAGCATTTGATTTACTCTAATAACTATTTTTTTATAGAAATAAAAATAAATAATTCATTGTTGATATGTTGAGATTTCACCTACAGAGAACCTTCATCCAGCTTCTATTTCACCTACAGAGAACCTTCATCCAGATTCGATTTCTCCTATAGAGAATCGTCATCCAGCTTCCATTTTCTCAAACGTTATTTTTCTCAATCCAGCTTCTGAGTTTTGCATGTCTAACACTTAATCAAATGGATTGACGAAAACAACTTTTGTGAAATGGAAGCTGGATGAAGGTTCTCTGTAGGTGAAATAGAAGGTGGATTGACGAAAACAACGCTTCAGAAGTGGAAGCTGGATGAAAGTTCTTCGTAGGTGAAATAGAAGCCGGATTTACGAAAACGATGCTTGAGAAATGCAAGCAGGATGAAAGTTCTCTGAAGGTGGAATAGAAGCTGGATTGACGAAAGCAACATTTGATAAATGGAAGCTGGATGAAGGTTCTCTAGAGGTGAAATAGAAGCTGGATGAACGTATTATAGGGGGGTAACCTGAAACCGTAGGGGTTAGGATGAAACCGGTTTGAGATTACCCCCGGGGTATCTTGAAACCTGTTTCATCCTACCCTCCGGTTGTCTGAAACCGGTTTTAGGTTACCGGGAGGGGTAATGTTTAGGAGGGGGTAATTTGAAACCTTTACACTGGTGTAAAGGCTTCAAATTACCCCCAGGTTTCAGATTACCCCCGGACAAGCCATTCATGCTCGGGGAATGGGGAGTTTACTCTGAGTGGAAGATCTTGGGTCACGACGTCTCTGGACAACCAAAGTAGAAACACAGAGCTCTTGCAAATGTACAGGAGGCATTGCCACAACAAAGCAAAGACCCGGTATATATAATTATTCGCTGTGAAATAGGGAGTCAATGCAGGACATCCCGCATATGATCGGTGACATGATCAACTTTTAGAATACGCCCAATAAGGCGTGCGGCCGTGCGCTGGACCCGCTCCAAGCACCCCAAAAGCACGGTGTCATTGCAAAATAGAAATTTTAAAAAATCTTAGGGGAGGGGTGTGCCCTCCCCGAACCCTACCTGCTCGGCGTTAGGTGTCTCGACGATCGTTACCCTGTAGAAACCTTCATTCCTCCAAAGGAGAGGACTAGATTACAATATTGCGGGAGTTTAAGTCCGGCCCGAAGAAGGGGGA
The DNA here is from genome assembly GCA_945859605.1 of Lumbricus rubellus. Classification (NCBI taxonomy): domain Eukaryota; kingdom Metazoa; phylum Annelida; class Clitellata; order Crassiclitellata; family Lumbricidae; genus Lumbricus; species Lumbricus rubellus. Next base: position 4,245,250 of record OX243814.1, on the reverse strand, counting down.
AGGAGATGGGTTGAACCCGATTGTTTAGAGGGAATAGAAGCCCTGCTTGTGCATAACAGATTCTTGATAAGTTGCTTATTATTGTTAAAATTGCAGATGAAAAATGACACAGAGGTCTTTGTACAACGATAGAAGATTTTCAGAAGCGAGCAAGCATACGGAATATTTGAGCCTTTTAGGTGTTACTCTATCTGCTGCAGCAAGACGTGAACAATACTTTAACTGTATAGTCTTTCGCGATTCGCTTTACATTTTAGGAGAACGTTTATTCCTATTCATAAAGGAAACATTTAAACAAGTTATACATAATTTGACAGACAAGAGCAATTCATCTATCAGACAGAAGATTTGGGAAAACGTTCGCACTACTGATGCAGCCGGTAATGATCTAGACTATGCCAGAGGAAACAGATTTCATATACGCCACCTGAATGACTCAGAGTTTACAGCTGATTGGCGCACATTTGCTAGGTGTTATACATTGGGCATTCTCAAGGGTTATGCAAACACGATAAAGCAGTCAGACATAATGTGTTCTGACCCAAAGGTGCTGCTTGAGATTGTAAGTAACTGCTCTTTGTTTTCTGACAAAATTTACACAGCTGCACGTGAAGTCATAATCGACCGCAACAGATATTATGGACATATTTCTTTTCTGCTCGTAAACTCTGGTATACTAGCAAACATTGTCCGTAAAATTGACACTCTCAAAAATCTAATTCGGGCGTAGGCCTAACACATTGACTACAAAGTTCTGCCAAGATGAATAATCCGGATTTTGTAGAAAAGACTAATAGAGCCCACGAGGTGTTCCTTGAGAATCTGAGGCTGGAAGATGCTTCTGACAGCGATTACATCTATTGGCTGAGCGCTGCTGCCGTGGATCTTTGTATGACTTTAGAGAACACTGAGCTAACAGATAAACTGACACACACTAATGAGTTAATTGAAACAGTGAAAAAGGGTTTCGACCGCGATAATTCGAAACATAATTTGTCAAGAGAGGAAAGAGATCGTTTGACGTATAGCGAATCACTTTTTACAAAGATGTTCACAGACAAACCAGATGAAAGAAAGATAGTTAAGACACCAAGAGTCTTGAAAGAATCTGAAGAGGCAGTTGTTCAAGAAAGCACTATCAGCAGGAAAGGACAAATGAGGGTAGATGGAAAAGATGGGGGGAAATGCACGATATGTAGAAAAAGCTTCAAGAGACCAAAAATCTTACCGTGTTCTCATGTATGTTGCCTGCATTGCTTAGAAAGGAGTGGGAAAAGAACTAACAAAAACCCAGGAGATATAATGACCTGTGAAAAATGTGCACAGGAATTTAAAATTCCAAAAGGAGGATTTGACAGTCTATTGAGTTTCCCGTCTTCGACAGGTTACACTTGTGGAGACTGCGCTGAAGAATACGGATCAGATGACGCAGCTGAAATTCCGCCAGCAGTCATACATTGCTTTGATTGTGATCAGTATTTGTGTGCCGAATGCCGGCGATATCACACAAAGAACAATGTATTGAAAAAGCATAATGTGCTAGATTTAGAAGATCCACCGAAAGTTTCAGCAGCATTTGAACAGCTCAAAATCAAGGACAAACCAGATGAAAGTAAAGCGTCTGAGGTTGAAGTTCATTCTGCTCAAGCGTTGTCTTCGAAAGGAAGTCTAGCAGCAGCATCTGGACAGCCGATAATCGAGAGAAAAGCAGGTAAATTAAAATGTTATGCTCCTAGTCAATGCGTTGTCTAGATATAAAAAGGTGCCGGTGTCGCTATACGGAGGATGCATTAATACAGGAGGTAGAGTAGGCCTGTGCGGAGGGATAAACATTATCTCCCACAGTCGTGCTTTCTCAGTTGTAGGTCCTTCTGTCTGGATTCATAGTCTCCCGTTGCAGATGCGCCTGCTGCCTAGGGTCGACTCGTCAGTGTTCTACAAGCTCCTTAAGACTTTTTTGTTTCACCGTGGTTGGACTGGGAGCGCTTCTGAGTGGATTTCTTGAAGAGGCGCTATATAAATTCTTGAAATGAATGAATGAATGAATAAATGTGAGGCGATCTTCAGAAACCAGGCTTATGACGAACGATGGCATTTTGAGATATTGGTCGATTTTAGTGAACTATGGGTCAAAGGTCGATTTTGACTTTTGCATTTTCGTATAGTGCACTGTATTATCTAGTTAATTATTCGCCAAGTGCCAAAGCTAAATTCCGTCTGGAAATATTTTAAATTACTTTTATTTGTGAATGCTGCATCTTTCCAAAGTGTCAAACTCGGACTTTGTAGTGCGTATTCAAATCATTGCCGTCGGTCATTATAACCTTACACCTCTATTGAACTTGGTATCTTCTGAAAGCTGAGACTGTGGGCTAACAAAATGGCGGTCACATACAAGTAAATTATGCTAATTATTTTCAGGCCATGCCAATAAGCAGTAGGCCTATATAGAGGCAGCCTTAGTAAACAAACGAAACTAGGGTGATCACTTATCACCTTTAATTGGCGTTTCCCGAAAACAGCAGTATCGCAGTTTCGGACTCTAAAATATTCGTAACTCGGTCACATATCAAGATATTTGATCAGAATAGGGCTTGTTTTAAAGGGAAATTTCTACTGTATAACATGGCGTTAAAATGTAATTTTCGATATATGACATTTGCCTGGTTTGCTAGATCGCGACACAAATATTGAAAACTGCGTATCTATATAAACAAAGATGTAAAAAATTTGTATCTAATCAAGGATCTCGGAAAGGACTTGACCGATTCCTTTTAAAATTTTACCAAAACGTTCCGTCCGAATACGATCGGGTTTGTAGTTGCTTTTTAGGAAAAGCGCAATCTTTTCGACAATAAGAAACATACTTTGCATTCTATTCGAGCAATTTCGATTTCAATTTTGCTCGAAGTGCATTTTAATTCGGCTACGTTTTTATGGTACATATCCGCACATCTTTTTATAGCGCATATAGGCCTATACGTAGGCCTATGTAGCTTTTATTGCGTATAGGCCTATATCTATGTAGCTGTCGGTTGGACAAAATCAAGGATCTGGGAGAGTTCTTCATCGATTTCTTTCAAATTTTCACACAACCGAGAGGCCGGGCTTTTATAGACCTATGTTTTTTTTTAAAAAGCGCAATCTGTTCGCACAACTTTGCATTCGATTCGAGCGATTTCGATTTCAATTTTCACACAACGTTGCATTCGCGAATGCGGCCTTGTTTTTATGGCGCATACTTGATACTTGACGAATAATTAGATAATACAGTGTACTATACGAAAATGCAAAAAAGATAAAATCGACCTATGACACCCAGCTCACTTAAATCGACCATTATCTCAAAATGCTGTAGGGCGATACAAGCCTGAGTTTGCCGGATCGCCTCAAATATCATATATAAAAAGAAGCCAGATTGATGAAAAACTTCTTGGTAAATAAAAGTTGGAGTGATGAAAAATATTTTACCTTCAATAGAAATGGGATTAGTAAAAATTATAATTAAATATGAGCTGAATTTATGACAAATTTATGTTATTTAAATAGAAGATGCAGGGCCGTTTTTAACATAGGTTCATTCGGTGCGGTACACCGAATGCCTCTGAGTCCTGAGACGAGCTTTATTGCCACTTCTTAAAATTTCGGATGCAAAATTAATCTCAATCTCACGTGAAAATTTATATGGAGAAAGATTAACAAGTTTGACAAATATAGTTTTTTAAAAGTTTTCAAGTGCTGTCACAAATCGTTCTACTGCACGATATTGCATCTAGCCTATATAATCTATATAAATAAAAATGAAACTTTCCAATAGTTTGCAATAATTTTTCTCGAAACGTTATGCACCGATTGTTTTGAAAATTTACCAAACCTTCCATTCCAATAGTACCTTGTTTTAAAATGCTTTTTTCCCGAAAAAACGCAATCTTTTCCACAAAAAGTGAACTTTGCAATCCATTCGACCACCATTTGCAAATTCAACAAAACCGCAGGGTTGCCAGATTTTCGAAACGCTTTGTCCCGGAATCACGTTGTAAAGTCGCCCAAAAGTCGCGAATCACCAACTTCACCGCTGTGTGGAAGGAACGGTGTGAGGGAGGAAAGAAGGAAGAGGGAGCGGGACGAAGGAGGTAAGAGACCGGAAGGGAGGGATGGAGAAGGCAGGGATGCAGGGAGGCAGAGTGGGAGAGGAGGAGAATGAAACTGGGGGCGGGAGGGGAAGGAGGAGAGGGTGAAGAAAGAGGTGAAGGGGAGGTGGGACGGAAACGGGAAGGGGAGGGGAGGGAGAACGGGAGGGGGTAGGGGAGGGAAGGGGAGGGGAGGGGGAGCGGGAAGGGGTAGAGGAGGGAAGGGGAGGGGAGGGGGAGGGGAGGCGAGGGGAGGGGGAAAGGAAAGGAAAAGAGGAGGGGAAGGGGAAGAGGAAGGGGAAGAAGAAGGGGAAGGGGAGGAGTTAGGGGGAGGGGTTGGACGCTCTTTCCAGCCACAGCAACGCGTGGCCGGGTACAGCTAGTTTATTATATAGGCCGGCGGTTCCCAAACTTTTTGGGTCACGGAACCCTTCGCGTCCTAATATTTTCTCGTGGAACCCCAATCTCATCTAAACGCATTAAAACATTCATAGCTCCTGACTCCTGAGAAGCATAGGAGGCAGGCCTGCAGTATCCTAACTAAACACCCATTATTGTAGAAAGCTTATGTTATAATTAGGAATAATTAAATTGCATTGTATTTAACACTATGACTCCTGGGTCACACTAGGGGGGTAGCCTACATGAAATTAGAATGTGAACCACGCACGGTTCTTCTCACGCATTTTGTCAATAACTGGCTTGATGCTCGAAAGCTGGATTTTTATTGTCAACTATAGGCCCTGTTACTTTGACGATTTCTATGTTTTGCTTCTGTTCCAGTAAAATATGAAGTTCAGTTTCGCACAATATTTACGTGTCAAATGCATAAGCATGCCAACTCCAGTCATTGGGTGTATATTTTTAAAAAGCTATTTCACTGCTAGGCCTATCACATTCCCAACACTGATCAGTGACTAGTTGATTTACGTTATGTTTTCATTAGAAAAGTTGGCTGGTTTTCGCCTACTTTGAATGGTTTCGTGTCTAATTATTAGCATAATTCATAGTAGAAAAATATTTAACCATATTTTTGCGGAACCCATGCGTCCACCCCGCGGAACCCAAGGGTTCCGCGGAACCCACTCTGGGAAACGCTGATATAGGCATTGATTCTGTGAACTCTTCCGGCCAGTCTCCTTTGTTGTATATTTCCCTACAGATTTCATAAAGCTCCTGTTTTCCCTTGCAACCCATGGCTTTGAGTAGGCTAATTCCGCCGGTATGTTGTCAATACCCGATGCTTTGCCATTTTTTTTCAGATCTTCCAACGCCTTCTCAAACTCTTCATACAAAAGATCTGCCCCTCTCTCTACCTCCTCTATATCATTCTCTGCTTCTAGCTTATAGCTTACGGCTATAATTTTGATCACATTGTTAATTTTTATGTTTTTTAAGGGCATGAATCATAAGCTATAGGCCCTTATAGGGTGTCTGGATAGGTCGTGGACGATTTTGAATGCAGACAAACAGGGCCGGTGTCATGCGAAAAACTATCCGGCAACAAAAACTATCCGGCCACGCCCACTTCGTTGTCAGGATACATTTTCGCATGACATACGTGCGAAAAACTATCCGTTGACAAAAACTATCCGGGTTGCTTTTCGACGTTTATCAGGAATAATTCGCTTCATGACGCATATAACTCGGTATGCAACGAACTATTGTAACACATGCATGTAGGTGATATAATGGGCTAGTGTCATTGCGAGTGTGTAAGTAAACGTGGAAAAAACCGTGATTCTTATGAACGAAGCGATGTTGAGTCAGTAGAAACTGGTTTTCTATTTTTAGAATGGGAAATCCGATTTAGAAATTGAATCGTTTATTAAGGAACTTCATGCAAGAAAATAGGGTGTCTAACGATAAACATTTAGAATTTTAAAATGCTTTTTCAAATACATCTGTCTCCGTCACTAGTTGCACTCTGCAAATGCCAGTCCCATACCTAAATAAAGAAGGAGGGTGTCGCTAGTGAGCTTCATTACCACAAGTAAGACTAAACTGCAAATATTACCATATAATTATAATAATACATCTCTGCAGATTCTGTGAATAGAAACAGCTGCAGCTAACTATAGCCTAGGCTAATCACCTTGTTCATCCATCCTCAAAACAACTTAACCTCTCGGTCGGTTCCTGTCCATCAACCTGTAAATCTGGCAATTATTTAATACTGTTTACCACGTTGTGGTTGCTCTATTATTCCTCTGTAGGCTTAAAACCAGAGATCAATGTGTGTCAAGTTCGCAAACATATTGGGGTTGAGATTCGCCTACTAGGCTATATCGATTCGCGGGTGACCTCCCCAAGAAGGCACAAACACCAGGCACGCTAGAACTGGTAACTTCACTTGGTAAATTCACACATTTGGACTCTATCCATCCCATAGCGGGTAATAGGGCATATTGGACACCATCAGCACTACCCAGAACAATAGTCGCGATTGGGTTTAGGGCCTAAATCATTATTGTTCCTATTGTAGCCTTCCAAACTTCACATACTATCGACCGTGTATTTCAATGCATCAAATTAGCAAAGTTTGCCACTTGAAATGTCATATTCAAGCCCTATCCATCTCATAACACTTAAAAGGGCATATTAAACACCATAAGTACTACCTAGACCAATATATATAGTCGCTAGGAACAATAATGATTTTAAACGCTCTAGCGACTATTGGTCTAGGACCTCTAGGTAGTTCTGATGATGATTAATTGTTGTATTGTATTGTATCAGACCATTTATAAAGCGCTTCTCGCAGCAAGAATTTTTCAGAAACGCTCCCAGTGCGTTCAGCCCCTAGAAAACAGGCAAGTTTTTATACGAGAGAAAGACGAGGATACACTACCAGAGAGGATGGCAGAGCGAACTGATGGGGAAGCCCATTTCATAGGGAGGGACCAATGCAGGGTAATTATATATTGAGCCATGGCTGTCCTGACTCTGGGGACAAGGAGGGCAAGGCGATCAGAGGACCTAAGAGGACGCAGCGACGCGTCAGAAAGAGGGCGAAGTATATGATCACACAAATACTTCGGCTGTGCCTGACTTTTGTGCCTTATTGGGAGGTCACACCTGAAACGAATATGTATGGCGAACCTGAATCTCAATATGCCTGCGAACTTGACACATATCTGGGATCACAGGTTACATAGGCTTAATCTTCAGAATTTACGACCAAATTTTCGGAGACATTGCAACGCAATAAGATTACAATAATGTCTCGTTCATGATAAATAAATAGACTAAAGATATAGGGATTTGTAATTATTATGCAATGTTATTTATAAAGATCCCGCATTTTGTTTTCCGCAATCAATTATTATAGTCAACTACAATCAGCCCGGATCATATTTGTCAACGAAAACGAGGCTCAGAGCGTCTCCGTTGCTATCTGACGTCATACGTCACGTGAACCAATGACAGAAGTTTCCGGATAGTTTTTGTTGCCGGATAGTTTTTCGCATGACACCGGCCTTAGGCATAGGCAAAGTAGGCAGTTGCCTAGGGCGCCACAGTCTTGGGAGGGGGGCGACGCGGCAACGGCGATTTTTTTGCACTTTATTCCTTTATACACTAATATACAGACTGAAGACTTTGGAAAGAATTAAAAATAATTATTGATTTCATTGCACCAATTCAGGCAGGTCTAATTCAATTTCAAGGACTGCATGAATTCTACATCGACTAATAAAATTCAATTTACCGGCATTCTTTACTCTGTGCTTTGTAGTCTATGTCTATAACAGACACAATGTCTATGGGCTAATACTGACATGTGACATCAGTCTTTATCGTCTGAATACGCCAACAACTGAACAATATTTTGGTGTTATTTATACTTTATAGTCTGGTGTGAATATTTCCAGTGGCGGCGCCAGGATTTAGGGTTTGGGGGGGCTGAAGCCCTAAGCCCAACTTAAGTTTTTTTACGAAGCGCCGAAGGCGCCAAGTTTGCGAGTGCCAAAGGCACGAAGCCCGTACCGACTAGGGGGTCTGGGGGAGCGTCGTAAGCTCCCCCAGCGGGGTCTGGGGCGGAGCCCCAGCGACCAGCGAATTTTTGGCTGTGTCGACCTCAAATGGAGCCATTTTAGGCTCTTTTTTGACAGCTATTTGTGAACGATGAGGTCGCGAAAACTTCAAAAATAAGTGGTTTTTTAGTGTCGCAAGCTACCAGGATAATGTAATGTAATGTAAATCTTCGAGAATTTCTCAGCGCCCACAAAAGCCACGTCAGGGAGACCAGCTTATTCACCGGCGATAGGCCTATATCAAATCAAGTCCGCAATAGCCAGAGCTGCCGTTTCCGTTCCGGTGCCAGGTCAAAATCCATGGAGGTCAAGCCGAGGAGACAGCATGGTGCTACGGTGGTTGTCGGTGATGGTGGTAGTTATGGAAACTGATTGGAATCTGGATAGGATAGCTTGAAGAGTTCGGTTTTCAGTCGTGAAAGGAAAGCAGCAGAGGTGAGTGCAAGCGGAGGAGAGGTTGAATTTTGAGGGGAGATTAGAAACAATAGAAATCAAAATGTTAGTGTAAAAGAGAAAGGTTTTTGTCTTTGTCGTAAGCTCCAGCAGCGGGGTCTGGGGCGGAGCCCCAGCGACCAGCGCATTTTCGGCTGTGTCGACCTCAAATGGAGCCATTTTTAGGCTCTTTTTGCCAGATATTTGTGAATGATAAAGTCGCGAAAACTTCAAAAATAAGTGGTTTTTTAGTGTCCCAAGCTACCAGGATAACAATATAAATCAAAATGTTAGTGTAAAAGATAAAGGTTTTTGTCTTTAACGTAAGCTCCAGCAGCGGGGTCTGGGGCGGAGCCCCAGCGACCAGCCCATTTTTGGCTGTGTCGACCTCAAATGGAGCCATTTTTAGGCTATTTTTTGCCAGATATTTGTGAATGATAAAGTCGCGAAAACTTCAAAAATAAGTGGTTTTTTAGTGTCGCAAGCTACCAGGATAACAATAGAAATCAAAATGTTAGTGTAAAAAAGAAAGGTTTTTGTCTTTACCGTAAGCTCCCGCAGCTGGGTCTGGGGCGGAGCCCCAGCGACCAGCGCATTTTTGGCTGTGTCGACCTCAAATGGAGCCATTTTTAGGCAGTCATGGGCGGTCGTCCGTAACTGCATGGACGCCGTCCATGCAGCAACTTTCCCAAACCACTTTCAGCCCTGGGCTATGCAGTCATGCAGGCAGTACTGGCCAAATAAGTGGCAGGACGGCGTCCAGCCTCGAAAATAAGTGCCTGGACGCCGTCCATGACCGTCCTGGCACACTTTAAGCCCTGATTAATAGCCTACTCAGGTCATTTTGCCAAATGAAAGTGATTGGGTGTGTTGGAAAAGATTCTGAAAGAGCGAGTCTGCAAATAAAGCGAGTCACAACTACTAGTGTACATGTACATGCAGGCTAGGTCTGGACTGAAAGTGAGACGGGTCTGTCAGGGTCTGCGACCCGGCATTGATTTTCGTGACCAGCTGGTGCCGGGTATCAGTCGGGAAGCAAGTTTAACAATCTTTGGAAAAAACACCTTTAAAAAACCAGGTCGTCAGATAGGCTACAATAAATAGGTAAAAATGGCATGATTTTGAAATTTTATGAGCAAATGGCTAAAAAGGTCGTTAGGTACAAAAAATGGGTGAAATTTGTACAATTTTGGACAAATGACCAAAAAAGATCGTCAGAAAATTTTCGGCTGAAAAGCTTGGGTTCGTACGCCACAGTCAGACCCGGCAACTTTCCCAAACCACTTTCAGCCCCGGGCTATGCCTACCGGTAGAATTCGAGTTTTCTAGAATATTAAAGCCTATGGTATAAGCTTACAGTAACTTATTGGCAGGAAATCAACTTCGCAAATGCTATGCTTGAGAACCCTTTTCAGAGAATCGCTTGCTGCATTGGGCTCCGCACACCTCCGGGCTTAACTACAAACTTGTGGAACGTCCCCATGTCATTTTCCCCAAGTCTCCCCATGAGTGCTGCTGCTAATAAAAACCCCATTTCGTATGTGATTGTATAGGACTAGCTGGGGGCTGGAATTCCGAAAGGCAGGATGAAGGAGGTTGAGGTCCGGACCGGTCTGGAGGATGGAAGGGGCTGAAAGTCAGAACTGGCGAGATGGAGGGGCTGAGGTCCGGACCGGTCTGCAGGATGGAAGGGGCTGAAAGTCCGAACTGGCGAAATGAAGTGGGCTGAGGTCCGGACCGGTCTGGAGGATGGAAGGGGCTGAAAGTCAGAACTGGCGAGATGGAGGGGTTGAGATCCGGGCCGGTCTGGAGAATGGAAGGGACTGAAAGTCCGAACTGGCGAGGTGAAGGGGCTGATATCCGGACCGGTCTGGAGGAGTGAAGGGGCTGAAAGTCCGAACTAGCGGGAGGAAGGGGGCTGAAGTCCGGAGCGGTCTGGAAGATGGAGGGGGCTGAAAGTCCGAACTAGCGGGAGGAAAGGGGCTGAGGTTCGGATTGCTCTGAATCCGGGCTGGAGGGGAAGGGCTGCATGGATCCACCAGGACAATTTTGAATTTCGCCACAATAACATAGTTTGATTTCGGTGCCGTTGGTCGTTGTCTAGTTTCCTTATTGCGAAGAAAGCGTTATAGACATTTTCGGCTTTTTCGTTTGGGGGGGCTGAGCCACGTTTAGGGGGGGCTTAGCCCCCCCTAGCCCCCCCCTGGCGCCGCCACTGAATATTTCGATCCTAAAAATTAAATGATATCAAACCCTATGATTCCATGAAGCGTCAAAAATTATCGGGTGCTCAAAGTCGTAAGAAAAAGCAGAAGACAGAAGTTAGCATAAAAAACAATACCTACGGGACAACTTTATCTGTCAATGTCAGCGCCCTGCAGTCGTCAGCTATAATAATTCAGACTACGTGACGCTCAATTTCGACAGGAAAGATCAGGGCTGGCCTTAGGCACAGGCAAAACCGGCAGTTACCTGGGGCGCTAAATTCTATAGCGGGGGGAGTGATTTGCACAAAAATGTATGTTTATGGCCTTTTTTAACTTTTAGCCATTGTGTACGAAATTGAATTTTATGATTTATCCAACCTTCAGTGTAGGCCTACTAATAAAAATATAAAAATATATAAATTACTCAGCTGAGTGTAGAGGCTCTGGCTGGTTCATCTTTGGATTCTGACGTGGGCAGAACAATTGATTTTGAGTGGGGATCTGAGGGCGCGAAATGTAGCTTATGCTTTGCTTAGCCTATGGCGCCAAATTAATGCATGCAGGGGCGCCAAATGCATGCTTTGCCTAGGGCGCCATTTTACCTAAGGCCGGTGTCACGAAATAAAGTCTCCCCCGATACAAAGTCTCCCCCTGAAACAGAATCTCCCTCTGGCTGAAAATCTGTTTTGGAAAGCATTTTTTTGGTGTAAAAGTATGTATATGTTCGTGTTAAATAACGTGTTATCGTGTTAGCAACGTAAACTAACGGTTTGATATGCTTATCTATTAATTTTATGCGACTGTAGCCGATTTCACGATCAACGGAAGAGACTTTGTTTCGTGGGCGGAGGAAATATTCTCTCCCCCGGAGACTTTATTTCAGAATATAGTCTCCTGGGAGCGAATTTATTCTAGAACAGATCCTACGGGGGAGAATCTATTTCGAAATAAAGTCCTCGGGGAGAGACTTTTAGGGGGAAGACTCTGTCACGCGACACCGGTCCTGCAGACAAATATATTATATACACATTATAATGTGGAAAGTTTTATACTGGCGGATAGGTTGTTCAAGTGAGAATGTTACGGAAAAAAAATTAGATCACTAGCTCCCTGATTCAAATTTTAGAGCCAATATCCGTGACGTCATCAAATTCGTGCCAACTACACGTCCAGTTAAGCCGCAAACAATATTGTACGACCATTATAGTTAATTCACACATAATTAATTAAAACAAATTATCATTTAGTATTTAATAATGTTTTGTTTACTCTTTATTACAGCCTCAAGTCAATTAGTCATCGAGCCAATTAGATTTTTCAGAGTTGTCAGAGTTAGACCTATTGATGTCCATGCCTGTATACAAAGCCGACGCTTTAAGGTGTTCAATGTCTGGGGCTCGGAATCGGCATAACAGTTGCCGCCATAATACTCCGGACATTTTTGATTGGTGACCAATCCGGCGAATTAGGCGGCCAGTCCCCGGTGTGTAGGCTATGATGGCTATCCAGTATCCATTGATATTTTTGTTCAACCATTCGACTGATGCCTTTGATGTGTGTGCACGTGAACCCTCTTGTTGAAATAATCCTTCGCCGTCAGGCCTATTATGAAACATTTTGAGCGTAGACTGCACTTCGCTGAAATGCGGGTTTGACTTCTTTCTCCTGTATCTCATTGATGTAATAAGTCGAAGTGACTGAAGTTTTATTTGGAATGATATGAAGTTTTGTTAATCCAAGGATTCCGAGCCCCAGACATTGAACAGTGAACACCTTAAAGCGTCGGCTTTGTAAGGCATGAACATCAATAGGCCTGCCTCTGGCAACTCTGAAAAAAATCTAATTGGCTCGATGACTAGCCTAATCGGCTTAGGCTGTAATAAAGAGTAAAGAAAACATTATTAAATACTAAATGATAGGCTATTTGTATTAATTAGGCTAATTATGTGTGGATTAACAATAATGGTCGTACAATATTGTTTGCGGCTTGACTGGACATTTACTTGGCACGAATTTGATGGCGTCACGGATATTGGCGGATTTGGCGCTCAAATTCGATTGAGTGAGCTAGTGATCTAATTTTCGTCGTGGTTTGTTATCAATATTTTCATGTGTAACTAAAATACTAAATCGCCGCTGAAATTACATGGAGAAATGGCTTCGAGGCTATTATTTTTTCGATTAAAATATTGATAACAAACCACGAAATGGGATGGCGGAAGAAAAATCTTCAAACCAAAACAAGAAGCGGGATGAATTTTCTGATTTTTTAGTGCAATGAATGCGAAGATTGATGCAAATCTAGTTTCCAGAGGGTAATCTGAAACCGGTTTCAAGTTACCGGGGGGGGGTAATGTTTAGGAGAGGGTAATTTGAAACCTTTACACCGGCACTCGCCCCTGTGCAACGACGTTCGCAGGACCTTAAAAACGGCTCTGAGAAGATGGATTGATGAAAAATAATTGTTGCTCCAATGGAAGCTGGATTGATGAAAGTGATTTTTGCCAAGGCAGAAGTCATATTAATGAAAATATTAATGATGCACAGCAGCACCGGGCAAATAGTTTTGGCCGTCGCCAAAACGGCGTCGCCAAAACGTCGTCGCCAAAACGGCGGGGCAAAAACATCACATATCCATACTATGGTAGCCTATAGCAGTGCCCCCCATTTTTTCCTGATGTACGACAATGCAATTGACATTAGCATTTTCTTAGTTGATAAGTAACCGAAGTATACGCCAATAATTATTGTTTAAAAATTTGTGATGATTGACATTCCTGAAGAAGTCGAATCAACATGCATAGCGAAACACTGTATTACTTCAATACAAAATGAGCTACTTTTTATAACGATTCATAACAATTAAATTTGTAGATCATGAAATGATGGAGAGCCTGCATCCAGAAGGAAAGGGACTTTTAGAGTTGAATACTGACTACTTGAGTAGTTTAGACATACCCTTGAGTCGTGAAAACATTCAAGAACAATTCAATAACTGTTTACTCTTTCGCACTTCCCTCTACATTTTACGAGAACGATTGTTCAAATTCATAAAACACAGCTTCGGAGAATTTATACAAGCCAAAGACTTGAGCAACAACAACACGTCATATATAAGGAAGACGATTAAGGCCAACGTTCGCACTACTGATCGTTTCGGTACATCTATTGTATCTGCCAACCAGCGCAAACGACGAATTGAAGCGCTGGATAAATCAGAGTTAACAGCTGACTGGCGCACATTTGCAATGTGCTATATGGGAAGTTTTCTCAAGAGTGCTCCTTTCCAGACGAAACAGTTAAACGTTGACTACGCTGAGCCAAGAGATTTGCTTGAAATTATAACGAACTGCTCCTTGTTTTCCGACGAATTGTGTGACGCTGCACGTGGCGTTATAGCACACTTTAACCGATATTACGCACATCTGTCTGTGTTGCTCATCGATACTAAGACTATGGTCATCTGTATCCTTTCAGTGAAACGTCTTACATGGTTGATTTCAGTACAACCCCCAGAACTGAAAGTTCAAGATGAGTGTACCTGATGTCGCAAACGAAGCTAATATTGTCCATGAAGTGTTGCCTGCGTCCCCCATAGGCCTACATGATGCATCCGACAGAAATTTCCCTTATTAACTTAGCATTACAGTGAAATCCGGTGTTTGGATCCGAAACACGCGAAGTTAAGAGACAGGATAAAACATGTTGATGATTTAGTTATAGGCTTCGAGTTATGCTACAGTGGAAAAGGGCTTCGAGCAGGATTTGTCTAATGATCTGCCAGAAGAAGAATAGATGACACTGGCTTTGGCCATGCGCTTTTTATTCAGACTATCAATGCAAAATCAGCGGAATGCAAAGCAATTTGGAGCAAGACTCGCAAGGATATTTGAAAGGAAATACATAGGCCTAAAGCAAAATTGAAGATTTCAAAGCCTATTCAAACGATGACGAAATACTTCATCGTCCTAGGCTAGACAGTTAACACACATGGACAAATCAAGTAAGATAATTAGGCTATTTTATGTTCCTGAAATAGTTTGATATAGCCTAATTATGTTGTGTAGACTAGCCTAATATTGAAAGCACGGGGAAGTTTGGTTTCAGTTATGGGGGGGGGGCTAAAACATAACTTGCCCTCCTGGGGTTTGGGCGGACGAGCGATCGCCGAGGTGCCGAAAGGGAGAGGGGTTTGGGAAGGGTATGCGTCCCATTACAAATAATTTTTTGGGGATTTCCACATTGCATTTGGAGCATTTTGATTTGCCATCTTAATAAAATTTCTCTATTTCTGTGCTGAAAAGAGTGATCTAAGACTTCAATAAATACATTTATAATTATATTTTTTTCTTATTCAGTTTACACATTATAGTGGTACCAAAATTATGTCATCTTTGTAAAAATTGTTCTATTGTTTCCGTGCTGATAAAAGTGTGATTTAAGATTGAAACAGCTACATGTATTATTACATAAACATTTTATTTATGTATGTTTCCTAGCAAATCATTTCTGCTGCTACTGGGCTAAATGATAAGACTAACTGAAGAATTAGTCATATATAGGCCTTAGCCAAGGGCGGATACAGAAACTTTGGACGGGAAGGGGCAAACATTCCTGGCCTTGGGTCTGGAAAAAATATTTTCCGCCAAAAAAGTTCATGACCTTTTTTCTTTTTTTTAGTCATAGCCTAAAGGTCAGAATCTCGTTAAAAGTCGTTTTTTGCCGTAGCGAGCACTTGCTTCAAAAACCCGGATTATAATAGGCCTCTGCAACCCGTACTAGCGAGCAGGCGACTCTGCCCTGGTTAACTGTATGACTGCCCTCGCTATGCCCTGGCTACAAAAGTGTCATGCATTGGCAGATAACCCTGCGCTATAGGCCCTGCGACTAGATGGGCGAGTTTTAATAGTTTAGCTTTTAGACCTTGTTTATTTGATGTTCAATTAAATTAAGTGGGAAATTTATTCTGGATTAAATAAATGACAACGATATTTATTTAGCTTTTGCAGTTCAAGCAGAGCCACTCAACAGCAGCCTCATCGGCCTCATGTAGGACGGGCATTCCGCCCGGAAAGCGAGTTGTTACACAGTCATTTACAATGTGCTCCATAGTCTGAATGTTCCCACAGCTGCAAAGGGGATCCGTGGCTTGACCCCAACGGACCAGGTTGGCAGCGCATCGCCCCTGGCCCGTTCTGAAATTATAAAGACTAACTGAAGCATTTGTCATTTAATGACAACGATGACCCAATAGTTAACTCCAGTTCAAAATATTTTTCATTCATCGGAGATCGATGCTGTTCTTCAAGTTTCTGACTTTGTTCGAAATTAAAAGGTTTGCACCAAGAAGCTCTTTGAACTTCGGCCCAGTAGCCTAAAGGTGACACAAATGTAAACGACACTTAACTATGAATAGAAAGCCACTGGACTTTGGAGCGAATTTTTAAATTGTCTCTGAAACTCACAATTATCGCAAATCGAAAATAATAATATTTGTAACCAGCCCTTGTAGCTCTCGAAAGCACGAGAGAATTATGGTTGATTTGCGATAATTATACATGTAGACCAGCAGCTTCATGAAGAAGCAATGGAACGAAACACTTGTAGCACTAAACGAGAGACAACGCTATAAACATATTTTGTCGAATCTGTCGCAGCTGGTTTTATATCTGTTACACATCTCTTTACAAATATGATCAACCATGGATCCTTTAGTGAGCAATTCCAGATCATAAACCGAGACTGTTGTTATTATATGTAATTAGGCTACAATTAGACTAATGATTTTCGGTTGTAATAGTCTATTTATAAGTTCACCACAAAATTAGCTACCGTTTTATATATTTTCTCTACACCACCATCTCGGGTATTTTAATGATGCTTTACAGATTAGGCTACTACTGTATTATTGTGCAAGTTACATTATTATATTAATTACTATTATTATTACTAATATTGCTAGTATGATATGTTAGCCTATTGTTTTTTCCTTTGGCATGTGTCCACGGAAGTAGGCCTAGTTGCTATTGATATTCTCCAGCTGAATTTTCAAATTTGCTTTCAAATACACCTTATAATTATATTGATGTTGAGGAAATGCGCATTTTACTGATGCGACATTTATGCCTGAAAACAATTTTGAGTTTAACCCTAAATAGCCTACTAACCTATTTTGGTAGGCATAGAGATAGACCTAAGCGGATTGTCGTTATTCAACTTTCTGTAACCAGTAGGCCTAATTAGGCTGCTCTTGCTATGAACTTGTTATTTTATTAGTAATAAATTAGTTATCAATTTTATTAACATTGTATTTTTGGGTTATGCATTCTCAAATGCCCTTTACATTTTACAATGAAATAAATCACAAATACGATATTGGAAACAATTTTTAACATAGTCTACCGGTGTAGGCCTACCTATTTGGCAGTGACCGGTTAGGGCTGCA
This sequence comes from Lumbricus rubellus, assembly GCA_945859605.1. NCBI lineage: Eukaryota > Metazoa > Annelida > Clitellata > Crassiclitellata > Lumbricidae > Lumbricus > Lumbricus rubellus. Next base: position 4,228,002 of record OX243814.1, on the reverse strand, counting down.
AATAAACATATTGCCATTGCGTATCTTTCCGGTATCTGTAACAATGCTTCTGTTTTCATGAACTTGCAATTTTTATCCAATGTTTATGTCACTCCGTTGTCTGCATTGTTATAATGTTGCGCGCTTGGGAATGTCGTTGTCATGTAATATTAATATGCATGTTGTATTTTTAGACGAACCTTTGGCTTTTAGTGTTGATTTTTGTGGTTGCCCATGATGGCTGTTCCTGAAACCGGTTTTGACTTTACTAGAATATTGATTTTCTCTTAACTGATGCCTAGAAATTATTAAGCTGGTTCTCGAGTCTTGTCTCTCTTACGCCCAGTAGAAATCTTTATAATCACGATTGCAGTTAATTGTAATGGTTATTCTAGTTGCGAAAGTTATTCATTATATTGCTGATTTAAAAATTGCGAACACCACATTTCTGAAGTGCTACTCGTAGGCTATGTTAAGTGGGGCATCAGCTTATTAAAGACGCTGTATCAAGACCGAATCGTTGTCTAGACTTTAGAGTCTAGAGATACATTCATGCATATTTTATGTTTTTGCTTATTGACAAAATTGAAAAAGGTCATTGCTCCAATCACTGTTGTTGTTGCCACATTCATTCTCGTTGTTATTACTTTATTGCTTAAATTTTTTCTATTAACATGATTCACCAAATTATTTACTCTTGATATTTTGTCTGATGATTTTCAAATCCACTTTCAAATAGGCCTATGCCTTTCATATCAATGTTGAGCAAGTGCATTTACACAAAATAAGCACTGATACCTGGAAACGATTTGATTTCATTTTACTTGCTTTTCCATTTCTTACTAACTGAATGTCTGTGTAGATTGTCGATGCTTAGCATTCTGTAATCTGTAACCTAATAATGCTGCTGCTTAGGCCTACAATATGTAAGCTTATTGGTTTTGTTCTATCCAAAATTAATGTAATTCTGTTGAGCGCATAGCCTATATAATGTTTACTTGTAGGCCTACATCGATATTGTCTTTACTGATTCCTCTTAGTTAAGCTGACTCTCGAGTCTCCGCTTTAATGTAGACTGCCGAAATCTTCGAATTGACGTTTGCAATAATTATTGCATTTATTTAGTGTTACTTAAGCTAGCCTATTCGATAAAGTTATGAATTAATTCTGATGATAATGTGAACTCTAGATTTCATATGTACTACTCTTAAGTTAAAGAATGGGCACAAACCTATTGACGAGCGCTGTTTTGTATTAGATCCGATGTGCATAGATACCAAGTGGAGGAGTGAGTCTGATTGACAGAATGACCGGAGTGTTGTTCCATTAGTGTTAGATCTACTATAATAATTAATTAATATCATGCGCTTGTTAGGCTATGTGCTCTTTTTAAATGTTCGCAACTTTTTTTTATTAAGCTTTTCTAATATTATTGTATTCGTCCTAATGTAAGCTTACACTTAGTCTGCATGCAGAATTTTTAAATGGGCGTTTGATGTGGAAGTTGATTGTTGTAATTTTACAGAGCAACAGGGAGACACCTATGCGTTACTTGTATAGCTATAATACACAGAAATTAATTAAAACAACGTGTCATTGCACGGATGCATGGGCGGAGTTTATCAGGGGTTAGGGTCTCAGGCCTCCCAAGAAGGCTCAGATTCAGGTTTTTCAATCATGAAAATGGTATCTTTTCCCAGTAGGCCCAGACTCAGTGGCGGCGCCAAGATTTCAGTTTTGTAGAGCTGAACTTGCGGAGAAAATTTTCCATTTTCATTTGCCAAAATTATTTCCGATGACTTTTTCAGTCATCCGGTCGATATCTCGTAGAAATTTTCCATGTTCGTAAAAATTTCTGATGACTTTTTAAACACTTGGCTCATTTGGGGGGGGGGGGCTAAGCATGGAAATATTTTATTTTTACATGGGAACAAATGGATGGCCTTTTGGGGGAGGGGTTTAGCCCCTAGACCCCTAGCGCCGGTACTGCCGAGACTCGACAACTTATTCGGGGAAATGGCTCTTTTCAGGAAGGAAACCCAAATTGAATGACTAAAAAAGGGTCATAAACTTTTTGTCCGGAAAAATAGTATGTTTTATGAGATTTCAACTGGATGACTAAAAAAGGACATCAACTTTTTTGACCAAGAAATTTTTTCCGGCGCCGCTCAATCTGGACTAAGTCTCCGCCCCAACCAAAGTCCAAGTTTTTTAGCCGCCCAAGAACGGAAACCAAACTCTGCCCATGCACGGATGTCGATTGGTGTGAAAAATTGTTGTTATCTATATTTGTATAGGCTAATCTAATAGTTAGGTTGAAATAGTTTCACATTTATTTAATCAAATCGCTCTTTTAAACTCCAAAAATCATTCACGTTATCTATATTTTCATGTATCTTATGTCTCAATCATAATATTTATTGATGTGCACTAGCAGCGATCGAATATTTTCAATTTTAAACCTCAGTGTTCGTTTTGTACCAGTTCACATTGATGACTTTCTGTTGTAATCCGAAGCTATGAGGTTAAGTGATCGTTTCGCTGCATAGCCCGCGAAACAAGCTGGTGCGACGCTGCTACACATCAAATCAATGGCATCATTCCCTTATACGACTCAGTCTATCACTTTCCCATTATATCACGTCATGCTCCTTTAGACCCATGGGCAGCGTACGTTTTCAAACTGCCGTGTAGCGCACTTGCTCATCAAAAATCGCGCGGAGATTTAATTGATCCATTGCAAGTGTCTTTATGCATCAATGCCTACATATAAATTATGGGTACTTATGGGTTATCTACCCTGATTTATTTTGACACAGTGTCTTTTGCCATGAATCGACCAGTTTCTAATGGCTAAACTAACCCTAACACTAACCCTAACCGACCCTCACGATGCCTAATTATGTTGCTTTTATTAATTGCATGGGGTTGAAACATTGATTTTTTTACATTATAATGACAAGAATAATCGATATTAGCAATAACGATATTAAACAGAGCATTAAGCTTATTATTTTTTTACTCTTTCCATAGTAGTTATAATGTAATTGTCATTATTCTCTGTGTATTCAAAACTATAATAACCATTTCTTACAATAATGTGATTACTAATCTGTTGTTATTCGCATCTTTGTTTCTACCTAAACCCATGTGCGGAGACCTAGGGGGGCAGGGGGACGGTACCCCCCCCCCCCCAATGAAAGTGTTCGTGGACGGCCCATGCATTGGTCCCCCAATCGTTGGGCGTCAAGACAATAGACATTTTTCTTGACTTTTTGGTCAGAAGACTTAACAAAAAGTCATAAACTTTCAACTGTCTTGGCAGTGAAAATATACGTTTCTTTACTTTTTTGGCCAGATAACTAAAAAAGGTCATCAACTGTTTCTAGGTGGTGAAAATAGAAATTGTTGTCGACTTTTTGGCCAGATGACTAAAAAAGTCATCAACTTTTTGGTGGAGAAAGTAAAACAAATTTCCTTGGAAAAGGTCGTCTGAAATTTGAAATATTTGTCCGCCAAAAAACTCGCGTCTTTCCTTCGGCCACTCGTTCGCCCACCCCCAATCTCCGCCCAGGTCTCCCCCATGCCTAAGCCTACAACAGGTTGATTACAAAATTTGTTTTCACTGCTATTTTGTATAATTATAGCTCCATTTCTTGGAGAATCTGAAAAAATTGTCTGATATTAGGCTACGTTATAAATGTGTTCTTGCTTGATCTATCAAAACCGAACAGAAACAAATATAATAATCACCATGATTTTGAATCACATTGTGATCTTTGTTTTGGAATACTCATTCACTACTCATACACTATTTACATTCAAGCCGTATTATTTGTTTATAGATAGGCCTATTTAATTGCATTAAATTAGTGTGTTATTATGCTGTGCTTTAAATGCTTAATGGTTGAATGTTTAAATGGATAATAAAAGCTTAAATGCAGATGCCTTATTTGTTTACTAAAAATTAATGAGAGAACTCATAAGTACCGTTTAAATGGACATTATTGAGCGAGACAACCAGTGAGTGATTTATGAAAGAAGATGTCTTCTGTGGAGCTTTTTCTGTTTCTGGTGAATTATTTACATTGGTGAACAGTGGTTTTTACATGTTTGTGAAAGAAAATGAACAAAATCGCTACAGAACCAACTACAATAAAGTAATTCATGTACAGAAAATGTGAATTATATAGATGAAATTTTAGAAAACAATACCAATGCATCTCTTAGATATGAACCCATCAACTAGATAGTCCAACTAGATAGTCCAACTAGATAGTCCACCGGCCGACGTTTATAGCAATGTATTAAAGTGAGATCTGTGCACTTTCATCATCATCATCGTCATCATCATCATCATCATCATCATCATCATCATCATCATCATCATCATCATCATCATCATCATCATCATCATCATCATAATCATCATCATCATCATCATCATCATCATCATCATCATCATCATCATCATCATCATCATCATCATCATGGGCTGAAAGCCCGTAGGTGTCCATTGTACATCTTCATCACCATTTTCCATAGTACTCGATCCTGTGCAGGTAGGCCCTATAGTTAAGCTAAATGGCCTATAGGTCTCGATTGCACGAGTCGTTGATGTCGTCCACCCACTCTCTGTTTGGTCCCTTCCTCTTCTCTCTTGCCGTCCATAATTCCAAGTATCACACTTTTATTTCTCTGTTGTTGTCCATTCTACACACCTCTATCATGGTCTACCGGCTGACCGGATTGGCTGCCTGGAACGGGTCCTCCGCTCTGCGGCGCGACTTGTTGGTCATATCCCAAGATACAGGTATGACCATGTTAAGAACATCCTTCGGAGTCGTTGGACAGGCCCTTCAGTGGGTAAACTCTTTTCTCAGCGGACGTCAAATGATGGTGGTCGTCGACTCTCGATGTTCATCATGGGCGCCTGTTACATTCGGTGTCCCGCAGGGTTCAGTCCTTGGACCGCTGCTATACGTGCTATACACAGCCGATCTAACAAGCATCATCTCTGCTCTTGGAGCCCGGGTTCACCAATATGCCGACGACGCTCAACTGTACTTGACATGCCACCCGTCCGATGCACTGGCCTGTGTGTCAAAAATGCAGGAAATTGTTAAAGAAGTACAGGCCTGGATGTCCTCCAACCGGCTGAGGCTGAACCCAGACAAAACGGAGTTTATATGGCTGGGCACGGGACATGCACGTTCAAGGATTCAGGCGATAGAGGCTGCGTTTCCAAACTGGAAGACCAAGCGTGTTGTTCGGGACTTGGGAGTACTTTTGGATGAAGACCTATCCATGGATCAGCATGTCGGTTCTCTCTGCAGGTCTTGCTTCTACCAACTGCGCCAGATCAGAGTTATCCGGCGCAATCTATCACACGAAGCCGCCGCCACTCTTGTCCACTCGTTTGTGCTGAACCGACTGGATTTTTGCAATGCCGTCCTTGCGGGTCTCCCAAAGTCCCGGATACGCCAGCTTCAGTCTGTCCTCAACTGCGCTGCCAGAGTCGTCGCTGATCTGCCAAAATTCTTGCATATATCGTCATATATGCGTGACACCCTGCACTGGCTCCCAGTCGTGGACAGAATTACATTCAAGATCATCGTCATGGGACGAGTGTCAATGGTTGGCCGGGCTCCGGAGTATATTATGGAGCTCTGTATCCCCGTCTCCAACCAACCAGGTCGTCGGTCTCTGCGCTCTGCAACTCGTGGGGACTTGATAGTCCCACGCTCCCGTACAGTGATGCGGGCCAGCCGCGCCTTCTCATGCATTGGACCTTCATACTGGAACAGTCTTCCATTAAAAATTCGCGATACTGCATTGCTTTTATCTCATGAAACATTCTCAAGGACAATTAAGACGCACTTGTTTAGAACTGTCTGGTAGCTACGTTAAGCGCCTTCGTGAGGTTATTATAAGGCGCTATATAAATGTTCATATACATACACACATACATACATACATACATACATGTCTCATCTTATATACGGGATATCTTGCACTGGCTCCCTTCTTCATAGCGGATTGCATACAGGGTCTGTGCGTTGGTTAGGCGGTGCATTGAAGGACTAGCTCCACCGTATCGTCGAGAACTCTGTTGTTCCACCTTGGGAGTTCAGCGTCGATCCACCCTTCGATCGGCGGACCAAGTTGAGCTGCTGGTTCCTCGCTCGCGGACTGCTATGCGACAGCGTCGTTCATTCTCTGTTGCTGGTCCTACAACCTGGAATGGTCTCCCCGTTACACTGCGCTTAATTCCCAGGGATCACTCCCCTCTGTTCCTTAAGAACCTAAAAACTGTTTTATTTAGCCGTGGTTGGGCCGGGAGCGCTTCTGAGTAGCCTACCTTGAAGAGGCGCTATATAAATTTCTGAAATAAATAAATAACTAAATAATTATGTTCGAATAGACTGCGTTTCCTCTTTATAACTATCTGCGCTATCAACATTTTAAACTTGTTGTTTATAGGAGTGTAGGTCTATAAGCAAAATTCTTTGAAAGTTTAATTTTGATCTCTGCTCCGTCAAATGTTATGAGGTATGGGCTTCTCTTCCATTATGTCTTGCTAAAAACCAGTCATCAGCGAGCGCCATGCTTTCAATTCCAGAAAACGGCAAGTAGGGCCTATCGCAAGGACGAGGTAAACACAGGCCTACAATAGCAAAAAGTGGTATGACAACCAATAGATCCGTGCTTAAACAGACAAGAAGTGGCCTGGGTGCTTCACGTGCAATGTTATGGCAGTGACAACAGGGTTTGAGAAGTTTCACGTGAGATTCTGATCATGATGACTCATATTAATAATAGATCTGTATCTTAGTAGGCAACATTTGACTACTGGCTCAATTGCCATGATATTAAGTTTGTGCGTTTGTCAGACTCGCGCGCTGGTCACTCAGCGCAGACACAATTTAAGAGATCGGAGACGGATCAAGTATCATAATAGGCTATAGGCTACATGTATTTTCAATTAAGCCTGCCCACCTTCATTTTCGTCACAAACTCACAATCTTCTGTCTATCACCTCTCGGACTTTCCACTCAACTCTACCCTTTTGAGCAGTACCGTAGCCTTGAAGGCACCATATAAATCGGAATGAACAAATACGAATTATGAGAGTACATCTAAAGTCTTTTCAGCTTCTTCCACACTGCAACTGGAAGGGCAGCAAACGAAAAAAGAAAACCATTTTACTATTGCAAATTTTAGAACTTCGAACAGTCGAAACTTTGGCCCCTTGGTCGTAGGCCTACAGCAAGCGAATGTTATCAATAATGGCAATTGAAATGCCAGAGCACCTCTTGTGTAAGCTCTATGCTATATAAATTCGTTCCATCAGCCGTGTTTGGTTCATAAACGAATTGATAACATTACTTTCTTTTGTCAATTATGCTAGGTGCATCAAGATAGCCTGTGCATGCAAATTATCCGGCGAAGGCATGTCACTTCAGAGTCTGAGTGTTGTGAAATCACAGTGGATTTTAAAATAACAAACAACGAATAACTTCGCGGACTTCAAGGAAGCGGCATACAGATTCTCAGAATGAATTACTGACTGATTCCAGCAGTGAGATTAGTAGGCCTTGATGAATCGTCCTTTGATGAGTAGTTCTAGATTCTATGATTCGACGCAGCGTTCATGAGTAATGTGGTGCCCTGCGTTTGGTTTCGAGAGGCACCTTAGAAGTTTGACTATTACGTTTACGATTTCTATTACGATGAGGGTCGGACATAAAGACTGGAAGGCAATGATATCCGATATAGAAAAATCTTTGATATTTTACAGATCTGAACAGTGAACAGTAGATCTACACGAAAAAGAAATGGAATAGCAGTAGAACGGTGAAACAATGAACTCTATGGCTATCAATGAAATTAAATTGAAAGCTGCGTCACTGCATTACAAAAATCTGCAGTTTACTTAAATTAATTAGACAACCATATTCCAGAAAGCAACATATTCAGCGTCAGAATTATTTGAACGCGTGATGAAATCAGAAACGTTCGTCTTTTAAAAGTCATTTGAACCGCATTGCAAAATCTCTTATGGCTTATCTTGCATCCAAGTCACCATCTGAGGGATTGGCGCATTCTGGACAAAGAGCATATCTTTCTCCTTTGTATTTACGGAGTTTGAACTTTCGTTTACATTTCTTGCACACCGTTTCCTCCACGCCGTAGTCGACCGCATCACCAATGGCCTCTGCTGCTGCACTTGCACCCAACGAACCTCCAATGCCACCGCTCAAACCACCGATGATACCGCCAATAATAGTTCCAACTCCTGGAAGAATTGCACTTCCAATTGCAGCGCCACCCATGGCTCCTAATGAACAAAAATAAAGTTAAGCGCTTTCGTCACATTTTATCAAGTTTAAATCAACATAATTAAATTGACTAGAAATATAATGCATGATGCACATTCTGTCTATCTTCACTCCAAAATCCAAATTGTAAATTTTGCTGGATTTTCAAATTTTAATGCAATACAAAGCAAAACAAAAACAAAAATCATCTGTACCGGTAATTAAAATATCCATGCATGCTGTATCATACCATGCAAAATATTAATTTTTTTAGAACATTCTGTAGAAATAAGAATATCTAAATAAATATTTCTATTGCCTATTCAAAATACCTGTCGTGGGTGACTAGCTAGGTTGTCGTACCAGATTTCGAATACATAAATATATAATTATATATATGCCTATTATATACATTTTGGTAAGATTATAAATTGCTGCCTGTTAAATGATAGTAGCCTAACGCCTACAAACATCGGTTTTGCTCTGGACATTCTTCAAGGAAAAAATAGGACACATGAAATCTAGCTGTATAATTATACATGTAATTGCCGTACAAACGCATGCTTCGTAGGATGCAAATGCCTACAACTGCTAATTGAATCTAACTGGGTATCCAACCATGACGCTCAATTCACTCACCTCCAAATCCACCTCCCCAACCTCCAGCTACACTGGCTGCAGTTTCCACTGTGTTTCTGGTTGTCCCGTTGCTGAAATCTTCAAAGATAGAAACACCAACACGTGCAGTATCAATTGCGACAGCAACGGGAACGGCTACTTTGTTGACCTTGTTGGCATATTTGCAGAAAGTTGCAACTCCCTTTCCTGCCTTCATCAATACAAAGGTAAAACACTGAATTAAAAAAACAGAAATAATAAATACTACTACTACTACTACTGCTGCTGCTGCTGCTGCTGCTACTACTACCCCTACTACTACTACTACTACTACTACTACTACCACCACCACTACCACCACCACCACCACCACCACTACCACCACCACCACCACCACCACCATCTATTTCAACAATAACTTTTTAATAAATCCAACTTCTATTTAAATTACGATTATTTTTCATGGATCCAACTCAAGTGTCAGCAATAATGTGTCCATAAATCTCGCTTTTATTAAAGTAATTTTTTCCGTTCAATGAACTTCAATCTGACTTTTATTTAGCAAGAATTCTTTTCGTCAATCCAACAGCTATGCCATCAACGCCAAATTACGTCCTTGAATGGCGAATAATTTATTCCGCTAAAACGATAGATTACCACAATTAATAGAATCATAGGCTAATCTAAAGAGCGCAACTTACCGTAAGACCACCCGGAGGAAGTGGGATATGTGGATCAGTCGGAAGTCCTGAAACTTTTGGATTCATATTAATATGGTTGTAGTTGACTCCTTTGTGCGCTCTGTCCAGACGAATAACAGAAGCTTTGGTTGCTTTGTGTATTATATTTACTTTGCAGTTTCTGCCAGGTCCGCCCAGCTTGATTTTATAGTTCGATCCATGCGTAGCATGAAATGCCTTGCTTCCTTTGATATATCCATTTGCGGTGTCAGCAATATGTTTAGCTAACCATTTCCAGCCACTGCAATCACCGTCGTTCGTAATTTCAACACTATCATCTTTGTCCTCGATTTCAGTGTTATCGTCGTTGTCCACGATTTCAGTGTTATCGCCGCTGGTCATGAATTCGGTGTCAGCCTCGTTGTCCATGATTTCTTTCTAAATTTAATTATTTTACAATATAGAAATATGCAACCTACGAATTGTGTTGCAGTCGACAAAATAAGTCTTACACACAAAACGCTGAAAACGTTGGAAAATAAGATTGCTCATTGTCATGCACTTAAAATACCATTCTTTCAGATGAAAATATCAAAACAGCTCCAATAGCCTATCTATCCAATTTATTGCACTTATTTCGCATGCAATATCACTAAGCCTGAAACTAAGCCCGTAATGGATCTACAGTAGGGTATGTAGGTCCATAACTGATTGACGTTTCCATGTTTTTCATAATCGGTAGCCCTAATAATTATTGGGATTGTCCAACCCTTCTGGGTCTTTTTCTATAATGATCACAAATCTTTTCAATATAGACCTTACGTACATTGTTTACTGCCATAATTGTCTATGTGGTGTATACAGGGAAAAAAATTGAATTGAAAAATTATTGAATTTGAATGGTTTTCATGAGTGTATTACAATAATCTGGTGTAATTAGCCTATGTGTAGCGTAGCATAGTTTAGCGTCACGTGCTGGCGTGTAATGAGGTTTGCTAGCGTGTTAGTGCCGCGAATTAGGCCTAGCCTACACATTAGGCTATTCCTTTGCGCTGGACTGCAATACGCTGCTTAGACCTACATGCAAACATACCTTAATAATGCAGAGTCTGGAAACGTCTGAAAGTTATTTTCAGATCTATTATAATAGAAACTGTAAGGCATTTATACTTTTTGCCTATCCCTCATTTAACCGTAGGCTATGTCCAGTACTGTAGGCTACAGCCTATTGGTGCAGCGACGTCCGTGACCTAGAAACCTTATTCTAAGGCTGGAGATAACGCACGAAGCTCAGCTAACGTAGGCAGATGATAAACTGGATATTTCTTATGCTGGGTATTTCCACGGTTTTCCGCAGTCGTTACGAGGGGCGTTTTGAGTTTTCATTGACCCCCCCCCCCCCCATTATAGGCGCACGAGGCTGGGGTCCAAGGTGGAAATGCCCCAAATTTCGGGCAAGTCTGGTTTTTCGGGCAAGCAGACCAGGGAAATAGTAAAAAAATTAAATTATTATTTTTCACGAGCTTTCAACCAATGACTAAAAAAAGTCAACTTTTTTGTCTAGGAAAAAAATTGTATTTTCCACCAACAGATTTCAACCCACGAAGTATTTTATTCCGGAGTTATTTTTCGCGCAGAAGCAAAATCTTGCCCCCCCCCCCCCCCAATGTTGAAATCTCCCGTACGCCTATGCACACCCCCAACTCCCCATATTTCGCCGTCTAGCCATAGTCATTTTTCTGCACTTCTCAATTTCTCATACTGGTAGGCTACAGTAGGCTATGTTCAAGAACCACAAAAGTCCACATCCAATAGTAGCCTATTTAATAAAATTGACTGAATTAAAACGCGCAGGTAACAAACAACTCCACTAACGACTGAACGACGTCTCGTGGGATCCATAGCCTAGGCTACACGTAGGCCCTATACATGCTCTCCAGACTACCTTAGACATTATAGCCATACAGTTTTATTATTGCTGTCAATAAGTTTGAGAATTGTACTGGTAACTGATCTAGACCTATCTGAAACTGTGGTAGGCGGCCGGAAGCCTAATGATAAATAGGGATTGTCCGAATTGACGAATAGACCTAGTTAGCAATAGGGTCTAGTTTGAAAGTAGCTTGCAACATGTTCAACATGGGAAGAATACAATAGCTGAAAAGACCACTTCCACTGAGTTTGGGCTGTATTATTAGCCTGTATAATAAAATTATATAGACTGCAATGCAAAAGAAATGCGTCACGAAATAACGCAGATCTAATTTCGTGTAAGCTTAGATGTGCAATATCAGACCAATAATTATACGAAGGGTAAGTTCATAATGGCGAAAATATTGTCACCACGTCTTATTATGTCAACATACTTATATTTGGTATAAGCTTACAGTAGCCTACGATGGACTTAAACTTAAGTTAACAAGTAGCCTACATAAAAGGGAAACTGTGTTTTTCGAAAAGGGTGATTTAATCGTCATCAATAAAACGGAGCAACACATTTTTATTGATGTTATTAAAATATTTTGAAGCCATTATTTTGTAAAACCTCAACAGACATGCCACAACAATACAGCCGTGGAATAGCTTGTCTGGCATAAATGCGTTTAAAACAAAGTTATAGGCTATGACTCACACCAAAAAGATCCAACGACACGCACACTTCGCCAAAAGTTGATGAAGCGTTTGCAAAGACGCTTCGGTGTAAATGCATGAGCTGCGTTTCTCAATCGACTTTTATAGGACATTATTATCTGAGAATAGAAACTGGGAAAACTCTTGCGTCATCGAAGCGCAGTTTGCAGTTATCAGAGGATCTGCAAACATGCTTTAATATTGCGCAATTGGCTGCTACTTATCACTAGCCTAGTTGCAGGTGTACGATATTCTAGTTATTTCGTACACACGCAATAACAATAATAATCTTTAGGATTGCGCGTGTAATTGTGTGTAGATCTACAATATCTAGCCTAAATGGTTATTTACTAGCCCTTAACAGCGGCCTGATGAAGACACAAGGCGTATCATACATGTAATCTTCGCATTCGCGGAATTCTTATCAACTGATTACACATGTATCTACTGGCAATAATCGACAGCTTTCCAACATATTTACACTGGCTATAATAATAGAACTAGGTCTGTTACAGTAATGCTTATCCAATTATAATCGTTTCGTAACTTGAATTATCGCTTTAGTCGAACTTTATGCGTGCTATAGTATTATAATAATATGATGAAAATTATGGATTATGGAGTTTATAATGCTGATGCTATGATGCTGCTGCTTATGATGACGATGATGATGATGATGACAATTTAAAAAATAATGCTATTGATTATTGTAATTAAATATAGGCTAATTTATAAACATATTATATAGGCTAAGAACTATAGGCTACTACCCGGTATTACTCTGGTGTTGATATAGATTAACAATTTTGACCAGAGGACAAGGTCAGACATGATCATCATAATGTAGGCTTATAATTATGGAAAATCATACGACAAAATGACAGATTGATGGCATTGAACAATCTATTTTGCGTGAAAGACTACAAGAATAATAAATTGCTTACGGTGCAAAATACAATAAGCTACAGGGAGACCGGGGCATAATGAGACGCAGTAGTAGGCTGCAAGTAAAAAGAGACAGCAGCAGGTTAGGCTTGACTTATGGCTCAGGCGATGTTCTAGATACGCGTCAGCCGCTCTCTTATATAGTAACTCTTCATTTTTCCCCTGTGCTGTGCCCTGTGAATGGCCTCCTGAATTGTTAAACCCATTTCCTCGCAGTCTTCTTTTAACGTGTAAAACAACAGGTTATGCAATATTATGTAAATAAGAGAAAATAATTAATTTATGTCTTATCTAGTTAACTACATCCTTGAAAAAATTAATGTCGGGTGTGCCCAGATCATCCCTTTCAAAAGTAGTAAAAAATAAATAAGGCAGATTCAAAAATGGTGTACTGAAGATTAACAGGATACAGAATCAAGCACATGATTTTTAAAGTTACGTTTAAACAAAGTGAAGCAGATGGAATTCCAAATAAGCAAAGGTAAGTTGTTTCAGATCCAAGGACCCAAACTTAATAAGATACATAGCTTACGTTATCCATCATGGCAACCATAATATGAATTCGCTTCATCAGACGCGTTTGCTTAAAATGCGATTTGAGAATTTTCTTTTATCTAATCTTCGGCTGCCCAATTACGTTGAGTGCACTGTAGACCTAAGACGTGCATGCCAAATTATCCCGCAATGCTTTAGACCTGTTAATTCAAAGTCTGAGTACTAGAAAATCGAAATTAAGGGATTTTAAACTAACATAAGAAGTTAAGAATGAATGACTTTTCTAAGCAGGTCTCTTGAAGGAGCGTTATACAGTATATAAATTGTCTAAACAAAATTAGTTTCTGACTGTAACAATAAATGAATTTTAATTCAATGTGTAGGTCTACGTATTACAATACGCCTATACCGGAGATTGTATAGGCCTAAGCTTATAGCGTAAAATAAATGTCATGAATGTAACTTATTCTCAGTCAGAATGTTTTGCAAATGCAATGAAAGCAATTAAATATAATTATCACTCAAATCGTTGGTTTCCTCGAAGCTGAGACATTCGCACACTTGCATCTTAGTCACGGCCAGATATAGTTAGACACATCCCTGATACAGAATATTATCCTCTGCTTTGGATTGCCGGACTTTGAACCGCCGTCTACGGTTTTTGCACACTCTTTTCTAAACTTTCTCCATGTCGCCTGCGAACAAGAGGATCATCAACGCTGGCTTTTGGTGTGCCTGCGCCGATAAAAGGTCTACCTGCAATGGCACCGCCGACACCACCGACGACAGCGCCTATAAGAGTTCCGACTCCTGGGGAAAATGCAGTTCCAAGTGTAGCTCCAGCGGTAGCTCCTGGTGAACATAAAATGGCACATAACTTATATGATGACCGGACAAAAATGTCTCCTGCCAAAATGTCCTCGACAAATATTTTACGGACATAATGCCGCAGTGACAAAACGTCGCAGACAAAAATGGCAAAAGCATAAATTAGCAAATACTATTTTATTTTAATAAATGACTACCTAAAAATTAAAATCGAATGAACTGGTGAATCATAGTGTCAATTGATTGTAGCAAGACACATTTCACCTTAAAAAGTTTAGCCTACGAAAAAACCAAAAACCAAGAAGAAAGCATAATCTAGCATAAGCCATTATTTCCACAAATTTTGTCCACGACATTTTGTCGGCGACATTCTATCAGGAGACTTTTTGTCATGGAACCAAATTAATTAATTTTACAAAACTAATCGATTCACAAGAGTATTTTTTTATTCAGTTAAAAATAATTATGCAGTTTTTTCAACTCGTTTCATGTAGGCCTATTCCACACCAAGTTACCAGACGCTTCGAAATCAGGTAGCCTAAGCATGCATGAGCAGGTGAACTAAAAAAAATCAATGAACGATCAAGTACCGTTAGGCTAATCTAATTATTGTTACTCCACCAGTAACTGAACATTTTCATAAACACATTCGGATTGTCCTGACTTGTGGGTGACATTCACGGTAGTTTAAAGCTGCTATTCATGATTTAACATATTATTTGCAATGGCGTCGCCACCCGGTGGTTTGGAGGTGGTTTCAGGAGTTTCTATCCCCCATATGCAGCTGGGTTCAATCCACCTTCTTCCCCCTTTTCTGGGTCGGTCTTCCCTCCAGGTAATATAATGTAATATGGGGAATGAATTTGTGTGAGGTTGGGAGGGGGTGGTGTGTGTGGACAAACGAGCATCCAACAAACATCGCCAAAGCATGCGTAGTGCCGAAAAGAGGAAATGGTATGGGGAGTGGAAGTGCCCTTCCCCATGAGAAATTTTTGGAATTTCCATATTGGAGTTTCAGCATTTTAAGCTGTCCTCCTAACCAAATAAATTGCTCACTATTTCAGTGGAGGAATTGCTGCCAATCAGCCATGGGTTTAGCGCCTCAGATTAGTGTGTGATGCGAAAGGCGTTACATAAATTTATAGAGTAAGCTTACAGTGCAATACAATAAAATACAATCTTTGCCTACGTAGTACGTAATAATGATGTTGTTTTACTTAGTGTTCAAGGAACGAAACATTTTGAAATTTGACTGTCTGAAATTTTGAAAGATATCATTGGAGAGTAGCCATTTAGTTGTACAAAAATAATATTTTTCAATTAGGCCTATAATATGCTTATTTTATCTTTATTAAAATAGCAAATAACATTATTATAGGCAAAATCATAAATCTTTGTCTTTACGTTCTCTGCCAAGCGGCAGGTCCAAACGTCCAATGTCTCCACGTTTCCCGCTGTTGTGCCATGTCCTTCAGTTCTCTGTAACCCTCTTCCATCCAGCAGTTTTTATCTAGGCCTTCCTCTGCACCTCTTTCCCTCCAATCTTCCTTCAATTATTTCTTTCTGCAGTGAGTCACCTCTTAGCAAATGTCCCACCCAATTCTTTTGTCTTATCTTTGTGTCCAGCAGAGATCTTTTCTCTTGTACCAACGTTAGTAGCCTACTTCTTCATTTGAAACGTGCTTTGTCCAACTGATTTTCTCCATCTTCCTCCATACCCACATTTCAAAAGCTTCCAGCCTCTTGACGTCTTCTTTTCTCAATGTCCATGTTTCTGCGCCATATAACGTCACACTCCATATTAATGTTTTGACCATTCTTTTCTTAAGATTTCTATTTAGCACTCCTCTTAGCAATTCTTTTATTTTTAAGAATGCCTCTTTGCCCATTGCTATTCTCCTTATCTCTTTATGACATTTGGCGTCGCTTGATATTAAACTTCCCAAATAGCAGAATTCCTTCACCTGCTCTATTTCTTCTCCATTTATTTTTATACACATAGTTGTTTTCTTTTCCTTACTGATCTTCATCACTTTTGTTTTTTTATGTTTATTTTCATGTTGTATTCTTCAGAGGTCGCATTTAGTAAATTTTATTATGGTATATTGTAGCAGTTCATGTAGTGCCAAAATGCAGAATTTTCAGATAGTAACCAAAAACTATTAGGCTACCATTTTGACGAAATTTTCTATGGAGGGGAAGTATTTTCTGGGGTAACTTCCTCCTAGATATTCCTTGATTAAACACTGCCCTCCACGTCCAACCCCCCCCCCCAACGACGTGAGTTTTGGCTCTTTTCTTATTCCCTTCTGTTGTTTTACTGGGCTCAAGCTGCGCCCGCCATGTATAGGGATAGAAACCTTTGGGTAGTTTGAATCACACCATTCTTAAAATTCTGAAAATTAAGACCATAACAACTTGTTCCGATTCGTCGCGCTTTCATTCAGGTATGGGAGGTGTAATAGTGACCTATTAAACTCCTGGTCATTGCAATTTTTCACAAGATTTGTCTAAATTGTGACAAAACACGCAATCCTGTTTGCCTTCATAGTGGTTTCATAACAAAAGGAAAACGATTTTATCAATTAGACTTAGTCATCCTTTGCCTATGCACAGACTTACAGACTTTTACAGGAAATAACTGCGACTTAGTCATAACACGTTCAAGCTTACCTACAAGACTTCCAGCCACCACGGCAGTAATGGTTAGTGCAGGTCGGCTTTCTGAAACACCAATTTGTACAGGATTACTTAAACTTCCTAAAGCCATGCACATTGAACGACGAGACTTGCTGTAGGCTAATAATATTATTTAAAAAATGCTCCAGAAATTTAAAAACCGTAAAAAATGAAGGAGCAAATGCAGCATTTTAATAAAGTTAGTCATTTATTTGATCAGTTGTTGCCTTTAGTCTTTTGCCATGTGATAGCCTAAGTAGTTTCCATAGACTATGGCAGTAGCCTACGCCTTAACTTTGAAGAAGACTCTACACGAAAACAACACATTTCAGGACAACTTAGAAACGAATACCACCGCAAAAGAGTGAAAGGAAGAAAGAATGAACTTCCAACGCAGCTGAAGATCTAAATCTTGTCCTAGAAGATCTCACCTCGCCTGCCACAAAAGACTTCTAAACCGTTGCGGACCAGTTTGGATTGATATAGAATGTGATGGAGTCAACACATCGGTGTGGTGCTTGTTTGATGTTATCATCACAATGGACGATTGTGCGCTGCCGAATCTAGAGATCTTCAGGCGACCATCTAGGACCATGGACTGGTAATGACTACAATTCCTTATCTTCATAGGCCTATTGCTCTTCAGTGAGCTGCTCCGTGGTCCGTGGATGACGGGGTAGACTGGTCCACGATACAATGGCAAAAAATTAAGTTTTTAGAATTCTTTCTCCACAAGGCTTATTTTTGTCCACTTGGGTTAGATAGTCTTCCTGTAAAATTTCAGCCTGATTGTGCAACGTTTAGAGGTCAACCCATTCTGAACATTTTACTTGAGTGCTGATAATGTCTTTACGTCATGTTAACCATCAATATTATACTAATATGGCTTCGTCTAATTTGAGATCCGACCCAGAGCACTGGCTATTGAGAAAACCAGCCTCTCGGTTGTCTACTGCAAGATTACCACAAGCCTGGATGCACAGCAACTGCTTCAGTTTCATCATATCACTAAAGGGAGGCCCCATCCGGAAAGTTAAAAAATGGCCTGTGCTGCAGTTGTTTGTATTTGGGTGCTTGCCAGAATACCAACACAGCTGGTTGTCCGGTGTGTCAGGAAACTGTCAAAGCTATATCAGAACTACCTAACTCTGAAGACTCACAGACCATTATAAAGAGCAAGTGACAAGATAAAGAATACATGTTAAAGAGTGACCTTCAAAAATTGTTTGATATTGCCTCAAAGGATATGATGACAGAAATCCAGCAAGAAGGAGAATTCCTTCGAATGCAAAAAGACGTATTTTCCAGTAGCATGAGTGGAGTAGACCTAAAGACAGCAGCAAAAGAGAGCAGAAAAAGGCAACGACAAGAGAATGGTGAAAATTGATATGAAGAACGCAAGACAAAAGGCAGTAATGAAGCAGTAGGTGAACTTTCTGCTTTGTCCTCTAGTCAGGATTCAGAAGAAGAATAAGCTTAACCTACAGTTCGATTTAATGCAATGATGAGTATCAGCCAACCTAGTCATCGTTCGAGTACATAATTTCTACACTCTACAATGTATAAGCAGCTGCTACTAAAGTCTGCTTCATTATCAAGAAAGATCCAAGAACATCTTCTTTAGTTTAGTTGTTGGTGCTTTGTATTGTGTTGGCCTTCCAGACCGTTATGCTGTGTTTGTAGATGGAGCTGCCACACTGGCAATTGGTTATGATATTAATTTCAGAAATCACATATTCTAGAAGTTCATAAAAGAAAGAAAAGAAGCAGCTGCAATGAAAGAACAAGAGTGCACACTGGAAGACCTGCTATTACCTCACTGAGAAATCAAAATGTTGCCCACGCAGCATCGACGGATAAAAGGCAAACATGAACCGCATAGCTATTATCATAGTTCTCACTGGAAATTGCCAGGAAAAACTGTTTGGCAATCCTAAAAATGGTGAGCGACATACAAGGTGACTCTCAGGCCAACACCAGTGTTGAAGTAATTGAGAAATGGAATCTCCCCAGACTCAATGTCGCTCAGGTCGTACATTAGCCATTGCGGAACAATGTATCTACTTCTGTCCCAATAACATAAAAAGCGTCAAATGGGTTGACCTCTAAATTTCATTTGTTTTCATTGAAATTTTTTGTGATTACTAGAATCATGATAAGGACAAAAACAAGCCTTGTGGAGAACTGAAATCTGCAAGATTATTTTTTTGGACCACTCTAATGACGGGGTCTGGATCGAGAGGCGTTCAGGAATGCGATGATGGAGGTGCTCGTTGTCGCCAATCCAACTACACTCGCTGACCTCTCGGTGGAGGAGACCTTTTCACACTACGAGACGAGCATGTCGGATCTAACCTACAGTTTCCTACTTATAGTGACCATCCGTCGATGCCCGCTATCACCGAAGTTTGACGGAGAATGCCGATCCATGCGACGCCAGGCTCGACGCCATGAGCGGAGGTGCAGACGCACCGGACTTTCATATGACTGCTCAACATGGGTGCAATGTGTACGTGACTTGCACTGCAAACACCGTGAAAAAGAAAGAATATCCTGTCAAGCTGCAGAACCCAAACGACTGTGGGACACGTTCAACGCTCTTACGAACCCGTCGCCGTGACCGTACACCTGTAGATCACTGCGGATCACTCGTCTGTGAATCTTACTGAAGACGAATTTCTGGCGGCATACACCACCAAGATCTTCAGCGTCCTGTTCCTCCTCACCATCCTCGCACAGGATGTTGCCTACCAAATATTCGAGGAAGTGCGTCGCCTCATACTTGATTCTCCTCCCTAGTCATGACAGCTGGACCCTTTACAGACCCTTCTGCTACAGGAACTCGTGGAAGACTTGATAACTCTCCATGCGGTCATGTGCAACATCACTCTGTGTCTGTCTCTGTGTCTCTCTCTCTCTGTGTCTGTCTCTGTCTATCTATGTATGTCTGTCTGTCTGTCTCTCTGTGTTTGACTGTGTATGTCTGTCTGTCTCTCTCTCTCAACTGGTGCTGCAACTACACTTCCTCTTTTTTTGTCACATCTCGTCTTGACTATTGCCCATCCCTTTATTCTAGTTTGCCATCTGACCGGTCAGATTAATCCATTGACCGTATTCTACGCACTGCAGCGCGCCTTATTAGTCAAATGCCCAAATTAGGTTACTTTTACATTTAATTCTGGCTGAGTGCCTGCACTGCATGTCTGTCAGTGTGAGCTATTGAATACCGGGTCGTATACGCTTGGCATGGAATTGCTATGCCAGCTGCTAGGTATTGCTCCAATTTACCTACTTGATCTTTATCAGTCTTGTGTGGGGTACATGGACTAGTTAGTTGATCCCTTCGTTCAATGGTAAGTGGAGTGCTCTCAGCGCCAATTGCTCGTACTTCAATCATGCAAAGCTGTGCTTCTTCTGTGATTGACACGGCGACGATAATGGACTATCTCTTGAGCTAGGTTAGGTCGCTCTTACACATATCATATCACTTGAAATTTTTATCGTGCTGGAGTCGGGTACACTTCTGAGTAGTTTCCTTGAAGAGGTGCTATATAAATATACCGAAATGAATACTCTCACCACGTCCTACTCCTACGAGGTGCCTCAGATAGTCTACGGTTCAGACGAAACAAGTCTATCAGTCTGCACTACAGTAACTCTCGAGCACTCTTTCATCTTATGCATCTGGTTCTGGATTATTTCAATTCTATCAGTGCGTGCCTAAATTGTGCAACCCCAGTCATTGCCAAAAACCGAAATATTCGCATATGTTTCAATATAATTATTCTATAGACGCTGCGCTGTCTTTTTTAATCTCCAGTGGATTTCTTTTAAGATATAGCGTGGCCGGGAAAGGTGTTTCAATCGTTGGCTCTGGGCTCCAGTTTCAGGTCAACCCGGTTGGCGAATGATGAATGCGCTCCTCTGGCTTTGTAGATGTGCAGGAACCGCGCTACAGTAAATTAATTCGAGCTCATCGTATCTTCTCACTGATTGGACCACCTTTCTAGAATCGTTTTTCATTGCATTCACACTCTGTAGGTTTTCAGCCTTGTGTGGCAAGCATTCTCAAGTTGTCTTAAAAACGCGCTCTGTAGATAAGTCATATAAGTAGTTGATAATAGAACAGTTGACTCTCACTTTATCCCAGTAATGAGTAACAGTTCTATATCATCACTAAAAATAACTACTGGTGACAGCGTTTTGTTTACCTGTTGACCTCTGATGACGTCATATTATAAAATTAATATTCATAGCACTGACAGCGCACTAACCAATGGCAAGCGAGCATTCTCAGCCTCTGCCGACGGCGCTAATCTAATTAGGCCTCAAAGGAGGACCCCTGTTGCGTCATATAATAAACGAAGGCAGCCGCATTGGGAGACTGCACGATGCGTACTATAAATGAATACCTGTATGTATTAGTATATATGGTGACGTGTGCATAAGGTAGCGTGTGCAAAAGAATGTCGTGTGCAAAAAGTAGTTCCGGCAGCTTTAGACGTATGACAAAGAAAATAGTTCGCCACACGTTTCCTATGCGCGTAGGTACACAAAATAACTACCAGTACTTTGATGTATAACTACGCGCTTGCTATTATAAAAATTCAACAATTAATTGCTTTTTCAACCGTCTTGGAATCTTCTACTACACAGCAAGTCTGTTCGAACTTCGAAAAGTGAATATCTTCAGTTCGCTTCGAAAGATTTCATCATTCTGAATATGGACAACCTGGATTTTTGTAAGTAATTTTATTCAAATACACTTTTTGTATTGTTTATAATCGGGCATTATCATATTCTTTTTTTTATAACTTATTCAAATATTTTATATCTTTTAGTTATCGACGATTTTCTAACGGAATCGCAATTCGATGAATTGGAACGCTTCTGTGCTCCCATACCGAGTGATGACCTTGGAGAATTCGATAGTCCGGGAGATCTTGAAAAGGCTGTTGAGAGTGGTATTTATCATACTTACACTTTTCATTCTTAGAGCTGAAAATGAATTTAGTAGTGAAAAATTCGATAAAACAAAATATTTTGATTTGTTTTATTTATTTTATTTTTGAATTTCTACATCGATGCATTTATAATTATTTTGGTAGAATAATTTTTTTTAAATTATCAAACTTACGAATACAACAAATTTATATTTCAGGGTGCATGACAGCGGACTCGTCGGATGATGAACTGTTACGCATCACCACAGACGTCGAACAACATGAAGCAAAGAAACTGGAACCTGCTCAAGCGATAGGTAAATTGTGACGCTAGAGATCGAAACCCGTCGTTTGTCGTTTCCTAGATATTTTGCTAGAAGCCGAAATGTGCGAGAGGGGGCAAGAGTAAATTTCTACAATCATAGATTTATAAATATTTATAATTATGAAACTTACACATACAACTTTTTATCTTTCAGTGTGGATGACAGCGGACTCGTCGGATGATGAACTGCTACGCATCACCACAGACGTCGAACAACATGAAGCAAAAAAACTGGAACCTGCTCAAGCGAGAGGTAAATTGTGACACTAGGGTTCGAAACCCGTCGTTTGTCGTTTCCTATATATTTTGCTAGAAGCCGAAATATGCGAGAGGGGGCAAGAGTAAATTTCTACAATCATAGATTTAAAAATATTTATAATTATGAAACTTACATGTATGCAACTTTTTATCTTTCAGTGTGGATGACAGAGGACTCGTCGGATGATGAACTGCTACGCATCACCACAGACGTCGAACAACATGAAGCAAAGAAACTGGAACCTGCTCAAGCGAGAGGTAAATTGTGACACTAGGGTTCGAAACCCGTCGTTTGTCGTTTCCTAGATATTTTGCTAGATGCTGAAATGGGCGAGAGGGGTCAAGAATAAATTTCTACAATCATAGATTTATAAATATTTATAATTATAAAACTTACACATACAACATTTTTATCTTTCAGTGCGGTTGACAGCAGACTCATCGGATGGTGAACTGCTTCGCATCACCACAACCATCGAACAACACGAAGCAAAGAAGTTGGAACATGCTCAAAACCTAGGTAAATTAATTATTTCTTTTATTTTCTCCATATATGAGTTTAGAAATCAACAATTTCAAAGGAATCAAATCTTCTTAGTATGGACATTGCTATATGCACTTCATTTTTATCTTTTCAGAATGGAGAACTACCGAGTCATCCGATGACGAGTTGCTGCGAAATGCAACAACCCACGGGCTGGAAGAAGCTTCGAAATTGGTTCGTGGAAAAGTGTTAGGTGAGTTGAGTTTTGTATTATTTCTTAATCATAATCATAATCATACAAAGAAAGACTTTTACTCTCAAGAATTTTTTTTAAAATAATTTTTTTAATGTAATTGTATTCAGCTTTCAATGCGGATTTAGTTATTATTATAATGAAATTGTAATAAACTATAGATTTTATCGATGGAATCATATCCGATTCGAACTTCAGGCAGCCACGGACGAACTGGATCGACGTTGGGCGCTCCAAACGGATGATGAATTCACGCATCGACAAGAAGATTCTACGAATCTAGGTACGAAAGGTCCTCTTCCATAAACAATAAATGTCGTTTTCTACCAAATTTATAATATCAATTTTAAATTATTTTTACTTTTCAAATATAATAGCATTTATTTTTACGTTTTGCTATTCATTTTGTGTGTCATTTCCAGGATGTACTGATGTAACGATTGCGAAGGAAACGGAAGATAGAGAGGTGAAGAGGCTGGAACGCGGAAAAGCACCGGCTCCCAAAAGACATGTGGAAGAAGATGATGATGATGAGCCCTCAACATCAAGTGGGAAAAGGCATAGTAAGTAGAAATTCGTTTGCTATGTATATTTCTGATCAACTTTAAGAATTTTTTTTTGTAGAAAATGAAAACATTGGCTATAATTTGTAATTTTATAAAATTATGATAGAAAATTTATTTTGGTTGGATTTTGCTTTTTGTATCTTTTAAGAAACGGATACATACTGCCGTTACTGCTCAGCATATAAGAAAACGAAGTTGGATAGTAACGGATTATGTCAAGTATGTGCGAATCGTAGCATTTGCTCCACGTGCAAATTACGAAGACAGGCTCAATTCTTCCAACCTGGTTCTACGCAATGCATCACGTGTTCGAAACCTTCCGTCAACCGCACTCGATCCTCGGTCCGAAACGTGTTCGAACAGCATCTGTTGCCATCTGCTCCAAACGCTCGCGACGTCAGAACTATCATGAATGACTTGAAGGGCGACATCAATTCAACTTTGGAACAGCAACTATCAACAAAAGGGTATGTATTTGCAATAATTACTTTCTTAAAATTTATTTATTTATTATATTTTATTGAATTTTTCAAAGTTGATCTTTATTGACTAGAAATTTTGTTCATTGTAACAATCTTGATTATCAGGTTGTGCATATCGTGATTGATATTTTGTTCTAGTCCGATCAAGTGGTTCATATCGTCGGATTTCGCGTTCGAACGGGAAAATCCGGACGGAAGCATAAGGACAACAACAACTTACTTCAAATCAGAATGTGCAACTCTACTGAATCCATCGAGCATAGCCGATCAACTGGAAACCGCAGTCAACAGAATCGACGCGCTTACAGATAGCTTCACCAGTGAAGGATCGGGCTGGACGATTGACAGCGTAAACAACATCACCATCCACATGGCTGAATACGATCCGATCGGTGGATCGTCCTACATACCATCGCCAAAATGGTTAGCAGATAAAAAAGCTACACTGAACATTAAGAATACTGATGATAAATGCTTTCTGTACTGCGCTGTTGCTTCTGCACACCCTCAATCAGTTAATCAGGATCGTGTTACCAAATACATACCATATCTAAACGAATTAAGTGATGAAGGACTAGCATTCCCCATCGAGACTGAACAAATTCCAATTTTTGAAAAGCATAATCCGGATTTTGCCGTCAATGTCATGTGTATCAATTCCGACCAAGACCATACTTTCGTCCCTTTGTATGCATGCCAACATCGCAACCGCAAACATACGGTCAATCTGTTATTGTTGAGCGAAGGTGAGAGACGGCATTACATTCTTATTCGAAATCTTTCCCGTCTTCTATCCAGCCGAAATTCATACGACGGAAAAACGTTTCCTTGTCCTTTCTGTCTCCACAGTTTCAAATATGAATCAAGTTTGCAAAAGCACATTCCTGAGTGCAGCACTCATGGCGTGCAACATGTCCGATATCCTACTCCTGGCAAAAACACATGCACTTTTACCAACATCCAAAATCAAATGCCAATCGGCTTCGCGATCTATTCTGACTTCGAGGCCTTCTTGCCCAAGACCAACATTCCAGCCGGCAACTCCACAACTTTCTGCGATACCCACACTCCCAGCGGCTTTTGCTGTTTGACCGTCTCCACCTTCGATCGCTTCAATCACGAAAGACCGTATGTTTACAGCGGTGACAATGTTGCGGATGCATTCTTCACGCATCTTAAAGCCGAACAGGTTAGAATAAACAAAATTCTGAGCCGGAACAGACCAATGGCTCCAATGAACAATTCGCAAAAGGAAACGTATGAAAATTCCACAAATTGTCCTTCTTGCGCCGTCAAATTCACTCGCGAAAACAAAGTAAGACACCATTGCCATGTGACCGGCCAATTCATTTGCGCCCTGTGCAACAATTGCAACCTACAATATAAATTTAAGAAATCGAGATCTTCAAAGAATGACTGGAATTACATAATCCCTGTCATCTTCCACAATTTGAAGGGTTATGATTCCCACATAATATTCAAACACCTCTCAAGATTCTTCGCTCCCAAGGATGTCTTTGTTATCGCCACAAACATGGAGAAATATTTGGCCTTTGAAATTGACGGGTTACGTTTTGTGGATTCTCTCCAGTTTATGAACTGCAGTTTGGACACCTTGGTAAAAAATTTGGCAAAAGACGGAAATTCCAAATTTCATCATATGCGTAGGCTCCGTCCGAACGACGAGCAATTCAATCTTCTGCTGCGGAAAGGAGTCTACCCATATGAATATATGGATAGTGCAGAGAGAATGTCAGATACCGCTCTGCCCCCACAGGATCTGTTCTTCAGTCGACTCACCGATGAACACATCAGTGATGCAGACTATTCCCATGCAAAAGAGATCTGGTCAAAATTTGGCATGCGATCGATGCGTGAATACCACGACCTGTACTTGGAAACTGATGTGGTGCTTCTAGCCGATGTGTTCGAGGAATTTCGAAAGATGACCTTGAACTACTATGGGCTGGACGCACTCCATTATTTTTCAAGTCCCGGTCTTAGCTTCGATGCATGTCTGAAGATGACCGGTGTCACATTGGAATTGTTGACAGATCCTGAGCAATATCTTTTCATCGAGAAAGGTATGCGGGGTGGGGTTAGTATGATCAGCAACCGATACGCAAAGGCAAACAATCCATATCTCGCCCAAGGATATGATGCCACGGTAGAGAATAGTTACATCATGTATCTAGATTGTAACAATCTTTACGGTTACGCCATGTGTGAACCGCTACCGACTGGCAAGTTTCGGTTTCTGACCCCTGACGAACTGATGGATTTCGATGTAAGGACGAAATCCGATGATGATTCGAAAGGCTACATTCTCGAGGTGGATATTGACTATCCATCTCACCTGCATGATTCTCATAATGACTACCCGCTCGCTCCTGAAAAGATGGCGGTAACAAAAGACATGTTTTCCCCATACGCAAATGAATTGGCCACCAAATTGGGGATCAAATTTAACAATAACAAAACTAAGAAATTGATTCCAAATTTAAAATCCAAGAACAATTACGTTTTACATTATCGAAATTTACAATTCTACTTGGCAATGGGTCTGAAAATAACCAAAATTCACAAAGTCTTGGAATTTGAACAATCTCGGTGGTTAAAACCATACATTGATTTCAACACCGCTAAGCGACAGATGGCCACAAACTCGTTCGACAAGGATTTCTTCAAACTTCAGAATAATTCTACGTATGGAAAATGCTTACAGAATAATCGTAAGCATTTGAACGTCAGAATTGTTACGAACGAGAGGCAGGCGAAGCGATATATCGCGCGGCCAACATTTCAGTCGTTCAACATCATAAATGATGATGTGACAGTTATAAAAATGTTAAAGTCTGATGTGATGTTGGACAAGCCGATATATGTTGGCATGAGTATATTGGATATCTCGAAGCTGCACATGTATCGCTTTCACTACGATCATGTGCAGAAGTTGTACGGAGAAAGAGCCAAATTGCTTTTCACCGACACGGACAGTTTGTGTTATCACATTCGCACGGACGATGTGTATTTGGACATGAGTCAGAATATGACCGAATACGACACATCCGACTACCACGCCAATCACTTTCTACATAGCAAAGCTAATGCGAAAGTGATTGGTAAGTTCAAGGACGAGTCGAATGGGGAGCCACCTTTGCAATTTGTGGGTTTAAGGTCCAAAATGTACAGTCTTTTGCTTCCTGGGGATTACGAAAAGAAAACAGCCAAAGGTGTCAAAAAGTCCTGCGTGGCCAAATACATTCGTCATGCTGATTACGCAAACTGTCTGTTCGGTGAATCGACGACGACCGCTAAATTCTTCACTATTCGTAGTGTAAATCATCAGCTTCATACCACCGAAATTTCGAAATCTGCTCTTTCGCCGTACGACGATAAGAGATATCTGATAGATAATATCTCTTCGCTTGCCTACGGCCATGTGTCGCTTGAATGCTAGTCCTCAACTTTCTCATTGTATATAACAATAATTATTGTATATAACAATTGTATATAATTCTTGTACATGATTCTTGTATGTTTCTTGTAAATAATTAATACCAATGTTTCTAGCAATTGATACAGTGCATAACTTGAATTTCCAAAACAGCATACGAAAAGATCCTGTGAATATTTGTGGAAAACCAAGTTGGTTTGGAAAGAATCGTTGCTTGACGTGGTCACTGTGTGTATTTGTTGACTACTTTTTTATAAATATTTTTATAATAGCCTATAATTCTTGCACATGATTCTTGTATATTTCATGTATATAATAATTATTGTATAGAAATCAAATGGCTTTGCTTCTTGCGCTTTGTGAAAACATCATATGGAAAGATTGTGTACATGTATATAATTGTAGAAGATTAAGTTGACTTGAAAAGAATAGTTGAAATTTATATCGGTTGTGTGTATTTGAGGATTACTTTTCGAATAGTACCATAAAGATATTTGTGGAAGCATGTGTTCGCTTGAAAAGTTCTGATAAAAGTTGTTTTATGTATTTGATGAACACTTTTTTATTTTCTAAAGACAATTCGAAGATTTAAAATATGGAACTTGTACATAATTTTTCGACATTTCTAGATTTGGAAAAAGTTTTGTTGAAAGACATATAACTTTCCAATGCATTATTCACCGATTGTGTTGTGGGAAAGAAAAAAAATCTCAAACGAGCGACTTTGTGTTTCTTCCAATATAGAATATGCTTGTGAATATCTTGGTTGACCGATAAAGTAAAGAATTGAGGTTACAAATGAATGTCTACTCAACTTACGATAAATTTCAGAAGTTGTCTTTCTGGGCGACTCAGTGATAAATTATAGACTTTGAATGGTTGTATATGCACAATATACATTTGAGAAGTGTCCATTCATGCAGGTCTGAAATATTATGAAAATTTTGGGAGGCATGGGCTGGGTCCAACGAAAATACGTCAAGTGAATCTGAGTTCATGTAACTTTACGTACACCTCTTACTCACATACTTCACCATCGCTTAAGCTAAGACTGAAAGAAAGTACGAAAAATGTTTCATCGATATTTAATCTGATAGCCGAGAATGAGTTCAATCGAGTTCATTACTGAAATTACGAGTTTTATAATACACAAAGAAGTCTCTTCGTTGAAAATGTTTAAGCTTTGGTTTGGAACGGATTACACAAGTTACACGCAACCCAGTCCATCTGGTTTAAATGGTCTAATGCACAAGACGAAGCGTTTTTCAGTTCCGGCAAACGATCGTGCAGTATTGGAATTTTCTTCAGCAGAAGATCCCACTCTTCCAAACGCAGGGCAATGCCACTTCGAGTGGGACGCTCTCTGGTGGAGTTTGGAGGAAGGAAATAACGACGGATATTCACGCACTTGAATTCCTTCTTGATTGAAACATAGTATCGTCCTCCAACGTGTTGGTAGTAGTCGACTGCCTGCCCCGATTTCAGCAGATCGACATTTCTCTCGATTTCGTCGAAATGGCTGAGGAATCTCACCCACGCCGCCTTGTTGAATGAGGCGCCCTTCTTGGTTGGGAAAGACTTTCCATTTTCCTCATCGTATTCGCGTATGTGTACCATTATTTCGTCCTTGTACACACTGGACGTTAGATAACGTCTGTTGCCGATGCATTCCTTAAAAAGATGATTGCCAGTCTACAAGAAATGAGTGACATAAGAATTTAAAGACTTAATCAAAAATAAAAATAAAACATACACACCCGCACGCACACACACACTCCAACAATAAACGCAATTTCATAATCGTGTACAAAGGTAATATAATGAAAACTTAATTATTTTCTTAAGATACTAGAAGTTTTAAAATACTCACTGTGGATGGAAACATAGTTCGCCTTGTAGAATTCATCGTCAAAGGTGTATCCATTAAGATATGAACGTGATTCACTAGTCTCTAAGTTTCGGAATTAGAAGATTACACTTGTTGAATATGTCACCAATGCCAAGGAGAGTGAAAATTTACACATGAGTTCAATTTTTATATTGGATGGAGCACATTAATATGATCTGTGCAGGCTTGCCATTGGTTGTCGACAATTAATATGAGCAGTCGCCGCATTGATAACATTATGCATGGAAGCGTGTGATTGGACGGATAGCTGTCACTTTTTCAGGTATGAGTATTTGATGACACAACCCATATTTACACAACCAGCCTATTCATACACATAGCTGGGGTGGGTCTCCCAATGCGGTTGCCTTCGTTTATATGGCGCAACAGGGGGTCGTCCCTTGATCACTAATTAGATTAGCGTCGTCGATGTGGGATGAGATTGCTCGCTTGCCATTGGCCAGTACGCCGTCAGCGATATGAATATTAATTAGGTCATATGACGTCATCACGCTGTCACCAGTAGTTATTTAGAGTGATGATATAGAACTGTTACTCATTACTGGGATAAAGTGAGAGTCAACTGTTCTATTATCAACTACTCATATAATTATGTTGCTTTTCCATAGAATTGCCGCGATGAGACCACCAGTCTCTTATACTAACCAAAGGACTTGGCAGCTCTTTTGAACTCTTCCGGAGACCAGGTAAGCTTCAGAGCACATTTAGTCAAGAGTATTTCACTGAAGACCCCTTCGATGATTTCCTTCAATCTGCCAGTCTCCAGTTGATCTATGAGTTTCATCAGATCATCATTTGTTGTGCAGTGGATGTAGATGACGATACTCTGTCCCTTTCTGGCAGCAACAATTCTCTGCTGGGTCAGAGCCAACAACCGTGTGGCTTCTTCCACAGGACGATGCTCTAGAACCCTCGTTAACTGAGAGATGATCTCCTCTTCCACTTCGTCTACGTTTCCAACGGCGCCTTCAAGGTTCGCGTGAACTCGAAAAAGAACTGCATACATAAAAAACAGAGGTTAATCTCAATTTCTATACATGTATAATGTATATACGATTTAGATCATCTGAAAAGGATGATACAATTATAATTATTAAGCAATAACTTATTGCTAACATTATTAATACTGCGTTACATGTTTTACAGCTGTTCTCGCTATCTATTCATGATTAATAAATTTTATTAGTCTATCAACTAATCGTTAATTCGTCACAAAATCGTTTATCGGAACAGCCAATCATTCCCTCACTCACTAACTCATCCACTTGTTCGCTCACTTACTCAGTCGGTGACTCAACATGCAGGTCAGTAACTCATTCTCACTCAATTAGGAATAAGCTTATTATTCAGCAAGAAAGCGAGTTAAAAACCAACTCAATGGTACTTAGAAGGCAACTCACCTCCTTCTAAAAGTATGTTGGCAATGTGACTTTGATTGGAACCGTTCAAACAATCTATTGTCTTTTTGTATTGTCGAATACTGAACTTTGTCAACATGTCCAACAGTGCCTCGTTTTTCTCAGCACCAGTAGGCTTTGAAGAGATGAATTGTCTCTGTCGGTCGTTCGGTACGTGACATTTGGGCGCCGCCGTTTGGGCGCCGGCCGTTTGGGCGCCGCCGTTTCGGCGCCGGCCGTTTGGGCGCGACGCCGTTTGGGCGCCGTACGTTTCGGCGCGGAAGAAGTTATGTAACGAAAATAGCACTTTAAAACTCTTTATCATCCAGCTTCTGTTTTTCATGCGTTATTTTCGTCAATCCAGATATCAGATATAAAAATAAAAAAATAGCTGCATCCAGATTCCGTTTCTCATGCGTTATTTTCGTCAATCCAGCTTCTATTTCATATCTAAAATAGCTTCATCCAACTTCCGTTTCACATGCGTTATTTTCGTCAATCCAGCTTCTCTTTCATATCTAAAAATACCTCCATCCAACTTCCATTTCTCAAGCGTTATATTTTCGTTAATCCAGCTTCTATTTTAACTGTAAAAGAACCTTCATCCAGCATCAATTTCTTTTGCGTTTTTCATCAACTGCAGCCTTCATTTTACCTCAAAATAATTTAATCCAGCTTCCATTTCTCAAGCGCTGGACCAGTTGTACGTCGACCGAATACTAGTTTCAAAGGAATTTTCGAAGCCCATCGAGCCCATCATTTCCGCGCCGAAACGTACGGCGCCCAAACGGCGTCGCGCCCAAACGGCCGGCGCCGAAACGGCGGCGCCCAAACGGCCGGCGCCCAAACGGCGGCGCCCAAACGTCCTGATCCGCGGTCGTTTATGACTTTCTCAGAAAATAATCTGATGCACAGATCGCTCGTATCAAGAAGATCCCCCAAACTCTCTCGATTGAAGTTCAATCGGTTGATGGCAGATTCAGTGAGTGGCCAATCATCTCCAAATGCATCCTCATACTCTACACAAACAAACAATAGTTAGGCTAACCTCTATAATTCAAAAATACGTATAGGCTAACTCAATATTTAACACCCTATGAATAAGATAAACTATAAATCGAACGTTATGGAAGATAATAGGCCTACTGCAGAGTTGGTGCTCACATTCAACACGACACTATATAGAAGTGGCCAAAACACTTTCAGTAACTATGACCGTATCTATTAACTACTGTAGCAGTTCTGTCAGGAAAGCAGCTGCAGAGTAGGTCTAATAAAGCTAACTGCACAGTTGTTCTCTGCTCTCATGGAGCATTTTCTCTTATGAAATGCAAAACTTCCATAGTGGCCTGACGTAGACCTATAAGATAGGCTACACTAATAGACATAGGCTTAAAGCTAATAATGCTAGTGCAGCTGTACGGTACTTTTCCTTTCTTAAACTCCGCTTCTCAGTCAAACGATGGCGGTGTGATCATTCAACGCTTCTAAAATGTGTCACTATAATAGCCTAATAGGCCTATAGTTTTAAGTGTTACTTCAACCGCAAAGCAACACCCTAAACTTCATAAAGGATCTGCGTTGGACAATAGCTAGCATGTTTAACCCTATGACGCACACCTTCCGCGCCAACGCATTTAGCACACCTGGGGTCCAATGGACCCACCGATAACATGGGTTGAAATTATATCAATGAGATAGAACTTTGGAATGAATGACTGAAATTTATGTTGTACATAGCACATTCACTCACGGAACATGTTTGGGTTAACATACATGTATATAGGCCTAAAATTAACCCCAGGGCTACCAGAGGGAGGGTGCTATCCATCAATTTTTACGTTTTTCAAAAATAAAACTTGTTTCATATGGAATAAAATTTTGACAACTTAATTAATTTTAGGGGGTTCATTTACACACATTTTGAGGTAAGGTTTGTGATGATACCACATACCATTCAAAAGTTATAAACCGGTATACCCGAGGTACCAAGAGAATTTGGAAACCACCCACTAGGTATTTAGACTATTATTATCTTATTCCACATTTATAATAAAAAGAAAAACATTATACCATTTCATAGAGGGATTGTGGGGCTACATTGTCATACTAAATAAATTGTCTTTTCGTAACCAGAAGTGCTCAAAATAAATTAAAATGTGTGAAAATAGTAATTTTTTCTTAAAATTTTCCTACCGAGAATTTGTAGCATGCTCAATCATTTTCACCACTAGCCTGAAAAAATTACGAGTTCCCCATATGTATGTAATATGTATGCATGTATGTATGTATGTAAGTATGTATGCATGTATGCATGCATGTATGTATGCATGTACGCATGTATGCATGTGTTTTTATTTTTTATGTATATATGCGTGTATATATCTATGTAGCCTACAATGTAATCTATGTAGGTATGTTTATGAATATAACCTTATGTATATTTGTATGTACAAAATGTGTAAATGTGTGTGTGTATGTATGTATGTCTGTATGTATGTATGCACATACATACAAACATACACATACATAGCATTCCTAAATACATACATACATGCATACATGCACATATATGCAATACATACATTTATACATACATACACATGCAAACATACACACACATACAATACATACATACATATATATCGCTGCGTCCTCTTAGGTCCTCAGATTGGCTTGACCTCTTTGTCCCGCGAGTCAGGACCGCCATGGCGCAATCTAGATCATTTGCCTGCATTGGTCCCTCCCTATGGAATGGGCTTCCCCCATCAGTTCGCTCTGCCATCCTCTCTGGTAGTGTATCCTCGTCTTTCTCTCGTCTAAAAACTTGCCTTTTTTCTCGGAGATGAACGCACTGGGAGCGCTTCTGAAAGGCTCTTGCTGCAAGAAGCGCTTTATAAATTGTCAGATAAGATAAGATATACATACATAATTACATATATACAGAACATACATGCATACACACATACATGCATACAAACATAATTGCACATACAATACATACTTTCACACATTCATACGCATACACATATATACATACATAAATACATACATTCAAGCATTCAAACATACATGCGTACATACATACGTACATACATACATACATACAAACATACATATATACATACACACATACATACATAAAAAACATACATACATGCATACATACATTCGTGCATACATACCTTGCATATTATACATACATAGACTGGACCCAAATGTAAACAGACGGATGTAAACAGAAGGATGGGGGGTAATGACGGGACGGGATGTAATGTACCAATGGGGATAATGGTTGGGGGGCAATGGTAGGGTAATGGTAGGGGTAATGGGCCGGGGATTTGCCCTGTTCCCATTATGCTATAGTCGATGCACCATGGACCTATCAATGTTGAAGCCTGGGGTCCATTGGACCCCAGGTGTGCTAAATATGCCCTAGGTGTCTTTCCGAATTTTTTTCAAATCAACCATGGGTGCTACAGTAACCCAACTTTTTTGTGCAAGTAGGGGGATGAATTTGTGAGGAATTTGAATTATTTCAGAATTTTACTATTTGTATCAATAGAGATATTCAAGTTTTTTGCACCTCTGGGGTCCAATGGACCTCAGGTGTGCGTTGCAGGGTTAATCATAATTTGTGTTAACTACAGAGCACATGCCAGAAGTAATAATACTCGTGTAAAGCACAAGCCATTCATTCGTCGCTCTGTCTCCTCCTCCATCTTCACTACCTTAATTCATGCTTTTATATGTTCACGAATTGACTATTGCAATGCTCTCCTCATTGGTCTTCCTAAAGTTCGTCTTTCACCGATTCAGTCGGTTCTCAACTCAGCTGCTAGATTGATTGCCCGCCTTCCCAAGTACTCTCACATATCTGCCTTTATGTTTCATGAACTTCACTGGCTTCCTCTCCGTGCTCGCACACAATT
The DNA here is from genome assembly GCA_945859605.1 of Lumbricus rubellus. Lineage (NCBI taxonomy): Eukaryota > Metazoa > Annelida > Clitellata > Crassiclitellata > Lumbricidae > Lumbricus > Lumbricus rubellus. The sequence goes on along the minus strand of OX243814.1, from coordinate 4,192,820 downwards.
TAAGATCCTCACTCTGATCATTAAGGCTCAACGGGGTCTTGCCCCAAAATATCTGACTAATTTTTTACTTTGTCCTCACTCGGCTTCCTCCCACCGTCCACTTCGTTCATCCAACAGATTTGACCTCTTGGTTCCTCGTTCTAGAACTGCTATGGCTCAGTCTCGATCATTTGTCTCAATTGGTCCTTCTCTTTGGAATGCCCTTTCTCCTTCTGTTCGCTCTTCACTTCTTTCTGTTAGTCTCTCCTCTGCTTTGTCTCTTCTCAAAACTTGTTTCTTCTCGCGGGGCCTTGCGCACTGGGAGCGCCTCTGAACGGTTCACCCTACTAGAGGCGCTTTATAAATGTTTAAATACAATACAATACAATTAAAAGAACGAAACATGGTCAGTTAAACATTTCCTAATCTATAAAAACTAGGGCTGTTGTTCGATTAAAAATTTAATCGAAATTAATCGCACGATTAATTTTTTTAATCGCAATTAACGGAAAATTAATCGCAATGCATTTCACTCAAATATATTATTCTTACTATTTTCTAAGAACCCCGAAGCATCAAATTTTAATAACTGAATGCATTCTTTCTATTGCAAACATAATCAATAACCTTTGACTTAGGCCTATAATTGAATTTCTGCATTTAGTTAATTGAACATTTTTGTATGACAGAATAGAAACACTGTTAAAATCAGTCAACTGCTCAAAATCCGTTAATTTTTTAATTTGAGCCACCTTTAATTAAAATTATATAGGCCTAATGTGAAAATTGGGCAACCGTTTTCTGACTATCAAAATTAATTTATTCAGCCAATTGTATATGCAGACCAGTTATTTACATGTACATTGGTCGGTTCAAGGGATGCTCTGATGAATTAACAATAGTAGGGGAGGGTGCTCTAAGACGCCCAGGGTGGATAAGACGCCCACCCCCTTTAAAACTCGTGAATAGACACAAATTCATAATTTAGTTGCCTCATCGCATGTAGCGACATCTTGCGAACCTCCATTAGCGACGGCGTTTCGGAATTCAAAATATTGTAGCTAAAAATCAATTTTCTAATTTTTGACCACTTTTTTGTAAGTATACATCTATGAATCAGCTTCAATTTCTCTTTGACCTTATGGACTAGCAATTCGCGCATTTCAACGTTTATTCTGTGTTCATTTGTCGTTGTTTTAGTGGTTTTATATAGTTCGTAAATATTTACGTCGTTAATGAAAATGGCGTCAGTAGAGAATGACTAGAAATTTACAAGAAGCCCATGGGCGTCTTGAATACATTGGAGGCATAGGGTTTACAAGATGCCCATGGGCGTCTTGAATACATTGGAGGCATAGGGTTTACAAGATGCCCATGGGCGTCTTGAATACATTGGAGGCATAGGGTACACTGAGCACCTTAGAGCAAGATCATCTATTAGGCTAAATGACTTGAACAGATGTGTGAGTTTGGTAATGCATCTGCAGGTTAATTGTTGATGTTTAATTCTAATCACAACGACGATTTTATGGTGCCGTGAAACAGCCCAGTCGCTACAATGAAAACCTAAAATGAAGAAGCTACAGAATAAGGAGAAACTCACATGCAGAGAAGACAAACCAAGGGGGAGAAAAGCAAAATGTGATGTCCTGGAACCAAAGCCTAACAAGACAAATGGAAGGAAGAAGAATAAGCAGAAACTCACATGCAGAGAAGACAAACCAAGGGGGAGAAAAGAAAAATGTGATGTCCTGGAACCAGAGGCTTCAGAGCCAAACAAGACAAATGGAAGGAAGCGCGAGTTTGTCCGCGAAAGAGATGGAAAATGTCTGCTGTGTGGTGAACATTTTAGTGATAGTGCGGTGGGGGAGAGATGGATAGAATGCAAGAAGTGCAAGGGTTGGTGCCATGAAGAATGCACAGATGGAGACTTTGGAGAGACATCCAAAGGATTCAAGTGTGACTTTTGTCGTTAGCTGACTTGTGAACACAAGTTTGAAGGTTTTGCCTCTTATCGTTTTGTAGTTTTAAGATGTTTTAGTTTTGGTTCCATTTCTTTAGCTCAAATACAGTTTGCTAAGTAAATTTTAGTCTAAAATGCATGGTTGCAATACTACTTCTTTTAGTAAAATCCCCTTGCTGCAAGATGCCCATCCTATGGGCGTCTTGGAGCATAGGGTTCCTAAGACGCCCAGTTTGGAGGGGTCGACCTTTTTTAATTTACACAATAAATTGATTTTATTGAATAAAGGTCTATAATTGCTGATACTGTTTTATCAATGATCACTCTTCACATTGGTGTCAATTATGTACTTATTTTGGAATCCACGAGGAAGAAAAGTCCAATTTTCCTTAAAGTGGGCATCTTGGAGCACCCTCCCCCTAGGTCTACTTGTACTTTATTGAACCCCATTATTTAGTCAAAATTTTTCAAAAGGTTGCGGTTCTTGCCAAACCTCGTCTCAGTTGTTCTTCTGTAAACATTTATCATTTGAAACCTGGATCCATTGGTCTTGCCATCTCATGGAGTTCAACCAACGTAGTCTGACGGGATGAGGAAACAACCCTAGGGGACGATGCGATGCGGCCGATTTCGAAGGCTCATCGTTAGCGTTTAACGCGTGTTTTTGTTCGCATGCAGGCGATAATTGATCAACGAATTGCTACGATGATACTCATATTCTTGCCCGAAAAATACATCCGTGAAAAAGTTGACGACCTTTTTTTTAGTCGTTCGGGCCTGTGTTTGCCCGAAAAACGACACTTGCCCGAAAGTTGACGACCTTTCTTTTATTTATTTTTTTAGTCGTTCGGGTCTGTGTTTGCCCGAAAAACGACACTTGCCCGAAAGTTGACGACCTTTATTTTTAGTCATTTGGGTCTGTGTTTGCCCTAAAAAACCACCAAACTTGCCCGAATTTGGGGGGGGGCATTTGCCCCCCTGCACCCCCGCCTCGTACGCCTATGTCCAGGACTACTACGTACGGATGGTAGAAGACCAGACGTCCTTACCATGATTCCATGGCGTGCGGGTCGTCATCTTGTGTGGGATGCAACAGTGGTAGACGTAGACACTCTTGCACCATCGTATATCCAGGCCACGGCTTCGAAGATTGCTACGGATATATAGGCTACGGTGTTATACTGTTCTGTTATTATGTTTATTTTTGGGATCATTAAAGAATTTTGAATCTGAATTTGAATTTGAATTGAAAGGAAAAACTCTAAATACGCTGGTCTTGTTAACACTCACGTTTTTGTTCTTCTTGCCATTGAGACTTTAGGCCCCATTTGCACTATTGGTCTAGACTTTTTTAAATCTGATTTAGGCCGCATCCTAACGGTGTCACGACAACTCGTCCAACGACAACTCGTCCAACGACAACTCGTCCACGGACAACTGGTTCACCGACAACTGGTCCACCGAAATAGAAACCGGATTAACGAGAAAGCGCTTAAGAAATGGAAGCTGGATGAAAGTTCTTTATTTACGAAATAGGAGCTGGGTTTATGAAAAAAAAGTCTAATGGTTTTCTTGCTTAAATAGAAGCTGAATTGACGATTTTCATCATGTGTCTCAACATGCATCCAGCTTCTATTTCAGATAGAAAAAAATCTCGATCCATCTTCCATTTCTTAAGCGGTTTTTCATCAATCCAGCTTCTATTTCACCTGTAAAAACCTTCATCCAGCTTCCATTTCTCAAGCGTTTTCTCATTAATCCGGCTTCTATTTCGGTGGACGAGTTGTCGGTGGACCAGTTGTCCGTGGACGAGTTGTCGTTGGACGAGTTGTCTTTGGACCAGTTGTCGTGGAACCATCCTGACATTGTCTTCCAGTGATGTGAGAGATCTCTTTTTATTGCTGCAACGCCTCCCTGTTACTGTCCAGCGCTTCAGCTCGGTGGCCTTTCGAGGCCCTTTAGCTGAGCCAGATCCAGAGGAGATCTAACAATGACACTTTATCATCATTTAGAACAATGACTACCGCTTCTCTTGTTTATCGTGCTTCGTGTTTCTGATGTTGTTTGTTGAAGATATTAAAAGGATAATAATAATATAATAAAATAATAATAATAATAATAATAATAATAATTTAAAACAACAGCTCCAAGCATAATATTTTGAATTCCCGAGGTAACCTAGGTACCTCTTGTGAAAAATAAAATAAAATAAAATAAAATTTATTATTATTATTTTTTAAATGTCCTGAGGTACTTCATTCCCCCAGGGACTTATGGACTATTATTATTTGAAGAATGTATGTCTGGTGGGTCAGGCCTCGTCTTCAGGGTGTGAGGCAAAAGTGCCTTTGAAAGCGACCAGGTTGTAGCGTTGGATGCAAATGGACAGACGTTGAAAAAGAAAAAAGGCTTCACGTCTGTCACCACTGATTGAAGAGATGCGGCTGCCAATTTCATTAATGAAGTCTGAGGCCGACGGGTTATTATTATTATTATTATTAGGCTATTTGTAGTAGTATTACTATAATAATAATAATAATATGAAATAATAATAACAATAATAATAATAATAATAAAAATAATAATAATAATAATAATAATAATAATAGTAAAAATACCTTCTCGACTTACTGAATAATAAAGAATCTTCAGAGTCGTTCTTGCAAGCTCTTACAGGTTTTATCAATGTGTTGCTGAGAGGTGAATGCCCAAAAGGAATGCGGGAGCTGGTGTTTGGCGGCACCCTAATCGCCCTCTCCAAAAAATCAGGAGGTCTTCGACCAATAGCGATTGGGTACGCTTTGAGGAGGCTAGCAGCAAAGTGTGCCAACAGCCACGCCCTTGGTAGGCTAGAATCCTTCTTCACCCCATTGCAAGTCGGAGTGGCAGTTCCAGGAGGTGGTGAAGCGGCTGTACATGGAGCAAGAAGTTTCGTCACAAACATGACAGAGGACGAGATCTTCGTAAAACTTGACTTCACAAACGCTTTCAACACCTTGCGAAGAGACGTCATGCTGCAGATGGTTTACGACACCATTCCGGAGATCTACGCCTTCACACATCAGGCATATTCAGCAGAATCTCAGCTGCAGTTTGGTTCCTTCGTGGTTCGCTCGATGATGGGACCGCAGCAGGGTGATCCCTTGGGGCCCCTGCTGTTCTGCCTGCCTCTACAGCCAGTTCTGCGCGCAATGCGCTCAAGTTTCAGGCTTGGCTATCTGGATGACATCTCGTTGGGAGGTAAGAAGGAGGACGTACTGCATGATTTGACCTCGATTAAGGACTTGGAGTCATCGCTGGGTATCTGCCTTAATAGCAAGAAATGTGAACTTTATTCAAAGACGGAACAAACGGAGCCAGAATTCGAAGGATTCGAGCGTATGAACATGGAGTCGCTCCTCCTGCTGGGGGCTCCACTGTTCCGAGGAGAGGCTTTAGACGTGGCGCTGCTCAGGCACAGCGAGATACTAGAACGAGCATCGACGGACCTGGCCTGCCTTCGAGCCCAGTCAGCGTTGATTTTGCTGCGGGCAAGTTTTGGGGCAGCAAAACTTACCTATTTGCTGAGAACTTCCCCTTGCCATGGACATCCACTGCTCGAGAAAATGGATGATCAGATGCGCAAAGGGTTAGAGAACATCATCAACATTAGCCTCAACAACATCCAATGGCTTCAAGCCACACTCCCAATTAGAGATGGTGGACTCGGAGTTAGACGTGTCTCGATGCTGGCATCTTCAGCTTATTTGGCATCAGCCGCATCGACCAAGTCACTCGTGAGTTTGATCCTGTGCAAGGAGGAGTGGGATGATGTCTACTTTGACGAATTGCTCGAGGTCCGCAAGAACACCCAGCCGAGCAGCGCAGAGCCCATGCTGAACAGGCAGAGCGTGTGGGATAGTCCACTGATAGAGGCAGACAGGGCAACGGTATGGGCCGCCTACAGCGATCCAGTCAACATGGCCAGGCTATTTGCGGTGACCTCCCCTCATGCGGGAGACTGGCTTTTAACCATTCCTGTGACCGCCTGCGGCTTAGATCTAAGCAACGAGGCAATCCGGGTTGCCGTTGGACTGCGCCTGGGTTTGGACCTGTGTACACCACACCAGTGTCAGTGCGGAGAGACCGCCGACTCAAGAGGACACCACGGGTTGGTCTGCAGACGATCATCTGGACGAACGGCCCGACACTTTGCGGTCAACGACTTGGTGTGGAGGGCACTTGCGAAGGCGAACATCCCTAGTTCTAAGGAGCCTCCAGGCCTGATAAGAACGGACGGGAAAAGACCAGACGGAGCCACCCTCGTCCCATGGGCCAGAGGAAAATACATCGCATGGGATTTCACAGCCATCCACACTTGTGCTGTCTCCTATCTACATCTGTCATCTACTGTATCCGGAGGTGCTGCCGAACATGCGGCGGATCGAAAGTGTAACAAATACTCTTCTCTTCCTGTCTCCCACGAGTTTGTACCAATTGCAATTGAAACATTAGGTCCCATCAATAGCGCGGGTCGGGAATTTTTATTAGAGTTGGGCCGCCGTTGTGCCGCTGTTTCCGGTGACCCAAGAGAAACTGTCTACCTCTTCCAGAGACTTTCTATTTGCACACAACGTTTCAATGCAGTTGCTTATAGGGGTACTTTTGCACCACTCCCCGGGGACTATGTCAATGCTCTCTACGCTTGAACACTTTTCTGTAAGTTATTAGTCCGGTTTCAAGCTTGTTTTGTTTCTCAATAAATGATTGTGTTAATAATAATAATAATAATAATAATAATAATAATAATAAACCGTTCTTTGACGATTTTAACCCTTCGGAGGTGAGGTGACGCATTGTTACGCCAGAGGTGAGGTGGGGTCTGACATACCCCAACACATAATTTATTTTTATTTTCAAGTCGCGGTATCAAATGGAAAACATTAATTTGAGTTAAGCTATTCTTCTATGATCAATTATCAACTAAGCAGGCAATTATCGCGAGCAAATATCTGTTTTCAATTCTTTTTAGATGGCCATAAGGTGAACCCATTCATTGTTTACTTTGCCCGTGCAAGTTTGAGTCCTCGTGCTCAACATTATTAAATGCACGAATAGCCAATTAATATTTTTAGTACAACATTAAATGTTTTAGTCATCATTTTCGTCAACCTTCTCAATGCCAGGTATTAACACAGTAGGCCATTGGCGTGTTCAAGGCCCACTCGCGTGCTACACGAATGGCACATAAAAATCAATAAGTATGGTTTGTATAAGAAAAATCGCAATTTCAGTCAAATATAGCCTACCAAAAACTATTCGTTCAAAATTCCTGAAATTTTGGTAAAGTGTCCGTATTTCATATTCACAAAGGTAGAAAGAAATAATCCAAGCTGGTTCGACGTTTTCCACCAAAAGTTTAAAGTAGAATACCTCTGGGGTATGTCCACAGGCGCCGAGTTGAGCCGAAGAGTGCCCATGGAGTGAAAAAGTCCGCGCGCGAGCGCGGAAATTATTTTTGAGCCCTTTTTTGATAGGAAAGTTGGGCTTTTGTTTTAATGACATAGTTTTGGTTTAATAGTCTTGAAAAGCATCCTTGCCATTGTTTAAAAATCCACACTGAAATAGACTCAAATAGTGACATTTTAAGCTGTTGTCTCATCAAAATATTTCATATTATTTCATTGCTTAAAGACATGATTTAAGACTTCATTAAATGTTCTTCTATTTGTTTAAAAAAATTGTCACTCTTCGGGTCAACATGTTGGCCTACTTCTCTTGGAATCCACACAGAAGAAAAGCACTATCTTCGTTAGCATCGGCATCTTGAGGCACTCTCCCCTAAATAGGTCAACAGACTCAAATTTTGCACAAGAAATCAAACAATTATGTCTACATTAGCCTCTGTTTAGTGAGTCAATATTAACACTGTGGAAATAGTTTTTCATATAGGGCCTAGTCTTTCATATAGTTTTGACAATTTAGTAGAGGCTAATTTGATAAGGCATGCAGACAAAACAATATCCCGGTTTTGTGATGCTGCTAGGTGACTCTCGCGCAGTGAGGAACATTATTGAGCATGTACAATAAAACGTATGGCATCAATATTTTAACCCATTTTAGCCCGATTTTTTTTCCGATTTTTTTTCCTTTTAAACTATTGCTTTAGTGACAAAATGAAGAGGAAAAATATTCTGTGAAATGTAATTATATTTTTTCCATAGAAATTTGCACAAAAAATGTTTGTTCCAGAAGTGGAACTGTGGGAATAAGCAGGTACATGAGCATTGTTGTAAGATAATTCCTTTTTTAGTTCTGATGAAGTTTCTAGTGAAGCTAAACAGCAAAAAATTCACAGCTTGCATGTCTAGTGGGTTTTGTGAAAGTGTGAATAATGTATGCATGTTTGTATGTATGTATGCAAGTATGCATGTATGCATGTGTTTCTATTTGCATAATTATATTTATCCATGTATATATATATATGTGTACTGTGTACGTATGTAATCTATGTAGGTATGATTGCATGTGTTATGTCTATGAATGTAAGCCTGTGTATGTTTGTATATACATATGTGTAGTATGTGTGTATGTATGCATGTATGCATGCATGTATGTATGTATGTATGTATGTATGCATGTATGTATGTATGTATGTATGTATGTATGACATTGTATGTATGTGTGTATTTATGTATGCATGCATGAATGTAAATACATACATACATACATGCATACATACATACATACATACATTCATACATGCATGCATGCATGCATGCATGCATACATACATACATACTAACTGCAAATGCATACCTACTAACTGCAAATGGAATAATAGTTATGGAAGGGGACATATGATGTATGTATTTATATATGTATACATGTATGTACACTGTGTCCGGATGAAAAGTAGTACACAACTAAAAGTGTCATAACGCGGTCAAAACTTTTAGGAATTGTCTGAAATTTTTAATACAGCAACAATGACCATATGTACACGAGATTCCAAAGTCGTTTTCAAATATTCGCGAGTTTGTCAAATTTATGAGCGTTTGCGTTGGAGCACCGAAAAATTGAACTTTCCAACATGGAAAACCTAAAAGGAGGCGAAATTCAGCTATAGGGCCTACTTGAAAATGTTCTCCTTGTTCACGAACACACTACCGTAGACGTAGTGGACTAATAGCTGTCCCTGGAGACACTCGGCTTCATATCCCGCAGCTGTGGTCGTCCAGCAGTCCAGACTTTGATCCGGAGTACATGTACTGAGGAGCGCGTTTTTCGTTCACGCGTATTCATAACATCGATAACCGTAGGGCGTAGGGCGCGTCTGTTTGAAGATTGGCAGTTGTTTAACCAGGTGATCATCGACAGGACCATCAAACAGTAGCGTCTAAGTCCACGGTCGAGTGTCCGTGAAGAAGGTGGACAATTTGAACACCATATTTAGCTGAATTTCACTTCTTTTCAGGTTTTCCATGTTGGAAAGTTCAATTTCTCGGTGCTCCAACGCAAACGCTCATAAATTTGACAAACTCACGAATATTTCTAATCGGCTTTAGGATCTCGTGTAAATGTGGTCACTGTTGCTGTGTTAAAAATTTCAGACACATCCTAAAAGTTTTGACCGCGTTATGACACTTATAGTTGTGTACTACTTTTCATCCGGACACAGTGTATGCATGCATGCATGCATGTATACATTTATGTATGTATGCATGCATGCATGCATGCATACATACATACATACATACATACATACATGCATGCATGCATGCATGCATGCATGCATGCATATATACATTGTACATACATGCACACATACATACATGTATACATATATAAATACATACATCATAATTATGTCCCCTTCCATAACTATTATTCCATTTGCAGTTAGTATGTATATTATTGAGCGTTTTCATTGCATACAGTACAGAAAGCAAAAATACAAATTTTAATTAGCCATGGTGCTGCTGTTTCCCACAGTTCCACATATGGAACATAAAGTTCAAATTGCTAAATTCCTTATTATAATTGTTTTTAAACAATTTCGATGTATTACACAAATTTCTATACAGTATTTCCCGTTGAAATTAGTTATGAAATTAAAATTTGAAATAAGTAATGACATTGTAATAATTACCTTCTTCTGGACATTTCCAACGGAAACAGGAAATAATTAATGTAAAAAGTAAAAAAATTGTAATTGATTAATTACAAAGAATTTCAATGAAGTTTCACCAAAAATTGATGTATTGTTTATTGCTAAGCACTTCCTGTCCATTACTTTTGGTGGGAAGTTCAAAGTACGTAACCCGTGACATTTTATCCCCCTTGTTCCAGAAGTGGAACTGTGGGCTAAAATGGGTTAAAATAGTCGCCTTCGTCCGTATTAAAAAAAAATGACGGAAGCGGATCGAATAAGCAGGATTTCGGCGGTTCCTCGTATTCGCTGATGTAATGGAGTTCAGACTACCGCATGGGTCCAATGGTCCATGAAGAAAAGCTGGAATAATAATATATATAGTAAGGTTAACTGAGAGTTAATAATTTTAGAAAAAAACGGACTGATTTTTATAAATAAGCAATGCCAACAGAGAAATAATCACTTAAAAACACATCTTGCAGGCTGATTTCTGGTGGTGCCCATGCATAGGCGGGCCTCGCATGTCCAATTTCTGGCGGTGCTGAGCACTCACGGGCCTCGCAGAGTCGGCCCCCATGGGTATGTCATACCCCCACCTCACCTCCGAAGGGTTAACACATGAGTGATGTTGATAGTCCACACCGTCTGGTGACATGATGTCCTCATGCCTACACGGAATCCATGGATCATTGTCTGGATCCGAAACTGACCAGATTGCATATTATAGGCTAGCTCTTGTGAGTTTCATTTTGCTACGGGTAATGAGTAGGTACTAATGAGTAATGGTCGTCTGAAAACAAACCGAAGACTACAACATGTCTTGTGGTTACACAGACTCGAACAATAATTATTATTATACCCGGGAGCGCTGAGATAAAGTAAAGCCAAGAAATTTGGGGGTTCCATTTAAGAGCTTTTCAACAAACATTGTGGCAAAATAACCAGAAATATTAAAATAAAATAAGCGGAAGGGACGTGCCAATGATTTGGAAACGAAGACAATAGCCTACATCAGGGGTCTCAAACTCAAGTCGTCGTGTGGGCCAAATTAAAAAATTTAAGTGTCTCGCGGGCCGCAACAAACAATTATGTTTTGCAAGTTAAACTATTTATATGGGGTGAGGGTTACAATGCTGTAATAATGATATAATATTGTAAAATCACCTAAGTTAATATTATACTTTCAGTGTAACCATAATGGTACTATACCGGAACACAAAATTTAAAACTCAGAAACACAAAGTCTATGAAAAGCTTCAATAGCACATTTTAGTAGGCCAAATAGGCCTACATACCATAGGCGTACGAGAGATTTCAGCAGTTTGGTGGGCTAAGATTTTACTTCTGCCCGAAAAATAAATAAAATACTATTTTTTCCCAGACAAATAAGTTGACGACCTTTTAGTCATGGTCTTGAAATCGTGTGAAAATAGCTTTTTTGCAAATTTATCCGGGTCTGACTTGCCCGAAAACACAGACTTGCCCGAAATGTGAAGGGGGGAGGCATTTGCCCCCTCTGGACCCGCTTCGTACGCCTATGCTGCTTACAACTAAACTTGTAGCATCTTAAAATGTTAAAGTATTATAGTAAGTAGTGTCAGAGGTGACCAGGTGTGATTAGCGATAAACATCGTCCGACAACTTTTGAGATGCGAAGAATCAGAGTATAATTATATATAGGCCTACTGCTACAGCTTCCACATATTCACCCGTAACTGTGAGGCATGTCATTTGAGATTTATTAATCTTCATTAATTTAATTAATTTAAAAACTCTTCACATGATAATTATTATGTAGGTAATGTCAAATATCGCCATTAGCCATGATTAGCGTGTTGCAGTACTGCAGATTTTGAAATTTTTCTTGTAGTAGAAAAGTGTAAAAAAGTAAAGTCCCATCCCGTTCCATGAGGAACACAGGGAGGCGCTCATCTCCTTTTCCATAGCCCTGAGCCAGCAATGGACGAATCCCAAGGTCCTGGACACGGGGCCAGTGTATCGCAGGACTTGCTGTTTACTTCCCAGCTTACGCTGGTACCAAATTATAGGCATACTGCTTGGTGACAGAGGCACGTGTGCGTAAACAACTTGCCCAAGGTCGTTGCCCGGAGTCGAACCCGCAACCTTCCGCTCTGTGAGCGGACGCGTTACCGGTCCGCCACCAGGTCGCAGAAAAGTGTAGAATACCGGAATATCAACCTCATTCCATGAGGAACACAGGGAGGCGCTCATCTCCTTTTCCATAGCCCTGAGCCAGCAATGGACGAATCCCAAGGTCCTGGACACGGGGCCAGTGTATCGCAGGACTTGCTGTTTACTTCCCAGCTTACGCTGGTACCAAATTATAGGCATACTGCTTGGTGACAGAGGCACGTGTGCGTAAACAACTTGCCCAAGGTCGTTGCCCGGAGTCGAACCCGCAACCTTCCGCTCTGTGAGCGTACGCGTTACCGGTCCGCCACCAGGTCGCAGAAAAGTGTAGAATACCGGAATATCAACCTCATTGTAGGCTTGCTTTTGCTTCAGCATGGTATAACATTGAATGCCCACTAAAATCCTACATGCATAGTCAATCTGCTGTTGCAGACTATCCATAGCAAAACTTAGAAGAAAACAGTTTGAACCTTGGTTAAAATAGCAAAAGAACAGCAGAATTCAGTTTTTAACTAATTTCTTTCTTTAAATAATAATTAAAGAAAGAAATTATATATAAAAAAAAGAAACCGGATGGCTATGGCGGGCCGCATTATTCGGGTCCGCGGGCCGCATGCGGCCCGCGGGCCGCGTGTTTGAGACCCCTGGCCTACATGAAACGTTTGACGAATCATTCTGGAAAGGGGAAAGCCATAAGATTCGATGCACATGACCCGTTTATAATATTGCTTGAAATATGGCGTGTCCGGTCATGTATTGCATACTTAGGCCTGTAACGCCTTACTTCAAAATCTTCATTCCATTCTTATACGAACGTAGGGCCAACGTGCATACCATGTGGATAAGTGAAAAACGTAATGTACTGTTATAACTTATTATGCATAAATACAAATAAGCAATTTAAAATTACAAATAGGCCTAACGTTCATACTTGTTAGTTTTAATCGCTTTTGTCGGATTCGTCATAAACGATCGTCTATATGACACAATATCATCGACAATGATATGATGTGTGGGCCGCACAAACAATTGACCTAAAACTTCCTGAGTGATGCGTCCATAGTCCAGCTGGCTGAGCGAGATTATAGAAAAGTGTAGCAAATGTAGAAAAGTACTTCAGCATGACGTCGCTAAGAACTAGATTGTCGCACAGAAACTTTGATCTGAAAACAACTACTAACTTTCAGCAGGTAATGCAGGCTACATCAAACGTATCTAATTTTCAAATAAACACTGAATTTATTAGCACTGTCTCTCGTCTCAGTATTGAACAGCATTTCGTTCAAATAAAATCAATTAATCTATTGAACCCGATAATGATGAATTTGTGCAGCTATGAATTCCTGGAACACTGGACGCAAAATAATGTTAGCAAGGCATCTTTATCGGATGTCGTTTTATGCCCATTACGTGGCCTTGGACGGTGTATTTACATAACAAGTGCGTTTGACGAGTTTTTTATCATGTAAATAATTTATTAGCCTGTTTCATTACGAATCGTGCTCGTAGAGAAAATGAAAGTGCGCAAAGGATTCATTCATTTCATTCATTTCGTGAATTTATATAGCGCTTCTTCAAGAAACCTACTCAGAGGCGCTCCAAGCCCAGCCACATCTAAAATAATAGGTTTTGAGCGACTTATAAAGAAGCAGGTGAATTTAGTCTAATCATAAGTCGCAAGTTTAGTGGGAGGCCATTCCAGATAGCGGGACCCACAGTAGAAAAGGCTCGGCGCTGTCTTGTAGAAGTGCGAGCTCGAGGAACCAAAAGCTCCCCCGTAGTCGTAGAGCGAAGAGCTCGACGGGCGGCAAGGTCAGAGACAGGTCGACAAAGAATAGACAGGTATCAATCAATCAATCAATCAATCACATAAATTTATATAGCGCCTCTTCAAGATCTCTACTCAGAGGCGCTCCCATCCTTGGCCTGGTCAAAAAGAAAGGTCTTGAGAAGACGGTAGAAAGAGCCAGCAGAGTCACGAGGAAGAGAGCGGAGAGCCGTAGGAAGGCCATTCCAGATAGCTGGACCCACCACGGAATATGCTCTTCGCTGCATAGTAGCGGTACGACAAAAAGGGACAAGATAGTCACCACGGGCAGCTGACCGCAGCGAACGGCGGCCCAGAGAAACAGAGACAGGAGTAAAAAGTGCACATAAATATGATGGAGCTTGAGCCAGGATGCAGCGCCAAGCAATAGACGAAACTCTATAAGCAATGCGTTGCTGCAGTGGGAGCCAGTGGAGATCGTCCCTCATGAAGGCAGAAACGTGATCGAACCGGGAGATGCCACCAACCAAGCGTGCTGCAGATCGAAGGACCCTAACCAAAGAGTTCAGGCGGACCTGTGGGAGGCCGACATAAAGAGAGGAGCAGTAATCTAATCGGCTGCAGACAAAGGCATGGACAAGAGTAGAAAAAGCAGTGAATGAGAGAGAGCGAGCGACAACACGCAGCTGTCGAATTTGGTAATAGCAGGCACGTGACAGGGAAGATATGTGCTTACAGAAGGAGAGTTCTTGTACTAAGATGACTCCAAGGTCACGGACCGAGGTAGAGAAGGTTACAAGGGGAAACTCGTGTGCGAGAGCAGCCAAGTCAATCTTGGCCAGCTGCTGGCGAGTTCCCAGCCAGATGAATTGCGTCTTCAGAGAATTAAGTCGCAGTCGATTTGACGAAAGCCAAGAAGTAAGGGTGTCAGAAGCGCAGACCATAAGGCGGACAGTTTTGGCAGCATCCTCAGCAAAGCAATGGGCATATGATTGCACATCGTCAGCATAGAAGTGACTTCGCAGTGAGCAAGAAGCGAGCAAAGAGTTAATGTCCGCAGTGAAGAGGATATAGAGCAAGGGCCCTAGAACAGATATGATGGAGCACAATCAGTAGGGCAACGCCAGACAGGTGCAGCAACTCGGTAGGAGATGCGCTGTGAAACAGGGAGCCAGTGAAGAACATCACGCATATAAGCAGAGACGGGGGAATATTTAGGAATGCGGCCAAACGAAGAACTCGTTCAAGGCGCCCAATTAGTCCAAGTGGCAGACCCATGAGTACCGAACTGCAGTGATCGATTCTACTGGTGACAAAGGCATGGACAAGCGTCAGAGTAGCACTGTGAGAGAGAGAGAGATCTTGAGACAACTCGGAGTTGCCGAAGCTGGTAGTAACAACAGTTACTACGAGTGACCAAATTGATATGCTTTGAGAAATTGAGCTCTTGATCTAGAGTAATTCCAAGGTCTCGGACTGTGAGAGAGAAGGATATATCAGGAAAAGTTGCTGCTAGTAAGTGCAGGTCAATGGATGCCAATTGCCTGCGAGTACCAAACCAGATGAACTGAAAAGGATGTCCATGATCAGCGCATCGGCGGCAACAGAGGAGCTAGGAGGGGCTCAGCTCCCCTAAATGTGGCTCAGCTCCCCCTCAAAGCAAAATGTGGAAAATCTCTACAACCGCTTACTACTTAATAAGAAAACTAGGCTATGACTATGCAAATATGTCAAACATGCCTTCGACCTTAGTGAGGTTAAGTGTGCCATGTGCGGCCCGCCGACCTACTGAGGGGCTGCGCTGGTAGTCCTATACAACAACATTGAGAAATGGAGTGATCAATTAGCAGAAACATTCATGGGCGGAGATTTAGGGACCAGGTGGACGGTGCCCCCAAATTAGTGATTGGAGACAGAGATTCTTTTATCCACCCTGATATTTCTGAAATATTTCAGAAATATCATTGTAAATGTCTAGTGTGCTATCCATTGTTTATTCATAACGAGCAATTTTTAAGATCACAGCTTAAAATGCTACCCTTAGGCCTACTGTGGTGTGGGACTTGAAATACTCAAACCATGCAGTCGTAGGTGTCGTTTAGGATTGGAAGGTGGAGGACCCGATGATCAGATGTGTAGACGGTTTGTATAAATTTTCAGGGGCAAGTGCCCCTCTTGCCCCTATGTGCGGGCGCCCATGCACAACCGTCAGAAAATCGCGAGCAGTGAGATTGGATACGTTATAGGAAGCACATCTTGAGGAGCATTTCAGATATTTTCTGACCTCGCGA
The DNA here is from genome assembly GCA_945859605.1 of Lumbricus rubellus. Lineage (NCBI taxonomy): Eukaryota > Metazoa > Annelida > Clitellata > Crassiclitellata > Lumbricidae > Lumbricus > Lumbricus rubellus. Next base: position 4,176,531 of record OX243814.1, on the reverse strand, counting down.
AGTCTTCTGAAATAGTGAGCAAGATGGCTGCAATGCGGATTATGCGGCACGATTCTAATGCATTTAAATGTAGGCTACTGCAAACTGACCGGTTTTGTGTGATTTTGAAGCGCCGCCTGCAAATCATGAGTAGTGGGGTTGGTTAGGCGTTACCTAATAAGAAACACCTCTTGAGGAGCCACTCAGCTACTTTCTCGGCATAGTCAGCGAGACTGCTGCAATGAGTCACGGTCGTTTCAAAGGCATTTAGAAGTCAAGTCAACTATTAGGCGTTTGGCTAGTTTAGGTGATTTCTCGAGCGCCGCCAGAAAATCGAAAGTAGTGGGGCTGGATACCTAGTAGGGGACTCTATTTCAGGGGCAGTGCAGATATTTTCTGGGTGCACGGAGTTGATGTCAAAAGCTAAACATGCGTTGGTTTATGGACTCTGCTCCATACCCCGCTGATGGAGCCTCCGAGACTCCCACAGACCCCATAGACGGCATGGACTTCGCGCCTTCGGCACTTGCAAATTGAGCATTGAACAGTAGCCTAACCCTCGAGGGAAATGTTCTAGTCGCGTCCCTTGGAGGGAGGAAGGGCTCAGGGATTCTACCCCCAAGCTTGAAATCCTGACACCGCCACTAGATCAATGGAAGGCAGTTTTCAAAGTTCGCACATTTTTCGTCTGTCTTTCAGTGCACGCACAATCGCACATCAGAATGAAAAAGATAGCGACGATGAAGACACTGATGGAACCGTCTTAGCCAACGATGGCATCAGGGATGTGGGTCTAAGCGAATGCTTGGTCCTAGACTTGAGCGATGAATTTCATATGATTAGCCTATTCTCGCCTTTGATCATGATCAATCATGGACCCCATATGCGCCACTGGTAGCCATGGAGGCGGTGGGCAACCAGATAAACGATGATCGCCATTTTCTACTTTTAATCGAGACATTGTGCGTAGGCCTAATGTTTACTGCTTTAGGCAGCTGTAGGTTACCTGAAACCGATGAAAGGTGTTCAAAAAATTGATGTGCTTTAGAGTTTCCGAACTAGGCCTATGACTGACGTAGGCTAATTAACTACACAAATGACTCCAAAATGGACCATTTTCAATACGAACAGAGCTGCTATAGAAAAATTACTATAATATGCATATGACTTGCATATTATAGACTTGCATATCATAGACATTTATTTAACCCATATCAGACCATGACAGAAATTAATGGTTTATTTCACATTTTCGTGTTTGTCTATACCCAAAACCATCGTATTCACCCAGATTTTTAAAAAATATTGCAGAGGTAGGCCGTTGTAGGCCCAAATATAACCGTCAGTTTAAACTGACGCTAGCCACTGGAGGGTACGTGTACAATTGTACATGAACCATCACTGAAGAAAGAAAACAAAGCGTTTTATTCATCCCAAACATTTAGACCGCTTTGAGAAATGTTAGAATAGTGCCTACATAGATTCGTAGACATGGCTTAAAGTGTGGCAGGACGGTCATGGACGGCGTCCATGCACTTATTTGAAAATCGGAATGCCGTCCTGGCACTTATTGGCCAGAACATCCTGGAAGGTAAGGGGCATCCAGGCACTTATTTTCCCACACTTTAAGCACTGTTCGTAGACCAAAATAATTTTTTATTGAGATGTTGATTACGCACCATAGGCCTAAGTTGTGACTTAGTTGTGTAAGCCTACAAGATCAAACTACTTCAATTACATGTACCCCATACCTAGCAACACTGGCTCATTACATTCCAGCTGTAGCAATTTACAGTAAATTATTAGTCTACAGTAATATGAACTGCTTCTAATGGGTCTAGGACATTACCCACCCACCCCGGCCCATTACCCCCGACCCGCCATTACCCCCATATGTCTACATTCTGGTTCAGTGTATGTATGTATGTATGTATGTATGTATGTATGTATGTATGTATGTATGTATGTATGTATGTATGTATGTATGTATGTATGTATGTATGCATGTATGTATGTACCGGTATGTATGTATGTATGTATGTATGTATGTATGTATGCATGTATGTATGTATGGTATTGTATTGTATCTGACCATTTATAAAGTGCTTCTCGCAGCAAGAGCCTTTCTGATGCGCTCCCAGTGCGTACAACCCCTAGAAAACAGGCAAGTTTTTAGACGAGAGAAAGACGAGGATACACTACCAGAGAGGATGTCAGAGCGAACTGATGGGGGAAGCCTATTCCATAGTGAGGGACCAATGCAGGAAAATGATCTGGATTAAGCCATGGCGGTCCTGACTCGGGGAACAAAGAGATCAAGCCGATCAGAAGACCTAAGAGGACGCAGCGGTATGTGTGCATGCATAATTGTATTTGCATGTATGTATGTATGTACGCACGTATGTAGCTATGTATGTGTGTAAGTATGAATGTATACATGTATGTAGTTAGGTATGTATATATGCATAAATGTAAGTATGTACATATATTATATACATGCATACATACATGCATACGTACGTACGTACTTACATACATACGTACGTACTACGTACATACATACATACGTACGCGTAAATATATACACACACATACAAAGTCATACATGCATACATACATTCAAGCATATAATTATGCATACATACATTCATTCATACATACATACATACATACATACATACATACATACATACATACATACATACATACATACATACATACATACATACATGCATGCATACATGCATAAAGCTTCACAATCTCATATAGAAGATTGTTTACGCATATATACATACATACATACATACATGCATGCATGCATGCATGCATGCATACATACATACATACATACATACATACATACATACATACATACATACATACATACATACATACATACATACATACATGCAGCTTCACAATCTGACATAAAAGTATGTTTACGCAATGAAAGACATAGTGGATATGACTGGGAAAAACCCCACCCCTTATGTGGCTAGCGTCAGTTTAAACTGACGGTATGAAAATTCTTATATTTTTCAGTACTGAAATTATTTTTTTTAATGGTCATCATAACTACCTTTAGGATGCTTGTGGTGAAGTTTTGCATTACCATATTATTAAAATATGAGTTGACATTATTTATTTTTTGTTTTTTGAACAATGCATATTTAAATATTTCGATTTATCAAGAAAAATATTTTTTTACTAAGTACGCCTGCTAAAAACAACTGAAATAAATCCACAAAGATAATCACACAGGTCTTAGAATAGCAACTAAAAATGGTTAATAACAGAAAATGCAACTTAAAAGCAAAAAATCCGCCACTTTCTGTGTGTCAGTTTAAACTGACGCTAGCCACATATGGGTTAATGATGGTGCGTCACAATGCATCTATAGTTAATGGTTAATATACAGACCCATTTTATTTCACTAATGCCCTATTGGGTAGTGGTTTCCGTGCTGGACTATCAATCCCGGAAGGCGATTTTGTTCAAGATTTCTCCACCGTGCATCCCTACTCACCTCAGCTTTCATGAGCACACTGTTGGTGGGAAGATAAAACAGCGAAAGAGAGGACTAGTTAACCGCTGTCGTATGGGAAGCTTAGGAAACGAAGTCGCTAACACTTCATACCACACTTCATACTAGCCTCAGGTCTAGCTTAGGAGGCTCTTTTTCTTCTTCCTCCTATTGGGTTTAGATGCCTAGCTTTCTTGATAGTAAATGTTTCTAAGTGTAGGACTTAAATTCTCATTATGAAATTGATTGGCCGCTTTCATAGTGGACCCCTGCGTTGATTACACAGCTCAGGTCTTGATCTAATGTTGTTTGAATCTTTTGTCACATGTCTAGAGTCGGTTGAAATTTCACTTTGTGAGTAGTAAGTTCTATCAGAATGCAGAAGTTCATTGGAACCAGATCAACGGAGTGTTCGATTTGTTTGGGCGACTATCGCGATCCTCGATATCTGCCATGTGGTCACACGTTCTGCACTTCGTGCATACAACAATTAGTGAACAAGCTCGACCCAGCTTACTTCGTGTTTCGCTTGCGGGTATTTCGCTGTCCTAGGTGCAGGATTATCGTTGAGGTTTCGGCTCAGGGAGCAGAAGGGTTCCAACGCGATGTTAAAGTGGACGAACTCATGGCTGAAATAGGAGCGGAGGAGCGGGTCAGGAGAAGAGCCGAGAAATTTGCCAAACGGAGAGCCGAAGAGTTGGCCGAAACAAGATCCAATGAGTTGGCTGCAAGTCGAGCCAAAGAGTCGAAAGAAAGAAGAGCCAAGGAGAAGGCTGACAGAAGAATCAAGGAGGTCACCGAAAGAATGGCAGCCCAGGTAAGCTTAGCTATGTCAGAATGCAGTTGAGTATTTGCCGTAAATTTCTTTTATCTCAGAATTGTTAATCAGACCTTAATCATCAAGATTGTCGTCATTCAACTACATGTAGGGGTGGCCGGACAAAATGGTAGCGGACAAAATGGTACGGACAAAATGGTAGCGGACAAAATGGTACGGACAAAATGGTACGGACAAAATGGTATGGATGAAATGAAAGTTGAATTAGTGAATTTTATATATGAAATAGAAGCTGGATTAATGAAAAGACGCATGTGAAATGGAAGCTGGATGAAGGCTCTGCATGGATATTTTTATATATGAAATGGAAGCTGGATTGATGAAAATAACGCTTTAGATATAAAATCTGTATCAGGGTATTTTCATAACTGAAATAGAAGCTGGATTAATGAAAGATGCATTACAAATGGAGGTTGGCTTAAGTAATCTTATGGCTGAAATGGAAGCTGGGTACATCATGAAACACATGAATCGAAAGACATCAATCCAGCTTCCATTTCTCAAGCATTTTTGTTCGTCAATCCGGTTTTCTTTTCTCAAGGTTTTTTCTTCACTAGAGCTGTATTTCAGCCCCCCAAAAGCCATCCACCCTCAATTTCAGCAATAAAATACCCTCATCCAGCTTCAATTTATCCATACCGTTTTGTCCATACCATTTTGTCCGTACCATTTTGTCCTAGAACCCATGTAGGTCATCTGATTGCATCTCTAGTTACAGGCCTTCGGAAGACTAGAACTGGTCTTACAGTTGACCTAAGAATTGGTTGCCGAATAAAAAATGCTATGTTATGTTACGTTAAGATACATGTTAACTTCTGCTTTGTTACTCTTAGGTATTTATATCGGAACGCTCTTGTGAGTTGCCAAAAGGACGCTATAATAGGCCTACTCTACTCACACACCCATGCGTTTCAAAACTGCATCGATTCGTTTTGCTTAAGTTGTTTAGTTCCCAACTGTTAAGATAAGATAATAATATTCTTTAGAATACCAATTGCTATCCGCATTTTGGTGTACAAACATCGTAGGCCTATTATAAACAAACACATATCCAAATCAATGTCAAAATGTTTTCAAATAGCACAATATCCTAGGTTCAAGGTCTAATATAATTTTTTTAAATAAAAATTGTATTATTTTAATTACTTACACTTTATTTATTTATTTTATTAACTGAAAATTTGATACAGCACTCCTTCAAAGTTACTACTCAGGAGCGCTCCCAGTCCAACCCCGGTCGAATAAGACAGCCTTGTAGACAGGCCAACAGGTATTTGACGAAGGATAACAGGGAGCTCATTCTAGGTCGCAGGGTCAGCAACGGAGAAAGCACGGCGCTGCCTGATTGCAGTCCGTGAGCGTGGAACAATAAGTACCGCTTGTGCAGCTGAGCGGAGAGAGCAGCGGCGTTGAACATGCGTGGTTGATCAGCAGAGCTCCTGCAAGTATAAAGGAGCCAAACCCTCAAAGCAGCGCCGGACCAAGACGGAAATTCTGTACGTAATGCGCTGTGGGTAATTGAGCCAGTGGAGTACATCCCGCATTATTATGCTGCACTTCGGTTTATGGTAGGCCTATTACATTCAAATATGATAAAGCATTCTCGTCAAAACGATTTCCTCGTTAGGTTGTCTGCCATAGGGATGATTCGGTCATGTAGTCTTGGCCTCATGGAATAAGGCATACATTTCTCATGGAATATAGACATACAATCATACATGTATTACATCTCTCTGGAGGTGTATCCAGTATCCACCATAGGCTGCCTCTGTGATCATCTTGATTTTGCTGCAGAATTCGATGGAATAACTATAATTGTTGTGTGTTATAAATAATGGCTAATAAAATAATTATGGTGTATATAAATCATAAATAATATTATTTCACTAGTGAAATAATAAGTTCCTTCTTACTGCATTTTCTCTGTTTCTCCGTAAACACCCATGAACTGCAATAACTAGTCTAATTGCAATGTTTAGATTCACTTGATGATACAACAATGCTCATGAGTTGAAAGAATAACTGTTTTGCATTACCACATAGCCAATCATAGAAAAACCTTGGGTGGAACGCAATTATTATAACTGTCAAAATGTCGTTAGCCTACCGGTCAAATTTACAGCTTCCTCCTAAATAGACCTATACATTATTTTACGTTCAAGAAATTTGAAGTTTTCATTCTGCTATTATTGTGCGCAATTTAAACTCTCAGGCCGAATTAAATTTACATTATCCGGAATGCGAATGCTGTAGCCTACTTAGTGTCACAAATTTCTTTTCTTTTCTTTTCAATTGAAGAAGAGCAAAGCATGGCGATTCGTCTACTACGTGAGTCTGGTGACTGTGCTCGTTGCATTCATCATTCATTGGCGCAACCAATGCAAGTCAAACAATTCAATTGTGTGTGCAAATAATTTTTATTATGATTAATTTGTAATTATTCCGTGTATTGCAAATTATACTGGCCTCTCAATAACCGAATTGAGTCTAAAACATAATTACAGAAATTATTAGCCTAATCAGAATCAATATACATGTAGATTACCAGAGGAATGGCGGGTAGTGCAAAGGTTTAAGAAACCGACAGGGTGATGGCCTTTAATTGTTATAGGAGACATAGGGTTTACACAGTCAGTGAGAAAGAACTGGATCAGAGGTTTTAAAAAATTACTGAGGAAGATAAATGGACGCCGGGAACAGAGAAGTAGCCTAAATTAAATCTGCACAAGCCCGACACGGCCACTAAGGCAAGGGAGCCGACATAATTATGGCTGAATGGGTTTTTCTTGGCCCAAAATAGACCAGCCTTAGTCTCCGAGTAGGCCTAGAAAGCCCTAGATTATCAGACGCAATAGTTTTTCGTTGTCATTTATCATGCTTAGACCTGCTCGATTACGTCATGGAGATAATACGAGTGCATTTCAGATATCGCCAATCACGATAAAGCGATTCTGAATTTAAACTTCGAATTGAGTGGAAAACATTTCACTGCCTAGAGGCCCTAGACTTGTCAAACGATCGAGAGTCGCACTATAATTATTGAGGTCAGCATAGGTATAAGAGTTGCCTACATTTGCAGGCATACAACAAGGGTCTATCGGTGTAGGCCTAATACGGTTTAACGACAGCTGGTTTACAGGGAACTGGTTCAACGACAATTGGTTCACGGGCAACTTGTTCACGGACAACTGGTTCACGACAATTGGTTCACCGACAAATGGTTCACGACAAAATGTCCACTGCAATGTTTTAGTCCCTGGTTATTGCCACTAAAAATAAGTCAGATTGATGAAAAGAACTCCTGATTAATTGAAAACAGATTTGCTGCTCTTGCTGCAAAAAATAGACCGATGAAAAGAACGTTTCTTAAATGAATTACGTTGCTAATGCTGTAAGATTGAAGAATGAGATAGATGCATGAAATAATCTTAGGCCTACTGCTAAATAGAAGTTGGAATGATGAAAATAATTATATTTGAAATAGAAGTCGGATTTGGGAAACTATCCCGTCTTTAATAGAAACTGTTTTGATGAGAACAATTTCACTTGAAATAGAAGGGGGCATAACGAAACGGTGGAATGGACAAAACTCTTCGGTTACCCCTCCCCCACCGTACAAGCTCCAAGGATAGGACATAACCCTCCGGGCTGAACATTATTGCGCGTTTGTGATAATCCTCCGAACGGCGTCCAATGTTCAAAATACATCATTTTGCTATTAAAGGCTACACAAGTTGGATTGATGGAAAGAATTCTCGTTAAATAGAAGTCGGGATGATGAAATGATTTTTACAGAACTGGAAGTGGATTAATAAAAATATTCTTGCTTAGCCCAAATTGGATCTGGATTGATGAAAAATAATTGTTTTTTTAGATAAGCTTAGAATTTGGATTGATAAAACGAAATTTTGCCTAAATGGAAGTTGAATTTATTAAACGAATTTTTTGCTTCAATCAATCAATCAATCAACTTTTTTTATTGAAAACCACCACAAAGTAATACAAGCTCACAGTTTACAAATTTGTGTGCAGGTTGTCAATAGGTAAACCCAAGGGAACATATGGTTCCGCAAAACAGGGTTCCCTATTTTAAAAATTAATGGAACCTGGAATGATGAAACACTCGTGGAAATATAAAATCGACCTTTGAAAAGAATGGTTGATAGCCTGGTAGGCTAATTGATGTTATAGGCCTATTGATGAAAATAGTGCTTATAAATTTTACAATGGTTGAGCGAAATAAACTTCCGAAATAAAAGATGCATTAACGAAATAATTCCATTTGAAATGGGAGCTGGGTTGAGAAAAGCAAATCCATTTTAAATAGAAGTTGGATTGATGAGAACATCTGCTCCTTTAATGGAAGTGGGATTGATTTGAAAGGAACTCTTGGTGAAATCAGGCAGGATTGATTAATTTATTTATTCTTACCTGAAAAAGAAGCCGGATTAGCGAAAAGAAGGTTCGATTAATGGAAGGTGAACGAGAATGTCCCCATGAAACATACGCTTGATAATTAAAGTTGGATTGATGTTTTAAAGGGTGAAATAAAAGTTAGATTGACGAAAGCAAGTTAGAGAAATGGAAGCTGGACTTATAAAAAGGTCGCATAAGCTGGGTTTGTTTTGTTTTATTAGCTGAAACAATTCCTCCTTAAATAATTTGTTGAGCGTTCTTTTATCAACCCAGCTTTTGTTTTCGTCAATGAAACTTCTATATTTAACGGAATTGTTTTCTTCAGTCGAATTTCCGTTTAGGAAGTTGATTCGATTCGATTCAATTCAGAACACATGGTGACTGGAAAAATAGAAACTGCTCATGCATTGGCTACAAAGGGGGATCTAAAGAAATGACATCCCGCTGGGGAGGGTCGTCAAAGTAAAAAATTCCCAAGAAAACAATAGCCTACCTTGCCGAAAAGAAAAACATCAAATTTAGGTGATGACAGATTGCAAGAAAGTTTTAATTGTCAAGAGCATGCAGAGAAACAAACTTAACTTTGTAGGCCCTAAGCTTAGCCTACTTAAGTAAAACCTTAACTACATGTGGCCATGTGCATTTTTAAGTAGAGTTAGTAGAGGAAAGTAGAAAAACACGAAGTCTCTTTTCAAATACCTGCATAGTGCATACTACTGGATTGACGAATATCTATTGGTATTGTATTCCATAGCCTACACGTACTTGAGCGCCATTAGATTTGACAGTAAAACGCCTAGTGTTAGATTGAGCTTTGACAAGGCGATATGCAGATGAATTCCTAGTGAAATGCAAATGAATGTCAGTTGGCTACCCTTGGAGTGCCGAAGGAAGGAGACCGTGTTGAAGTCGAATGAGGAACTCGCAAATTTGAAGATCCTTTATCTGGTCTAGTTTCAAGAGATGAAGCTCACTAAAAAAAGGGCCTGTGTGTTTCCATTAGCGAATACCCGAAATTATACGAACAGCCTTCTTTTGTAAGATAATTAGTTTACGAAACCTAGATTCGTATGTCATTGCCCATACCAGGTGAGGTAGGGGTAGACGAGGACATAGGCATAATATAAATTCATTCTAAGTGTATTTGGTAAGATATAGGCCTAGAAATGCGGGAAGTAATACCATTATTCTTAGCAATTTTAGCTGCAATTTGATTAATCAAATGTTGATCTACAGGGTGCGCCAAAAAAACCTAGGTTGTTTTGCGATAGCTTGGCAAAGAGTAAGAATTTCGAAATGAAATTTTACAGCCTTAAAGACAATTCATATTTACACAGGATGGCCAGATTTCATCAAAAAATTATGCCACTTTTAGGGAGGCCACCCACCGTTTTTTGACGATTCAAAACGATTCTGTGCCCACCTCAGTGCCAACACTTCTTTTGAGTTTCTGTGCAAAGTTCTTGATGGACCTGTTGATTAATCTGACAGATTCCTTATTTACTGATTTGATTGTCATCCTGCGATTGTGATTTCTCAGTGACGTGTTTTTGCTACTTTTTTTGCTGCGTTACGTCTTTGAATCGTCAAAAAACGCGTTGTGGCCTCGCTAAAAGTGATATAACTTTTGCTCTGTTTGCAATATTTTTATGAAATCTGGCCATCATGACTTTGTGTAGATATGAATTGTCTTTAAGCGTGTAAAATTTCACTTAGATGTTCCTACTTATGGCCAAGATATTGGCCAGAGGACACCACATTCTGCCTCCATGAAGGTCCACTGTATGCGAACATTTAGCCTACTGTGTAGGCCCTGTAGGGCCTACTTATTAAGTTATTCACTCATCGACATCGATAATTAGTCATACGGTCGGCTGCACGTCTGAACTTTTGATGGAGGTAAATATTTTCTTTAAATAGTTGCATTGTTTACTATCTTGAATGCCGTTACGAGTGTAGACTACGTAGGACTATTCCGATCTACTGTAATCGTTTGTATTTGACGTATGAGGGGCCAAAAATTGTTAAAATTTCATTTATGTCCTTTAAGTAAGTAAAGTAGGACATCAATGATTCCGGGCAAACGGTTGCAAGTTGCCAAAACAGAGTTTAAAAAATGTTTTCATCGGTCGTATCAGTAGACAATCAAAAGGGAAGGGCCCCAAGTCAAAGGCGATCTATCGTATCAGAGATATTAGGTCCAGATATCTAATCTGAAAATATATCTCGTTTTGTTTATAGCTGCATTCAACGAAGAAAGAGCGACATCGTCAGAGACGATACAACGTCTGAATAAAACGGTTCAAGATCTCACGCGTAAGATGCTAATTATTCTGTCGAAACATCTGAACATTTAAAAAACAAAAATATAATCTAAGGAAATAGCCTACTGAGATTAAAAATAAACAAGAATCTGCAGAAAAGAATGACACTGACACTGACATGGAGTGTGGTGCTGTAGGTTATGGGACAGAAACTTGGACCTTGAGAAAAGAAGAGGATATAGGCTTAAAGAGACTGGAAGCCCTCGAAATGTATTCGATGGACATTGGGAATAATGGATAAATGCATCTTTATTAAACATAGCATAACAACATAAAGAAGTTTAGAAGCGATTTGACAAGAATGAGCCTAGATAAACACAAGAAGTGAGAGACACAAGAAGTGAGTAGGACACACTCTGATAAGGGATTCACTGCTAAGAAGGTCATTGTCGGAAAAGATAAATGGAAAGCAAATAAAAGAAAGATCACGACAGATGATGTTGGGCTGGATGATAACAAAATTTAATGGATAAGTGAAGTTCATGAAGAGACCATTGAGAGGAATGGCAACGTCGGACATTTTGACAAATACCCTAGAGGCAGTACCATAAGGAGAAGATCATTCTTAATGGACGTAATAAAACATTTTCCTTTCAGACAGACAAATACAAAACCGTTTGTTGATCAAAGAACAGCAGGAAATCATTGGTGAGTGTGCTAATTCTGTTCGTGATCTAGGTGTCACTTTTGATTTTTTGACTGCTCACTGATATTCTCAACACATAACAATTAACCATGTAACCAACCTTACACGCTCTTCGTAGTTCCATCTTCATCGTCTTAAGGCCATTTTCAGATCTGTCTCCTTTTCAACAATGACATCCATAGTCCATGCATTTGTCTGTTTCAGAATTGACTACTCTAATTCCCTTCTTGTTGGTCTTCCAAAGGTTCGTCTATCTTCCGTTCAATCTGTCCTTAATGCTGCTGCTCGATTGATTGCTCGCCTTCCTAAGTACTCTCATATATCATCATTTCTGTTCAACCAACTACACTGGCTTCCTCTCTCTGACCGCATACAATTTAAAGTCCTTTCCCTATTACTCAGCTCCAAACTCGGTCTTGCACCGAACTATCTCAGTGATCTTATTCGTTCTCTTCTTTCTGCATCGTCTCATCGACTTCTCCGTTCTCTGGACAGGGCTGTCTTGTTTGTTATACAAGCTAGGACCACTATTGCTCAAACTCGAATCTTTACCATCATTGGGCCCTCATTATGGAATTCACTTCTCCCCACTTTGCGTGGGACTCTACTTTTAGGATCATTATCTACATCTCTATCTCTTCTTATCCTTTATCATTCTATCACTTCTGAATTTCGTTATGATACAGTTTACCACCTAGATAGAGGCAATTAGCACAAAAAATAATTTATTTTCTGTTCATATAAAAATTATACATATGTTCCCAAAGTGGAACGTTGGGTCACTTTGACCTGCCCCACCCTTCCACCCCACCAAACCCCATAAAATGCTCACATATGAAATTTATGAAAACTAATGTTTCAATTTGTTTTCATACCGGTTCCACCGAACCACTACGCTGACCGCATCCCACAAAAGTCCCACAACAGTCCCCCCACCTACCCCATCCCACCCCACCCATCCCTACTCAACCTTCCCCAAATTTTCCCCAGCACAGTCCCACCTGTCTGGAGTAATTTTTGGTTTCTCGGTCAAACATCCTCTTCACTTCGAACGCACCCGGCCACATACTCCAGCCGTCCAACCCTGACCCACCTCCACCCAACTCCGGCCCACTCCACTCCATTCCCACCTCTCCACTCCGGCCCACCTCTTAAAATGCTCAACATATGAAATTCATGGAAAACAATTTTTACTTCGACCATTCCTTCCCACTTTGACCCCAACCGGCACACTACAAACCCATACCCCAACCGTTCGACCCCACCCACCTTCACTTTTACTTGAGTCCTACCCACCCCATCTCCCACCCCTTCATGCCCCTACTCCGCGCAAGGCTCAACACATGAAATTCATTGCAAAACTAATGTTTCACTTGGTTTTCATTTTGGTCTCACCGCACCGCACCCTACCGCGGCTCCATCCCCCAATCCTCACCCCCATCCCGCCATATCCTGTCCCCATGCAACCCACCCTGCGGGAAAACGGAGTAATTATATAGGCTAATCAGATTTCAAATATGCGTTGTAAACAGCATGCTGCAGAAGGCCTAACGTACTTTTCAAGCTGCTCAAATCCTGAAACAAACCAGTACTATATCATAAAATAAATTAAAAAATAGGCCTAAAATAATAATGGACCAAATAATAATAATACTACTATTAGTAATAATAATATTCATATTCATAATAGAATGAAAATTACAATCACCGTAAATTTTGGAGCGAGCAGGACAAATTTCAATAGAACGTCAAAATATTGATGCAACTAGTGAGAGTGACCCAACGTTCCCAGAGTGGAACATGTATATGTAAAATCAGCTGTGTTGCTCACTCGTAGAGCACTACCATTAAAAAATTTGACCATACCCAGGCAGAATAGACACAGTTCAATCCAAATGTACAATAAAAGCTATTAATTATCATGCATTTGTTTCATAAAGTAATTTTCAATATTTTTTACAACAAATGTCATTTTTGGCCAAATTTTCATCAAAATAATTCTTTTATTAGCAGCAACAGATTTGAAACAGAAGTAAATAAACATGCACCCATCATTGGCTAAGTAAATGAATATTAATAAGATGACTTACAGTAGGTTTTACCGTCCCTGCGAATTGTTTAATAATATGTTCCACTTTGGCAACGTTGGGTCAATAAAGGTCAAGACCTATTTTTTTTCTCTAGGGGTTATCGCACTGACGGCTGTGAGCGGCGCTATAAATTAGCCTACTAATTACATTACATTAAGCATAACGTGTTTAATTTCAATCAATGTGGGCTAAGCGAGTCTTTTCAACGGTGTTCATTCATCACAGTGCTAAAACTGTAAAAAAAAGAAGTGCCTGGACGCTCCTTACATTTTCAGGTGTGCAGGGCAAATAAGAGGCAGGACGGCATACAGATTTTTAAATAAGTGCCAAGACGCCGTCCATGACCGTCTTGCCACACTTTAAGCCCTGAGACTATCTCTGGCAAACGCAAGTGAAGTAGCCTACTTTTGAAGACGACGTCGTTGCCACTAAGATAATTATGGGCCTCGGTCGACCTTGACATAATATAACTTTGAAATAATGTGGGCCTAGCTTTCTTTGGTCGAGAGATAACAAAATATGATAAAACTAATGGGCTAATTTTTCGTGTGTAATATTTTGGATGTAGTTTCAAATTTGCATATCGGCTTTCATTCAAACTCTACAGACACAATCATTATAGCGCACATGATCTGACTCGGTGATGGCGTCTTTGACAACAGAGTTTCTTCGAGTTCATGGGTTCCGCGTATTTCTGGGTCTCTGGACGGGGTAGAAAGGTTCCGTGAGGTTTTTTTTATAGTGTTTGGATGTGCTGTATTATTTGATTAGGTAAAACACATGGTCAAGGTGATGACAAGATTAGCCTACACGATGTGATGTTAAAAATAAGATTCCAATAGGCCTACTCTAGCATCAATCTGATCTTAAATATCGTGAGAAGAAACAAAACACAATTCAAATTGACATTACAAACGATTTGCTTTAAAGCGGTTCAGTTTAAATTCTAAACTTAGGTATAATGTTAAAGGCATCGGCCTGGCCGATTCGGCCAGGTGGAAATTTCAGAAGTGGGAGAGGGGTCAAGATTGTGCTTCTGACCGAAACAACAAAATTGATTTATTCTGAATTATTGCAGTCCTAGTCTCTCTCCAAAAGCAGAGTTTTTGTTCTTGCACACATGCTCGTTGTGAAGCGGAAGAATGGTAGGCCTAAATACGCAGGAACCCGGCTACTCTAATAGGAGAATGACTGGCTGTAGGACCTAGACAAGGTATATCATTTACGCCTACTTAACAACAATTAATTAAAGCTTCAAAAGAGCAACTGAATGAATTCATAATTAAAGGGCCTGGAGCAAAAACATGGTATGTCCGAATTCATGAGTTTTGAGAACACGACTTCAAATATCCAACCCTTCAAATTGCTGTATCTAAGCCATTTTTATGACATATCTAGGCCTACAGCGCTTGTGAATAAGCCGGTGCCCCGCGCTTGGCTTTCTATAGAGGCGCTTTAGAAATCAGGAGTTTACGATTACAAGCTGTTTCGCAAGATATGTAGATATAGGCCTACCTTGTTATTGCTCCAAGCACTACGATATAAATTGAAAGTCGTGCTCGCTCTTTTTTTCTTTCAATTTGATTCTTTTTTCATATAGGCCTAGGCCCTAAGGTAGTTTATAAATCCGTGATATTACTTACTAGATACTAACGGTCAAGAATTTCGTTCATCGGCCCTGCTTGCACTTAGGTCTACCAAAGTTTCAGCAGTTCAGCAGCGATGCTTAACTGCCCATCTGAAGATGCAGAACTCCACGTGTAGCAGCACATTCATTGTCGTTCAATGTTAACAATAACAATCGCTAGGTAGTTTGTCGATATTGCACCGTGGATAAGGAAAATAGAACATTTCTAAGCCACAAAAATCGTGAATTCCGTGATCTTAGGCACTTCGCTTGAATGTCGTGAATTTTCAAACGCCACAAATTGCGGCGATTTTGGGGCAGATATAGACCTAAGCTTGTAAATTTTCTGCAATTTTCACTAAATTGTACGAGACGCTACCACGAATTTAGAACTTTTCTTCGCGAATTTCTACTATCCGTATCCACGGCTGTGTGAACTAGCCTAAGTGACTAGCCTACTAACTCTGTTCGGACAAGTTGTAGAACTTTGTGGAATAATGTGGTATGCTAATGAGTTTTGAAGTCCTAGTAGCGTGTTTAGTCTAACATTGCCAGAAAAATAAAAACGCCCCGAATTTTTGGTCCGCGCTCTTTGACCATCCGGACTTCTACGCTTATGCGTGTAGGCCAATGGCAATAGGCCTAAAGTCAATCACTCGTAACTGTGTCAGAGCGTGAACCTATATTGGCTAGTTTCGCAGGTGCTACGCACTGCATAGGGCCAAAATCCCTGGCCTACACCACAAAATTCTTCGTCTATTGAGGGCTCCGCCAGAACATTTTCTGGTTAAAAGGGGCCCGCAGACAAAACATTTTTGGGGAGCACAGTTCTACGGAAACCTTTATGTTTTACCATAAGTTATAACATTTCATTGTTATAATTGTCTAGATGAAGTTGAACCCACTTATGACGTGGCTTTGAAAAGGACGTACAAACTTGAGCCAGCAGGAAGCCGATCAGCTGCTGTTATGACGTTAATTGATGGCAAATTATTGATTGCAAATTCAATAAACGGTGACTTAAAACTCCGAGACGCATACTCAGTCACCAAAGAAAGCAACTGGACCACGATTCCATCATCCACGGTTGCTGGAATGGGAGTTTGTCCGAAGAATGGTCAGGTTTTTGTCTCTACGTGGAATAAATACGTATACAGATTCAACAGAGATGGAGATATGCTGGATCATTGGCCAGTTGAGGCTGTGGCATCAGGCATGATATACGTTACTGACGATTGCGAGTTAGTACTTGCTGTACTGGATTACTCAGGGAAAATACTTATATATTCCATCTATGGCGAAAAAATCAGCGAAATTAGAATGACATCAGACACCTCACAATCCCGTCTGATAAAAGCTGTGCCGATTTCCAACGGTAAATTTCTCGTTAGTTATGGCAAAGGAGATGACTCTGTACACGGAATAGACATCATAAATGCAAACGGACGAACTCTTAGGTCGTATGGTAGAAGGAAAAGTTCAGAGATCCGGCAATTAAATTTCCCTCGTGATTTCGCTCTCGATAGGTTTGGAAATATTTTAGTGGTGGACAGTGGCAACCAGAGGATTCTTCTGCTGGATTCAGAGCTGAATTTTAAAAGGGAAATCCTTTCTACGACGCATGGGTTGCAATATCCGTTCGGGATTCTTCTGAATGAATGTGAGACCCGGTTGTACATTGCCGACAATGAATGGGAGCCAACGAGTGAGAAGTGGACGAATGGACGAATTGTGGAGTTTAGGACGAAGTGATTTTTTATTCTGAATGGTAGGCTACTTTGTGTATAAGACACCAGTTTGATAACAGTTAGCCTAAATGCATTTACAATCGCGGTTACTTTTCGTTGAACTTCCTGATGCATTGGCGAATTTTAGCTGAATTACCTAGTTTTGTTGTTTTCAGTTTTTCTTCTGTTTTGTTCTCTAATCTTGGTGTAGGCTATTCAAACTTAGACATTCGATAATATCACTATAGCTTTCTTGGTACTGTAGGCCTAGGTCTTAATGCTCATTCCATGGCGAACGATGATGGTGGTCCTTTTTGTGACTCTTTCTTTGAGTTACGTAGGGGAAGGTCTTCTAATATGGACCCCCATAAGAAACTTTGCTATTTCAGAGTACAGATGCAGCTGAATGCGTCGGTTCGTTTATTCCAGGCATAACTTGGCGTGAATTGTAATCAAATATGAAGGATTTATTCTTTAATCTGTTAAAATAAATTTTTAAATAATTTTTTTAGAAATACAAAAAATGGGCCATATTACACAACCCTGTGTGTAATATGGGCCGCCATTGTAAATTTCAACACATTTTTTTCTTAACACAGAAAGTGGCCCATATTACACGACTTTGTGTGCTTGCATGAATGGCAGGAGCTCATATTAGGCCTACACATTCGATCACAGGCCCATATTACACACACTGGTATGCTTATGGAAAATCCGTTATAGTGTGATCAACGAATGCTATAAATATCAAGACAGTTGCGTTTTTATATGATGCAGAAATTCCCTACCTTCTGAGACCAAAGGGCATAGTATTACTTAAATAATAAGCCACACAACAGCTGCTGAAGTTTGAATTTTTTTTAAAGAAATCTACATTGTATAATTTCGTGCGGAGGTTATGACCATAGGGACACATTCAAAACAGGAAGTTGAAATCGGTGGACGGATTGCTTCCCACATTAAGAGCTCTCCGCAGACATGGTAGGTGGGAGAAACAGTCGAGGCCCATTATACACTGGCCCATAAAACACGCCTTTCCCCTATGTAACATAT
Organism: Lumbricus rubellus; assembly: GCA_945859605.1. Lineage (NCBI taxonomy): Eukaryota > Metazoa > Annelida > Clitellata > Crassiclitellata > Lumbricidae > Lumbricus > Lumbricus rubellus. Next base: position 4,158,308 of record OX243814.1, on the reverse strand, counting down.
TACACTTGTCAAAACCGTTTTAATTTCTTGGCCACAGTAAAATACAACGGTTATGTTTTTGCCTATTTCAATATCACCTGGGCATACTTATGAAATTCGCGAGAAATCTGTTTTTCGAAGTGCTTAGTTTGACAATGAATTTAATTTAACTGACATTGCATAATAAAAGTATTTGCGCAATATTTTGAAAAATTACAAAGTCATTGATGACTGAGTGACCGGCCAACGGGACTTTTATCCTCTTTTGGGTCTCCTGCGCAAACCAATTCAATTGATACAACTTGAAAGAAATACGATGTAATTGCGACCTAATGACGCTGATTTACCGAATAAAATAATGTTATGTTATTTGTTACATAATATAACTGACTCACTGAGTTACACTAATTATAGGCCATATTGTTAATCCCGTAGGCCTACATGGACTGGTCTGATTAGATAGTTAATAGCCTACGTTGCTTCGAGGAGTCTGCGCCGTTTCGGGGGAGGAAGCTTGTTTGCATACCGATGTTGCCTACAGTTAAACCAAAATTTAATCTAGGCCTATATTGGGGTGCTATGCGTCCGAAAAGGCTTTAGGATTTTCAGCTTCCTCTTATGCTCGCCTCTAACTTCTCAGGGTCTGCGAAACTCCGGCTAGCGTCTTCTCTGTCTCATGAATTTTTAAAATTTCTGTTACGGAAGTGACCTTTGTTTGATGTGTTGGACATCACGGCTAGGCGCTATTGAAATCATGGAATCAAACCATGTAGGGATTGTAGGCGCTAAAATCTGCTCGCTCATACACTGTCATGCATATTGCATTCACACAGCTCAATGAGACCAATGGCCTAGGCATAAACTCTTACGTGTTTGCTTAAGCCTTAAGGTCAGAGGAATGCACATTGCACATGATATTAAGTATGCCTATATGAGTTTTCATAGGGCCTACAATGAGCCTAGCATATGTCACTTTTAACCTAACTGTACGTAGGTCTATAATATTTATTTATTTATTTATTTATTTATTTATTTATTTATTTATTTATTTATTTATTGACTTGCATGTCACATCAACATTCACATAACGGTAACAGACATCAACGACAACAACAAATTCAACAGGAAATTGCTATAAACTTAATATTAGTGCAGGTCAATGAGTCAGCCGACAGAGGTCTAAAAGACACGCTTAGACTCGGCTGGCTCATTTACAAACTTAACCTTTATTATCCCAGACATTGAAATCGTCATTCTATCACTTTTGAATTTCGTTATGATACAGTTTACCACCTAGATAGAGGCAATAAGTAAAAAAAAATTATTTTTTGCTCATATAAAAATTATATATATGTTCCCAAAGTGGAACGTTGGGTCACTTTGACTAGTATAGGCATCAAGCATTAGTAAAAGTATAACATTTTCTATATGATGCATATATTATACAATTTTTTAAAAGCTGTGAATCACAAAGGTTAATACCCCACCTCCACCCCATATTTTACACTCTAAATTCCACTCCGCCCCACCCTTCCACCCCACCAAACCCCATAAAATGCTAACATTTGAAATTTATGAAAAATAATGTTTCAATTTGTTTTCATACCGTCCCACCGAACCACTACGCTGACCGTATCCCACAAAAGTCCCACAACAGTCCCCACCTACCCCAGCCCACCCCACCCAACCCTACTCCACCCTCCCCAAATTTTTCCCCGCACAGTCCCACCTTTCTGGAGTAATTTTTGGTTTCAAATATCCTCTTCACTTCGAACGCACCCGGCCCACTTCAACCACATACTCCAACCGCCCATTCCTAACCCACCCCCACCCAACTCTGGCACACTTCACCCCTTCCCATTTCCACTCCATTCTGACCCACCTCTTAAAATGCCCAAAATACGAAATTCATGAAAAACAATTTTTTACTTTGTTTTCCACATTGACCCTTCCTTCCCACTTTGACCCCACCCGGCACACTACAGCCCCATACCTCCACCGCCCGACCCCACCCATCACCACTCTAACTCAGGCCTACCCACCCCATCTCCCACCCCTCCATACCCCCACTCCGCGAAAGGCTCAACACATGAAATTCATAGCAAAAGCTAATGTTTCACTTGGCTTTCACCTTTGGTCTCACCGCACCGCACCCTACCCCGGCTCCATCCCACAATCCTCACCCCATCCCGCCATACCGTGTCCCCACCCAACCCACCCTGCGGGAAAATAGAGTAATTATATAGGCTAATTATGTTGAAAACATCATGCTGCAGAAAGCCTACACACCTTTCAAGCTGCTCAAATCCCGAAACAAACCAGTACAATAAATATTATAATAAAATAATGAAAATAGGCCTAAAATAATAATAATGTACCAACTACTACTACTACTACTACTACTACTACTACTACTACTACTACTACTACTACTACTACTACTACTACTACTAATAATAATAATAATAATAATAATAATAATAATAGTTGCTTATAGGGGTACTTTTGCACCACTCCCCGGGGACTATGTCAATGCTCTCTACGCTTGAACACTTTTCTGTAAGTTATTAGTCCGGTTTCAAGCTTGTTTTGTTTCTCAATAAATGATTGTGTTAATAATAATAATAATAATAATAATAATATTCATATTCATATTCATATTATAATGAAAACTACAACCAACGTAGGCTAAATTTTGGAGCGAGCAGGGCAAATTTCAATAGAACGTAAAAATATTAATTCAACTAGCGAGAGTGACCCAACGTTCCCAAAGTGGAACATACCTAAAATAGGCTGCGTTGCTCACTCGTAGAGCACTACCATTAAAAAAATTGACCATACCCAGGCAGAATAGACACAGTTCAACCCAAATGTATCATAAAAGCAATTAATTATCATGCATTTGTTTCATAAAGTAATTTTCAATATTTTTTTACCACAAATGTCAATTTTGGCCAAAATTGCATCAAAATAACTATTTTATTAGCAGCAACAGACTTGAAACAAAAGTAAATAAACATGCATCCATCATTGGCTAAGTAAATGAATATCAATAAGATGATTTACAGTAGGTTTTACCGTCCCTGCAAATTTTTTAATAATATGTTCCACTTTGGGAACGTTGGGTCAATATATAGCCTAAAGGTTATCTGTTGGTGTCCCTAGACAGCGGGATTATTTTATCCCTTTAGGGTCTCCCTTTTTGTAACCAATGTTTAAGATGTGCAAGCTTGTCATGTATACTTGGTTGCAAATAAAATATTTGATTGATTGATTGGTTATTAATGCCGATCTAATTTTGTCGATTCAATAACTAGGCCTAAGCAATTTCTCTACACCAGCGATTCTCAACATGTGGGTCGCGACCGACGCGGGGGTCGCCTGACGATTTGCCAGGGGTCGCCTGGACCCTTAAGAATGTGTATTTTCTTTTGCTATGAATCCTATGATTCATTCGTTAGATTGCGGCAGCCTAGCTAATTTAATTTTTGACATTTTAGGTTTATAGAGTAAATTCCACTTTTACCATTCTTTTAAACAATAAACTTTGAATAAAGTATATTCCGGTTTGCTCAAAGCCCTTGGCTGTCAGCCGGTGAAGCCTGTAATTTTATTATATATATTATAGTAAACGGCGTCGTGCGATATTGCTGTGTGCGCCACACTGTACTGTGACTAGGGCCTACTCTATCGGGTTATCGGCTCAAGGAGTCAAAGGGAAATAGATTTAGATGCATTAGGCCTTTCTTCTACTTTACTTACCGCATCATTTGGTTAAAATAGGCTATATTGACACAATGTTGAGGCTAATCCACAATTTTGCTATGAAATCGACTTTTATTTTCTTCATATCGAAAATCGCGGGCTTACCATGGCTTTGCCTTGCATTTTGAGAAACAGTTCTGTATGAAAAGTATCAAATTACGTTTAGGACAACTCACCATTAAATTTGATACAGTAACTGGAAACTGCGAATGTTTTTTTATCGCCACATACTATAATTAGGGCTACTCGTGAAAGCTTAGCTAAATTGGCAGCATTCGGAAAGCATGCGATAGTAATTTGTTTGACAGGCTACTCGGCTGGACATACAGAAAGTGGACATCTCTCTGCATTTCGCCTTTACAGCACTTTTTCTTACGCTTTTGCAGTAGCCTAGATAGAAACATTGGACAGCACAATTAACGGTGGGCCTGGTGAACATAAATTAAGTAGCCTAACTATGAACTTTCAATTACAGTGACATGGTGACTTTCGTCCGTTTGAGAGCTGTTGCTAAATCATGTCCTGCATTAAGTTTAGTAAAATTTTACTCCTTCCTACTTGCACAATGCTACTAAACTTGTATGCATTGTGTACCTTTTCAACGGAGGCCGGTAAGTGTTAAAATTGGTTCTGCGGTCCTAAAATAGTTATAATATATTATATACGGTATGCTTGAAATGGAATAGACTAAGTACCATCGAGGTTAAGTGCGATGTTTCCATGGGCGGAGTTAATCAGAGGGTCTTAAGGGGTCTAAGCCCCTCCAAGAAGGCCCAGATTCTACTTTTTTACCATGAAAATGGTATCCCTTTTCGAAGTTAGCCCCCTCCAATAAGGCTCAGACTCGGGGTTACCCCCCCCCCCCCCCCAGAACGGAAAACAAACTCCGCCCATGGATGCTTCCTGTCTCATCATCAGTCCTCTTCGTGCAATTCTGCACATCGGAAAATGCCGCTCCTCCATTCAAATAGGCCTACTCATGTTCTTAATTACCTGCCTTGCTTTTTGAAGATGTCTAATAGGGCATAGTGACCAGAATTTTAGAAAGGATTATGGTTTGGATATAATAATTTGTTGCTCCTATCTATTGGATAGTGTCTGGTATAGAAATTTTGTTTCTGACGTGTTGCTTAACTTTGCCGCCATGGCCTTGAAGTTATTCAAGTATACCGCACTATTGAGCAATGAGCATTGCATTAACACTGCTGAAATTTGACTATTTTCTTATCTGCAGTAGTAATTAGGCCTAAAAATAGGAATATTGTGAGCCACATCTTATGGCACGGCGGGTAAATTTGTTTGGCAATTCCGACATCTATGAGCTACAAACAAGGGGTCGTCCATAAACGACGTCACGCACCATAGGGCGATCCCCTTTGATCCCTCGTCACACGTTAAAACAAAAGTCATATGATATCTAGCAATGAACCGTCACAAATCGTCATAGATGTGTGACCCTCTCACCCTCCAAGGACGTGACGTCATTTATGGACTGTCCCCCATGCTTTATTCTAACTTTAAAAAATGAAAAAATCATTAAGGTTGAAAAAACCTTGTGGTCCTTAATTAAGCTTCACAAAATGTTCATATGCTGACAATGCGTTTCGCTCATATTATATGGCACCCCGTCATAATAGCCCGGTCAAAATAGCCCCGTCAAAACAGCCCCGTCATAATCGCCCAACGACAAAACAACCCCGTCAAAATAGCTCAGCGACACAATAGCCCCGTCAAAATAGCCCCGGGGCTGTTTTGAAGGGGCTATTATGACGGGTCACCATATTATATAGTAGCAACGAGAATGGATTGTATTTGGCATAAATTTATTTGGTGCTCCTATGCACAGGATAGTGTCTAGAATATAAGTTATGTTTCTGGCATGCTGATTAACTTTGACGCCAAGGCCCTGAAGTTATTCCAATATACCGCACTTTGCGACTTTCGAGCAATGAAAATAACATTATTGAAATTTGATAACTTTCTTCACAGAAGTAGAAATTATAGCAATATTTTAAGCTTCAGAAAATATCATCACCCTTTTTAATATTGTTGACTTCCTAGCGCACTAGAAACCCCCCCAATGAGAAGGACTATTTTAGCGCCATTTTCAATGATGCATTTGCACAGTGCGCGTCTTTTATGCAAGGCTTTTAACAGGCGAAAATAGACTAAACTTGAGGTGCTCGGCGGCAAAGTTAGATGGAATAAATTTGATACAATTTTACTTTAATACTTATGTTATGGGTCTAGAGCAACCTTTGAAATTATCCCAAAGTTCATTTTAAACCAAAACATTTTTCTTGCTATACCCTAATGTCTAATCTAATCAAATTAATTTCATTTTACATTGATCTATGTGCATGGACGTCCACACATAGAGGCAAGAGAGGGGACTTGCCCCTTGGCAATTTGATTTTCTTATTGTTTAACTTCTACTTTGCGATTTTCATCAAATTTATTGACACTAAAGAGCTAATGACATTGTTACTAACGATACACAAGGTGAAACTGTTAAATTTAATCTACATTGGGAAACCTCTGTGAAAAATACCCATGTTCTTAATTACCTGCCTTGCATTTAGAATATCCTGAAAAGATATATTTGTGTTTTGCCCCTCATGAAAAAATATCTTCGTGCGCCCACGAGACAGTGTGTTAACGAATTTTATTGTTTTAGCTTGCGTTTGAATTTTTATAACAAAGCACTAAAGATAAAGCCTAAATTCACAGGAAGTAACCCCAACACCTAATTAGAGTGGCGGATCTAACTTGCACCCTTAAAACTCCATAACACACATACGGTGGAGCGGAATAGAGTAGGCCTACTATAATGCTATATGAATTATAATATCTAGCGCCCTCTTTCTCAACAGAAAATTTGTAGCTGGAGATAATTTGCAGAAACTGTTTGGAATTTAATTTTTAAGGAATTAACATAAATTTCCGAGTGTTTTGTCGTTTATCAATACTTTCTTTTAGCTGTAGAAGAAGATAATCCTGTCAACACGGCTGTTGTAAAAGGAAACTCAATGTCTATGGTGTGTAGACATAATTCTACTGGGTTTTCAATTAGATGGAGTTTTAAGAGTCCAGATTGGTTGGGCGAAACTTCTGTATTTGATGGATCAAAAACGTTCAAAGACTTCACAGTCAAAAACGTTACATATGGGTTAAGCCGCGAATTTACTCTGACAAAGAAGAACACGAAGATGGAAGACGCAGGAATATACAAGTGTTTTGCCATTGAGCAGACGCGTACGGTCATTCGAACGGCACGACTGATAGTTCTTGGTTAGTTTAAGTCACCGAAATATTTTAGTGCATATAATGCTGACATAGGCCTAATTATTTAGCATTATGACAATATTTCCTCACTTTGCACTTATATCTTGGAAAATTGGGAATACTCTGAGAATATTAGTGAATGATCCCGGAAGATCTAAGTCCGTCAATGGTATTAGCTACAAAGTATAGAAGAAGATAATAATTATTATGTTCATAATCATTGCATCATTGCGTAGTGTGTGATTGTATTTAGGCATAATTATTATAGGAACAGCTCGGCCAGCTTTATGCAACAAGGAAGTAAAATAATATAATTTTTTGGCCTTTTATAATACTATTTCAGCATCTGATCCTCATTGTGGGACGAATAAAAGCAACGAAGACAAAGGCATTTTAGAGGGCACTTTTCTTACCATGTGGTGCAACATCAGTTTTGCAGGTGGCTTTGCACCTGTTTTGAAGTGGTCGAGAAACGATGGTAAGGAATTTGAAGGAACGATTGTAAGCAGAGACGGACAAGTTTCGTACGCAATTACAGAAGAACTGAAAGCTGAAGACAACGAACAGATCTACAGCTGTTCGGTCTATTTCCTTCCATTTGATTCCACAGATGCTCTTCAACCAGGCGTCGCAAGGGCAAGAAATGCACCTAGCTATAGATATCAGTGGAATTTCATCGCTGTCGTCTGGTGTACGTATTAAAATATTATTATTTGTTTAGTAGTGGTATTCAAGTAATCAAGTATTCATGTTGTTATCACCTTCATTCATTCCCAAGACTTAGGCTATATAACACCTCTGCAAGAAGTCTACTCAGAGGCGCTCCCATCCCAGCCACGGCTAAAAGATAGGTCTTAACCCTTTAATGCCGAGATGGTAGTAAATGGTATGGGAAATCCTATACCCTCCGGCATTAAAGGGTTAAGCAACTGGTAGAAGGCAGGCAAATTAGGCCTATTCCGAGGTAGTGAGCGTAGCGAAAGCGGGAGCCCATTCCATGTGGACGGGCCAACAACCTCGACGCTGTCTGGTAGTAGAGCGTCTGTATTTAAAACTATTGTTCATGCATTAATTTGCTGTCGAATTGACTACTGCAACTCACTATTTGCTGGGCTTCCTAAAGTTCGCTTATCCTCCCATCAGTCAGTTATGAACTCAGCAACCAGGCTCATTGATCGTCTACCTCGCTTACTCCCACATTTCCACCTGCATGACTGATGTTCTTCATTGGCTTCCAGTTACCTCTCGTATCCAATTCAAGGTACTGCTCCTAGTTTCGAAAACTCAAACTGGACAAGCTCCCAAATACCTTTGTGACTTGATGCATAAACCCCTATCTGCAGTCTCTTCATTGCATTTATCACCCCAAAACTTAGCCGCTGCAGATTACTTATACTTAGTCATGCAATACTTGCATACTATTACATGTAGCCTACATCACTCTTTTATAATGCTATCATAGTTTGCTGATTTTTTTATTGGCAGTCTTGCCAAAGAATCTTCATATTGAGCCCCTAAAGGAATCATACAATTACGGAAATCGCCTACGGTGCTGGGGTGATGGCGATACAACTGTATCGTACAGATGGTTATCCGGTGCAACAGGATCGGTTACATATGGATCCTATCTGACAATAGATGATACAATTGCACCAAATGTCTTATTCGTCTACGAGTGCATCGCTCTTCATGAAAAGTCAAATACAAACATCACGAAAACAGTCAACTTAACTGTAAACAATCAGAATGACCATGGTAAGTTATTGAATTCTTCGTCGCTGAAAATCTAAATGTCATTCAATCCGCCTCATCGTCTGATTCTGTCTTAGGTGCAAATCTGGTCGAAACTGTCTTGTTTCCTTGGACTGAATAAAATTAAAAGAATATAATTGCTTAGCCGCATTAATTTTAGTTGCATTGTGCGGTGACAAAAAGCGAGTTTTTTTACAATAAAATCACTATCTGATATATTATATATCGCATAAAATAAAGCCTAGTGTAACTTTCTGAAAAACATATTGAGGCAGAACATAGCAAAGACATGTTGGAGCATGCTTGATATGAAAATTATTGTTTTCCTACAGTAGACCCTATAGTAGGGTGATCAGACGTCCCGGTTTTCCCGGGACAGTCCCGGTTTTCAGCCAGCTGTCCCGGCTGCCGGGAAAGGTAGGCCAAACTCTAAATATGTCCCGGTTTTTGAAAAAAACTGATCTGAATTTCCGATCATGGTGTATTTCATGTGCGTTTGTCATGTGATCAAAAAGGCATATATTTATATTATATTTTTATAATTATACTTACTTACTTTATCAACTTTTCATTGATTTTATTACTGGCATCTGGCGAGTAAATTCAGTTGTAATCTCACTTTTATTCATTGCCATGCATATTGCATAGGCCTAATACGGAAGTACCTCTTCCGGTTCAAAATGTAAAATCGAAACGTCATATTTTCGAAGGCCTACAGATAACATTGTTTGAAACTAAATTACTTAAATAAAACTATCAAATGTCAAAACGAAAATGTTCTCTTAACGACGATCTGAAGGCCAAGTTTTCAAGCGTGTGCAGCAGTGCGACTGATGGTAGCACTGCATTATGTGATATAATAATTTATAATAATTATGTTGGCCTAACTCAATTATTTCGGTTGCTCACGGCGGCAGGTCAGACATCAATGACCATTGACCACATTGCCATTAAGAAACACAAGGTCGCTCTTAGTGCAAGAGCAAGTTCTTCATCATTGGGGAAATATCTTACAGCTAAATAACCAGGCAAAGGAGAGTATAATTTAGCTGCTGCAGAGGGTAGGCTACGTAAACTATGCAAACCACACCGTTGAATTTTATTATGGAATATTGGCAGACAAAACAATTTTAAGAAGAATACATTCAAGCGCCAAATATGAGTGACTGCTTTGATAAATATGAGGTAATTACATTTAAATTTAAAAGCAAGATTAGGCCTAGTTATGATAGATCAGATAGATGGATAGATGTTAGCAAACAAACTTTTAAGAAGCATAGGCTACATTCAGGTGTCAAATTGCGGTAACTGATTTTATAAATTTACAATTTCATTTAAAATTTAAAAGCATCATTTGGTTAAAACTTTTCACTTAGTCTATTAGGCCTACTTATACTTTATAGAGTATAGACTTAGTCTTATTCTAGTCTTGTCATATAGTAATATAAGCCTTAGTCCTATAGACTTATAGGCTACCAACATAAAATACATATAATACACATGTAGATATTACTTTGTGTGTTACATTATATTAATTATTGACAACATTAAAAATTTAATTGTTGATTGAATTGTCCAGGTTTTTAGTTTCCAATATCTGGTCAGCCTACCCTATAGGCATATTATACCTGATTTCAATAGGACTTTCTCGATCGTGGGTCCAATTGTTTAGAATAACCTTCATTCCAGCCAGTGTTCCGCGAGACCTGTCTAACTGTTAAAATAAATTAATACCGATACTTAAGGCTTTCCTCTTTGGCGGTGCCTGGGTCGGAAGAGCCTCGGAATAGTTCTCTTCTGGGGTGCTATATAAATTACGGTGTCACGACAACTCGTCTACCGACAACTCGTCTAACGACAAGTGGTCTCCGGACAATTCGTCTAACGACAACTGGTCTACTGACAACTGATTCAGCGCTTGAGAAATGGAAGCTGGATGACAGTTTTTAGAGGTGAAGTGGAGGTTGGATTGATGAAAAAACGCAAGAGAAATGGAATCTGGATGATGGTTCTTTTACAGGTGAAATAGAAGCTGGACTTACAAAAATAACGCATGATAAATAAAAGCTGAATGAAGGTATTTCTAGATCTCAAATAGAAGCTGGATTGATAAGAAAACCGCTTAAGTAATGGAAGCTGGATGAAGGTATTTTTATATCTGAAATAGAATCTGGATTGACGAAAATAACAGGCGATAAATAGAAGCTGGATGAACGTGTTTTTAGATTTGAAGTAGAAATGTGTGCATGTTGGAATAGGCCTACATGAATGAAAATCATCAATCCAGCTTCCATTTAAGCTAAAAACCCATTTTCGTAAATCCAGTTTCTATTTCATCAATACTTTTCGTCTGTAGACCAGTTGTCGTTAGACCAATTGTCCGGAGACGAGTTGTCGTTAGACGAGTTGTCGGTAGACCAGTTGTCGTGGAACCATAAATTACATATAATTATAAATAGATCGATAGTTAGAACTTCTAATAAACAAAATGTTTTCCATAGGCAATGAATTAGGCTAACTTTCACGCACTGCATCAAAGTGAATGGTACTCTTTTCAAAATCTATTAGGCCTAAGAACTAGTTTCTCACCATTAAATCGTTTCTTGCGAAGCATGTCTTTGATACGATTTAGAACACCGATAGCATTATTATTAATGACGCAAAAGGCTAAAATGAGGCCTAGTCCTATTTCAGAGGTGATGTAGAAGCCCATGGCGGTACTCAAACCAACACTAGCAGGTCGCGTCATATCAGTGACGGCACCAGCTTATTATTTTCAGCAGGAGCTGGTCACGTCAAGGTTATGGTAGTTATTCAGAAGAAGATATTAAAAATTCCAAATAAATGTTGGCAAGTCGAATGGCAGGTTAGAGGTAAAATTGACAGGTCACATGGCGTGCCGCGACCTTTGGTGCCGCGGCGTAGGGGTTTGCGGGTAAAACATTTTTGCTAACCAAACCGTACCCGCACACAGGACCGCTACCCGTACCCGTACTCCACCCTTACTAAAAATGACTATCCGACCAGACCCGTACCCGCTGGTATACCCGTATCCGTAGCGTACCCGTCACGTATAGGCTAGTTATCCCGAGCTCACATAGTTAAATTCTCTACCAGGCAAATAGATTTGCAACTCTTCATGTGGCTCTAGTAGGCCTAATATATGATGATGATGATGATGATGATGATGATGATGATGATGATGATGATGATGATGATGATGATGATGATGATGATCGTAATCGTAATCTCGAGACTTCCACAGCGCCCACAAAAGCGAAGTCGCGGGAACCAGCTTATTCACAGGCGCTTAATCAAAACAGAATCGATAGGCAGCGGGTCAAGTCCGGAGAGTCAGGCAGGCAGACGGATGGACGGCTAAGGTGGGTGGTATTTAGGGTTGAGATGACGAGGGATGTGAGGAGAATCAGAAGAATAAAGATAGGATTTGCGGAAGAGCAATGTTTTCAGTTTTGAGTGAAAGACCTGTGGAGAGATAGCGAGAGGTGGAGTTTTGGTGAGCTCGTACGATGGGTCGGAAGTTTGCCGAAGTGCTGGCGGAAGTTTGTTCCAAAAAGGTGGAACGGCAATGGCTATGGAGCGGTTTGCGAATGTCAGCGATGAAGTGATGAGAGGGCGAAGCAGTGTAATGGAGAATGAGGAGCGTGTTGACCGAAGTGGCTGTAGGGTGAACAATTGACGAAGGTAGAACGGCTGGGATGATTGGAGTGTATTGTAAGTAAGTGATAGGACTTTGTATTCAATGCGTTCGCGTATTTTGAGCCAGTGGAGTGACTTCAGGAGTGGAGTGATGTGGTGACGTTTCGGGGTTTTCGTCACTGCACGGGCGAGGGCATTCTGGATAGCTTGGAGGCAGTTAATTTGGGTTGTATCAATGTTTAGGAAGATGATGAAGAAGAAGATGATGATGACGATGATGACGATGATGATAATAGCAGTAACAGCTGTAGTTGTAGCTGCAGCAGTAGCAGCAGTGATAACAGTGACATGGCAATGGGGAACATTTATTCGTACTCATGGCCCAAGGCCCTTCAAATGAATGTTTCAGAAACTGATGGTGATGACAATGAAGATGATAATGATGATTGTGTCCACGTAAAAAATAATGTGCATGTGTGTATTACATGTACATGTATGTGTATGGGTGCGTGAATATAGCTGCCAGGTAGCCAGACTGAGTATAATTGTGACATTGCAAGACTCACTATAAATAATAATTATGTAACCCGCGGGTACGGCCAAACCCGCGGGTAAAGGGTATCAAGGCTGTTTTTAAGGAATTTTTAGAACTGCACAACTCCTTCTTTCCTTTCCCATCCTTCATGTTAAATTACTCCCAATCGGAGGGAAATGGCCTTTTTCAACTAGTTTTAACTGCAAAGAAGTGCTCCTACAACTTCACAAATCCATTTAGAACTGCACATTTTGTGTACAACTGCACGTTAAAAAAAGCCATGGAGGGTATACCGCAGACCCCTAAGTGCAGCCGCTATTGGTTTTATGCAAATTAGCACAAACTATCAGTAAGAGTAGGCCTAATCTTAAATATTTTTAAAACGCTCTAGCTTATCATAAAGAAATACATACAATGATAGTCGATAGCCCCTTCACATAAAAAAAGAAAATAAATAAAGGAGTGGCAAAGTCGGTGGAAAGTCAGGCTAAATTTCAACCACATTGCTGGATGGAAACGTCAGAAAAGTCAGAGAATCTGGAAGCTAAGCTACGGTGGATAATCGAGTTGGAACAGACGAGTTTTAAATAAAGTTTTTTTGTTTTTTATTCTCTTCCAAAAAACGTCGGTTTTTCTTTTTCGTGTCGTTTTATTCCTTTTTTAAAAAAAACTTTACTTTATTTTTTCACCGTCTATTTTTAGCCTATTTTCCTTAATTTGATTTTTGTCTGATATTCCTTAGGCCTACGCTTTCACCGTAATCTCAATTATTCAGCTAACGGATGTCATTATTTAATTGTTTACCGGTAACGTCATCATTCTGACAAATACATGTAGTAGGTCCCTACAAAAATGAAATCTACAAGAGTTATTTTAATATAAACTGCTTAGACCTACTTGCATAATTATAAGTAGCATTTTTAAGTAAGCTTGCAATATAATATACAGGGTGGGCCAGTAGAAATGCAACAACTTTGATGCCTTATAACATGAAAATTTTTCTTTTGCGCATCTTGTACAATATGTCAAATTGAACATAATTATCGCTTTTGTCATTCTGAAAAATATCTACGAGATACTGCTACGAAGTTTTGAGATAATTTGCTCGTGCGCTTCGGTGTGAAACTCTGATGCAGTGTCCGCTCGGTAGTCGGGAGCGCCTCTGAGTGGAAACATTGAAGGGCGCTATATAAATGGACAAATAAATAAATAATTAAGCAGTAGCAATAGAAATGTATCGATTCTTGCCAGTTAAATTCAAGTGAATATCATTCTCAGCAGATATCAACAAGACAACGTTGCTGGCAGTTTTGTTTCCAATTGGTGGAGTCGTTATAGCATGCAATCTCGGACTACTTCTTCAGAAATACCACATGAGACGTAATGTTTGTCTTTAACATATTATCGTTATGATTAGCCAAAACATTTAGGCGCAAATCCAATACGAATTGTAAATACAATAAATTGCCTTGTCGTGCTATACCTACTATTCTCGGGATAATGTAGGGCCTACAATATAATTTTATCAACATAAAACCCACAAAATACCAACTTCATTTCGGCAGACGTCTACTATTATAATAGTAACAGGGTGGCTCAATAAAAAAAATGCCCCTCGAGTAAGAATGCAATATGTCCGCAACTGGTTGAGATATGTCTATCCAAATAACATATTGTATACAGGAAAGATGTCCACACAATCTCTGAACAATGCAAAAAATAATTTTCATGACTTCAAAAGTTGCACCGCTTAAACATCTTTTCCCGTCTTTTCTTCCAAATTTTCGCAGCCTAACGTTCCAATGCTTTTATTTCTGCAAGACTTTTACAGACAAAAGAGTCTAGAACCAAAATGATGATACGACCTCACTATCAGCTGCAAAGAATTTGTTTATGAAGCTATTATTTGGAGATATGTTGTATATTGGGGTGCTCGGTAGTACAGTGGATAGCGCGCTGGATTGTCGACCAAGAGGTCGGGGGTTCAATTTCCCGCCGGGGCAGAAATTTATAACGAGATTTCTGTTCCACAAGCACCCCCTAGCCGACTCAGCTATGATGAGTACACTGACCTACGGTCAGTGGATAATGAGACGGCGAGGGAGAGGATTGGCCACCGCCCTCATATGCCGAGGCCTTGAAAATGAAGTCGCTAACACTTCATCCCCATTGGCTAGCAGACGTTGCTTAAACAGAGACTAGGTCCAGGACATCGCGGGAGTCTAGCGAAATACCCAGTGAAAAGTGTAATCCGAGCACACTGATTCACTGAAAGCTGTCTACAAGTTTGTTGATGTAACCGAAGTCAGATATCGGAAGAGAGGCAGGAAGTGATCGCTTTGTCTGACAGCAAAGAGCGCGATGTTCACGAAAGTCGTCTGGTAGGCCTAGTGTAGAGGGTCAAGGTTGAAAGCCCATCATGGTTTCTGAAGCGTATGTTACGGCGGCAAGGTAAGACCGGGCCTCATCCCTGATAGTTACTGTAAGCGCCAAACTTTACGTTGAACCCTGTTACCCAGACTTATTGAAGACATCAGGTATGTTCCACCACCTGGTGTATTTTCTGGCAGGACGTTGACCCTGCTCGCGCGGCAATGTTGATTCAAGGCTTTATTGCTATCAACTGCAGTATTAAAATTAACAAGAAGGGAAAGACCGGAAATTGTTCAGAGAGCAGAATAAGATCACGCTTCTGGAGCTGCCGGGGGTATTTTTTATTCCCAGTTGAATTAGAGGAAACCCATTTGTCTCTGAAAACGTTTGGGCACGACTTACGACATGACCTAACGGCGGCAAGTGACCTATTTATGTAATTGCTTTTAGTTGGGTGTATTGGTGTATTCAGGCATATGTTCACTGTCTGGCGTCTGAGGCTGCTACTGCGGTTCAGGCAATAAACCTGGTCATGCAGACCTTAGAATCCAATCGCTTACGACTAAATCCAAACAAGACCTAATACACATGGCTTGGCACTCGCCAACAACTTGCAAAACTTAACCCATTAGTGCCTGCCTTTTTTTTCTTCATGAAAGTGTGAAAATATTGTAATTTCTACCTAATGAAAATCAGTGTCAAACACCATTCAGCCTAAAATTTGTTTTTTCTATTTATTAGCAATTTTTTCTTACCGTCCCCGTTTTGGGGACGCTAGGCACAAGTGCCCCCGTGAACTTTTCCAGGCTGGCATTGATCAACTGTGAAGGTTTCATATATATTTTAACTATTTATTCATAAAAATAAGCATACCTGTTGCTAAATAAGTCAAGTTGCACATATAAAACTCATTGGTTGTGTCAATCCACTCCTTATATCCGAGCGTTGACCTCACCAGTCTCTTCGGTAGCTTCTATATTTCCTCAGTGGCCTAAACCTACCCCTACTGATTTAACTGATTCGAATCTACTGTCTAGGTAAAGTTCTACAGTAATTCCTTATTCTACTTCAACGACAACGATGATAGGTTTTCCAAAGTATATTATCATCAACTTCAACATAAAACGTAACAGCAGCAAACAACACGATAATGTCTATCCTTGCATTATCATAGCAACAACGTCTCTTCTCTACGACAACTAATCAACTACTACTACAGTTATCACAGCCTAAACTCGTGACTCATTCCTCAGACGCTCATTCCTTCTCTCAATCCGCCGTCTTCCAGACAGTGGTTCAGACAATCGGCCAGACAGTCGTCTCAAAACCCGCGCCTAAACGCACCTGTGCACTTTGGCCCGTTTCGTCGCTGGCGTACACGCGACCGACCGGCCGCTGTACTAGGCCTACATAAAATACGCTTACATTACCTCTTTCCTTTCTTTTAAAGAGAGCTAATTATCTTTAAAAATTAGCGAACGTCCATTAATTATACAATACCAATAATTCTTACACTAAATGCATCATAAAATATCTTACACTACAATCTAGATAAACAGTCAGCTACTACATTCAGCTTTCCTTTCTTATAGTTCAACAGAATGTCAAAATTTTGTATTGATAAAGACCATCTGACTAACTTAGCAGATTTCGACATTGATTCAGTCAAATAAACTAAAGGATTGTGATCTGTAAACACATTAATCTTAGAACCAATAACAATTTCTTTCAATTTGTTTAAAGCCCATATGATTGCATAGGCTTCCTTCTCAATCGTCGCCCATCTCCTCTGGGTATCTGTCAGTTTCTGACTGATAAATGAAACGGGACGTTCTATCCCTTCGTTGTCCACTTGTGACAACACAGCTCCCACAGCAAAATCGCTGCTATCACAATACAAATTAAATGGTTTACCAACCTCAAACATATATAAAATCACATTTGATAAGACAATCTCCTTAAGTGAATCAAAGGATTTCTGATGTGCATCAGTCCAAACAATATTCTCAGGTCCTTTCTTGATAGTTAGATCAGTTAATGGCTTAGCAATTTCTGCAAAATTACAAATAAACTGTCTGTAAAATCCAAAAAATCCTAACACTTGCTTCACTTGCTTCTTCGTTTCAGGGTTCTTCAAATTAATCAAACTTTCTACCCTGTCTGGATTCATCATCTTTTTCCCTGATCCTATGAGGTGACCGATGAATTTCACCTCACTCTTACCAAACACACATTTCTTCAAGTTCAATGTCACATTATGCAATCTTATTTGTTTCAAAAACAATTCTAAATGTCTCAAATGACTGTTCCAATCATCAGAATGTACTGCAATGTCATCCACATACGGTTCAGTGAATTCATTAATCGGTTGTAAAATCATGTTAATCGCTTTTACAAAAGTCCGTCCAGAGTTAATCATGCCGATTGGTACACGTGTAAACTCGTACAGTCCATTGTGTGTAACAAAAGCGGTTTTCCATCGATCGCTCTCCTTCACAGGACAAGTCCAGTATGCGCTGCGACAGTCCAAGACGGAAATAAACTTGGATTTCCCGACTTTGCTCAAGACATCATTGACGATCGGCATAGGATAGCGACAATTTTCAGTAAAGGAATTAATGTATCTGTAGTCACAAGCTAGTCTCAAAGAATCATCCTTCTTCTTGACAATGACAAGTGGACTTGCCATTCTGCTTGATGACGGTTGAATGATCTTTTCTTTCAGCATCTCTTGTATTTGTTTTTCCACTTTTGCGCGGTATATTAGTGGTATGCGATATGCCATGAACTCCTTCTCTCGAAAGTCCGGTTTCAACACCACCTCGTGTTCTACTAGCGTACACAGTCCAGGTTTGTCCGAAAATCTGTCTGCGTAACGATTCAGTACATCCAGTAACTGTTTCCGTTGTTCACTCGTTAAATGTCCAATTTGTTCATCATCCAGCTGAAGTGATTTCTGTTTCGTCTCTGAATGATCTTCTTTCAATGGTATCTCTACCACTGATCCAAATTCTTCGTCCTCTTCCACGATAAGACCACATGATAATGTTCTTGTGATGAATTTTCTCATTTTGTTGGCATGCACAATTCGTCGACCATTTTCATTCATGTCCACGAGATATGAATATTTGGATCTTTTTTGTAAGACAGTACATGGACCATGCCATCGTGAGATCAATTTGTTGGTTGACGTTGGATATAGTACGATGACGTTTTCTCCAAGTTCGAATTCTTTATCTTTTGCTCTCTTGTTATATTGGCTGGCATACTGTTTTTGCTTCTCCTCTGCACAACTCTCAGCGAATATCAAAGCTTTCTCCATGTCTGCTCTTAAATTCTTTAAATACTTTGCCGGTTGTACTCCAATGTTCGGTGGTAAATTTATTTCTTTTGTCCAGCTTTCCTTTAGGATTGTTAATGGTCCTCTTGGCAACTTTCCATACACCAACATGTACGGTGCCACCCCGGTCGTTGCATTAGGCACTTCTCGCAATGCCCACACCGTAAATGGAATGATCTTATGCCACTGCCTCGGATTTTTCACAATGACATGATGAACCATCTTCTTGAATGTCTGATTCCATCTCTCCACTAATCCTGCGGCCTCAGGATGTCCTGGCGAATCAAATCTAGGACAGCATCCCATCAATTTCAAAAATTCCCTCGTCAGACTGGCTGTAAAATTCGTCCCTCTGTCACTGGTAATCACAGACGGCACTCCCACATCCATGAATAGCTTCATCAAAGCCTCACACACAACCTTAGCAGTCAATGACTTCAGCAAAAAGATTGTCGGCCATCTTGTACATGAGTCCACTATGCACAAACAATATTTATGTCCTGCTGCTGACGTCGGTTCTATCGGTCCTACCACGTCCATTGTCATTCTCCTGAACGGTACATCTTCTCTTGGTATTGGCGTAATCGGCACTCTATCCATCACCAAACTTCGTGCTTTCAGCTGACACTTGACACATGATTTACAGAACCTCACCACATCTCGACGCATCTTTGGCCATACGAAGGACATCTTGATTCTTTCTCGTGTCTTCTCTTCTCCCAAGTGTCCACCAAATACAGACTCGTGTGCTAATTCCATCACTTGAATTCTTCTTTCTTTCGGTAGCACCAACTGATACACTAACTGATCCAGCATTTGATGTTTCTTATACATCAACCCATTCACCACGCTAAACTCTGATCCCTTGTCTTCAGCTATCTTCCACCACGACTTCAATGACTCATCATTTCTCTGTTGCTCTTCGAATTTCTTTGCATCTTCCAATTGTCTTTCGTCATTCGTATTCTCCGTAAACAATTCTCTCATGCTCGTATCCATTTCTACATCACTTCCAGAATCTTCACTATCATTTCGTTCACATGCAGCCATCTCTTCTTCATTTTCATTGTTCTCGGATGTTGTTCCTTCTTCTTCTTGAATACTGTGTTCATCTTCGCTTTCAGTGTCATCGTCTAGCAAACTTTCATTCAGCTGTTCCTCTTCTTCGTCTTCGATTTCTGTTCTCCGACTCTGTGCTCTTGTAGTCACGTGCGCTTGTACTTCTCCTTGCAATACACTGACTGGTGGAATCTCTTTCAGTTCTGCAATTATCTCCGGATGTAGCAGGACCTTTTCTGGATTTTCTTTACACAGTTCTGCTGAAATGCTGGCACACACCAACGCCAAATATGGCGCAATATTTATTTTCCTGTCCTTCTGATCTTCTCCTACTGTCGGATCACTCATTCTCACATCAATCTTCACTAACTTAGCTGGAATAGGCTCTCCAGCCACACATTGCAAATGTACTCTGCCAATTTCTTCCACTATCGCTCCTTTCAGTAGTTCCTCGTTGATTACTGGTATCTCTGTCCCAGAATCGATCAATGCTCTGACCTGCACAGGCTGTCCACTGTCATTATTTCCACGAATTTCTACAGTTACATGCTGCAATACAATCTTCTTCATGCGTTGGCAGTCATTTTTACTTAGTGTTTCTCGGCCAATTTCTGCAATGGGAGTAGTCCTTATTACTTCACTTGGTGTAGTAAACTGCGGTGTGCACTTCATCACTGCCTTCACTTCTGTTTCTCGGTCATCATGTTCTTCTAGATCATACGGTGCATTCATCACTTGGATCTGGTTTACTCTCAGATTTTCTGCACTCCTACTAAATTTGTTTCTCAGATTTGTCGCTCCTGGTGCTTGACAATTTTTTTATCAGATGTGTGTCTGACTGACAGTTGTGGCAACGTTTCTTTACCAAACCTCTTTGCTCATTGTTCTCCCACTTGCGGTACGGAGAGTACGATGCATTGCCTTCTTTGGAGCGTCCAAATGGTGGAGTTCGGTTGTAGGCTTGTCTGTCCCACGTTGTCTGTTTGTTCTCTTGCCACCACTGCTTTCCAGAGTAATTGTCTTTCTTGACATCACTACCTTTGGCTTGGCTTCCAGTTTCTTTGGCAGTGCTGTTCCACTTGGTCTGCTTTGGATTATTGCCCCATGCGTCGTATTTCGGTTTTTCTTGAAACATTACACCAATTCGATTGTTTACATGTATGTCTGCGAGGTCTGCAACGTTACTGGCTTCTAAACATTCGGTACCTTCTTTCGCTAAGACAAACTGTAGTGGACCTGGTGGTTAACATTCTTTCAGCTTATCCGCCACTAACAAATCAAACAGCTTCTCGTAGTCTTTGCCCACTCGTCTACTTCTGACATAATAATTCAACAGATTCTTCAACCTTGCCGTAAACATCGTATACGTTTCTTCGACTGTCTTTTTGGCCTCTGCAAATCTGGATCTGTACTCTCGAGCAGTTAGCTTGAATTCTTTCAATAAATGCTCTTTGACGACATCATAGTTGTCAAGCTCATCCAAAGATACACGGTTCAATACAGTTCGTGCTTTCGGTGTCATAAGTGGCAATAACAATTTCACCCAATATTGTTTTTCCACAGCGAAACTATTGAATGCATTTTCCACGGTCTCAAAATATAATGGCACTTCCATCATATCATACGGCATCTTCGGTAACACGTGCTTCATTGCGTCGCCTATCTTCTTAATCTTTGATACAATTGTCTCACTTTCTCTGAGCCTATTTTGTTCAGACTCCTCACGACTTCTTCTATCGTCTTCATCTCTCTTCTTCAGTCGATTCTGATCTTCTATCCTACGCAGTTTTTCTTGTTCTATCTTCTGCTGCAACAATTCTAACTGCTTTCTGCGTTCCTCCTTTTCAATAGTCATTTCTTGGAGTTGAGCTTCCTTGATAGCAAGTTTCTATTGTTCTAACTGCATCTGCTCTTCTCTTTCTCTTTCTGCTTTTTCCAAATTGTCTTTTTCAGCTTGAAATTCTTCCTGACGAATTTCTTCTGCTCTCTCCAGTTCTTGCAAACGCATCTTTTCTTTTTCTTCCTCGCGAGCCTTTTTGTCCTCAATCTGCTGTTTTCGTATTTCTTCATCGCTTTTTCTTGCTTTTTCGTACTCTATCATTAACTCCGTCCTTCTCCGTTCTGATTCATCACGATCGAGTCTCATTTGTTCTAGTTGTATCTGGAACTGCTGCTTCTGCATGTCTATCTCTTGTTGTCTAATCTTCTCTGCTTTTTCTCGCTCTTCCTGTCTAATCTTTTCTGCTTTTTCTGCTCTTTCTTTCTCCTCTTGTTTACGTTCTTTCTTTTCTTGGCGCCGTCGTTCCTCTTTCTCTTCCTCTTTTTGGCGACGTTCTTTGTCCTCCTGTCTACGTTGCTCCTCTTTCTCCCTCTCCTCTTGACGACGTTGTTCCTCTCTCATCATCATGAATTGCATCAGCGCCTCCATAGACATCGGTGGCTGTGGTTTCTCAACCGGCTTCTCTACAGCACCACCAACCGCACCTTCTTCTTCAGCGTCTTTCGCCCAAACCTCCGCCAAAGATCTCATCAAATGTTCCCTCGACATCTGTCCGACTTCTTCTGCGTCTAGGCCTGCTTCGATTAATAATTTTATTATTTTCTCCGATGCCATCTTTTTAATAGCCGCTTGCTTTTGCTCTGTGAGTTTCTCCATCTTACTTCTTTACTTCACTGTTGCTATTGCTCCTTTAATAGACAAGCAAGTTTTTCCTACCTTTCCGTCCGTTGAGTTGTCGTTTCTCACTGTCGTATTGATATTACTGATGTTACTGGTGCACCAGTTGCTTCTCCGCATAATTTCACAGCGTCCGTCGATAAGAAATTTCCGTGGCGTTGATAAGAAATTTCCGTGGCGTTGATAAGATCCCAGATATCGTTCCTTCCGTATTCTCAGGTGAGAATACCAGCGTGTGAAGATAAGCAAAATACAGCGTCAGAAGATCAGAAAATCAATATTCCGAATCCACGAGTAAATGTAGATCGTCAAACAACGGTTGTAAATTCGTGTCCAAACTTTCGCAAATTCGTATCAATCAGTATGGATCAGTATCTCCGTTGGATAAGTATCTCACCGTTCGTATTGTAAATGGATTAGTATCCCACCGTGCTGCACCAAATGTCAATCCACTCCTTATATCCGAGCGTTGACCTCACCAGTCTCTTCGGTAGCTTCTATATTTCCTCAGTGGCCTAAACCTACCCCTACTGATTTAACTGATTCGAATCTACTGTCTAGGTAAAGTTCTACAGTAATTCCTTATTCTACTTCAACGACAACGATGATAGGTTTTTCAAAGTATATTATCATCAACTTCAACATAAAACGTAACAGCAGCAAACAACACGATAATGTCTATCCTTGCATTATCATAGCAACAACGTCTCTTCTCTACGACAACTAATCAACTACTACTACAGTTATCACAGCCTAAACTCGTGACTCATTCCTCAGACGCTCATTCCTTCTCTCAATCCGCCGTCTTCCAGACAGTGGTTCAGACAATCGGCCAGACAGTCGTCTCAAAACCCGCGCCTAAACGCACCTGTGCACTTTGGCCCGTTTCGTCGCTGGCGTACACGCGACCGACCGGCCGCTGTACTAGGCCTACATAAAATACGCTTACAGGTTGCTATAAATTTTTATGAAAAATTTCAAATAATCAAGAAAAACTGTCAAATTTATGAAGTTTTTACCGTTTTTGCCTTGCTTTTAGACAGCAGCAACCCCAGCGACACTGTATTCTACTAGACTGGAAGAATTGATTTGTTTGTATGTTTGTATTGTATGCGTACTTGTTATAGCGTCCCTTCAAGCTCACTACTCAGAGGCGCTCTCGACTACAGCGCGGACACTGCAACGGAGTTTCACGCCGAAGCGCTTAGCAATTGCGAGTGAAGGACTTTGCCAAGGTCCTTACTTGCGACTGGAGGTGGGTTTGAACCTGCAACCCCCCAGCTTACATTGCGACACGGTATCCGGACATTACCCCGGCCCATTACTCCCTGCCATTACCACTCTGCCATTACCTCCTGACCATTACCACCCGCAGGTCAGGACATTACCCCCGCCATTACATCCCGTCTGTTTACATTTAGGTCCAGTGTATGTATGTATGTATGTGTGTATTATTTGTTTGTATGTGCACTTGTTATAGCGCCCCTTCAAGCATATGCTACTCAGAGGCGCTCCCGAATGCAGAGCGGACACTGCATCGGAGTTTCACACAGAAGCGCTGAGATTATTGTGAGTGAAAGACTTGCCCAAGGTCCTTACGCGGCGAGATAGGTTCGAACCTTCCGACTTCAAGGCAACGACGCCACCACTACACTACCGCGCCCCTCACACTTACGTACATACATACATACATACGGGGGGCGCGGTGGTGTCCAGCGGTGATCTGACCTCCAATCAGCTGATCAAGCTGAACTCTTCACCCCTCGTTCTCGAACCGCTATAATGCAGCGGCGCTCAGTGGCTGGCCTTAGAACCTGGAATGGTCTTCCTGTTGCTCTCCGCCTGGTGCCTAGCGGTCACACCACTATGTTTCTGTCTCATTTAAAAACTGCCTTTTTTAGCCGCTGTTGAACTGGGAGCGCTTCTGAGTTGATCACCTTGAAGGTGCGCGATATAAAAGGCAAATCATAATTGAATCTCTTACTTCTTAAGTCTGCTAAAGTCTCAATAACCGACCGGTGCATATCTGCAGCTGCAGAACATGTTGTAGGCCTTAAGCTGCACGTTGAATGTTGATGATGGTCGCAAGGTTATCATGTCTAATATTGCGCCATGGCTATGCACAACACGGAGTGCCGTGTTGGTATATAATCCATGGACATTAGATGGGTATAAAAGCTTATAGGGTTAGATACAGAGGTGCGAGTCAGTGTGCTCCATCTTCGAAGGGTGTGAACTTTACTGCACCTAAGAAGCAGAGAAAGTCGTAAAAATTTAAGTCGTTTTGTGTTGACCTTCCTAAGATTCAGCTAGCCTATCTCCGGCACAGTCGGTAGTCAATGCTGTTGCTATGCTCATTGCCATCTTCCATGATTCTTCCACACTTAAACATTCATGGCTGAACAACTTCACTGGCTTATTAGAGTCGACCCGTAGTCTCAATTGGGTCCGACATAATTTTTGTTTAGTTTACTTATGCCACATCGCAGCCCTTCCGTCTGGAATGGGCTTCCATATCTCAGGCTCTGTCAATATCATCCGCTCTGATAGTATTTTCTAATCTTTCTCTCGTATGATAACCTGCCTTTCTCTCGATTTTGCACGCACTGGGAGCGCTTCTGAAAGGCTCTTGCTGCGAGAAACTCTTTATAAATGGTTATACACAATACACTACAATAGAATTTGCCATCTAAGCAAGCCGCTTCAGCAGGGTGCTTCCTAAATGTTTTTGTCATATTTTATAGTTACGTAGCCTACTTTATGCAGGCCTATAACCGCTTAACCGCCGCAAGCCAGAAAATCCTGGCGCCGCACCATATTGGTAAAAAATAGCGAAATTTTTGGGGCTTATTGTTAGTTGCGTAATTAATTTTTTTTACATTTGGGGAACAAGTAGGCATATAAACCAAAACAAAAACAATCAAGAAATACCTGTAGAGTAACAAAAATATATGTGGACAGGTAAAATATCGGTGGACAGGTAAAAATATCTATGGACATGTAAAAAAAATAGCTGTGGACAGGTAAGAAATATCCGTAGAGTAGGCCTAACAAAGGCTTGGTGGCGGATAACATCAGAAGAGACAAATAAAGCACAGAATTGTCCGGCTGTGAAATTATTTAGATCAACAGACACATCTGTAACCCCGTCAAAGGGGTACCAGATGGGTAACTGTTTGCAAGTAGGCGTCCACACAAAGTTTGGACAACGGCAACCATCTGTAGGCCTATCTGACTCAATGTCTTGAGTTGTGCAGCCCATGTCTTGTCGCGCATGCATCTCCATCGTCGATGTCATCGTCGCAATCGTTTCCTGCATCCTGAATTGCCCGTATGTTTCGTCATCGGATTTCTTACTATCTAAATCTGTTATATTCTAACTCTACACGGTGTCCCAATTGAACTAATACCCTTTTGTTTTGGCGATATACTTGTCAATTCTAAATGAAACTATGAAATTTAAGAGAATGTGAGAGGGATAAATTATCAATGTTTCCAGAAATTTTATCCAATTCTGCCAACAGATTCCGAAATTATGCGCACTCAAATTTTGGCAACGGAAATTTTAAGTTTCCACATGTA
This sequence comes from Lumbricus rubellus, assembly GCA_945859605.1. Lineage (NCBI taxonomy): Eukaryota > Metazoa > Annelida > Clitellata > Crassiclitellata > Lumbricidae > Lumbricus > Lumbricus rubellus. Next base: position 4,132,301 of record OX243814.1, on the reverse strand, counting down.
AAATATAGGAAATTATTATTTGCAACAATTGCTGTTCTTCAAAGCTGATGTTCAAAAATGTCCTCCATTTTTTTGCTCGAATGCATGCTCTAAGGCGCTGTCGCCATTCATTCATTGCATTGTCAACAATTTCTTGATCAAAACGATTTCATTCTTCCACAATTCGCTGTTTGAGGTGGTCAACGTCACGTAGAGTCTATGCGAGTTTGATAAGGCTGCGATGGACCAGTTTCTGTTAGGAAATTCCTTTAAAAACCTTTTTGCACCGTAATGTTTTCTTCTCTTAAATTGTTTATTAAACTCAAATCGTCTTTGCTGAAAATCATTTTTATTGTTGTCCCCTAACATAGAAATGACGGAAATATGACGTCATATTTATTCATTTCAAAAATAAGGGGTGCAGTTGCAAACAATAATTTCCTATCTTTTACATGTTGACATGGGACACCGTGTACATCTGAATTACTGTCTAAAATTCTTTGTAAAACTTCTTTGCTTGCACACTTGTGTATGTTACTATACGTCATGGTTGCATCGGCGTGATCAGACCGGATGTAGACTATGAAAATTGTTTTCGCCCCAATATAGCCCACGACATCCTCTGCTAATATAATATGCACCGTTCTACATGAAATACACCACACCAGCACTGTTCCTGAGTCATTACGTTAATGCCGGATTTATCCGGTGGTAAGTCTTGAGGATTTTCTGCTGGCACCGGATATATCCGGCATGTGGCGGCTAAGCGGTAGCCTACTTAAGCAGGCCTATTATAATAGACACGAGTAGGCTAAGCATTTATTTGAAACTCTCCTTAAATTCTCTATAGGCCTAATAATTATACGCTTTAATTGTTATTACTTAGCAGTCTTAGCTAATGCCGCTGCAAACGGTGTACATGTACATGTAGTTATTACTCTTACGCCTCGATTCATGAAATGCAGATGGTTATGTCGTAGGTCTTCTAACATTACACGACTTGTATACTTGTATGAATGCAGGTAAGGTCCGGTCCATTGTCAGACAAGCCAAGCACACTGAACATCATTACGATGAAGTGGACGAATCTGAAATAATAACCATGACAAACGAAATGAGGACAGAAACGACAACAACTGAAGGAACAACCACAACAATATCAGGCGACTTGACTCCGCAAGAAACCGTGTCTCAAAACCTGAGCATTCGTCCATATTCCTCTCTTGGTAGTGTTGGCCCACTACCTGATACCCCAGTCTACTCCACTCTGGATACAACTAACGCAGCAACACACGCGTTAGAAGGCGACAGAGGTAGTCCAACCATCGAGGTATACTACGTCAACGTACCTAGGATGGAAACTATTAAGGAAGATACAGTTCATATGGACTTGGCGGATAACGAATAACAGAAGTGTAGGCCCATAGGACTAAAAATTTGAACATCAACGCAACTCATGCAGACGAGATGCATGCGCAAGAACACTTGGTGGAACCCACATTAATTTTGCCTCTCGGGGTTCTACACAAAAGCGGAGACTTGGGCGTGACTTTGGAGAAAGCGGCTGAAAGGGATCACCGAGGCGCCTTGCAGTGGGAGGGGTTTTGCCCCTCCCCAATTTTGATTTTGTTTTATCTCCACACTACAATTGTAGCAGTTTAGGCCGTCATTTTAACGAAATTTCTCATAATTTTATTGCTGAAAAAATGGGTTTAGTCTTCAATAAATGTCTCCTCCACATTGTTTTGATTTTTTAGAATGTCCGTAGAGTTTCAAGCTGTCGCGTCAATAAAATTGCTAATTTTGTCAATGAAATCACTGGGGAACCCATGTTAGGTTTTTGCCTGAATCTTCGACCTGTCTCCTAGCGAAACATATTTAATAGAACTCTAAATATATCTAGCCTACATTCTACATGTAATTGTACATTGTATGACAAACGGGCGCGTTTTTGTTATACTGTCACATTCGACCACTTTCGCCGCGAAAGAGACTTATTTTATGTAAACTATAGTTTGACTAGGACTAGGTCTCAACGATTGATGCCCTGAACATTATTGTAATATTACAATAGAATCATGTTAGTTTATAATAATTATGTTACTTCAAAAGTAGCACGTGATACTGGATTTCATTGCAATGTCAAGATGTGAAGTTTCGTCAGTGGTACATGTATGTATTGTATGTTTAATAATAATAATAATAATAATAATAATAACAATAATAATAATAATAATAATAATAATAATAATAATAATAATAATAATAATAATAATAATAATAATAATAATAATAATAATAATAATAATAAGGGATCCTAAATACCTCGGGGCATTAAAAAATAATAATAATAACAACAGCAACAATTCGCGGCCTAATAATAATAATAGGCATAATAATAATAATAATAATAATAATAATAATAATATTATTATTATTACGGTTAATAATAATAATAATAATAATAATAATAATAATAATAATATTATTATTACGGTTTAGGGCCTACGAGTAGGGTCCATTCCAGACAAATAAATCTGCTTTTATCAAGGGTGTTGAAGTCCCCGCGGGATCATGCTTATAATAATAATAATAACAGTAATAATAATGATGATGATGGTGATGGTGGTGGTGGTAGTGGTGGTGGTGGTGATGATGATGATGATGATGATGATGATGATGAGGATGATGATGATGATGATGATGATGATGATGATGATGATGATGATGATGATGATGATGATGATGATGATGATGATGATGATGATGATGATGATGACGACGACGATGAGACGACGATGATGATGACGATGATGATGACGACGACGACAATGATGATGACGATGATGATGATGATGATGATGATGATGATGATGATGACGACGACGACAATGAAGTTCCTCTTTACCCTAGTAAACAGGTCATCATGTTGTGTTGTTGTTGCTGCCTCTAGTACTGCTGTCGTATCTGAAAGGCTACTTCAAGACCCCTTATAGATAGGCCTACCGGAAGGGGCACTGCATACATTTTTATTGATTGCTTGATTTGAAGAGCGCAAGTCCGTCAAATTTACCAGAAGCGTGGACGATGACGATGATCATGATACTGTTCTCTTTAGCCGTGGCTGGGTCGGGACTCGGGAGCGCTTCTGAGTAGATTTAATTAGTGTGATTAGCTCGAACAAACAGTTTATGAATTTATTGAAATCGCAGGAACGTGTTATTATTATAATTGTTTTGCTTTTAGAAGCATGATCCTTCAAAGTGTTGTCATAAAGTGAGCTAATGAGCTATGCAGTCAATCATTTACACTGATCTCTTGTATTTGACCTACATGTAGGCTACGAGTAGTAGGCTAAAGTGTGAAGAAATAATATTGGTTAACTCCTAATTTCTGAAGCCTATAGCCTAGCTTATCATCTTCTCTAGTTTTCTGTCTCCTAGGCATTTATCCAGATGTTGGGCCTCTTCTTCTTCGGGCTTTCCATGTACATTTGCCATCATCTAAAATTCTAATCCAGCATCACCTGTCGTGGTCCTCCTCTTGTTCGCTTCCCCGTCATTGCTTCTTCGATGTGAGCTATCCAGTAACAGTTAGCCTGCCCTCAGTCTGTGTCTTATAGCCACTTCCTTTGTCTCTGTTTCACTGTTTGTAGTTTGTGTAGTCTATCAGGGCTACCCTTCTTCGGTCATTCCGAGACCTTGAAACAAAAATTAATAGACCACGACGCTCTAAAAAAAGCGTTATACCAGGACACTATTATTGGAGTTCGCGAAAGAAATCGGATGTTATATTTCATTAGACCTGAAATACAAAAGAGGGATGTGTAAATTTTTATATGACAAATATGATAAACTGAGATGAGAAAATTAACAGGAATTCGAAGAAACGATAAAACATTGACTTGACATGGAATGCGGTAGGCCTATAATGTATGGATCAGAGACATGAATCATTAGAAAAAGGAAACAGACTGAGGCCTTCGAAATGTGGATATAGAGAACAATGAAGAAAATAAACTGGGCGGAACATAGGCATAGAGCCTAGAAAACTAAGTCTATTAATTTTTACAAATAAGAAGTCGTTTGTTGTTTCTGTCGCTGTAGACTTACACTCTACTAGCGTCTGAAACGTTTTCTTAGAAATCAAATGCACCCCCGAAAAAGCAGCCTTAGGCTTCATTAATTAATTAGTAAACATACTGCGCAATCATGTAGGGCACACCTGGTGGACCGGTGACGGACAGAAGAGGGCCGGCAAGCTTATCACAGGTCCCGGACCCGCACTAGCCTTAATGCGGCCATGCAGAGGTACGCCTTAGAAAGTAGATAAGCCTTGATATAAGAGTCAGTTGTCACCTATGCTAGATTTATTATATTGGGTGGAGGCTAACCACAATTTTATCTCGACGAATATGCTTTCACTTAGCCTATGGTGAACTGGCTATTCTTAGCTGAATGTGAAAATGTCTATAATATTATTATTTTATAGGCATACATATTATTACATAGGCTAAGCCGCACCAGTGATAGCGCTACTTCTAAAACATTTCCATAAATAATAATTTTATGTGACCCAATTTATTGTTTGTACCCAACGCAAACACGGTTCCACGACAACTGGTTCACAGACAACTGGTTCAACGACAACTGGTTCCCGGACAACTGGTTCACAGACAACTGGTTCAACGACAACTGGTTCCCGGACAACTGGTTCACAGACAACTGGTTCAACGACAACTGGTTCCCGGACAACTGGTTCACGACAACTGGTTCACGACAACTGGTTCACGACAACTGGTTCACCGACAACTGGTTCAACGACAACTGGTTCCCGGACAACTGGTTCACAGACAACTGGTTCAACGACAACTGGTTCCCAGACAACTGGTTCACGACAACTGGTTCACGACAACTGGTTCACCGACAACTGGTACGCCGGCAACTAGTTCACGACCAAATGAAGTGGAGCTGGACGAATGAAAATGTTCTTGCTTAACTTGAAGCTGGATTGATAAAAATCTTCTGGTTAAAAATGGAGCTGGATCGCTGTAAAATGTAAATAACATTTGAGTAACGGAAACCGGAATAAGTCTTTTTATACCTGAAATAGAAGTTTTCCGTGAACCAGTTGTCGTTGAAACAGTTGTCTGTGAACAAGTTGTCGTGACACCCGCAAACACAACGTCATATAAACGAAAAGAAAAGCTACAGTGAAAAAAATAGAGCCGTAGTATGCCAAACAATGGTCTCTGCTGTTATAATCTGTCGTTAAACAATAGGGGCATCCAAAAGTGACAGGCGAATAGAATGTAATCTTAATTTGTTTTCGGTCTACATGTGTATTTGCATGAATATGGGCTAGTCATATTTAACTATAATAAAATTACATAACTTTATCTAGTAGCCTAATTTTCACAACACAAGTGCTTCTGATACTATTACTACTACTACTACTACTACTACTACTACTACTACTACTACTACTACTACTACTACTACTACTACTACTACTACTACTACTACTACTACTACTTCTACTACTACTACTACTACTACTACTACTACTACTACTACTACTACTACTACAACTATATACTACTACTACTACTACTACTACTACTACTACTACTACTACTACTACTACTACTACTACTACTACTACTACTACTACTACTACTACTACTACTACTACTACTACAACTATATACTACTACTACTACTACTACTACTACTACTACTACTACTACTACTACTACTACTACTACTACTACTACTACTACTACTACTACTACTACTACTACTACTACTACTACTACTACTACTACTACTACTACTACTACTACTACTACTACTACTACTACTACTACTACTACTACTACTACTACTACTACTACTACTACTACTACTACTAGCCTACTACTACTACTACTACTAACGACTACATTATTCCAAATCGAGGTACCAGCCACAGCAAAGCCCGATGTTGTGCAAGAGCAGGTCTAGTCCCGGAAAATATAATTATTATACACCGTGAGTCAAAAAAAACTCAGCCAACTTGTTTGTCATATATCTCTAATGCCTGATATCATATCACGCTAAACTTTTCCAAATATTTAGAGAATTGGACCAAGAATATGATACCAAAATTTCATGAGGTAAAGTTGAACGGATAAAAACATATGAATATTTAAACTTCATATGCCGAAATTTCAGTTTACAAGCAATTTTTCTGTCAGATTCAATAAAAAGTAAGCCAAACTGTTTTTCATATATCTCGAATGCCTGATAATTAATCATACTAACATTTTCCACATATTTAGAGAATTGAACCAAGAATAGAAAAAAAATCATGTAAAAATTTTGAACGGATAGAAAGATATGAATATTTCAACTTCATCTCCAGAAATTTCAGTTTTCAGCAAGTCTGTTATGGTGTTCGTTGCAGTTTCGATGCTTGATAGTTCCTAATTTTGGTCTTCAGTGATCCTGGAGTAAAATTAACGGAGTATATTATCGCAACGTTCTGCTGTCACAACATCTTCCACCTGTTATCAGAAATTTATAGCTCCAGAAGGCTGTTTTCTTTTTCAACAGAACAGCGCTAGCCCACAAAGCCAAGAAAACCATCGAAATGCTGACAAGAGAGACACCAGACTTCGTTTCTCCCTCAATATGGCCTCCGAACAGCCCAGATTTAAATCATGTCGACTATAAAGTGTGGAACGTGATGCAAGACCGAGTCTACCAGACAACAATAAATGATATAAACGATCTGAAGCAACGCTTGCTGGAAGTGTGAGATGGCTTGGACCAGAGGATAATCGACGATGCATGCTGTTGCCCAATGGCGCCAGCGCCTCTAGGTTTGCGTGCAAGCAGGAGGAGGACATTTTGAGCATGTTATTTCATTAAATATATAATCAAACCATAATGTTGGGGTCATATTGTTAGTTCAATTCTCTACATATCTGGAAAATTTTAGAATGATTAATCATCAGACATTAGAGATATAAGGAAACATTTTATTGAATATAGCAGAAAATTGCTTGTAAACTGAAATTTCGGCATATGAAGTTTAAATATTCATATCTTTTTATCCGTTCAACTTTACCTCATGAAATTTTGGAATCATATTCTTGGTCCAATTCTCTAAATATTTGGAAACTTTTAGCTTGATATGTTATCAGGCAATAGAGATATATGAAAAACAATTTGGCTTAGTTTTTTTTTAACTCACGGTGTAGATATAGAAGAACGAAGGTGAACACTGATGAACACTTTATCATCTTTGCCGTTGTTAATCAGTCTGAACTAAACATAGCGAAATATTATCTGAAAAGCATAATACGAAAGCGCGAGTAGGCCTATCAGGTCGTGACAGTTTGATTAGATAATAATTTATAGGCCTATTATTAATGACTATTATAAAACGTGAAATTAGTCCTGTTCTAATCGCTGCATTTTCTCAGAGCCTGCAATCTATTCTACCTTTCTCACTTGACTCGACAACTGTACACTGGACCGCATTGAGCCAATTTCAACAGGACAGAGCTGCTGTGCATATAAATGTGGACAGCGATAACGAATCTGGTCGCTGTGCAATGTGCATAAAAACTTCTCAAATGGCAAAAAGCTGTTCACTTGTGAATCTATGGCGCAGTCCAGTCTTGTCCAGACTATGAAGCACGTAACTAAATACGATTATTTGTATGCCTAGGTAGTCTTTTTTGTTTGTATGGGCTTGTCTGCTTCGCATCTGTCGTCTTGCTGTATGAATGCGTGCATGCACTGCATAGTGCATTATGCGCATTATATCAGTCTTATTGGTCGATTATGCTGTGTCTGTTTGTAGACAACATAACAATTACCTTAGGGGCTCAACGCTTAATATGACAATGGTCTTGCCAATTATCAGAAATTATGAACAAAATTAGATACACAATTGAATAATTATTGTACCTATAGTATATAATAGACCTAATGTAAAGCGAAGTACGATGGCTACATTGCGACAGCGTCGCAATGCGTAATTTATGCCTAAGTGTTGTGAATACAATCATTGCAATACAAGCAATAAAAGCTGAAAATATTTTTTTAAGCAATCGTCAATATTTTATTATTGTAGTCCTACGTGATAGCCATCACAATGATCGCTTATGTACACAGTTACACACCGTTCATTAACTCAGACTTTGATCTTAGGTAGGCCTATTTGGTTGTGCACGTCAGTAAGGCCCTGACTAGATCTAATAGCTTTGCAGAAATCTCAACGGCTCTTGAACTATTTACAGCACTGCAACGGAATAAGCAATGCAATGCCACCTCGATCAACTGTGGACTATGTTCCTAGTGGTTTTTCTCAGAACGGTTCAAGTAGGCCCTGCTGACGTTAACTTCGTCAAACAAACATATTGCGAGCTCTGCTGAGCGTTATCTGTTTAGAAACTGTGCACTTACTTAGACGGTACTCACTTGATAATTTATTGTCTCCAGACCTATTCAAATTAGACCTACTCTCTTCATCCACTTAGGCTACATTAAATCTTGGCGCGCCAAGACCAATGCTATTAAAAGGTGCATTGAATAATTAACGAAAGCGTATGAGGCTAGTAAAATGTCATGATAGGCTTAGTTGTTCATGTGAAGCTGTAGCAAAAGCTAAACCTGTGTTCTGTAAGAAAACCTGGAATTTTATTCTGCCACATTCGGATAGCGTAAGGTAATGCCTATCAACGCTACGAAATTCGACAGGCTACGTATTCTCACACTGTCATCAGTGTAGGCTACTAAACGGGAAATTATATTGGCGTGCAATATTAACTACTCGAATTTTCTTTTTTGTGGGGCGCGGTGGTGTAGTGGTGGCGTCGTTGCCTTGGAGTCGGAAGGTTCGAGGTTCGAATCCACCTCGCCGCGCAAGGACCTTGGGCAAGTCCCTCACTCACAATTGCTCAGCGTTTCGGCGTGAAACTCCGATGCAGTGTCCGCTCTGCATTCGGGAGCGCCTCTGAGTAGAGTGAGCTTGAATGGGCGCTATAACAAGTGCACATACAATTCTAATTTTCTTGGCTAATAGTTATTGCAGTTCTAGTTCCACAATACTTTGGACGTCATTTTCACAAATATCTATGACAGCTTATATGATAAGAAATACTATTCGTATTGCTGCAGCTCGACCTCCAACTAGCTGAATTTTCACTTAGGCCTATGGCTTGATTTCTGTTATATGCCTATAGTGCTGCGCAGAAGTGGATCAACTGAAACAATCTAAAAACATGGGCCATTTTACTGGAGTTGTTCTGGTTGTCACGATGTCGAATGTATTCCTTTACTTTGGTGAGAAAACAGCATTATTAAAATAGCCATGATTAGTCTATAGCCTACACTTAAAAAATTAGGCCTACTACTTGAAAATCTACAGCGATGATTTCAATAATAACGAGTAAGTAAACAATTATTAGTTTAATAAAGACTGCTTCAAGGATGATGACGAATGTGAAGACGCTTGCGATGGGAATTAGAAGACATGTAGGCCTATAGTAGGCCTAATTATGTAAAATTAATGGATGTGGATTTAATGGCAACGATCATAATTTGTATGTCATATTAATTTTATTCAACGTGAAAGATTGTCTGCACAGACTATTATACTTAAGCACCAATATTATTAAGTTTCCAAGATCCCAAATGACATGCCTTTGTACATGGTGTCCCAATTGAACTGATACCTTTTTTGTTTTGGCGCTAGGCCTACACTTGTCAATTCTACATGAAACTTTATAAAATTTCAGAGAATGTAAGAAGGATAAATTACCAATGTTTCCTGGAAATTGTATCAAATTCTACGAACGGAGTCCTAAGTTACGCACGTTCAAATTTGGGCAACGAAAATTTTATGTTTCCAACATGTAAAAGATAGGAAATTAGCGTTAGCGCTGTTCTTCAAAGCTTATGTTCAAAATGTCCTCCATTAGCTCTAATGCATGCTCTAAGGCACTTTCGCCATTCATTGATTGCATTGTCAACAATCCCTTGATCAAAACGATTCCATTCTTCCACATTTCGCTGTTTGAAGTGGTCACTGGTCATTGGTCAACGTCACGTATGCGAGTTTTATAAGGCTGCGATGGACCAGTTTCTGTTAGGAAATTCCTTTAAAAACCTTTTGCACTGTAAAGTTTTTCTTCTACTAAATATTTTATTAAACTCAAATCATCTTTCCTGAAAACCATTTTTTTAATTAATGTCCCTAACATGAAAATGACAGAAGTATGATGTCGTACTTATTAATTTAAAAAGTAAGGTGAGCAATAATTTCCTATCTTATCTACTCGACTTAATAGGCTATTTACCGTTAATTTTTCTTATTTTGCTATTACACCGTAATCTGTTAAGCGCTCCCAGTGCGTGCAACCCAAAGTTGTTGAGACGAGAGAAAGTTGACGAAATACCACCAGAGCGAACGGATGAGGTAAGTTCGGTCCATAGGGAGTGGCCAATGCACAAATTACCTGAATTGAGCCATAGCGGTCCTGATGCGGGGAACAAGGAGGTCAAGCCTAAGAGGACGCAGCAAAGTTAAAGAATTGGGGGCGAAGTATAAGATCAGAGATCTACTTTGGGGCGACAGAACAAGCTTGTTGCAATTATGGCACAGGCTCATAAATGAGTATTTTCATCAATGTTTTTCAGCAAGTACCTCTTTTTCCAAGAACCCGGTGGACACGGAAGTGATGGTTGGTCATTCAACCTACTTGAACTGCTCGACATCAGATTCATCCAGAGAGATCCACTGGTACCATTACTCTGTTGGTGCAGAAACCAGAGACCACAAATATGTCTATACTCATGGTCAAATGCATCCTCCCTATGACAAAAGATTTCGAATCGAAAAAGATCATGCACCCGGGTCATTCGACTTAGTTATAACTAATGTGGAACTTCAAGATTCCGGATTGTACGTCTGCCAAAATGGAGGAGCTACTGGACAATTGGTTTCAGCTCAATTGGTCGTTTTAGGTAAGTATTTCTAAACTTGTGTTACAGTTTCATTGTCTTTTCTGTAGGCCTACATGAATATTGCAAATACCGACTGTACTTTGTAAGGTCTCTGATGAAAGGTTATCATGACTTGTACGCACAAAGCCACAATGTAAGTAAATGGTTTTCATCCTCTGACAAAGCAGAGAGAGCAAATCACAGGTCGAAATGAAGGTTGCTCTAGCGGAAATGTTTCATTTGCGACAATCTTGGAATATGCTTTCAATTGGCACAATAATGTGACAATATGAATCTAAGCGCATCTAAATAGATGTCAATACACTAATTAATTAACTGTCAGCAGCTCATATGCACTTATTTGAATAGGTTATTGTTATCTTCATGGCTGTTAAATTGTTAATGAATGATTATACCAATAATTATTATTGCGTAGATTTCTTACGCGCTCGAGGTCACGCCGAAATGCGAATCTTAGGCGCGGATAATCAGCCGCCAGAGGAAGATTGTAGGCTATTGTATTGTATCAGATTTTTTCTGATCACTTAGCCTACAAAGCGTTTCTTGCAGCAAACACTTTCAGAAGCGCCAGTGCGTGCGACCCCGAGAGCAAAGGCAGGTTTTGAGACGAGAGAACGACAAGTAGAAACTACCAGAGAGGATGGCAGAGCGAACTGATGGGGAAGTCTGTTCCATGGGCAATGCAGGCAAATGATCTGGATTGAACCATGGCGATCAGCGGACCTAAGAGGACACAGCGAAGTGGCAAAAATAGGATGAATTGTAAGATCACACAGAATGATACTTCGGAAAAAGACCCAATTGAAACTTGAGGACCACAATACGTACTTTGAATTGCAAGTATTATACTGAGAGTGGAACCAGTGAAGTTGTTCAACCTTGAACGTAGAAATAAATAATGGAGGATCGAGGAAGACTGGCAATGAGCCTAGCAGCAACATTGAGTACAGACTATAATAGAGAAGTTAGCCGAACCTTATGGAGGTCAACAAGGACGGAAAACATGTGTCAATCCGAGAATAGTCGAAGGCAAGGGTCGAAGATGAAACAGAATTGGCAATAGCCCTGAGACGTCTTAACTGAATTTAGGAAGTGCGAGTAAGCTTGGTAATGTGTTCGGTAAAGATTAAAGAACTATCTAGGGTGATTCCTATGTCGAACACTAGACGAAAAGTTGAAGTGAGAAAAAGTTTGAGAAAGTAACGCGTAGTCAAGTTTTGGAGCTGTTTGGGAGTGCTAAAAATAATCAACTGTGTTTTGGAAGAGTTCAAAGAAAGACGATTTGAAGACATCCAACGATGGAGATCTTGAGGTAGAGCATCAGCTTGACTTTCAAGAACGACTTGAGCAGAAGAAGATCCATGGACAATTGGACATAGGCTTGAACATCATCGGCAAAAAGGTGGCCAGTAGCAGAGTGCTTTGTGAAAGTAGAGGGGATGCCAACCGTGTACAGGATAAATAAGAGTAGACTTAAGACAGACCACTGAAGAACATCCAACACAACAGAGACCCACTGAGTCTTAGAGTCACCACAGATGATCATTTGGGTGCGATCAGGCAGGTAGGACCGGAGCCAAAGCAGAGTAGAACCCCCGAGTCCGCAGGAGGTTTCAAGGTGCTACAGCAAAATTTCATGGTCTATGTCATAGGTAGGCAACTAGGCATAGATATATTATGTCCATATATATAATCTATATTTATTAAAATTGAACTATGAACTGCCAATCATGAACTATGACAGGACACACTGTGTCCTGATTGGACAATCTTAATATTATAGGCGGAGTATAATTATTTTTGTACTTGTATATAAATTTGTGAATATCATTAATAAAGTTAGTTGTACTGGAAACTTTTGAGTCAACTCGTGGCCTGTGGCCAACTACTAGAGAAAGTAGCTTACAGTCTAGATATCTAGGTACTTAAAAGCCAAGAAGAAATAGTAGGATTTGAGGCGTTTTTAAGGTAGAGAGTGAATTGGAACCACAAAGCTACGAAGCGAGTGCGGAAGTCTCATGGGCGGAGTATATCAGAGGTTAGGGGCTAAGCCCCCCAAGAAGGCCAAGAGTAATTTGTTGACCATGGAAAATAATGGTATCTTTTTCCGAGGTTAGTCTCCTCCCTCCAAGAAGGCCCAGACTCGAAAGTATATTGGTTGAAAATGGATCTTTTTAGGACAAAACTTCAATCGAACGACTACAAAAGGTCATCAACTTTTTTGATCGGGGAAATAGTATGGTTTTTACGAGATTTCGACCGGATGACTAAAAAAAGTCATCAACTTTTTCTGGGCTGAGAAGAAAAATGTTTCGACTCCGCTCGATCTGGACTAAGTCTCCGCACCAACCAAAGCCGAAGTTTTAAGCCCCCCCCCAAAAAAAAAACCGAAACCAAACTCCGCCCATGGGAAGTCTATTCCATTCCCTGGAAGCAGACGCATGGAATGCCCGCGAACTTATAACGGTCCTGCATCGAGGTTCAGCTAAAAGACCCATAGGCCTACTTGATGATAATTCTGCCGTCATAAGGAAGAACCACGTAACTCAAAATTTGGCCGTTTTGAGTTAGATGCAGATTCTGCATCTATTAATGGTCCTACACCTTGGAAAAAATTGAGAAACTCCCATCTCAATTCCATCACAGGGAACCAGCGTGTGTAAAAAACACGTATCTCCAGAAACCGCATGGCATCATAAGGAAGAACCACGTATCTTGAGTTACGTTGTTTTTCTTTAGTATGACAGAGCGTTATTCCCAGATACGTGCTAAGCAAAAACCACGTATCTGCAATTTGCGCTGTTTTTGAATAATCTTTTATTCATATTGGGTTGATCAAGTTAAAAGAGGTGTTGAAAAGACACCTCAGCAAATATCATCTGTTTGAAATAATAACGCCTGATAGATGTACAAACTGGTTTCGCTGCTGTGAAAACTGGTCTCTCACTTTGTAAACTTGTTTCGTATATCTTAAAATGTTACCGGAGTACCGTATAAATTGGTTTTACAACTGTACAAACTGGTTTCATATCGTTTGTAGTAATGTTTGATAACTAGATAGACTGGCTTCACAGCTGTTCAAACTGGTTTCAGATCTTTAGAATGATGCCTGATAGCTGTAAACCTGGTTTTACAGTTATACAAACTGGTTTCACATGTTTGCAGGCTGGTTTAGTATCTTTTAATGTATCTGTCAGCTGTACAAGCTGGTTTCCAGCTATACAAAAGTTTTTGTGTCTTTTAACATAGTGTATGATGGCTGTACAAACTGATTTTGCAGTGTACAAACTGGTTTACAGTTGTCTAAACTGGTTTTGTAATTTTTAAAAGGTTGCATGAGAGCTGTGCAACTGGTTTCACAGCAGTACAAACTGGTTTCGCATCCTTGAAAAAAAAGATTCCTGATTGCTGTGCAAACTGATTTTACAGCTGTACAAACTGGTTTATTATCTTTAGTATAATGGTTTTTTATCCTTAGAATAATGCCTGATACCTGTACAAACTGGTTTTACAAATGTTCAAACTTGTTTCATACAAAGTGCAAACTGGACTCCATATAATCTTTTAAAATAAGTCTTATATCTGTACAAACTGGTTTCACAAACTGGTTTCGCATCTCTAAAAATAATGCCTGACAGTTGCACAAACTGGTTTCGCTGCTGTAAAACTGGTTTTATAGTTGTGCAAACTGGTTTCATATCTTCGAAAATGTTGTATGAGAGATGTTCACACTGGTTTTACAGAAATACAACTGGTTTCTTTTATTTAGAGTAATGCCTGATCGCATCGCTGCACAAACTGGTTTCATACTGTACAAACTGGTTTCATATCTTTCAAAATGATGCATGATAGCTGTGCAATTCGATTTTTGCAGCTGTACAAATTGGTTTGGTCTTTTAAATCTATCTCTAATAGCGGTGAAACTGATTTCACCATTGTTCAAACTGGTCCCACGGATGCACAAACTGGTTTCATATAATTTAAAATGCTTGCATAACTGAACAAACTGGTTTCACATCTACAAAATCTGGTTTCTTGTCTTTTAATATTATGCTCGGTGACTGTACAAACTGGTTAACACCGTTGTACAGACTGGTTTTTGTATATTTAAAATAGTGCCTGAAAGCTGTACAAACTGGTTTCACAACTGTACAAACTGGTCTTACAGTTGCAAAAACTGGTGTAGACACTATTAGAATAATACCGGATTTATGTTGAGTAAATTTCTGAACTGTTTCACAATTTTACAAGATTTTACGCAGATACGTTGTTTTTGCCATTTATGGGTCACAATCGCCGGTTTGTAATGCTAAGCAAGAACACATTAACTGACATTTTTCACATTTACGAGCAAAAATATTTAAATTTCTTTTTTCCATAAAAATGGTTGATTTTTTCTACATTTATTAGTTTATAGCGGAAAAGAATAGAATAATTTTTTCCACTTGTCAGAAAAAAATTTAGTCTTTTGCGTTTATCTCAAAACTAGGTTTTTTGAGATACGTGGTTCTTCCTTATGACGGCAGAATTATATAGGCAACGAGAATGAATGTAAGGAGTAAGCAGTGACTGATGTAAGGAGACTGTGCTGGGGTGAGGGATTTTAGGTTAAACAGGACAATCTAAATTTTATCCTGAACTCGATAGGAAGTCAATGCAGTTGATGGAGTAAGACTGAAAAATTTGCTTGTACATGTAGTAATACGCGCTGCTCAACCGGAGCTAAGGAGCTTTGAATGCGTTGCTACCGGGTAGGCTACCTATGGAGCTAACATTGTAAATGTAGCTTATTTTATATATGTGATCTTATCTTCCCTGACCATAATTCCATTTTCATTCACGATCGTTTAACTTTTATGCTCTTCATTTCAGTGTTGCATTCTACAGGGTGGTCCATAAAAAGTCATACTGTAACGATCGTAGGCCCACCTTTCTCCCGATCGGGGCGCTACTCCCGATTGTTGCCATGGAGAAGTGGCCGTACTTATTGATAGGTGCATTGGGCATGGTATTAAGGGGCCGGTCGGGCCATATTCCTTCGGTCTGGCTCCCACATCCGCGTTCAAAACCCTTCCGAGGGGAGAAATATTGTAGTTGGGCAAGGTGTCCGAGGGCCTAGGCGAGGTCACTTGACAGTTGACAACTTCCGGAACAGAGTCCGAAATATTAGAGTCCGATTGAGCACCGATCATGACCGGCTTAACATTTTGTCACTCCCAGTCTTTCCAACCGTTCCATCAAATTCCACCGTTCATCCTGAGCCCTCAAATCCTGCAGGGCGTCATTCATTTTATTAAGTCGTGCAATCATTTGTTCATAAAGAGGTTCCGGGTCAATTTCCAGGGAGGAATTCCTTCCTTCTCCCTCTTCTTCCGAGTTCGAAATCCCCCCCATATAACCTTTATTATCCCAGACATTGAAATCGCCATTCTATCACTTCTGAATTTCGCTATGATACAGTTTACCACCTAGATAGAGGCAATTAGTACAAAAATAATTTATTTTTTGCTCATGTAAAAATTATATATATATATATATATATATATATATATATATATATATATGTTCCCAAAGTGGAACGTTGCGTCACTTTGACTAGTATAGGCATCAAGCATTAGTAAAAGTATAACATTTTCCAAATGATGCATATATTATACAATTTTTTTTAAACTGTGAATCACAAAGGTTAATACCCCACCTCCATCCCATATGTTGCACACCCCATCTTCAAAATTCCACTCCGCCCCACCCTTCCACCCCACCAAACCCCATAAAATGCTAACATATGAAATTTATGAAAAATAATGTTTCAATTTGTTTTCATACCGGTCCCACCGAACCACTACGCTGACCGTATCCCACAAAAGTCCCACAACAGTCCCCGAACGACCCCAGCCCACCCCACCCAACCCTACTCCACCTTCCCCAAATTTTTTTCCGCACAGTCCCACCTGTCTGGAGTAATTTTTGGTTTCACATCTCCTCTTCACTTCGAACGCACCCGGCCCACTTCAACCACATACTCCAACCGCCCATCCCTAACCCACCCCCACCCAACTCTGGCCCACTTCACCCCATTTCCTCTCCCACTCCGACCCACCTCTTAAAATGCCCAAAATATGAAATTCATGAAAAACAATTTTTTTTGTTTCCACATTGATCTTTCCTTCCCACTTTGACCCAACCCGGCACACTACAGCCCCATACCCTCAAACGTCCGACCCCGCCCATCACCACTCTAACTCAGGCCTACCCACCCCATCTCCCACCCCTCTATGCCCCCACTCCGCGAAAGGCTCAACACATGAAATTCATAGCAAAAGCTAATGTTTCACCTGGTTTTCACCTTTGGTCTCACCGCACCCCACCCTACCCCGGCTCCATCCCACAATCCTCAACCCATCCCGCCATACCGTGTCCCCACACAACCCACCCTGCTGGAAAACGGAGTAATTATATAGGCTAATTCTGTTGAAAACATCATGCTGCAGAAAGCCTAACACACCTTTCAAGCTGCTCAAATCCCGAAACAAGCCAGTACTATATAATAAAATAATGAAAATAGGCCTAAAATAATAATAGTGTACCAACTAATAATAATACTACTACTAATAATAATAATAATAATAATATTCATATTCATATTATAATGAAAACTACAATCAACGTAGGCTAAATTTTGGAGCGAGCAGGGCAAATTTCAACAGAACGTAAAAATATTGATTCAACTAGCGAGAGTGACCCAACGTTCCCAAAGTGGAACATACCTAAAATCAGCTGCGTTGCTCACTCGTAGAGCACGACCATTAAAAAAATTGACCATACCCAGGCAGAATAGACACAGTTCAACCCAAATGTACCATAAAAGCAATTACTTTTCATGCATTTCTTCCAAAATGTAATTTTCAATATTTTTTAGCAAAAATGTCATTTTTTGCCAAATTTGCATCAAAATAACTATTTTATTAGCAGCAACGGACTTGAAACAAAAGTAAATAAACATGCACCCATCATTGGCGAAGTAAATGAATATCAATAAGATGATTTACAGTAGGCTTTACCGTCTCTGCAAATTTTTTAATAATATGTTCCACTTTGGGAACGTTGGGTCAATAAAGGTTAAATGAAGAGATGAAGAAGCCATTTACGCTGTAATAATGTAATCAACAAAAGCAATACTAGTTCCGTTAATGTAAACCAAGTTATCTAGAAAAGTCCACATAAGGTAAACTAATTTATCACAAAGAGTAGTTCACGTAATGTAAACTAAAAGGTCTAGAAGAGTTCAAGTTCACGAGATATCAACGAGTTTCCAGTCTTCAGACATTACAAGAAACCCGAAAACCAACATATTAACTTTAGTACTTAACTATCCTTAACTATAGCAGATGCGCACAATTAAATAATCCTTTTACACATATAATTGAAAGTTTATTAGTTACTACCCCGTTCAGCAGAAGTGGGCGTGTCCCGACAATTCTTCACGGAAAGCATTCAGAACGTGACCGAACAAGCAGAATTCTTCTCCCACAGCTGCACGTCCGCATATACCCGAATCCGTTGCAATAAACAGCCTATCGTGCTTAAACTCGAAGCGTAAAGTTTCACGACCATAAAGCAAATAATTCAACGCCAACTATCGAAAACTTAAACTACGCAGTTGCACATGACTTCTTCCTTCCACAATTCCAAGGTAAGAGCACGTGACGACTTCGTCCTTCCACAGTTCCAAGGTACATGTAAGAGCGCCTTTCCACAGAAGTCAAATCTTAAATACACCTCATACGCCCTCTAGCGAACGTCTGAGTACTACCCCGCGGGAAAAACTACACACCTGCCCAATTAACCTACAGCAGGGAGCCAAAAGAACCAAGCCCCATCCCTAATCCAGGTAACGAGGTTATAGTTCGTTACAATACCCTACAGCATTTTACTAATGTCTCGGCAAAACATTAATTGAAGAATTGTTTAAATCAAGTTTCATGGGCTAAAGGGCAATTATCTACGTACAATACCCAAATTATCAATTATCTACGTACAATGACCAAATTTTTTCAAAATATTTGCAACAGAACAAAAGGTATATCACTTTTAGTGAAACCGCCTACTGTTTTTGACGATCTCACAAAAAGTAACAAAAAAGTAACAAAAACCGAATTTGTTAAGTCACATATCAAATTACTGTTGTCAAATGAATTTGATATTGCCAGATAATCATTACTGTTAGTTGTTACCAATTAGAAAAGAAACATGTACCAGCGTAGCTGCAAGACATTGTGAGATCAATAATTATTGGCAAGATGAATGTGGAGTTACAAATAAACAAATTCAGATTCAAATTTTGCTATTAAAACAGTAAAATTGAAAATTTTGAGACATTGAAATGGCCAAGGTTTCAATGAGAGACTAAATGTGCATTCAGATACTTCATGAGCAGGGTCTTGGTGCGCTATAATCACAGCTTTCTCTGATAAACAGCGAGAGCGTAGAAAACAAGAGCTAAATATTGAGAGTTCAGAAATAGCCGTTGATGAATAACCGTTGATGAAAGGAAAACGGCTCAAAGTCAATAATATTGTTCTGGCTTCATTGAGAAGAACCAATAGCCCCTACCCTAATTTCCGGATTTTTACACGATAGTGTGGAGAGCTATGCCATAGAAATATCATAACCTGAAGCCAAAAACAAGAGTGATATGAGAATTGATGGTCACATTGGATTTGATATGAGAAGATTTACCTCTCGAACACATCAACAAGGCCATAAAGAACTTTATAAAGAAACTGAGAGCGACGTCTGAACACGTGTGAGCACTCGCAGTGGACACATTGAACACAGATTGTGAGCAATATCAAATTCCTCTGATAACATTTATTTGAGATGTGACCTAATGAAATTGTTTTGATACTTTTTTGCGTAGCGTTTTTGGATCGTAAAATAACAGTGGGTGGGCTCACTAAAAGTGATATAACTTTTGTTCTGCTTCAAATATTTCGATGAAAGTTGACTTTTGTACGTAGATATGAATTGCACGTGCAACTGTATTTGAAACATTCTTATTTTTGGCCAAGATGGTGGCAAAAATAGTAGAGGATTACTTTTTTGGCCCACCCTGTTAATGCATTGCAGTATATTAAAGTGAGTGGTCTCTTTTACGTTTCTACTTCAATCGAACATAAGGAAAACTAGAAATTCGCCTTAGTGTAAGTTAAAGTGTTGTTTTCCAGATTTTCCCCTTTCCTGTGAAAGCAACATCAAGCCAGAAGGGTTCATTGGGCCAAACAGCTGTAACTTGAAAATTGAGGAAATTGAGTTGTTTTGTGAAGTATACTATCACGGAAACATTCATCCAGCTATATATTGGACCAACGATGGACACATTACTCGTATGCCTGCTTCGAACGTTTCCTGCAACGACTCTGGCAGTCGCATCACGTGCAATATGACTCTGGACGCGGAGATCGACATGGATGGCTCTACATTCGTGTGTCAGACAAAAAGAGCAGTACAGGATCAATACAACTGCACTACGGATGAAGCCAAAATACTATGTAAAAAAATTCTTATGTATGCCTATGGCTTTATTTTTGTCGATAACGAATAGCCTATAACAACCATTCAAAATCCGACATTTATGGTTAAAAGAGCAAAATATTAATATTACTGTAAATCAGTAAAGTTTAAAAATGAGTAGGCTATCAATGGCATTTAGTCTTGCGCTGCCTCCTAAACCTCGCTAATGCCTACCTTAGCGAGCTCTTAGCAGCTTAGCCCCACAGTCTTAGTGCTCGTCACTCGAGCTCCCATCGTTAGGCCCTCGACCTGGCACAGCTTCCTTTTTAGCGCTCTGCTCCCTCTAAAGAATTCCTTATCACGCATTCCTCTCTCATCCTAAGACGTTTTTAATTTTGACACGCTGTAGTTATAGGACTGCCTATGAGTAGCCTATTGAGTAGTCCCCTTACAGAGTCGCTTTACAAATTTCGGTAAAGAATTAAATGAGTGATTAGCCGAACAGATTATAGACCAACAGGGTTGCTACAGAAATATGATATCCAAATTCTCCGAGATTTTTGGAGGTTTCTACAAGCAATGTCTCATTTTTCAGAATACCATGTCATAATTTTCTTGTTAATAAAGAATTAAAATTCATTGTTTGGCGGTCGCCTTCTTTTCTATTCGCAACCTTCCTCGCCTTGTTTCTTTTCCCTCACCACCTTTTTCTTGTTGACCTTCGTAATAGGCCTACTCTACATTATTTAAGCTTATTAGAAAAGTAAAAAGACTGAAGTATATTTACGTTAGCCTTCTTCCATCACCTAGTCAAGCTATAAGCTTACAAAACCAAACCAAACCAACGAATGTCCACTTACCATCTTTTAAGATAGTTAGGCTACGAATGCAATGACAGTACTGTGCCGCAAAGTCAGAAATTTGAAAAATGCTGTAAATGAACTTAGTTACATTCGTACAGCAGCAGGTAGCCTAATAATTCTGCCAAAGTGCCGATTGACCGCACTGCCATTATACAATATTTGTACAATATTATTATTTCGCCGCACTTTAAAAACTCACTGATCAAATTGTGTTGTAAGCAACAAGTAAGGCTACAACTTTACCGATCTTACTATGGCCTTGTGCTCAAGTAGGCTACCCTTCGTGGTCTCATCCGCTTTCCTCTATTCAACTACGCTCACGTGGCAGCCTAAAATAAAAATTCTTCACTTTGCATTTTATGCCGCTGAAATGTCACTGCGTGATGTTTTGTATGAAAGTGTCGTTGTAACTGACTTTATAAACTGCAATAGCCTAGCATGTGACGGAAAACAAAGTTAACTGGACAATCATGGACATGCCGTGATGAGTATTTTTTTTCCAGATGCACTCGGTAACAAAACGCATGTGCAAAAGATCATCGGTGACGATGCTAGTTGCTTAGCTGAAGCTAATGGTCCTTGCAGCTACAAGTGGATATGGTCTGACGGTGTCAATGATATCACCTTATCCATCGGTCAAAACTTAACAGCGGAAAAACAAGGATGGAGCCGATGCGAAGCAACCTGCACAATTAAAGAAAAACCGTGCACAGTTGCTCCGATGCTAGTTAATGCGTCACCAACTCCAGGTAGGCCTAGGTGAAATTGAGATTACATAGAATTAATATCTTCCATAACCCCAGGTCCTTAGCATTAGCACAGAATAATATGGACTTGTGAGGGTCATCACGTCATGAAGAATTAGGCTAATATAAAGAATGCTTTGTGTTTTTCAGCGCTGAATCTAATAGGCATCCTGTCATTTTTTTCATCGGACTTTACTACTGTTAAAATTAAGTTGATTTAGCTTAAAATTATTTAAGATTAATCAAAAAACTAATTATGCTGCATTGGATCGACATTATTGCAGTTTAATTTTATATCAGTAGATTTTTGTATTGAAGCACTAAAGGTGGAGGATCGGTGCGCGGACTATTGATAACCGGACGATTGATCACTGCGGACGTTTGATCATCGACCGATTGATCACCGGACGATTGATCACCGGACGATTGATCATCGCTTGATTTATATAATACTTTACGAAACAGACTCAATGTAACACATACATGTAGGCCTACTCTATTTAATATGTAATTGAATAATACGAAGTAAAATGCGAAAATATACTCAAGCGACTGTAAAGCGTTATTAAAAATGTTTTAAACCACAGTTAGCCTAACTAAGATATTAGATAAATGTGCAACTGCACGCTGAAAATTAAAAACATCTTATATAAAATCTATACCGGTTTGCTTTGAATTTTTGATGGACTGCGCTGGACCTTTAATGGTAAAGAACAAAAGAGGTTTATTTGGAATGCGTAGGTTACTTAATAATTGCGATGTGCTATTTCATGTAGCCTACAGGCCTATATTTTGTAGGTCTACATATAAGAATTAAAAGAAGCCGACGATGTTTATCATTACTAGCGGTAAATACTACATTTCTCTTTCATCCTTAGAAAATATTTAAGTGACCACTAGACCGGTGATCAATCGTCCGGTGATTAATCGTCCGGTGATCAATCGGTCGATGATCAAACGTCCGCAGTGATCAATCCAGGGGCTTCTATCCCCCCTAAGCAGCCGGGCGCAATCCATCTTCTTCCCCCCCTCTTTCTGGACCCGACAATAATATTTTGTTATCTAGCCCATTCCTCTGAGGAATTAAGGTTTCTGAAATGGGCAGAGGTTTGGGGAGGGATGCACCCTCCCCATAAGAATGTTTTTCTATTTCCGCATTTGCAATTTCAGGATTAATTTAATTCTTAAATTTCAGAAATTTTTATATAGAGCCTCTTCAAGCTCTTTACTCTGTCATTTTCACAACTAATATATTTCAGTGAAGGGATTGCTGAAAAGAGTGGTCTAGGACTTAGGCCTACTAAATAGGCCTATGCTTACAATGATAATTTTTGTGGAACTTCCACATTGTAATGTAGCTGATAAAAGAGGGGCTTGAGATTTCGATAAATATATTTATAATTACAATAAGTTCTTTATTTATCGAGTTCAGCAACTCAGTTCTGCTGGTAATGGACTATATGACAATGAATAATTGCTGAAGTAAACTTAGGCCCATAGAGTGGCTTAGCCTATATAATATATATATCCTATTTGTTGCAAGTCAATCAGCTTATCTCTATTGCACAAGACGGTCCTAAATTGCTGACCAAGATACAATTAGCAAAAATTGTTAGGGCCTACATGGTACACAAACCAAGCAGGAACTGCCAAAATGCCAAAATTGGGTAGCCATGTGCTTAGCGCCTCTGATCAGTGTGCACTGCGAGAGGCGCTACATAAATTTATGAACAGAGGTCATAGAGTACAATGCAATAAAATTAAAATACAACGTAGGCTTACGTAATAATTATGATGTTTACTAAGTGTTCAAGGAAACAAAACATTTTGAAATTTGAGTCTGAAATTTGAAACATAACACTGGAGAGAAGCCATTTAGTTGTAAAAAATAGCACCGGTATTTGCACAAGTATTCATTATAATAATTTTGATTACAAGTGTCATTTAATAAAATAGCGAATAAATACTATTATATATACACATAATCGTAAACTTTATCATGGTATATTATAAGCTTAACAGTTCATGTGATGCAAACATATAGATAGTAGGCTATAGCCTATAGCTAAAAACTATTACCGGTAGGCCTACCATTCTGTCAAAACGTTCTATGGGGGTGGGGGGAAAGACATTTCTGGGGAACATCCATAGAAGTGCCTAGATTGAGCACTGTCTTCAATGGCCGGTTTTCTCACGCGGCATAGTGTTTAGTTAACGAAAATATGCCCGTGAAGCAAACTTTTTCAGTACCGTAAAGTGTAAACAAAACAAAACAAATGTAACTTTATATATATATATATATATATATATATATATATATATTTACTATGCAGACGATGATGTTGCGAGATTAAGTGCGAGAACTACATAATCATAGCCTAGATATATATTGGGTTTCTGTAGGCCTACCTGTACTGCAGTGCGCCAACAAAATCGAGCGACTTATTCCGGTCTGCATTTATTAAATTTTGTAGGCTCACACGAAAAGTGCGCATGTCGTAGGACTTTAACTGAAGACTCTGAAGTTGTAACACGTAAAAAGTGTAATTAAAAATTAAAAATTTTAAAAAAATTCGCTTTCCCCCCCTGTTTTTCACTGGGCGCAAGCTGCGCCCGCCATGTATAGGGATAGAAGCCCCTGGATCAATCGTCCGGTTATCAACCGTCCGGTGATCAATCGTCCGGTGATCAATCACCCTAGAATCGGAGGATCAAGGTTCTATTCTTGAAACAACTAGAAAACATTACATGATAGAAGAAAATGGACTATCTGAGCCAAGCTAATGTTATCCTGTTACTTACTTAGCGCAGTCATAATAATGATTAAAGCATCAGCGGTGCACTTAAGTTAAAACGTTGTCAAAGGCATTAGGCCTATGTACCAGGAAAGTCAAATGTAAATCTGACAAGACTTAGTGAGTCAATTTCATTTCTACAAATTCTCTGTCATTTTGCTATTTCAATTCAACACGAAAGCCAGAGTCAAGCTCCCGAAAATAGGCCTATTAACTTCGAACGGATGGAATTATATGCATGCAGCCTCTTAATTAGGATACGTTAGGCAAAAACAGTAGTGTATTGTACAGCAAATAGCCTACATGTAGGTTATGTCGAATGCTTGCAATGTTTTGTGATTTTAAATTTGAGTCTTCTCCTGATGTATTGGGATATGGAGTGCATATGCAATGTAATAGTATGTCGATGGCCTACTTAACACATTGGCCACCAGGGACCAGTTAATTCGTCCTTCAAAAGATCACGCACACACCGAGGACGAATAACAAGAGTCGTGGCGGTCAATGTGATTTCGTTTTTGCTGATACTTAAGAGTGTTTTGTTATGGCTTTTGTCAGAGAATTGTGAACCATTTGCATTTTTTGTCGTTTCCGCTACAGCTCCAATATACAGTGAGTTGCAGTAGTGGATGTGACAAGAAACAAGAGCAATTGCGAGTGAGATTAATAAAGTTTTATGCAAATGAAAGGCCTTATTCTGGAAATATACCAAATGTGAAAGTGAACTGGTTACGACGCGGTTTTAGCATAGTTTTTAAAAACGTAGTGGGTTAAAAATTCTTTTTATTTTATTTTATATGCGATCAACTCTCAATCCAACTTAGCTGAACATAGATCTAGGCCTACATGTATGTCTTCTGCCAATGAAAAATTAGATCATTAGGGCCTATTTTGTTGATTTATTTGGACGTGCAATACTAGACTAGGGCCTAGTCTATTCCGTAATTTATGTTTAATAGTCGGTCATAAGCTTATAATGCGCTGTTAATGAGGATATAAAGAGCTCCTGTTGAAATATTTGTACAGGCCCTGTTGGTGAATGTTACTCAAGGCTGCACGTGGCAATTGCTGCCGTTGCGACATTCGTACTTAGCTCTATTATTGCTATGGCTTCAGGATATTTCATAATGAAATTAATGAATGGTAAGAGCTCATCGTTTCTTTTATTTTCACATTTAAATCCAGTTAGAGGGGCTTATTTTATCAGATGTCGGATGTCTTTTCTTTACACTTTTCGCCATCTGTGATTCAAAGTAAAATGTTTAGGTGATGCAATTTTTTACTGTGTTGCTGCTCTACCAACAACGTTTCTAGTTTAATTTTTATCAGCGATTAAAATTTTTGTGACGTGAATAACTATGTGACACAATGCACATTGCACACTAAGGGCCGTATAAATGGCTGATATAGACCCTAACATCCAGCAACACGATGAAAATGTTGTTTAGAATGATAGGTGCACTTGACAGAATGTCAAAGGGCGAAAACAAGTAAGCTTACCACATGAATTGGAAATTTATATAAAATGTAATATAAATCTAAGAGTTCTAGAACGCCAATGCCACAGTGCCCAAGGCACGACCATGACATCTTACAGCATCCGAGCATCGCCGTGAAACCGCCTGTGGCATCCCGGTTTCCTTAAAAAAGCTGACATTCCGACAACAGCCTTCTTCTCTCTCCCAGCCAATCACGCTTCAGGGCTCATATCACTACTCCGAAATGTTTTTGCTGTCCATACTTTCCGACATCTACTCTGCCGTTGACAGATCGGAACTTACGCTGTTGACTTTCTTCGATGTTTCCGCCGCTTTCAATAGATGGCATGGCTGACCAATGACCATGACATCTTACATCATCACCGTGAGACCGCCTGTCGCATCCCGGTGTAAAGGTTTCAGATTACCCCCTCCTAGACATTACCCCCCCTGAAAACTGTAAATTGCATCAATCATCGCATTTATTGCACTAAAATAATCGGAAAAATCATTCCGTTTCTTGTTTTGGTCTGAAGATTTTCATCCGTCATCCCACTTCGTGGTTTGTTATCAATATTTTCATCTGTAACGAAAATACTAAATCGCCGCTGAAGTTACATGAAGAAAATGGCTTCGAGGCTATTATTTTTTTCCGATCAAAATATTGATAACAAAACACGAAGTGAGATGACGGATGATATTCTGCAGACCAAAACAAGAAGCGGGATGATTTTTCTGATCTTATTAGTGCAATAAATGCGATGATTGATGAAAATCTAGTTTCCGGGGGGTAATCTGAGACCGGTTTCAAGTTACCGGGGGGTAATTTTTAGGAGGGGGTAATTTGAAACCTTTACACCGGTTCCCTGACAGCACAGAAGTTGTTTATCTGTGGTTACACTAGAATACCTCGGTCATTGTAAATCTTTGTGTCTCCCGTCTCGGTCCTTTTGTATACGACTGACATTCCAGCCATATAATTCTCCAAATACTCGTCAACTGATCAACTCTATGCTGATGACCTTCATGCGTTCGTCCATTGTCTTCCCTCTGCTCGGCTTGCTCTTGCCGGTCGCTTTATGTAATCTCTGTGTGAATTTCAACAAAATCTCACAGAATTTCAGCAAAACGCAGCTCATATTGATTGGCACACGATAAGAGCTTCTCAAGCTATAGACATTCTCTTACTTTCTCGTCTGTCACCTACCACTCCAGTGTCGTGACCTTGGCGTGCATTCTGGCAATCGTAATCTCCAAATTTCTAAAGCGCCACTCGAAAGCCAAGTGCGTGGCACCAGCTTATTAACGTGCGCGGCGTTGAGTCGATGTATGTCCGTAAGAGACTAGTCCATGGTGGTCCGGGTCGAGTTATCATAATATTAAAATCAGAGGGGCGGAACAGCTCGATAACATGCTCATCTTTTCTGAACATATTGCCAATATCACTCGGCCTTCCTACTTTAATCTGAAGCGGCTTAGAGCAATAGACTGTAGACTCAATCATCGCTGTAGTTTGACTTAAATAGCAGCATCTTCGTTGTAAGTTTTACACGCTGGCCTACCTTTAAGACAATCTTCGTAGTCGTGATAAATAATCTTACACTATAATTTTATACATCATGAAATAAAAGTAGTATTATAATTGACACTGCCTTGACTATTATAACGGTCGCTCGAATTTAACGGTCGCTCGAATTTAGCTCAAGTTTCTAACTTTCATTTACCGGTTTTATTCAAGTATCTCCTTGATCTTATCCGCCTGCCGACTCTTTTCGTACATTGCGCTCAATTGATCTCCTTGTCCCGCAAGCAAGGACTGTTTTGGTCAAAAGTCTGACTTTTGCCTTCATTGGTTCTGCTCTCTAGAATAAGCTATTTTTCATCGAAACTTTCCTTACCTTTAACTGGTGCATCCATCCGCTGTCTCAAAACCACTTTCCTTTTTCTAGGTCTTTTGCACTTGGAGAGTCTTCGATTGGTGTGCATTGTGATAGGCGCTTCTTGAATTTACAGACATGCTGCCTGCAATTATACAATACAACTGACAAGATTAACTTGGGCTTTCTAAGTGAAATAACAACCATACTTGACCGAAAAACATTACCCGAAAACTGTTGGGGAGGGGTTCCGGGGTTAGGGGGTTTACCGTTTAGGGCAATGGTACAAAGATCGCACGGACCCGAATTGCTCCCTGCTACCCTTCTAAAAGTCCACTCTACTTTATATTCGACAGATAGCGTTGGGAAACTGAGAAGTAGGTTGCGATGAACGCCTTGCACGGCTGCCAAATAGTTAACTTGGATTCTTGTAATAACTTGCAATCATCCGTTCATACCATGAATTACGATCAAACTGCGCTTTGTCAGTTTGAAATTTAACTAAGTTTATTATTATTACAGAGGACGTTATGCATGAATTATACAATGTATATCAAGCATAGTATGCAATGTGTGTACCCTTTAAAATAGTGGATACGTCTGTGTGTTCTTTTCCTGAAAGAAAGCACTAAAAAACTGACAGAAGTGCAAGAAAACCAGTCTGCATGGATGGAAGAAAAGACGCGAATGCAAGAGGAACTGACACGATTAACAGGCAAGAATGATTATATAGCAGTAATCTTTAAAATGATTTCTTTCAGAGTAGAGTAACTTCTCTACAAGTGCTTCTTCCCATTACCCTTCACATCTATTTTATTCTCTATCATGTGCTTTAATGTCAATTACTCGTAGCATAGAAAGGGGACTTAGCTACAAACTCTGATGAACACAAAATTTGTATATAGCCTATGATCCTGTTACAACAGTTACAGTATGCGTCGTTTCCAGCGTTAGAGTTCATATGCAATACCACATCAAGCAGGATAACAGATAGCCTCACTAGACATTTTTTTGACATGACTGTCATTACTTCGCTGTCCTACTTTTTCCTGAGCACTTTTCCTCAACAAGTGAGTTAGTGCGGTAGCAAAAGAACATAAAATAACAAACTCTGATGCAAAAATGAACTTGACATTTCAGAATCAGCAGAGTGGGCACAAGTTGTGTAGGCTACTGTGCAGTGTGCACAGTTACTGTGCTGTAGCATGGGTGTAAAATATTATTGGATTTAGTTAACATATTGACTTTTGATTCAAGGTATAGAAAACTAGTTTAAAATACCTTCTTTAGACATTCTGCTTGCAATGCAAACCGAGGACAGAAATAATTTCAGGTTAACCCATTAACGCATAGCGTCCCATATATGGGACGCTCTATTAAACAGCCTAACAGACGCCTGAAAAGAGGTATGTAAATTTTTAAAATAATTTTTTTCTTTCTACATTCGCTTTCTTACATATGTTTTCTGCGTAAATATTGAATTATTTAAGTTTCTGCTGCTTTTATTTTCTGACACTGGTCCGCGTTCTTGGCGTCCCATATATGGGACGCTATGCATGAAAGGCTACATGAACTTTTGTTGTTCTGTTGTTGTATGTTTATAGATATACCGTTCACGAGGTTGTGTCTATGCTTGAGAATGATGAAGATTTCACGAGTGCTGACGTTTACATTGATCTTCCTACTGACTGTTGCAACAGTGATCAAGATAGCCCTGCGGAAGATTGTGGCGGAATAGTTGAAGATTTGCCGCGCAACGTTTTGCAGGCTGAGGCGTACATGGTTGTTCATCGTGGTGGTGGCGATCAAGAAATTGGATGTGAAGAAGGTGCTAGCAGGGAAGCTGACGGCTCAGCAACTGCAGTTAGTGACACCAGTGTAAGAATTGTGGAAAAATAACTGGGGGTTGGACCATTATGCACCTGAAATTTGGGTGTGAAAAACATACTTTAACATGGGGCTCCAAAAATGACTGGGGGGGTTGAACCCCCCCAACCCCCCCGGCAATTCTCACCCTGAGTGACACTGCTTGCAAGCGATGCAGTAAACTGAAGCATCTGCCTGCCAACATCCGAACTCCATTCAAGCTGTCCGACCAAAGAAAAAGTCAAAATACCGGTACATTCAGAAACACAAGACACTTTTGACAACAATGTTGCAGAAGACACAGGATATGCAGCAGCTTGTCCAGTAGCTGTTTCTTCAGTGCAAAGAAAAATGGGCAAGAAAGGAGGTCAAATCTGTACAGCCAGAATGGAATGGTACTAAGCCAGATTTTCTACGGAAAGACATGACTCCATGCTACATTTTCGACTGCTTTTAGGATGATGAAGTATTTGAGCATACTTTCAACATGTTGAAACTGTATACTGCTCAAAAAGGCAAAGCAAACTTTGAGGTATATAACATCAGTCGCTTCTTCAGTTCCGAAGATCAGTCGTACAGGCACAAGTCACAGTCAACCATTGGTCGCCCGGTTGGATGAAGTCGCGCCCTGGATGAACGAGTACCAGCTAAGGCCAGATTTGATGGACATAACCATTTCATCCAACGAATTTCCACTCAGCGCAGATGTGTCCACTGCGGTAAGAAAGCAAAGACTGTCTGCCCGAAGTGTACCGTTGCCGAAAATCAGAATTGCCCAAAATTTGGGGGCGTTTGCCCCTCTGGACCCCGTCTCCTATGCCTATGATGTCATGACAAGACACTCGCATTGACAATGAGTTAAAGACTGATCCAATGGTTCATGTATTATTCTGCTATAGCGTTTGTAGATCTAGCATGCAATAAAACTTTATTGTATAATCTTCACTACTCACGGTGCTATATTTTAAAGTCATTTTTATTGTAATTGTGTTATTCTGCAGATAACTTCCAATAATTTAGATAAAAAATTGCTGTTGACTTATCCAATATTACTGTTGCAGATCATATGCAATTATGCATCCTCTAATCACTA